>JAZGTH010000005.1:5310000-6510000 GCA_036877525.1 Chromobotia macracanthus
GATACAGCTCATAAAGATAAAGTGTCATAAAAACAATTGTGATAAGAGAAATTTGATATTATATAAAAATGTGTCAATGCCAAATGCATTACATGTTAAACTGCATATCTCAACCTAAAATAATTCATGCATTCCTTCAGTATTTGTACAATATGTGAAATCTGTTTCGCTGTTTCAGAGAGATATTATACATGTGTAGTGCTGGCAAAAGAAAGGAAAATTCCATGATGATCAGGTTTACATGTAGGAGTGTTATATGCATCTACAAAAATATCTAAAACACTGTATTGTTTTAAAACAATGAATGTTTAAGATCCCATTACAAATCTAATAAGTTTTTATTTAAATTTAAACTATTTAAACTAGAGATGTTTTAGAATTTTAAAGCAAAGATAAAGTTAAATGAAAATAAAATGAAAATGTAAAATGAAAATAAAAAGTTAGGCTTCTGCACAAATAAAATAATCAAATTTGAGACACTAAACATTGTTAATAAATTGTTTACTTGTGTCCTTTGAAGCACTCAAGATGCTCTTTGGAACATCCTCAGATAATGCTGGGATGACAAGGATGACCAGGTTCTGCACAAACCCTTTGAGTGCATGCTGTCAATAAGGTAAAAGTCAAACATATCAAATCCCGAATATTTCTGAAAATAGTTTAACTGACTTGAAGTAATTATTATTTTATTGTGTACTTTTATATTATTTATAAAACTTACATTGTGCAATTGCATAACGATTCTGTTTGCAAGTGCATGTTGTAATGTTTTCTGCTTTGTATTTGCCCCAGTTTTTTTTTTTTTTTTTTTACAAAAGGGGTATTATGCAGTTTAGATTAGATTTTGTAAGGTTGTGGTAATATCGCAATCTCAATTATTATCCACCAGGGGGCCCAGTTTATCTACTGTAAACTAACCATCCCGTGCTTTCAAAGTCATATTTGTAATAAAAATATATATTAAAGGTGCAAATAAATGGTAACCATTTCAACAAAAAACTAAATTGTTTGCATTAGATGTTTTTCCTAAAATTAGGATATCAAGCCAGCTGCACAGTAAGTGTGCCAATTTTACCAATGTCCAGTCCAGACTGTTCTTAATGGCACAGAAATATGGCATATTTTTTGCATATTAATTTTATGCCAGTGCATATGAGTATTCTAAGTACATGAACACACATTGATACATTGATACAGTTGTACGATACATACGTTTTTTGTTATTTATTTATATTGTTAGTGTGCATACAAACCCATAATGAAAAATATGGGTTTGAATAACAGAGGTGGGTTTTGAAACCATATAGGTCTATATATGTTAATCTTCATACTTTATATTATGTTCACACGTGTGGGGCAGACTAAAGAAAGATGTTTAAGGACAAACTACTGTAGTATATTGCATCACAGTGCTTAAGTGTCATTTTTACTATTCCCCTCCTATTCACTCTTTAGAGTGCCTTATTGCATATCTGATAAGACATGCATATCTTGTGCATGAAGACTAAAGGTCGCTTCTGTTTTGTACAAATCCAGATGCATACAAATAATGCAACATGATTTACACATAACTCAAAAATATCAAGATATTTTGAAAAATTTGCACGTTAGATACAGTTGCTAAATGCAGTTGTAATAACATTGTATGTTTGTTTTAATACTTGTTTTTAACATACAACGCTGTGATGGATTTTGTTAAGCCAGTTTATTGAATGATCATGGTTGTGCAAGACCTTTGGCGTTGACTGAGGTTAACTATTACTGTTTAACTGAATGGCTACGTTAATGACCAAAGGTTGTGTGTGATGTGCCAACTATGACCACTGGGCACTGGAGATGTGTGGCAGGCTTCCAGAGGGTACTGTGCCATTATACTACTATAAGTGACATTTAGGTTATCTAGTTGATTTAGGTGTGTAAGTTTAATGAATCTCAAAACTGCTTTTTCTTGGTTTAACAACTGGAATACTGTCCTTTTGCATTGGGGTTGTACAAGAGTGTATGAATTTATTACACCAGTTTCCAAAGTGGCTAAATTAGAACACAAATTATTCTAACATTAGCCTAATCCCATCTAAAGAGTCATTTACAGAAGTATACCTCATGACCATGTGACTTTACAGGTTGATGTCCACCTCACGGGTCATCATTAGAGTCCCTGAACTGAATGAGCTTTGCTGTTTATCATACATTCATTATATATGAATGTATAATTCATATTATTCATTAATAAATTGTGAGCCCTAAAAAGCAAAAATTCTGGCGCAAGCCCCTTGAAGGGGCAACAATCTGTTATTTACATAGGCATTCCTGGTAAGATTACCACTGAGAAGTACGAAAGGCTAACCCGCCCCTTTCAACTACCCCCCCACCTCCTACTCCAGTGCTGTTGTGCTTCATACAAGGAATTATAAAGAGCTTGCTGCTGACCTGCCTCTCTCTGGCTCTCTGTGTGACTGCAGCAGGTTACTTCATCAGTGTCCCAGCCTGATTTGATTTGATTGCTTCTGCCTCCATGGACTGATAACAACATTTTGGGAAATCACGCAGAGAGCAGCTCTCATTCTTAAATTGCTGCCTTATTTTCTCATCTACTTCTCTCTCTTTTCTCCTGTTTTTATTCACCCAACGGTTGAATGGACAAGGCTGAGCGGATGCCTGAGGCTTGTGGCCCCCTGGAGAGCAATGAACAAATCACCGAGGCAACAGCGTCAAGTTCAAAACTGTTCGGCTGCAGCTGTCTGCATCGGTGGGTTCCCCTGGCCTACAGAGAGGAGCTCTACTATGTCCTGCGTCTAACCGGGCCTCTGGTGAGTTCTGCTGCCTGTGCCAGCACTCACTTATGTACCCCAACAGCACTGTGACTGAGCTACAAACTTAATGCTGAGGCTTTAAACTTTAAAGACAGGGGTCCAACAGATAGAACCTCACAATTTACTTTAGAATGGTAATGTTTGGCTTTGACTATAACTTATGTCTGTAATTCACACACTTTTTGCTTTGCTTTGTGAGTTATAATCTTATGTTTTGAAAAAAGGATATGGTAAATGATATGAAAAAAATGATATGATGACTAATTTGAAATGATGGCCAATTTATCAGCTTATAACTCATTATAGAGTTATGCAGAATTATGCAGCTATTTTGTAATCCTTCTGTTGAAGGAACAGAAATATTAAAATATAATCACATCACAGCCACCATTTATATTGCACTGTAAAGTTGTAGTACTGATACAATAAACCTTCTTTATCTTTTCAGTGTGTTATAATTATGTAAGACAAACATCCAATTGCCCATACATTTTCAAATCATATATATTTATTGCAGTATTGCAAACATTCGCTTGAAAGAACCACTCCATGGTGCATTCACTCCAAAGAATCACTCCAAAACATCCATTGTGATGTGAATGCTGAAAAACATTTGCAATTTACTTATGCAATAACATAACCAATGGGCCTACATTAACAACACAGTGATGATTTTTGCCCAGCTGTGATACATTTGAAATCATTTTGTCTTGCCAGTGCTCCAGCTGTGACCCCTAAAAATATGGAGAACATTCTTCTGTGTAGACTGAATGTGCTACATGTGTGTGGTTTATTTGTATTTGACATCTGTGTTTTCATGTTCCACAGCTCATCTCCAGAATCTTAAACTTCCTGCTGCCATTTGTCATCACAATATTCTGTGGTCATCTAGGAAATGCTGAACTGGCTGGATATGCCCTGGCCTCTGCGGTAATGCCTTGGTCATCTGTCTATATTTCTATTATATAGCTTTAGAAAGTGGTGTCAAAGTATAGACTATATTGGCAAGTACTAACTGTAGATTAAGGATATGCCATTCAGTGTTATAATTCTCTGTGACATGTCAATCTGACATTTAAGTCCCTACTATCTTAATTGATTACTGCTCAGCTCTTAAAAAACTTTAACTGGTTGGTAAACATGATATCTTGTCATATCGTGTCTGTTTCTGGACACCAGTATATCCTCTTCTTAAGAAGTTCTCTGGAAGTTGATGAAAATCCAATGCCTGTATCTCCAGGAAGGAACCAGTAACAGAAAATGTACTAGATAAAGACAGTGTAAAAGTTAATTACAGTGACACACAATTGTCCAGATAAGTTTTTGTACAGATCAAGTGTTATTTATCTCTCCCAGACTGTTAATGTGACCACAACAGCTACAGGATGTGGACTTGCCCTTGCCTGTGACACGCTTGTCTCTCAGGTATTAATAATATTTTTAACGCATTTAAATGAATGATCTTGTTAATATGGTTAAAATACTCATTACTTGCCAATAGGTTAAAAAATTAAAAAATAACCCATTGTTGTGTTTAATATTGATATAAAAGATACCCTAAAAGCAGATTTTTGCTAGATATACAGTATTTCAGTCACTGGTAGAATGTCGAATTGAAGCCTTTGCAATTGATTCATTGACACAACTGTCACATTAATTACTTTGGTATTTAATCTGAATGATATTTATTTATTAATTACTTTGGTATTTAATCTGAATGATATTTATTTATTGCTCAATGCTAAAACTTTGTTCTCCGTGTCCAGACATTTGGCAGTAAGAATCTTAAGCGAGTAGGAGAAATCCTCCAGAGAAGTATACTCATCCTGTTACTCTTCTGTCTGCCATGCTGGGCCATACTCATTAACGCTGAGGCAATACTTCTCGCCCTGAAGCAGGAACCAGAGGTGGCCAGGTCAGACTGATCCAAAATATCCACAATATGATTCTGTTTAAAATGTGGGTTTGTTAAAATGTGGGGAGACTAGCTGCTGGTGTCACTCACCCCTTCCTCTTTAGCCCAGGTTGTTTTCTTCATTTTGTCTATAGTTATTTTTGTAATTATTTGATTTTTTTTCGATTAGATGTTTATTTGTTAAATTGATTTTCTTGAGTGGTCTCTCCTTTTTGTTTTGTTGCTTCACCTGAAACCAGGTGATTGTAACATATGGGGACTTGTCTGGGATTGGCTCTCTAACCAAAAGGTTCAGTGTGCTCCTTCCGGGGGACTGCATGGACCTTAAGTAGTTTTTGCTAAAGTTTGTCCAATGCAGCATCATTATTTATTTATATTGGTAATGACTCTCTTCTAGTGAAAACATCCCACAGTAATTGTTACAGATGTTTTAGATGCATAAGCGGTGTCTGCTGTAATGAAAGCACTGTTTTATGCCACATAGTACACAACAAGCACAGCATCCAGCATCCAAACAGTAGCTTAAACTATGAGGAGATATAATTTAATGCTGGGAAAATAATTTAAATCATATTACTCTGGGCTACTGGCCAATTTGTAACTGATGAATAAACTATTAGCTGGGTCTTCATTTTCTGCTTCACTGGTTCATTTAATTCATTTTTTCCCAAATCAAATACTGACAAGTTCTTTAATGAAATGAGATCAATAAGGATTGGCTTATACCACAATCAGAGACATAACGCATCTTTTTTTGGAGAGAGCCTTTTTGGCAATCCCTTCTCACTGCGCAAAGTCTGACACATTTAATTAGCAATGGAAGTCTAGTGGTACCATGATGTACTAGTGTATATGTACTGCAGATATGTGAATGGTGATTTCTGACACTGATCATCAATGAAACTAACTATCTTAATCATCAAAAATACAAATACTTTCATTTTTGGAAGCTTCATTAAAATCAACATCTGAGGGAGCAAGTGGCATCTGGCCACAATAACAAAAAATTTTTGTTACCATTTTTAAACCTTAATGATCCTGTTTTTGAGCATCACACTGTTTTGAGATTGTTATTCATAAGGCGCCATTATCATTCTTCAGGATTGCACAGCTGTATGTTACGGCTTACCTCCCTGCTGTTCCTGTAAGTACAACAACATGCTCTTCTCAAACACTCAAAGCTTCTGCTTTCATCTCTGTGCTGGCCTTGTTTTCTAGAGTAGAAGTTCAAATGTTTCCTGGTGTTTTCTCACAATTGTGCTTCTCGCTTTTCAGGACAATTGATTTTATTTGCTTAGTCTGTAATCATGTTTTATAAACATTTGTCTTGCTCTTAATATATGAATAATATAGTATTAATAGTATAATAATATATGAATTTTATATATATATATACATTCCTATTAAATGAAATATATTTTTAACAATATATGGTGTGATATCTTACAGTTAACCAATTGTATACAACATGTATACATTGATTTCCATTAAAATGACCTTTTAACATTTTTTTACAGTGTTGTCTCTCCCTCAATTTCCTAGGCCATGTTTATGCACCAGCTGCAGGTGTCTTATCTGCAAAACCAGGTACTACCGTTACACCCTTCCAATAATCTCATGCTGTACAGTAGCTTGAAACTGAACAGAAAATGTGATGTTATGTTTCAGGGCATCATCCTTCCCCAGATGTACACAGCAGTTGCTGCCAATGTTTTTAACTTAGCGACAAACTACGTCCTGCTTCATTCAATGAAACTCGGAGTGGTGTATGTATGCTTGACTGTTTGTCATGTACTTTTTCTTATAGGCAATACACTACAAGTTTGTCTGCATACATGCTGCTCTGCTAGTATTCCAATCACATTTTAAAATAGTAATTGTCAATACATTCACTGTAAAACTGCAGTGGTCATAAGAGCAGAGGCATAAAAGGTCCTTCGGATAAGCAGGTGTGTGTTTGTCCCTGCAGGGGATCTGCTGCAGCCAACAGTATGTCACAGATTTCCATCTGTCTCCTGCTGTTTGCCTACATACGCTGGAAGAAGCTGCACCTGAAGACATGGGATGGTGAGGAATATATGGAGAGCCACACACACACATTTTGATGGAGCAACAATTATGCCTTTTCTATAGGCATAATGGATTTTATACTGAGTTAATGATGTTTTCTTCTCTGTAACTCTAACCTCACTCCTAAACATTAACCTCACAGGAAACCTTTAGCATTTCTACATATTTAAATTAGAGGGAGAGCTGGGATGTCCTTATAGTGCATGGGTAGACACTCAAAAACTGAATACACACTACATTATTACATTACCCTCTTAAGGTAACACACATGTTCAGTTTCTAACACATCTAGCTGCATCTTTATGGGGAAACAGACAGAACACAGTAATTATGACATGATAACAGGTTTTGTGAGAAAGGATTATATCATGTAGGAATGGATTTAATCTTTTTGCTCACTGTTTGGATTGTTTCATCCGTCAGTAATGGCAGGAGACATAAGAAGCGCTGTATAGCGGATAGTGTGCTTATGCTTTTGTCTCTGTCGCCCCCTACAGGCTGGTCTACTGCAGCACTACAAGAGTGGGGCTCCTACATGAAACTGGCTATACCCAGCACTCTCATGCTGTGTTTTGAATGGTGGATCTACGAGATTGGAGGTTTTCTTGCAGGTTTGTATGTGTGTCATTAAGATTTGTTAATGTGTTGTCTGTATGTGTCTTTAAATGTAATAAATGCTTATCATTTTGTTACAAATTGCTTACAAATTTTCCTGTTGATTTGTAAACATGTGAGCCAGTTCCTTAACGTCAATGTTTTGTTAATCATTATTTTTCTTGTGCACTACTGAAGATCACAGAAGTTACGATCATTTTATAGCTTGCAAACTCATCTATAGGTCTTGCAAACTCATGCATTTCATTTGAGTTGTGCAATGCCACATTCAGAGAAAAATACACGATTTCACACATTATTAAATGACATCATATCCCACCCCAACCCTCACTGTGTTGATTGGCAGGAATGCTGGGAGAGGTGGACCTTGCTGCCCAACATGTGCTGCTGGAGTTGGGGGCCATTACTTATATGGTAAAACAGTGTTATGTAACATTATGCTTACTTGAAGACTTAACAGCCCTATTGACTGTTTCAGTCAGTTTAGCTTTGATTGCTGTTGTCAGCAGAGCTTGTCAGACATTAATAACAATGACAAACTGAAGCAGTGATTCAGCGTTTCTTGAAAGTGTCCACCTGATATGTGGTTGTAATGATAGTTGTAAGGACTTTGTCAAGTTTCTTTAGAGGAACAAAAGTGTCTAAAACCTAAAAGTAAAGGAATGTGAAAATAATTGTTCATTTGAAGTATCCGTGTGCATGGTTGTGTGTTTAGTTTCCGTTGGGTGTGCACGCAGCTGCCTGTGTCCGTGTGGGGAATGCACTGGGGGCTGGAGATACCAACAGGGCCCTGATCACCAGTAAAATGACTCTTCTGATCTCAGGTCAGAAAAATATGGAAATGCCCACATACTGCTCACAGACATACCGTTATGATAATTTTCCCCTCTGTTTCCTTGCTGTTTAAAAGAAATATATAAACTCTTCTGTACTGCAGGAGTTTTGGCTGTTTTACAAGGAATCCTGATGGGTTCAGCAAAGTCCATGGTGGGCTACATCTTCACCTCTGATGAGTATGTTGTTTCTATCATAACACAATCATTTTGGATTATGATGAGTTGCAGCAAATAAATTGAACTAACTACACCTTGCTTGAGTTGCATTAATGTCAGATGATTTTGTCATAAATTTGTTTCGCACATTTATTTTCAGAATTGTGTCAAAGATTTTGTGATTTAAATTAAAGGCATAGGTGAACCAGCAATGACAATGCTGTTTAAAATTACGTTTTAAATAATTAAAAAGTTCTCTTTTTGATTTAATCCAACAGGAGCATAGTGAAGATTGTCTCAGAAAGTCTCACTGTTTACATTTTCCTGCAGTTCTTTGATGCTCTTGTGGTAAGTGGATAAAACAGTGATACAGCATATTTTTATCAAACCCTCTAGACAGTTAAAATGAAATAGTATTTAAATAGAATTCAGTTCATGATCAGCTTGTAGAGTTAATATAACCATGCTAACGAAGATTTAGTAGTGACATTGTGCTATCTTTGCCTCGTAGTCTTTCATCTTTACGATCTCCCTCTGTTCAGAGATAATGTTACCATTAGGCTTTATCAGTTGAATGCTGTTACTAGGCATTTCTTTCTTATTATGTCATTAAACGTGATTACAAAATCTCTATGGTGCATAATTCTAGACCTTGACATCACTATGAAATGTTTGTGTGTGTGTTTTAGTGTGTGTCCTCAGGGATTCTTCTGGGTGCTGGGAAGCAGAAGATAGCTGCATTGTCAAACCTAATCTGTTACTACTGCATTGGGTTACCGGTGGGAATCTCACTGATGTTTCTGGCTGAGCTCAGGATACTTGGTAGTTCTCTTACCCTGAATTTCACTTTTATCCTTACTGTTTCAATAAAGCAATAATAAACACATGATTGTCAGGCAAATCAAGATAACATTGGTCTGAGATTAAAATCAAGAATCAAGATGTGAATTATACCATATAATTGCATTTTTATATTCATGAGCTTTAAAGGTGAAGTATCCACCTGGGTGATTTTAAAACAGTCTGTACCAGTCAATCTCCAGTCCAGATCATCCATTTAAAAAAGAGATGAAATTTTCAGGAAATTAGGAACATTTAATCATCTTTAGATCAAAAGAATTTTAATATTGCAGAAAAAAACATTTGTCAAGCGTCTAAAAGATTGACTGTTAATGTAGATTCAGAAAGTTCTCTGAAGAGAAAGATCTCTTTTAAACTAGCATATAATGAAAGTCTGATAGCAGATGCTTTTTTGACCTTATCTAACACTGGAACTATTTTTATTTACCACTCATTCAGGTCTGTGGCTGGGCCTCTTGATTTGTGTCATTATTCAGACGTGTTTCTTCACTACTCTAATCTTCAAACTCAATTGGAAGAAAGTGACAGAGCAGGTAGGACATCACAAATTACATCTGTACTGTGACACCTGTACTTGTACTTATGACCAGATCAAGCTTTCATTACATAAGTATGTAACTTCCTCAGGCCCAGAAACGTGCAGGCAAAAATACAAAGGTGGTGTGTGTGCGACAGCAGCCGTCGATTGGACAGTCAGTGGTTGAGACGTTGGTTTCTGAAGGGCAGGAAGATGCTGAGCAAACACCTGATGCTGGAGCTTCTGCATGTATTCCTGAACCCTGGGATGACATAACTGGAAACAAAGTAAAAGCTGATCCCATTTATTATCCTATATTTAGATCATTTGGGTGGCTTAGTGAGTACAACTATCGCTTTCAAGTCTCGACTGACTAGGGTGCAATTTTGTGTGAAGTTCATGTTTTCCCTGTGTTGGCACGGCTTTGTGCCACAGTCTAAAACCATGCCAGTTAGGTTGTACAGGAGATCCTAAATTGACCGTAGGCAATGTGAGAAGGCCTCAGCCTGAGAACTCTCTGTGACCCCAATGATATATATAAATAGTATATATTCCAATGGTATATATACATATATACTTACAGGGCTTAATGATGTCAATCCTAAATTTAAATCTGTTGAAGTACAAATTGAATCCTTGTGGTGAATTACTTCAACATTTAAATTATATTTTGCTCCATTAGGCCCAGCTAACAAGTAATAGCTCTGAAGCAGCCGGCTATTTGAAAGTGAGCACACAAGAGCAGGATAAAGCTGAGAGCGGGAGACTAGCGATGGCGAGCGAAACTGGAGAAGCTAATCCTAAAGTCCTGCTCTCTATAAACCAGCTGGTGCTAAGAAGGGGGCTGACACTGTTGACTGTTGTCCTGATCCTGATAACTGGAATCACTGTCCACATATCCTGTCCTCTTCCAGAGCCTCACGTTCCATCTCACAGGAACCTCACGATGGATTGGAGAAACATCTCCACCCCTAACACCTTCCTCAACACTACAGCAAGCTCACTTTAACTCAGCATATATCACCAAGTGAATCAGTCAGTACTGAAAGTTGCAAAAATATGTCAGTGCTGTTTAAGAGAAAAGTAGTGATTTTCATTAGTGGCATAAGTAATTCTGGTTTACAGAGCAGGAGAGCATCTCTCTGAATGTGTAATCCACTATGGACAGCGTCTGTTGGGACACACACTCCAAACCAGCTGAGTAGGCCAAAAAATATTGAATCTGAATAGTACTACTGAAAAGAGTAGTACTTATTGTGCATTACATAGTTCATTTGTTTTAGTGAACAGGTTTCACATAAGCATTTTTTAAATGCCAGGTTATATGCTGCAGATTTTAAGGATGTAGTTATATTTGAAAATGTATTTATCATATCAAAGTAAAGCATACAATATAAGTTTCAAAAACACCATTAAAGATCTTTCAAACAACAATTTAATTCAATACTTTCAAACTATAGTTTTGCCAATGAATCAATGAAAATCATTTTTTAAAATTTACTTTCCTTAAGTTACATGCCCAGACACACGGTCATTTCTAACTTCATTCAGTGAAAACATTCTTATAGGCATGTCTTTTGGTTTACTGTAGACATGAAGTGCACATGATAAAGTTCTCACTCTGTGAATAATTCACTATTGTTAAACAATCATTCATTTAGAGCATTTTCCATTGAATTTTACTGCAAAAGTGTGGTTCTGTTTGCATAAACAGAAGTCATTTTAACATACAGTTGATTGAAGTAGTCATTTCATCCATTTTAAAGAATAGCAAAACTAATGTTTACCCCCTTTAATGAAAAAAGGCAGGTCGAATCGACAAATGTTTACTAAAGAAATGGTCAGTGGCTTATAACTGTAACTCCAGTAGTTCATATGGCCTCACGTTATGGCTGTCAGGTTAACAAAATGAAAATATGAGGGACAGAATAGTTATACTATTAAGCTACATTTCTGAAATGCATGATTGCCATTGGAAGCCTAAAACAGGTTTATGTTGCTCTGGTCAACACTATCAACTAAATGCTACAAAATCTTTTTGAGAAAAAAACAGTTTTAATTAAATGTACTTTTATGGTACATTGTGGTGTATTACCGATACCTTAGGCAGACATTGTACTTTAACTATAAATGACTGAATTCAATGTATATTCAAATTCAAAATGAAACAAACTACTATAAAGATTTGTCAAGTTTTCACATTGGTCTGAATGGTTATAGTTAATTTTGTGCATACAAATCAACCATTAGAAAGGTTGAACATACAGTAGCTGTTTTTACACTGTTTCTAAACTCCTTTTGCTTTCATATCACCAACTATTTTTGCGTCAGAAGTGAATGCTTTGGTTTGATTACTATTTTAGGAAAGTGCTGGTCAATATTAAGCTAATCTAATTAAATAATAATTTCACATCATCAGCACAAGTTGTGCTTTATATAGTCTGTATATTTTCCCCAAGAGAATTTGAGCTCAGAAAGGCACTGTTCCTTCTCTTCGGATGAGAATCTTTGGTGAAAACATTTTGGCACAAGGATCATTAACCACTCATTATTTGAGAAAGTCAGTCAGTATCTCATTCGACACAATCCCTCCAGCTAGTATAAGCAGCATGAAGAAAACTGCAAGTCCTCGACGCACCACCAGCTGCCTGGTGGTCAAGACCTCCCCAACTGTGACCATGATACCTGTCTCAGCTATTTCTCCTTCTTTAGAGAAGCCTTCCAAGTCTATATTTGCATCTTCATGGCCTTCTTCAATATGCTGGGCCCCCTGTGAAACTTCTGTTAAAAGACCGACAAAAAATGTTGAGAAAGTCAAACCTAAAATTTCCATTCAATGTAAAAGATCACACAAGGTTTTCATATGCCACAGACAGGCAGTACCTGTGCAGCCCTTGTTTTCCATTGGATAAAATTCATCTTTGATTTCATCTTTGGTTTCATGTACACCTGCTCTCATCAAGGCCTAAAGAAGAAAAGCACAAACTTGTGTCATCATCTGCTAACACACAATCATGACGTGGATGAGACAAACGACCCACCTCTTGAGTTGCTTTCTTCCAGTCTAATTTGCAAATGAGGATGATGAAGAACAAAGACTGCATAAAAACACATACGAACATTCCAGTCCACAAACCTAACAAGAGAGGAAAGACAACAGCAGGTGATTGATGAAGGTTCTCAGTATGCCACTTGAGTTTACCAGTTAAATTGCAGGACAACCTTACCAATAATGCCCATGTTGACAGCAAACATCAGGGATACTCCTATTGGGAATCCCACAAAATAGTATCCAACAATATTACACAGAGCACCAATCAGCTGCTTTCCAGCACCTCTGACAATTCCACCTGTAATGGCCTGCAGTGAAAAACGCAATTTCAGCTATTATCGAAGGAACACCACACAGGATGATTTCATGTCTACAAAGTAGGAAATATAAAGCAACTGAAACATAAATTGTCTAATCCTGTCTAATCTTTTCCCCTCAGAAAATTGACCAAACAGACCAAATTCAGAAAAGAAAAACTGCTCACCGCAATTGCATCAAATAGATGGAAGAACCCATACATGATCATGACCTGTGAAACTCTGAGCACAATGTCCCTGTGAAACAGAGAAATATGAGCTCATCTGCACTGGAATTGATCAAATGGTTTATAAATGTGCCAAATTCTAATCTCACGTGATCATGTTATACATGATGACTTGCATTTACTCTCTTGGGTTTCCTAGTTTGGTTGGGTTCCTAAAACACCTTTGATCTTTTCAGTACTACAAACTGGAAAACAGGGACCAAAGTCCAGGTATATATTTAGCTATTTCACATGCATACCTGACTCACATGCACCCATCTCACTGACTGTGACCTTGTTGGTAATTAACACATTGAGGAGAAGCACATAGATGAATGATTTGTTGATTAAACTATTTCCACAATGAAATAAGACATTCTTTTGTGCAAAATCATATAAGGCTTTGAATGGTCTACTGTTGTTTGCTCTTATGAATACCACACTAACACTATTTAATATTACATAAGCGCAGTCATACACATTTAATTATACAAGGCTTTTAGCATTACAAACCCTGCTATTCATTTTGAATAGCAGGTCTTTGGAGCTACTCACTCTTCTGTGGTAAAGATGTATCCAATGATGTCTTTGGAAGCTCCGATGCAGCTTGCAACTACACAGGAAACAAGTACTAAAAGAACATAACAAAAACATTAGATTAACCAACATAATTAGACGTCCCATTTTGTTTTTTTTATTTATAGCTGCATAATTATATAGTTCCATAGTTACAACTTAATACTTTATATATAATAATTATATATATAAAATACTTAATACTTTACAGTGTTTCGTGTATTGTATTTTTTTTATATTCTACATACATCCACAGACTAAAGAAACTTTGGCAGACAGTTTGGCTTGTTCTGTATTTCCAGCTCCAAGAGCATTTCCCACTCTCACACTGGCTGCTACTGCAAACCCTAGAGGAAACTGATGAGTCAGAAGAGAAAACAACCTCTTCAATTACAAAAAGAAAATAATGATCTTGGTTTACCTGATCTACTTTAAACAAAGCATTTCAACATAATTCATGTTAGTCTATAGTGCATGTTTTTAAATCAGCTCTTGTTAGGGACACAAGCATTTGCTGTTAATGCGCTTTTTGCATGCATTTTGTTAATTTCTGTTGTAGATATAGTCTTAATTACAGAATGGAATAAGGCTGTGGTTGCTTAGCAACACAACTGAACTGTTGCAAATGTGAAAATTTGTGCATTTTTAAATGTTCTACTTTTTCCAGGGTTGTGATAAAACATTTAAAAATCTTCTCACACTTTAAACTAAATTGCTTAGAAGTACCATTAGTAGAAGTAGCATAGTAGAAGTTGCATTTGGTCCAAAACAGCCACATTGCCATTTACATGCGTCAATTTCATATTATTTATAGCAAGTTGATTTAGACCTTAGATTTGAAAAATGAAAATGAATAATTTATGTGGGTTATTTAGTCTGTATAATTTATTTGCTTTTTCCAACCCAAAATGTCTCATTTACCAACCAGGCAGAAGATAACAAAATATTATTTGCTAATGAAATACAATACAATACCCTATGTGCCTTTAAAACAATAATCCAAAGGGGAAATAATTGTGGGAGATCTGGGCTGAACGTGGAACATTAGAAATAGAACGCTTCTTAGTTCCAAAATTCTATAAACAGGTTCCAATTTCAGTTTATGTTTCATGTAAATGTAGTGCTGTTATCTTGACCCATTGGCCAGCACACAGTTGGTACTGTTGAGATGCTGAAGCCAGTAGAGGTGTATAGTTTCCATTGTGTTACAGGTTAGACCACATAACCTTATGCTTTAGAAATTAACCCTTTGTAAACCTACCATATACGCAATAGTAGCCAGCTCATAGACAACAGACTGGGACCCCAGTTCAGCCTCACTGATGAGACCTACAATAAAAAAAGTGGGGAGTAAAGTAAAGTAAAATTATATTCACAAATATCAGTGTCATTTAATTACATTAAAACATCATTAGTTTGCAAACCTGCCAAGAATCCACCGATTTCATATGTCCACCACTCCACACAGAGCATGAGCATGCTGGGAAGGGCCAAGCGGATGAAAGCTCCCCATTCCTGCAGACACTCACGGGACCAGCCTAATGGTATGTGAGAGACAGACAGAGATAGATGAAGTGGCCATCGGTCAGAGGAGGAAAGAAAAAGAAAAGCTGAGCCTCCCCAATAATGTTTTCTATTTAAATATAACTAACCAATTGATTAATAATGTTCATGACTCAAAAGCATACAAAGATTCTTTAAAACATTTTATACTTTTATACTTATTTATATTTCTTTTATGCATGGTGAATTAACAGACTAGAATCTATGCAGGAAAGCTATAAAATCAACCAACACATGAAAAATTTCACTGTGTAAACTCTCCTTCACGTCAACATAAAGTGTCACAACTTTTTGGTCAAATATTAAAATAGGGAAGAATATACTTTGCACCAAGACAAAACTGTTACATATTTCTTTTGCAAGTGCAAGTGTCTGAGAGTGAAAAAAGTGAAACTTTTAGCATTATGTCTATAGACATTTAGAGAATGACTATAAAAAACAGATATAGACAGAGACAGATAGACATTCACCATCCCAGGTGGCTTTATGCAGGCCCCTCCAGCGGATGTAGACATAGAGAAACACAGCTAAAGAAAACTGGGAAATTGTGTTTGCAGCAGCAGATCCTCTGTGAACAGAAGACATAATGATATAGCCTAGTGGTCCATATCTCAAAAAAAATGTATTACAATATTTCAGTGAATAAAGACACCAGACAACAGTCCCTGTATATGAGATAAATAGAATGAAGACTTCTTACGCTACACCAAGATCAAGCAGATGAAGGAAGACGTAGTTTATTACAGCATTGAGGACATTTCCAGCTGCCCCCGTGATGACCTGAGGCCAAATAATACCCTACACAAGAAAACAGTCCCTTAATATGACAGCAAATTAGCAACAAGGTCAGGCAAAAAAATAATAACAAAATAACATACTGGACATATTTTTAACCATTACCTGATTTTGAAGATACCTGCTTTGCAGCTGATACATAAAGGCAGCCTATATATGATAAAAAACTGTATTTAAAAAATTCTTTAAAACACACAAAGTTGATTTAATAATTTTTTGTGATACTCACAGGCAGTGCAGGCATATATATTTTTACATAGAGTTGTGACAGACTGTTGGGAGAATAAAAACAGACATTCACACACAGCAAGAAACAGTGACACTGACAGCAGCTTTATGTGATTATCATATGTCCAAATGATATGACATCATTTTTAAACCCACTGTGATTTAAACTAACAGTTGTAGGTGACAAATTTCCAGAAGTTGTTGTTGCAGCCTGGTTTTAATAAACACTGCTGAGTTCTTAAAGTGTGTTTCATTATACATTGTGCATCTTTATATTAAAGGATCAAGGACAATTTGATTCCCTATGACATGACTGCCTGCTTATGGTCTCATCTAGCACATATAGTAACTACTAAACGTGGCAGACCTGGCAACCCTGGGGCTCTGTCTGACAGCTAGGAGGATTGGCTCTGTGTTGATGAGCAGAGCCCAGCAGGGGAAACAGGCCAACAGTAGGATGAGAATCCCTCTCTGCAGAATCACACCCACCCGCTTCAGATTATTACTGCCAAATGTCTACAGGAGGAGAGAGAGCAATGAAAACTGTAACTTAAACCTCAGACTAAAGCTTCACCCTCAGCAAAGATTACAATGTAATGTAATGCAATACAATGTAATGTAATGACAATGAGAACTGTGAATAATATGTTAATTACACATTAAGCATTCCCGCAAACCCACATTAGATATCAGTTGGAAGCTGAAAATAAAACAGTATTTAAAGATTCTCAATTTTACCTGAGAGATGAGTGTATCACATGCAGACGCCAAACCAGCACCAATAGAGAGGCCAGTCACATTAATAACCTGTGAGAACAGAGATATTTACAAATGTAATTATTGTTGTAATGAATACTTTTGGATATTCTGGTGGAATCAATAATAAACGTTCATTTTTGCCAGCCTTTAATTTTTAGTGACTTTATATTATTATGCATCGCTGTATTGTGGTGTGTCATTTCATGTGTCTACAGATGGTTGTCTCCCTGCGTCCAAAATTTCCCAAATATGGACCAATACGGTACAGAGCCATATGCGTCTGTGTTCAAGAACTCACAGCAATAGCCAGAGCAACACCAGCCAGTTCAGTTTTCCCCAAGTGACCACAAAACACAGTGCTGATGAAGCTGATGAGAAAGACCATCAGCTGAGATATAAACTACAGAAAGAGGAGAAACATCATTAATATCCTGTAACAGCTGTGAAAGATTTTCACTTGTACAGTGTTA
Source organism: Chromobotia macracanthus (assembly GCA_036877525.1). Classification (NCBI taxonomy): domain Eukaryota; kingdom Metazoa; phylum Chordata; class Actinopteri; order Cypriniformes; family Botiidae; genus Chromobotia; species Chromobotia macracanthus. The sequence continues at coordinate 5,327,750 of JAZGTH010000005.1, forward strand.
AAAGTACATTAGAGGGTAATATTTGTACATTTAAATACAACATTTATACAAATAAAACATTAAAAAAGCTCAGAGAAATTTAAAGACGTTAAACATTTTTATATAACATGCTGGCTAGCTGACTGACTATAAGAAATGTTTTGTTTAAGTTGGTTCACATACAGAAATCTATAGGTTACATATGCTCATTCTTACCACTGGTCCAGCCAGTTTTATCAATTGTACAATTTCTTCTTTATAATTAACCGGTAACAAGCTTCGGATTTTTCTTCGACATCCTCCACAAACAATCTGCGAACTGGATGTTGACTGAGCATCATCGCATTTCTCGTGTTTTGATTCCCCATTTGTTTTTATACTGTCCATTATCGCTATTTCTGAAGTCATTCCTGAAACCTTTTAGTTACCAGTGAAGAACTACATCTACATATACGATAACTTAAACGCTTCACTACTGAGAGACGATTAGTTTATATGTGCATTTCATAAGGAGACACTTGAATAACGGTGTAGCGGTGAGGAGTTTAGCCCTGCCCGCTGAACTCCACGAGGGTATTGCATAAACACAAGTCACCGCATGGTCAAATTTCATTAAAGGGACACAAACACATCCTTGGTATGTCAGACCTCCTCAATCAGTTGTTCTAAATAGACATTTTGTATCATTAAAGTAATAGATTTATGGAGGTTTCTTTGTGCTAATGCATTTGGGAGAATTATTAAATACATGGGATTTAATGCACGGGTATGCAAGATGAGAGTTTGCAGTGTAAACAACCTGTACTTTTGCTATACCGAGCAAAATATGTATGTGCAAAATACTAATATTATTTATTAGTTCATAGTCATGTTGATTAATGAGGAAGTTCGATGAATAAAATAAAAGGCTGGTCTTATGAATTATATGCATAATTTCCAAATGCTTTCAAATGGTTCTGTTAGTTATGGCCTGAAGATGGCGCTGTGTGTTTTGTTCCACTATAGTAGTATTGGGTTTGTGGTTGCTATGTGTCTATTTGTGGTTGTGGTTATATATATATATATATATGTGTGTGTGTCTAGATTTCATAAGATCAACTGAATGTCAGTTTTATCTCACCCAACAAACTGTCTTTTTCTACTCTTTTGTTTATTAAAAATGGCTTATAGATCTAAGTGCACAGAACATTTATTGTTACGGCAAATTTTTTAAAAATTATGTCTTTGTGTTTGAAAAAACACAAAACAAATGTTTTAGTGTATTAGCACTTCTGACCTTTTTAGTTGCCAGGAAATAACACAAACACACACATACACACACACAAGAAAAGTCTAGCGACTCGTCAGAAATAGTTGTACTTCAAATCATCTTGAAGTGTCACACAGTAAACTGTCTGGTCAAACTTTACCATGTCACTCCTGAGCCAGTGACTGTGACTTGCTGAAAACAAGTAAACTATTAAATAAAATAAGTGAACTATTTAGTAAATAAATAGATACACATATTAATAAGTCTGTTTTGTGATGTAATGTTTTGTAGGTATTATAGAAACACTTATGCAACAGACACAAAACAAATGCAATGTGTAAATATAATGAATCGTGTTGACTGTTTGAATGTTGTAAACCATTGGTGTGAACTAGAAAAATCATGGTTTCTGAATGTAAGACAAACAGAATCTAGACAACTGCGTATGCTACACCAAGATCAAGCAGATGAAGGAAGATGTAGTTTATTAAAGCATTGAGAACATTCACAGCTGTGATAACCTAAAGCCAAATAATAACCTAAACAAATACAAGAAACCAACCGAGATTACAACACTCTTTATATACTGTATAAACCACAAGGTCAAGCAGAAATTCTGTCTCTACAACTGACATATAAACATATCACATGCACAAAAGAACTATTATTAATATTTATAATAATAACAACATGTCTTTAGCACTGATAATAGGTTTATGTGATTACAACTTGTCCGAATGATATAACATCATGCAGGACTGTTGCTAATGGAGTTTATGTACATTTCATGTATTAAACAGCTCTATGTGTGGACCTTAGGGGGATGAATATATGCCTGAGAGTGGCTTTGTTCCAAAACAAGTGTCAGTTGGCTGCTGTTTTAGTACTTTACTTGCTGACCACAAGTATAATACTTAACTGCACTACTAGGAGACTAGTAGTAATGTTGTATCATTCTGTGTGTATGTTCCATCTGGCATGTGTCAAAAAGGAAAGTTTGGTAGGCAAGAGGAAGGTAAATCAGCACCTCATTCGAGACAATCTCTCTAGCTAGTGTAAGCAGCATTAAGAAAACAGCAAGTCCTTGATGGACCACTAGTTATTTGGTGGTCAAGATCTCTCTGACTGTGACTAATGCAACAGCCTCTGTTTGTCCTTCTTCTCCTTTACCTAAATCTTCCAGGTCTGTTCGCATCTGCCTGGCCCCCTTCAATGTATTGAAATCCCTGTGAAACATCTGCAGGTACATTTACTCAACATCTGTTGTTTTTTTAAATACAAATCAACACATACTATATAAAAAGCTGAGTTATCATATGCCACAGACAGGTAACACCTTCTGTATAACTTGTTTTCTATCGCATAGAACAACTGTGGTATCAGGATTTTGTACACCTGCTCTGATCCAAAAAAAAAATTATGACTTCATCATGACGTGAATAAGGACAAATGACCCACCTTGAGTTGCTTTCTTCCAGTTCATTTTCCAAATAAGGATGAACAAAAACTGTAAGGCACATACAAAATATCCAATCCACAGACCTAACCAATCAGAGAGAAGACAACAGCTGGTTCTTAACATGGCACTTGTACGTTTACTGCATCACTGCATCCGCAAAGCTATACATTTACTTAAATTTAAATATTTAATTCAATTACACTGTAGCACCGCTGTTCATGTAGCTTTTCAAGATATTTTAACAAATGGAGTGGACAAGCCGTAAATGCTTCCATGTTTATGAACTTTCACTACACCACTAAGTTACTTTCTTACCAATTATGCCCATGTTGACAGCAAATATCAGGGATACTCCTATTGGAAATACCACAAGACAGTATCTAAAAATATTAAACAGAGCACCAATCAGCTGCTTCCCAGCACCTCTGACAAGTCCACCTGTAACAGCCTACAAACAAAATGCATATTATCAAAACCACCAGTGAAATATCAGAATTTGTTCATTTTCTGTCTGAAATAAATGACAAAAGCCATTCTTCTTTTTGAACATACAAACCATGGCATCAAACTGATGAACAAAGCCATACAAAATCATGACCTGAGACCTGTGAAAATCTGCATAAAGTGCCTTCAGGTTCAATACAGGGAGATGTCTCAGTATATTTGAATGGAAAACACTTCGATGACTGTTTGGCAGTGTCTGGTTTAGTTCATTTAGTGCCTGCTGGACTTTATTAGAAATAAACAAATAAAGTCACTGCATTTGCAGCTCATGTTTTATTAAAGACACCAACACACACCCCTTTAAAAGCAACCAATGCATCCAAAGTGTTTAATTCTTGGGGAAAGTGTCATTATGCCACTGGTGTGTGAGCTGACTGTTGTCATTTGCATTAAGTTAAACCTTGTGGTTGAGATAGGACAAATTTACTTGTAAAACTGATAGAAACTCATAGAAAACTGATAGAAATACTTCTATAGAAACACTTCCAATAAGAGAATCATACTACCCAGCAAGTATAATACAGGTATTGCACCTATTGTTACATGTTAAGCATTGTAAATTCGCGTATGTTGGGTCAGCGTTGTACCTTGATTTATGAATATTATTTTCACGACTCACAAACCACATACCTGTGCTTGCATTATCTCAGCAACCACTAGAGGGCATACTTTGCACTATTTCAAGTTGGCTAAAGCTCTGACATGTCAGTTGCTCTCAAGAACATTTTGTTTCAACAATCCTGGGAATATTTCTGAATCCTCATATCATATTACAGTTAATGTTATAAAAGTTATATAAGTTTATAAGCATAATATAGGGCCTGTTATTCTATTAATTTGTTTTTAAAACAGTTTTACTTTTAAAGAGTGCACATTTATAAGGGGAACCATTGTATTAAATAAAGATGTTATGTCAGATATGTTTAATCAATTCTGTTAAAGTGTATAAAGTTTTGTGTGTGTTAATGTACCGCTCAAAATTACAGAGTTGCGCATGGACCTGGCAAGTGGCCAGTCCCTGTCACTGACATTTGTTGATGATCAAAAATTTAATTTAAATGATTAAAGATATTGGAAATTATTAAATTCTGCACAGTAACATATGCAGCTATTGATGGTTCTTGTGTAAAGTGTTTACATACAGTGAATTAATATTTTTATTTATAAGATAAAGCATTTAACAGGAGGTGGTGACTAGCAATTAAAATACAAAAAGAAACTGCAGTGTAAATGAAGAATTTTCATAAAAAAGAAAAGTGACAAAGTAATCCAGAAGGTAGTAGGACATACTTCTGAAAGGCATCTAATCACTCATCTCTTACCTTCTTCTGAAGGTTTTTAACCTTTCTTTCCAGTGGCTTATAAACAGATTATGGAACAGAACATTATGGGCCTTCAAAGAGTAATCTGACAATTCAAGTTCTACTAAAAACTTTTAAAAAATAGTCGAAAAATCCCATTTGAATCTCTTTACAAAAATGCCTCAGTGAAATAAGAGTCATTCCCAGCAGGAATACACTGACAGCCTCACTTGGAGGTTGTGTTGCCGTGGGAGGGAGCCTGGGGCTGCTGCTGCTGTTGCTCTGCCAGAGCTTGCTGCAGGCGCGTGCGCTTCCGCGAATAATGCTGCCAGTGCAGGATCTGCTGCTCGTCGATAAACTTAGCACACTGTGCATTCACCAGCTCTTTTCTGAAGTGCTCATACTGCAACAGCTCTAACATATGCAAGCAATGAGGATACCTAGGACAAATATTAAGATATAGGCAGCATGATAATGCCAGCTAATAACGGAACAATCACTTCAACAATCATTTCATTCAGAAACATCTGAACGTCTCTTTGACAGTTAAGATCTAGTATATAAGAACATATACTGCATCCATTATCAATTTTGACATAACATGAGCATAAACTTTAAATAAAAAAACATACAAAACAAAGAACTACCCATCAACAGAAAACTTACTTTAGGAACTTAGCATATTCAGGTTCTTTCCAGTAGAGCATATACTTCAAGTAATTCACAAAAGGTTTCTCTCTCAAGTAACCTCGTTGAGCCAAAACTGCATGAACAAACAGGATACAGGACTCAGACCACAACTTATGTGAAAATATTAATTTGCTGTAAATTAAATTTTCAAATTAAAGCATAAATACAAAAATCTTAATAACTATTATTATTATTTCCACTGTTTCATTTCAGTTTAACACTTCTAATCTTGCGTATTAACTGTGTACTTCTAACTGAACGGTAAGTGTTAAAAGATCATTACAGTACTTACAGTTTAGGTAGTTTGGATTCGCTAAACACTGAACAAACTCCAGCTCCAGCTGAAAGCGGTTTCTAGCCTGTTCCTCTGTGAAAGTATTCATTCATGTGATGTCAACATTTTCATTGGAAAGAAATAAGACTAAATAATAATAATATGGGATCCCACTTAAACATATTAATAAATACACATAGTAAGTTATATCCACATTACAATACCTATTACGTAATACTACAACAATACTTATACTATATTTAAGTAACATTATTTTAACCAAAGCTGTGTCAATGAACCGAATTAAGTATCTTCACAGTATGTAATTTTAGTAAATAACATGCCTGGGTATTATTAGTGAACCAGCTCATCGTTTTCAATATCAACATATTACAAACCTGTTTCCATAACACCAGCCATGGCAGACGACAAGAGGAAATACACTGCGGAATACCCTGAAAATGTTCGCTATTTAAGCAGAAGTACAGGGAGATTTCTAAATTAACATCTTTTTGTTTTGTCTGGTAAGACTTAGGGTGACGCCATATTTGCCAGAAATCTTCGGCTGGTGCTGTAAAAGCGTTTTACGACACTTCTTGTCGTTGTAGTTTTCTAGGCTGAACTCTAAATTGAAAGTACTATAATAATAACCATCATTGTTAACTTTAATTTGGTCGGACTCTTTTAAATAACAGATATGTGTGTATTAGGACATTTGGAAAACTTATTTTATATTTGTATAGGTCCCCATATAAATAATATAATTTTAATTTAATACCCGAAAATGTCTTCATATGCATATGCAACAATATGCAACAATATGCAACAATATGCATACCATATGCAACACATAAATGGTCAGGCAGATGGTCTAAAAATTTATTATGAACAAAAAACATCCTTTATGTTACATAGCTATTAAATGTAGGCTTTTATCAATTGTACAATGGCATTTTTAAGAATATAGTAAAAATAATGAAAATGAAGGTGTAACATTTCCAGAATACAGTTGTATAATTTTGAGAATAAAATTATGAATATTTATTACGAAATTATGAAAATAAAGTCGTATTGTTGTGCCATAAAACTACATTTACCCAAATGGATAAACACTGACTAAATGAGATTTTACAGTAGTACTAAGCCTACCCTTGGATGGTGAATCCTTGACATGGTTTCAAGGAATTCAACAGATTCAGTTTACTGGCGTAGAGGTCCCACTTTGCTATACTTTGCTTTACTTTATTCTTAAATTGCAAGTTTTTAAATTAATTTTTAACTGTACATGATTACACTATTACCTTTCAAAATGGCATGCGTATAGTCAAAGCTTTGCATTCTTAAGAGGTATATATTTCTTGCTTATCTTATAAATCCTTGCTTATAGATTTTCATGGTATTATATGATTTCAGCATTGCACACATTCCTTTAATGAGCAGTGAAGCTTTATTGCTTTTGAAGCTTCGACTTTGTTCAAGTGATCACACTCTCATCTCCATTAAAACCAGCCACTGGCTTCACCCTGCCTGGCCTCCTCAGTTTGAGGGGAGATGCTTATGGTGAGAATAGTACTGAATTGTGCAGTTTTACAGCAGATTGATGGTGGAATCCAGTCTCTCTCTCTCACACAGCTGTGCTGTTTGCCCAGCTGGGAAAGGTGTCTAAACTAAATATAGCTCTGCCCCAGCTGTTAATGGCCAAGGTAATGGAGAGAATACCGATGATATTCATGACAATGCCTGTCTTTGCCTGTGGATAAAATAGATTTGGATAATGTAAACATTATAGTGCCTTTATTATTTTAATTTATATGCATTATTTCTTCCCTTATAGCAATCAGGTATTCAATTAATCTATCTATTGTTTATAATGTTGGCATTTTTAATATTTAAACAATTTTAATGATTGATTAACACTTACCATATCAGATACTTTCAGGTATCCGTATGAGAAGACTATGGCATTTGGAGGTGTTGCCACTGGAAGCATGAAGGCAAAGGATGCACTGAGGGTGCAGGGGACCATAACGTACAGAGGGTTGATACCTATGGACTGGGACTGATTAAATAAGATGATGTTTAGTCAAACAGCAGCTGCAACGCAAAAATATTAAATATACATTAATTTATTTCAATTAATCAGTCTTCCATTAATCAAACTGAATCATGTAATGTTTTATAAAAGTCTGTCTTATGTCCTCAGCATTCTATAGATTCTACTGATTCCAGTCTCTCTGACATTATTACTTTAGTAAGCTTGATCTATTCTTATAGTTCAGCTGTCACAGGTAACATAGAAGGGACAACAACATAAGCTTACAGCAGTGCCTGGATATCTGCCTACCAGCCTTCAGTCAAGTAACAAGTAAAGTTAACAGCCCCCTTCCCCCAGCCCTCATTCCTTCTTATTCTTCCTCTCCCTTTCTTTTTTCAACCAGACAACAATGGCACATCTCCATGGCTCTCCCATATGTGGCACTTCAGCCCCCTACAAATCCCTCCATTCACAGGCTCTCTTGCATAGGCTAATTCATGAGGATAGAACAGTCTGTGCCAACTGCACAGCATGGGACAAGAAAGGTGAAATCCAATGAGAGATTTATGAAGGAGGAGACTGTGCTTATAAATAAATGCGTGAGAAAACTTTTCTTTCTTTTTTTTACCCAGCTTGTTCTGTGTGTCTGGTTTTAGTGTTGATGACGGAACAAAATACATTTTTCATTCCTTTAAAAAACTAAAGAAAATGCAACATGTAAATTTGAAAAAAGGCATTAGTAATCATACAAATAAAACCATGTCACTAAACCATTTCAAATTTAAACATACAGTGGAAAATACTTTACACTAGCTAAATAAACTAAATGAAGGGATTGTACAGTGGCCCTCAAAAGAACTTGGACCCCAGAGTCCAACAAATGTAAAAAAGTATGAACTTACTTATTTACTGCAGTACAGTAAATAATAAAACCTCAGAATGGCTTTGCTTTTAAATATAAGACATTTCCCAAAAAGATGTTTTGTTTTAATGTTAATTATAATTATGAAATAATGTAATGAAAATAAATATCTGTAAACTTCCTTGTTGTCCAATGTAGTAAAGCATAACTATAGTGGTTATGATGAACTACATCTGTGGTTATTCTGCTAGGGCACTTGTGTGAAAAAAACTAAAAATCATCTTAGGATAAAATTCATACAATTTAAAGTGTGACTTAACTGCCCAAATATGTTTAGGGGCCACTGCCTGTAAATAAAAGGTATTTCAGTATTGAATTAATTGGTGAATATGGGGTGTTTATTTACCATTGTTGCAAGTATAGGCAGAAATAATGTTGCAGTGGCAACATTGCTGGTGCATTCAGTGAAGGTAGCTATCATCAGACACAGGACAATGGAAATAGCCCAGGGAGGAATAGTCTGAAGAGGTGACATCTGATCACCAAGCCACTTTGAAAGTCCTGAGATCTGATTAACAACCCAGATAAAATAAATAAAGGAAATAAACAAAGGAAGTTTATGGTCCTCAAAGCTGACCTTTGTAACTATATTTTTATAGTACTTAATCTTGATTGAACCTCATGTCCTCTCAAACAAATAAACAGACACATAGTCTGGTAAACATTGTTTTACCTCACAGCCTTTAGCTACCGCAAAGCCTCCCCCAAGTAACAAGATAATGCTCCATGGCATCTTCTTGTGTGCCACCTTCCATGTGAGCAGAGCCGGAGTTGGGCCGCTGTCTGATTGGGGCAGTGACATACACCATTATCTTATTCACATGTTCATTGCCCTGTGTTATACATTATATAAGGTATAACTCCTTATTTATAGACCCAAACAGTAAAAAGTGTCATCAGATCCACACAAATATATTGAATAATTGCATAATTACTGAATAAACATATGAATTGAAATGCACATATCATGTAACTAAATTAACAGTTTAAGCATCACATATATACAATGTAGTTTAATGAGACTTTTAATGAGTTTAATGTAGTTTAACTGGTGTTTCACTGACCTGTATCAAAACTCTGTACTCTCCAAAAGCACAGGTGTGGTGGCTTAGAGGGGAAAACAAAGAGCAGAGCAGCTATGAACACAGCCACTGTAGCATCTGTCACAAACCTGCACAGAGGTATATGTATGTATAGATATATGTAAAATTGTAAAGTGTTACCAATATATTTTATATTAAAAAGGACCATGTATAATTCTGTTTCATGCTAAATGAGACATTTACTCCCTACCAAAGTAATTTCGAAAGAGTATTTGTGTGCCCAGAATCTATTGTGTTATCTATTGTGCTATCTAATGTTCTGTTTTAGACCCTACCTTTCACCCACATAGAATCTCTGTGTTCTCACAGTTATATGTTCTCAATCTTTGTACACGTCACTGGCCACCGTGCACTTCAAAAAATGTACACAAACACTTACCACAATTTGTGGAAACTCCATTCACAATTTTGCTGGACATTTGACCTACAAATAAAGGGACATGCCACGACTGATAACAGGAGAACACACTGTTTGTGTTGAGCAAAAGTTCAACACTTAAGCTGAAATTTCGATTACTTCATTCAACATTAGAGGCATTTTATCTGCAGGCCAGAGGTTTGCTTTCCTAAATCATTCTGTCCTATTTTTATTTCAGCAGTTCTAATTTCTTCTCAAGATTATCCTCCCTATTTCTATCTATATCTTTTTCTCAAAACTTTGTGACGATTGAATTTTCGATGATGCTTGAAAACAGAAGACATTTCCAATTTGTTTACTCTCAAATGGTATCAAAGGACATCTGATATTTCATATAATAGTGAGATTTTACAGTTATATATCATAATCAATGATAAACAGGATGCAAATAAAGTAATACTATTTAGCGTAACATGCAAAACTATGCATCATAGCATATCATAAAAGAGCAGAACAGAACAAGTTATGCACCAAGTTTGTTCAGATTCCTTAGCAAGAACCTTTAAATTGTGATTGTATTCCATTATTATTAGTGTTTTCATTCTTACTCTTTATCGGCATTAAAAAGGTGTGTTGCCCAGCCATCCACAAAGCCTGGATCCCGAGTGAACCAAAGCACCACAAGCAGGACAAACAGCGCCAGAACACTCAGCTCACCGAAGGACATGGGGCCGAGACGCCGGTGTTCCTCCCGGATAACGTTATATGCTGCAATCTCCTTCTCTGACCTCACTGTCCCACAGCCCCATGTCTTCTTAAAGCTGCAGAATGACAGGAGAAGGAAATAATTACAGTGCATGCAGAGTGACAAGAGAAAAAAGTAATTACAGTGCATGTCTCATTTAGGGGAATGTGTAACTGTTAAAAAATAAATATGCTAACTTTGCTCCTATAATGTTAATATAAGCAAATTGTTGCAGTTTGCTTACTTATCTAATGCATGTTGAGCAATAAATATTTTCCAGATCTGGCATGCTCTAATCTGACTGGCTGACCTCACACATCTTTCGGTAGTAAGGAAACGCTAGGTTTTGTTTGAAGTACTTTAAACTTTGAAGCAAGTGAACTACTGTAAATAGCCATGATCAGAAGTGTACATTCTGTTTTTCTGAGTTATATCTGTGATATACATCTGCACTTACAGTATTACTTTTGATAGAGCAAAAACTCTGATCAGTCAGACTATTTTCAGACTGCTTATGGTTTAGTCAAATATCTAGACTATTATGACAGTTTAATTCATTGGGAAAGCACACTTACTTAAAACCCAGGAACACAATCTGAAGCCATAGCCAGGCAAATGTTAACATGATGATCATGTTGGGGAAGGCAAACCCGAACCATGACGCAAAGTTTATGACATCAGGGTTTTCTGGGAAAAGTCTATAGACCAAACAAATAAATTGAGGTGGTTTCAAATTCAACAAAAGCATTGCTATCACTGAAATTAATCCTGAATTACAATATGCACAACATGCAAATGGTAAAAACAGAAGAACTGGTGAGGTACCTACTGGCTCATCTGCCCCATAAGTACCAGATTTGGTCCTGTGCCCGTGAGTGTAGCTGTACCACCAATGCTGGCTGCATAGCACACACATAGTGTCAATCCTTTACACATCTTCAGCCTTTCCTTTGCCTCCAGATGCTCTTCTGATTCTGATTCCATTGAGAAGGTGTGGCCGTTTAGAGCCACTGTGCACACAGCAAAGCAGAAGATGTTTTAACTTTCCACATATAAACCAATATGACTGAACTGACCTGCACATTAAATTTACATTAGATCTTTACTATTTGTGTCATGTCATCTTCAGGACATGAAAAGATCATGTCTATGCACCGAGACACAATGATCTTTTCAGCTACAGGCATCCTACATCAGACCCTGTTTCTCACCCTCATTGATGATTTGTTTTTCTGTATTTTTCTCTTCACTTTCTGGAGAGGAAGTCTGCTCTGGTTCTGCCGTATTGTTGAGCTGTGCAAGCACAGCTTGAACAATGGGGACCATCATGGCTGTGGTGGCCGTGTTGCTGATCCACATGGAGAGGAAGGCGGTCACGCCCATGAAACCCAACATCAGCCTGTAGGAAGCCAGAACAGTCGGGACTGATACTGCTGTTACCAAAAAGAGGGTTCTCAGTAGATTTGATTTACTTACAGAGCGGGCCGAACACCCACGATGAGCAACACCCGCAGTGCGATTCGTTTGTGTAGATTCCAGTGCTCAACAGCTACGGCCACCATCAGCCCACCCAGAAACAACATGTTAGTGTCCTTCAGGTACTGCATACAAACCTATTATAAATATGCAAAGTTTGTGATGAAACAAAATGATGGTGCAGCATATGCAAAGACTCAGATGGACTGCGAAGGTGTATGGACTGAGACAGTATATCATGAACATGTTAAATCATGTTAAATCAAGCAGCATATATATAATTAAAGCAAGGTCAGGTTAATGAGATGACTTTTATCATTTAAACTGGAACTCAAACGTACATCTTTGGACTCCATGATTCTGAAGAGAGGAAAGAGCACAGCTGGCAGTAATGCAGTGACAGCCAGCGGCAGCACCTCCATGCACCAGTACACTGCCATCAATACAACCACATATGCACACGCAGCCTCCTGCAGATAACACAGTGAATGGCATGAGTATGTGAAACCTACTGTTGATTTTAGAAATATTTCTTGAGGAAATATTCCCAAGTATTCCCTTTTTTTACGACACTTAACATTGTTAAGGAAGACACAAGAGGTGTTAAACCCAATTTCCTGTAGCACTGGAAGTACATTTTTAGTGTTGCAATCATGCTAAAAGTTTAGCATGTAAAAGTTTAGTATTGCAAAAAAAATGAATCATTACATAATTATATTATTACCCATATAATAGATTATCACAGTTACTGAACACTGGTTTAAAATTAGTTGTTAAACTCAAAATTCTTATGAGAAATTAAAAGGTTTGTTTTTATCATTCAAACACTGTTAAAGGAACATCAACAAAGTTGTAATGTGTAACTGAAGTGTGTTTTGTGCATCTCTATAGATGTACTAGAGTGTTCTGCTCTGACTTAAGACAAGCTTGAGGTACAAAGTTCCTTTTGTTAGTCATTCAGTAACACTCAAGGTTCCTCAAATCTGATTACAATCGGCCACAGAAACTAAATTATGTGTTGCATAATTATGCATTATATATTGTTATTTTGATTCCAAGTTTTAACATTGTTTTAAAGCTATAGGCTATACAGTGAAACATCAAACCATATGACAGGCAGACATACACGTGCTGCATGACGTTTCAAATACGAACTTATTCTGCCAGTCTAGTTACTTTTAATGAGATCATTTTGCTATATTATTCAATGTGTTAAAACTAAATAAAGTTAAATTTATCAGTGCCATATATATTTATGTTTACACTTTTATACTTGCTATAAATTATTTGGTACAGGCTAATAATGTGTAAATTTGGAACAAAATTGACATTGTTAACAAAGGGTTAAGACAAAAAATAGGCCATTGTGTGGTTCTGGTGAAGGAATGTGTCCCCCAATGTCACGCAGGGTCTCGTCCCATTGACTGCAATCCAATACAGGGACACAATCAAGTAACCAAGATGCAAAGAATTCCTCCTGAAACATCCTAATTTTGTATGTTGTGGAAAAGCGCATCCCTAAATCTGACTCTCTTGCCCACACGCTTGTCAAATTACTCACTCCGGCAAGAGAGGCGCAACATTCGTAAAAGTAATGATTGAGCATCTCCGACACGTCTTCAGTTAAACACGTTAGTGTCCCTCGTAAGAAGATTTACATGCCTCATAAACTGACCTGTGAGAATTTTGCCACAGACTTACCTTCGTCCCAATAACTAGCGGCAAAGGAAGAAGAAGAAGTGGGGTGCAAAGGATAATTAGTCCATTTTTCATCATCCATATAAACTTAAATAAATGTGATCCCATCATTTATGGCTTCTTTGTAACTTCACAAAGAAAAGTCCAAACGGGGGGAAGTGCGCAGAACAGAACTTCAGTGTGCTGATCAGAGCGGACGGCGCATGGGCTCGAGCTCTCTCTTTTAGACAGGCGCGCGAGCGCACACGCACGCACGCCGGAGCATAATTAAGCGAAGTTTGTACCCTGTCGTTCTCCATTCCTAAATATTAACCTGTGCATTTACTTACATGTGGAAAAATCAGACTCCACACATCTGACTTACACACGAAATCCCTGCTGGTGGAAATGGCAAGGTGTCTGTCTCGATTAGCTGGTTTTTTTCAGTAGGCCGGTGACGAGCGAAAATCACTGTTTGAGCTCAAACGCGTGTTAATATTTCTTAATCAGAGAAGTTTGTTTCCAGATCTTGGAAATCTTGGTTAGGTTATTATTACTAGTATCTCCAGAGACTTTAAAATTAATTTCTAAGAAATTTACGAGCAAATCAGCAGTTTTTCCAGCGTTTTTTTTTTTATCTTGACATGTCTTTTGCAATGCGTGATTTATTGTTCTCACATGGGTCTTTGAAAGGATAGGGACCTTTCAAGGTGAGTTTGTGTGTAGAAGAGCGAGGAGAAGACAAAGACGTGCTCTTGTCTCTGCAGAGTTGAATGACAAGGAGATAAACAGTGGTTATCCAAGGCAGCCCGTACTGAAACTCTACACAGAACCAGCGGGGAGTCAGACTTACAGACCTGCTGTGAGACTGACAATAGCTCTCTGTGCTAGAGTGAGGATGAGGTTTCCTTAAGTCATCAGTAGGTTGTGGGAAATCCTGATGTGCCCAGGGTTTGTGTTCCAGGAGAACTTTTAGGGTGTAAAACAATACAACATAGAAAATAATTGACAATCTGACTGATCGTAAGAGTTAATGTTATGCTGGCGAAATTATGAAATAACACAAAGATGAATAAAACTGGGCAGCTTTGATTTACTTGCTATTGGTCACGAACACACAGCCTACTGCAAACAACAAGGACTTTTTTACATTTTATTGTGTTATATTAAATGTGATATATATTTAATGGGGAAATTGTATCACTCACCAATACTACCATGTCAAAACGTTAAACTGGCCTTTGAGTAATATGTCTCTTTGGCTTAGTGTTACACATTTAATTCTTCTTGTCAAAGGTTTTCAAATAGTCTGTGGCTGGAATTTGTATTACTTTTTTCCAAAACATATTCAATTCAATATATATTTGTAGCATTTTGTGCTGATGAAAAAAATAACCAATATGTCATTTGAGCCATGCCAAACAAAAACATGTATATAATGTTGTTCTGGTTATGGGTGGCATTTATCAATAGATATTTAAACAACTTGGTGATCTTTGTTGCCCTTGAGGTCCTGTGTCACCCTGAACTGAACCTGCAAGCATAGTAATATTAATGTTAGGTCACGATGCTCATAACCTAATAGTACAATCTTTCTTAGCATGTGGAAACATTGGATGAAAGCTAGTCAATAACTCAAATATTCAAATTATTTGACTTATAGAGACTGCTCCCTTTCTGGTTTATGTACACTGTAAAAAAAACTTTGCTGCCTTAAAGTGTTAAGTTTAATCAGTTGGGTTGCACAAGTCATTTCAACTTACTCTGTGTAATCTTAACTGGTGTGGAGTTGAGGTAACTTATAAGAATAAGTTGGAAAATTGCTTAACCTATTTTTTAAATTATACTTATCAGTATTTAAAACATTAAGTTGAAATTACTTTTAAAGCCAAGATGATTAAACTTAAAAACTTAAGGCAGAAAGTTTTTGTGTAAAGTGTAACTACTATTTGTGATAACTAAGAAATTTGAGTAGTTAGATATTAGTAGAGTATTGCTGTTTTGCAAACCGAAAGTTAACACAATAGCATTAACTTCAGTAATTAACTTTACAATTCATGATTACAATTCTCCTTGACAAGAATATAAATGTTGTACATGCTATGAAAAAGTAGAAAACCCAAATACAGACCTGTAGCCCATTATTTATCTGTTAGCACGTACACTCCACATTTACGTCTCATTCAGAGCTCCACATATTCATTTTCTTAACTTTGGCGTCCTCTAGAGTCAAACATCATGCATAACAACTACCCAAATGCACAGTGGTTTGGGCATTTAGCTGCACTCTGCTTGCATGGTTGGATGGTGACCTGTTGACGATTAATTAATCAATATCTTAACAATAGAAGACAGGATTTGTTAGAAATATATAAATAGATACATAAACACATACAATATATATATATATATATATATATATATATATATATATATGTTATATAACATAATATAACATTATACATAAAATGAGATTTACACTTGTTGTTTTCAAGAAAACATATTAATCTGCATGGAAGTTGTGTCAGTTGGTCACCTAGAATGACTTTTTTGCTGGTGGACCCCTGGGCGCTTTAGTACAGAGGCATTGAGCCTAAAAGGGAAAGGTAATATGGATTCAAGGTTCTGCGTGGGCGGAGAACTGGACACGCAGGGCAATCTGGACAAATACATTTTATTTATGGGTACTACTTACTGCTACTAAAAACAGTAGTACAATTATGAGAGTAAGATTAAATAACAAACTCTGAACTTATCTTTAGTATTAGACACTTATAACTATTAAAAATATTTAGGTTAGTTACAGATAATCTGCTTTTACAGTCTAAATTAACTACTAATTTGAGAATTTATTAGTTTGATTTTATTCTTTTTAAGGGTATGAGCAGGAAATTCAGTAAAATACCCTCCTTTTAACAAGTTTTTAATTTAACAATTTTAACACAAACAGCATAATTTCTTGTTCTATTGTGGGATCTATTCCTGTTTTGGTGGCTATGTGAGGTTTCTTGAGTTTGACCTCTGTATCACATATATTCATATTTACATTTAAAACTAAACAGTGACACAAGTCAAAGGGTAATGAAACATTAACCAACAGCACAGTGTGTGACACCATTATTCTCACAGTGATCTGTCCTGGAACTGCATCATTCACTCTTTATATATTAGCACCGCTTTCATGTCAAATACTGGTTCGGTAAGTTTAACTCATCTCTTTGAATCTCTGGCTATTTAGCTGACTATATAGCCTTCAAGCTGAAATCTGTCTAACAGTGTCTTATTCATGGATTAGCTGAAATACAGTCATGAATTAAGTTGCTAAACATTTTAAAATCCATTAGGGAACTTCTGATGGATTAGCAAAATTTACTAAAACATATCAGATCACTTTAATTAATCATAATTAAGTTAAGGAGTTTTTAATTTTTAAGCTATGAAACATGGATAGGCACATTGACTAGTACCCATGATCCAACATAACATTTGTAAGCACAAGCAAAATATTTTATTATATAAATATTCATATTATATTATGATTCTTTTTTACTATGTTTATTACTATTTAATATTAAACATTTTAATGCTTTCATTACCTTAGTTATTACCTTAAATACATTTTATATCTTGCTCATGATCTCTGTGTACATTTAGCTGGCCATGCATGAATACTTTAGCTGAAACCCTTTACTTTTTACTTTTTTGTGGTTTCCTAAACATGATTTTTCAAACCTCTGTAAACATCAGCCCAAATTCTATCATCATTGGTGTAAAATGTTTAACGTCAGTTTATGAAGATCACTCACTGTGCAACTAAATTACGTGTACTAACATGAAACATCACCACATTTGCTGATTTTTGTCTTTCTAAAACAATCTGGAAACATCTTAATGTCAGATGTTTTTGTTGTGTGTTGCAGACCAACAGAAAAACATGAAGCATTGTCTTGTAGTGTTTACACTGCTTTGTATATTTAGATTTGGACTCATGGTAAGAAACTGCTTCTTCACTGAAACAATCCTCAAAAACTCTCTTTAGCTCTTTCAAGAAAGACACACCCAATCTCATTTCTGGCACTTCTTTTCTAGGCTTCTAATGAAACAGATAAAAAGAATTGCAATGATGTCTTAAGCTTGGAGGCTCAACGTGCAGTTGGAGGTGCAGTGGCTAAACTTGGCTTGGAGCTTTTAGAGAATCTACAGCCAGGGCCTGATCACCCAAATATAATTATATCTCCTCTGAGTGTTTCTCTTGCACTTGCTGGGCTTGCTCTGGGTAAGCAAAGAGAACAGTTATGACCATCCAGACACACATGTAATGTTAAAACACGGAAAGCACTCTATTGCAAAATATTCAAGGCAAAATAGTAGATGTATACAACATATTGTTTCTGAATAGGTGCAAAAAACAAGACAGAGGAGAAGTTGTTAGAAGTCCTTCAGGCACAAGCCATAAGTAATTTTCATGAAACCTTAAGCTGTCTCCAAGAACAACTAACTACTAAGGCCGTCCAGATGGCGTCACGTCTCTACCTCATACCAGGTGAGAAATCTAATTTTGTGAGAAATTTCATTTTTACAAACAAATATAAAACAATAGCTGGAACATCTTTTGCCTCAACACAAAGCATTTTACTGACTCAATGATAATGTTATTCTTGCTGAGGTTAGTGTCCTCTGTACATTTTCTAGTTACTTTTGTCTTTGAGAAGGTTTTAAGATGAACCAAGACTTTGTGGACAGATCTTTGCATCTGTATAAATCTGAACCTGCGCAACTGACCTCTATTGAGGAAGTCAATCACTGGGTGGAGGAAGTCACCAGAGGTCACATAACCAACTTTATGTCCAGTCTACCACCTAATATTGTTCTTATGCTGATAAACGCCATTCATTTTAAAGGTGGGTCCACTTACAATTTATTTGTAGATTCTATTGTAAATATACTATATCAATGAGCAACAGGAAATTAAAAGGCAGTGGCTTGATGCACTAATGTATAATTCTTACTCTTAGGGGAGTGGCAATCCCGCTTTAACTCCAAGTTTACTATAAAGGATTTCTTCTACATTGACAAAAAAACCTCTGTGAAGGTGGACATGATGATGGGGTCAAGATATCCACTCAGTATGTTTGTAGATAGAACAGATGGAACACAGGTAAGATTAATTCCTTTCTCCTGCTAATTTTGTAAGTTATCATGATGGTTTTCTTTAGCCAAAAGCTAGCTGATACAGAATTGTTATTTTTTTTAATAATTAAAACAACTTGTTCTTACTCATATACCCTCAGGTTGCAAGGTTCCCTTTTCAAGGAAACATGAGCCTTCTGGTGGTAATCCCAGCACATGGAAATCTGTCAGCCACGGCTGCTAAACTCAGCATATCAGACCTGTATGAACATCTCCCAAGTGAGAAGTCCATGCATGTGAAACTTCCCAAATTCAAACTTGAGTACAAACAAGATATGCGGCAAGCACTTACAAATATGGGTAAGAGAAAATGCTCCACATGTTCTTGGCTGACAGTGAATGTTATTTA
Source organism: Chromobotia macracanthus (assembly GCA_036877525.1). Classification (NCBI taxonomy): domain Eukaryota; kingdom Metazoa; phylum Chordata; class Actinopteri; order Cypriniformes; family Botiidae; genus Chromobotia; species Chromobotia macracanthus. The sequence goes on from JAZGTH010000005.1 coordinate 5,347,061, forward strand.
ATTTAAAAATGTGTCTTTACAAAGTTATTTCCTGTTTGGTCAAAATGGATAATGAAGATAACAAACCAATTAAACATAGCTGTAAAAAATTATTTATAACTAGATACACGCTCATCTATTTTACAGGTTTGGGCATGCTGTTTACTGAGCCTGAACTATCCAGAATCGCACAAGGCCCAATAGTGGTTTCAGGTGTACAACATGCCTCAAGCATGGAACTGAATGAGGAGGGGGCCGAAGCCTCGGCCGTGACCTCTGTTACGCTAGTGCGCACCATTTCTACATTTGCTGTAAACATGCCGTTCATCTTTGCTCTGGTGGATGATGCATCTCACACACCTCTCTTTCTGGGAATAGTCACCAATCCCAACCCCCGAGCAACAGCTGAACAAAGCGATGAGCCAAAAATTGAAAATAAAAGCAGGATCCGACCAAGCAATTCTCGCCTGATGGATGGAACGCTGAGTGATGGCCCACATAGAGAAAACATGCTAAGTTACATGTTGAATATGTGGAAAGAAACAGTTCCTCGGCAGTTCCTTGGACATCAGGAAATGGAGCAAGGGAACTAAAAAGAAATATGTGCATGGATCTGTCTATATTACAGACTTTACTTACTGTAATGTGACTTTGTGAAATGCTGGTTGTTGTTGTTCATGGCCTGCTTTACAGTATATATGGACATTGCAATACCTGAAGAAATACAGTATGAAGATTTTTTTTAGTGTTTGGTAAAACAGAACAAAAAACTTAAGCTGGGAATGTTATATACCTAGTTGTATAATTTTTTTTAATGATTAGATAACGTGCGGGTTTGTACAATGGCACATTAAATAACCTTAATATATGATGAAGCAAAATGGTGTAATATTATTAGGTCTATAAGGGTAGTCCCATTAAAGTAACATCAGGCAGAGTAACACTTAAACACTTAAAATACATCCTATTTTTTAATTCTCTGTTTGTTCTACCTGATTTACAGGAGTGTATTAATCGAGGTGTATCGCTCATCCTTAACCTTTTTTTTAAGCTAACAGGCATAACAAATAAACGGCAAATTTGAAAAGAAACAAACCCTTTTTTCTAAGTAAATATTTGTGACGAGACGACGTTATAAAGGTAATATTTGTATAACTTTACTAAATTTACCATGAAGACTTTCTCCTCAGCTTCTACGTCAGATGGGCGGATCTTCTCTAAAAGCTGCCGACGCATCAGCTCGCCCACAGTTGACCCAGACAGCTGTAGACTGACGATCTGCCCGAGACGACGGTGAAAGCAAAAATCAGGTCAGACCCGTGAAAAAAACAGCATGCAAATGTTTTATTCATTTTTAACACTCAATAATTGTTCTTTTTCTTTAATGATCAAATGTATTATTTTTCGACCTGCGCAGTTTTTTCTTTTCTTCTTTATGTGTGCTTGAATTACGGGGTTCATTTCATGACAGCATAATTTAAAATTGAACCAAAAGACATTTCATTTGATTTTTGAGGTATCAACAAGTAAAGCCACCAGTGTAAGAAACATTGCTTTATAGTTTATATTTTCTTCAAACAGTAACTTTCAATTCTAATAGTTATGTGATACTGCATGAACATTTTTAAAACTAAATTGTAGGGAAATTGCATGGAATGTGAATCAGAGCTGAGCACAAACTTCTGCAGTGCATGCAACTGTTTAACTGCGTGGCAGATACAGAGAGGAAGCCAGTCAGATAAATGTGAAGGTGTATTTTTTTCCAGTGATGGATATGAAGCTTAGCAAGAAACTTGTATGCTACGTTAATGACAACCAGATGTGCTGTGCTGGGTTTTTGAAAGAGTGCCTGTTTTCAGGCCTTTCTGGAAATTGCTGTAGGAATTCTTCCAGTCCTTGAACCAATGCCTAAAGTTAACTGTGTCAAGTGTTATGTAAAGTTTGTGCATCAAACCCTACCATCTTTAGTTTGTATTTTATACATTTTCACTAGTTTATTGTAAAAATTTGAAGATAATCTTTATTTAAAAAATAAATAAGTACACAATGGCCATACTAACTTAGGAGTTGACAAAGCACTTTCAAAATTAAGGTTCAGATTTTTTAAATTGCTACACAGTTGGGAAAACGTGCATTTACCTTTAGCAAAGTTTAAAGTTTTGATGGTTTTAGGTTGAAGCCTTTCCACTCCGTCAGATATTTGACGTTTGTGAATATTTGTGAATTTGAAGTTTGTTGTTGTCCATATGTTTTTGAACCCATCAGTCTGAGCTTCTGTTTGTTGTATTTGCCAGGATGAAGAAGATAGCTCTGCTGTTTGGTTTGTGGAGTCTTCTCTGCATCTCACATGCTCAGATGGTAAATTCTTCACAAGTGCTCAGATATTATCTACTCCATTCTGTAGGCTTCATCTTTCCACTTTCTCTACAGACAGATACTGAGGCTGATGGTGAGGAGGAGGTGGTTGATCTTTTTACCACACCACGCACCAAGCTGGCTGCTGCAACCTCTGATTTTGGCTACAACCTGTTCCGTCAGATGGCGACACGTGACCCCAAGGCCAGCGTCTTCCTGTCCCCCTTAAGTATCTCAGCAGCCTTCACACAGCTCTCAATGGGTGAGGTCTGCTTGTCCATTAATTACCCATTTATTTTTCACTCAAGCTTAGAAAATCTTAGCTTGATCTTAGAAATCAACAAGGATTTGCTATGATTTGCTTTTTATCTGCCGTAGGGGCATCTGAAAGAGCTGAGAGGCAGATTTACAGGGCTCTTCGCTACCACACACTGAAAGATGGTCAACTCCACAACACACTGAAAGACCTTCTCTCTTCGCTTAGGGCAACTGCAAAGGGATTTAATTCTGCAGAACGCGTCCTGCTGGCTAGAAGTGAGTGTATGGTTTTATGTTGGTGTGTCCATGAGAGAAAGAAAAAATGATTGCTATATATAAATATATATATATATATATATCTTCCCTGATTGTTTCAGAGCTACGTCTTAAGCTGGAATACCTCAGCAGTGTAGAGAAACAATATGGAACACGCCCTCAAACTCTAATGGGTGGAGGCCGGGACCTTAAGGCTGTCAACGATTGGTTTAAACAGCAGACTGGCGGTAAAGTGGACCAAGTCCTTCCTTCCGCTCTGCCTCGTAACACTGCTTTGTTGCCTGTGGGGGCAGCATACTTCAAGGGTAAATACAGTTCTCTTGTACGTTTCCTGTACTTTTAGACTAAATTTTAGCAACATTTGCTTCCAGTTTTTGATTTGATTTCAATTGAGAAATGGCATTAAGAAGTTACTGATGCAGCATTTTACATGAGATCTTTTTGATTCAGGTTCTTAATTATTCACAGTTCTCACAATAGTGGTATAAGTGTATATTTACTCTTTATACAGGTAAATGGATAACTAGGTTCAGCAAGGCTAACAAGATGGAGAACTTCCAGACAGATGGGGAGGCACCACTTCTCATTCCCATGATGGAGCAGGAAAATTACCCAGTGAAGATGGGCATTGACTCCGACCTTGGATGCACGGTACTAGTACCTGTTATATTGTTAGGAAATATTACAATACAGTATATTATTAGTAGATTATGTTTCAATATTGTGAACATTGTGTATTTCAGTTATGAAAATTATGATAAAAATTCTGTCATCTACTCATCATCATACTACTTCTAAATCTACTACTACTACTAAATCAACAGTAATTAAAGTAAAATGACCAGAGTTAGGTACATGGTGAGTATAGAATTGTATTTGTCAAAAATATGTCATCAGAAGTGAACCAAAGGATGGGGCATTTTTGGTCATGCTGTTTCAACCATCTTTGTCTTTCTCTTTACATTTCTTCTTCACAGATTGCACAGGTTCCTATGCAGGATGGAGTAAGCATGTATTTTTTCTTGCCCGATGAGGTGACCCAGAATCTAACACTGATAGAAGAAGCCCTTACTGCGGAGTTTGTTCAGGATCTTTCCAACACCCTCCAATCGGCGCAGGTGCGACTCACCCTGCCTGTTATGAAAGTCAGCTACAGCACAGACCTGCTGTCCTCTCTCTCTGACCTGGGTGAGATACAGACACTATTCCACATATTCTTTCTTCAGAGTCCAATAGAGTGAGGCTAGTTCATTAGTTACATTTTGTACATTGTGTACATTGTGCGGCTTTAGGACAATAGGTCAATATTTACTTTGTTTTTAGATTGTAACTAATCTCTCCTTGGTATGTTCTTTTTCAGGTCTGTCCGAATGGTTGGCAGACACAGACCTTATCAAAATTACCAGTCAGCCAGTCAAGGTAAACGCTGTCCATCATAAGGTTGTCATGGAAACAGCTCCAGAGGGTACAGAGTATGCCAGCACCACCCCTACGGCCAAAGGCCAATCACTTGTTCTTGCATACAGTGTGGATCGCCCCTTCCTCTTTCTAATCAGAGATGAGCCTTCAGGGGCACTTCTCTTCATTGGAAAAGTGTTGAGGCCCCGTGACCTGGGAAGGGTATGAGACACACACACAAATTCAAACAAATGAAAGAACTTAAAGTTAATGTGTTAACTTTAAGCCCAAGTCTTTAAACAAAACGTATTTGTAATGACATTTTAATGTACTTGGTTATTTGAAGCCATTAACATTTTTAGCATGCCCATTACAAACTCACACTTAAGCAAGCATTGCTATGTGCACTAATCCACAGTCACGCTGTACATTTATAATGGATATGGGCCACTTTTATAATGGTTATTTTGTGGTTAGACTCAAATTGAATATTCCAAGATCCAGCTGGATCTGTGCCGCACAATTTGTATTAGTTTTGCAGTATAATAACTTTATGACGCTCATAAATCTTTTCACTTGTTCAAAAATCCCTTTTCAAATTAAGAAATCCCTCAGGTATTAGCAGCTGCTATAATGACTATGGTTGGGTAATACATCTAAACAACATTTTGTAATATTCATTATCCCTTACTATATTACTATACCAATTTATTTTGAATGCTCATTACTTTAATTATATTGCTTTAACTAAGTCCCTCAGCAATGTTTTAATTTAACTTGCATTAATATCAATTGATATTCCCAAATGTACATTTACTACCAGCAAGAACATTCAGAATTTGTATATTGTGTTGGTTCAAATTTAAGAAAAAAATAAAAAAAAACTTTCAAACAAAATCTCTTTGTTTTTTTCTTTATCAATTTGATTATTATGTGTTACAAATCATTTCTTTCTTAGTATTACAGTGTTCTAATAATTTAACATTTTAAAGTCCCCAAACCCAAATTATGTTTCCATTTTTACAGAAATTTAGGGGAAAAACTTAAAACTGTATTTCTTAGTTCCTGTATGCCTTTAATATTTTTTATAAGGCTAAGGCTTTAAGTTCAGCCTTTCTCTTTTGTGTGGGCAAGTGTATTAAAGGTCAATAATTCACTGTGGCCACTGCTGGCAAAACAACCTCAAATATAGATTATCTGTAGATTAATATTTGTAGATTATCTGTCTGCCTCTGAATTTACTCCTGTGAGCTGAGCAAAGAATTAGAAGCATGTTAACCATCATTGGTTCACAGCTATCACTGCTAATCTAATAAAGGCCTTGTGCTCCTATTGGCAGTTACATTTTGGTACTTTCACAGCATATTTAGCACCAGGTCAGCACTTTCCAATATTTTGGCCAAATGTTATTAATTATAATGAATAATTATAATTAATTCCCAAAATTTAATGTATTTAATTTAATGTATTTAATGTATGTTTTTAAGTATTTGGTAATTAGAAAGTAATATTTCCCATGAAAGGAATGATTACTGCTTTCATAAAAAAGGCATCTCTATAATCTTCATTTTAAAAACAAAGCACAAAAACTAAGAAAACGCCCCAATATAAAATAATGATAATAATATGAAAGCCTTTATTTGGCAGAGGTTATAGTGGTCTTACAGATAAAACTGAATGAAAAAAATCCTATATCTGGAGCCTTTGTTTTTTGTGGAAATGCTTCCGGATATCCAACAGTCTTTTCCTTGAGAATTCTGTATAACCCATTACAGGTTCCTTCACAGAAAACACATGAACTCTTTCACAACAAAATGAAAGAAGAAAACTGGATATGCAAACTTTCTGTCTGAGGAAACCCTTTATATTAGTAAACAATGAACTTTATCAGTGCATTTTCACTGTTAATCTGTACGCTGTACCAGTTATAATACGCTGTACCAGCGTATTATAACTTTCATTTTTCAAACTGATCAAATTTACAAGCAAACATACTTTATCCACTTTTGTCTGGTGCAAATACACTACTGAATATTTGTTTTAAACAGCATTTACCACCATGTATATTTTCTCCTTTCTGTCTTTCTTGTGCATATTTGTTTAAATGGTTTTCTGTCTGGTCTCTGTTTTAAAAAAACAAGACATTTCTCAGAGCAGCAAATGTGTGATGGTGGAATCTCTTGAGTAATGTTACTGGAACACTTAATGTATTCAAGATGTGCCTAACAGATGCAATATGAGAAAAGGTATGAGCTTGTCTGAATGTGTCTGGTAAAGACATTTTAACATACTTTACAACATACAGTAAAAAATGAGCCAGGAATGACTGTTTAGTCTGGAGTAAATGGCTGAGTCTTTTAAGAATTACTTTTCCTTCATAAAACCCTCATTCTTGCACAATGTAAGGACATTTAAAAGTTAGAATTAAATTCTGGTCCAGGCCAGTAGTTCAGATAACTAAAGACAAGCTACAGTAGTTTGACAGTAAACTTTATTTTTAAGGAAAAACAGATTGGGATGTTGACCTGACCACATATGGTTTTTTGACCATATTTGTTGTGTTTGACATGCTCACTGCAGCCACCGGATGGCGCCATAAGTAAGGGTTATCATACAACGCCATAGCACAACAAACAAATCTTATCTTACAGTCCATACATGTTCAGAGGTTAAAGAGAAACAACACATGGACACTGTCACCCTAATTTTGTTTATATGTTTACACTGATTTGTTTTGACACTCTTAAAACAATTTTTTTTTTAAATTCTCTGTTAAAAGAAAACATTGTGCTTTTCTATTTCCTTCACAAGAAACACATGAACTCTTTCACTACAAAAGAGAGAACCTGGATGAGCAAACTTTCTGTCTGAGGAAACCTTAGCTGTCTTAGCAAACAATGGACTTCATCAGTGCACTTTCACTGTTTACCTGTTTGCACCAGCGAATTACAAATTTCATTTTTATTAGTGTTTATTTGTCCTTTTATTTAGCTTGTTTTTTTGTTTGTTTGTACTCTGACTGTCATTGAGGTTTAGTTGATCAGAGTATTTATTTTTAATTTTAGTTTAACAAATTTACATATACATTTTAGTGCTAACAAATATATCGTTTAAATAGGTTTAATATTGTTACATTTCATAGACCTAATAGCATTTTCGTGAATAATAAAAGATGTAAACGTTTCAGATATTCTATTATATACACATTACTGTGCATGTAAAGCTAAAATATATTTGTGGTCATTTTTAATGGCAAAAATGACAGAGAACCACCAAGTTTAATGGCAAGAGGGGTTTTGGGCCCAGATGGTGTAGTTACAGCATCTACAAGCAGGGGCTAACTAGGCCATGCTAACCAAACCATGCCAAACCATGGCCCATTAGAGCTTGACCTAGTAGAGGTTTACTGTAAACAAAAAGGGGATAAGACTAAATAAACAACTTAAGCTTGGAATGATAACAGGAAGCCATTACTTATCACCCTCCATCCTGCTTATCTCTTTAGGTGTTTCAATATGTCCTGCAACCAGTTGGTAAATATTTGTTAAGCATGGTCCACTTCTTCAAAATATAATTAAACAACAAACTAGAAAAAATCATTTATAAAGGATTTGTGGAGTGCAATTGCCATGGTAACTGTAATGGTGTTTCCACCAAAACAGTATTATAAGTATTATATAATTACCCAGCACTGTAACATTATTAGCCTGCAAAATGAAATGGAAAAATGGAATTAAATATGAATCAGACATAATGAATCAGAAAGCTTCATAGATTGAATTTGTTATTTTATTATGGTTTAACAGTAGCTTGGTTGGCGCAAAGAGAGAGGCTTAACTCAGCATTTGAGTCTCCACATTTCCTGTCTTCTCTTTCCTTTTTAATGCATTTCCATGCAGACATACTGTAGGACATATTGCACAGCTGTTTAACCATATTTTTTATTTAAAACAAAAGCCCACTCAGTTTAACTATGTTGATTAATAACAGCCACAAATATGACTGAAAGATATTTGATAAGAAATGTAACATTTGGCTCACTTTACATTTGATTATTTGGCCTGTAATTGTGTGTTTAATACTGTAAACAGAAATAGAAAGTCCTACAATACAAAACATAACCATTGGAAAAAATTAAAGTTCTGCAATTCCATATATGGATATAGCAGAACACCTACAAAACTGATATAACATATAATATATATATATATATATATCATATGATATATATATAAGTATATGATACAAAATATATGTAAGTCATATGATTATATGAAAGCCACATGTAACGTCACTTATTGTTATACGTGAATGTACTATAGTAAAGTTTTGATCACATGAAAAGCTTTGTGCGTGCTACTACAGTAGGAGTACATGTTGCATATATTGTAACATTTAAAGAGATACAATTCATATATCAAATACAATGAAAAAGTCACCAGAAAGAATGCCTATATATGTTCACATCATCATCACATCATAGTTCACATTTGTAGATAAAAAAGGGCACTAAAACAGTAATTCATCTCTCCTTATCTGCCTGTTTGGCTCCTTGTCAACTTTCAACAGTGAGTTTAAACAGCACTACTGACATCATTTTTACATTGTCAGCATATAAAAGGTATTAAGTATTTACCCTCAACACAACAGGCTCACAGACAATATTTATCAATATAGACGGTTTACAAACATGTAACCATGTTTTAAGGATGTACCTTTATCTTTGGCAAAAGAATGATGATTCCCAGCATTATTAAACTTCACTGGAAACAACTGTTATTGGAATGAGCAGTGCAGTTTCATCCTGTCTTATAAACTTGGCCTTTTTTAGCTTGAGTAGTTTCACACATTCAGATTATTAAAAAAAGCTGTGAGATCTCAAGATCTCAATGTCTGTAATTGCTTCAGTCCTTTGAGCTCTTTAAATGGGCATTTTCCTTCCTCCGTTCATTCTCTGTCTCACTCTTTAAACACTCCTTTGTATGTGTGTATTACAGTGTCCATTTGAATCGATTAATGCTTGCTTGACGTCTTTCATTTCTTGGGAACTTTCAGTTTTTCTGTGATCATTCTTTTGGTCATTCTGTTTAATTTCGGTTATATTTGTTTTTCGAAGCACCAGAAAAGACAGAAAGAAACAGACAAAGCCCCCAAATATAAAAGAAAATCTGGAGTCCCAGGAACCTGAAAACAAAACAAAAGTATTAGCAAATGTATGGCTAACCTGGCTAAACCAACTTAACACCATCTCAGCCAGGTTTGAAGACCAGCTAAACTAGTTTAAACCAGAACCAAAAAATAATCACATTTTGTTGGTTTATGCTACTTTTTATCAGCGCATTATATAAACACTATTTCATAGCTTTGTAAATTTGACTGTAAATTTTACCTGTTTCTGAAAAGGTTTAAATCGTAGTAGTTACATGATGTTGTCTCGTTACATTTTTGTCCCCATTGAATGCAGGAGGAGTCAATTGCACGGCCATACAGCACTGGTGCTGGGAGGAACGCTGTCAGGAAAAACATGCTCCTTTGAATATATATATATATATATATATATATATATATATATATATATATATATATATATATACATACACCGATTTTATAATCACTCACTGGGACAGTCATTACCATTCATACTTCAGTATTTCTACTTGTTTTCCACACACATTGGCCAAACAGTTACACAAACAATCACATTACAGATATGAACAGAACAACGAGATATAAGTAATTATTGCTACAAACCTCCTCAAATACCATATCATACTGTGTCATCTGTCAGTTATGACGTTATTTGTAACGCATCCAGTTTTACTATATGGGGGTATTATGAAATTGTTAAGAAATCACATCTCCAACTTTCACAATACCTGCAAATCGTGGCGTATTGAGGACCTTATCTTTTTGCATTTTAATCTTTTTTTTGTCTTTGACTTTGTTATCTTTGGCTTGTCACGAGACCTGTACAAATAATTTTTATACATTTAAATTTTATTAATATAAATTAAATAATTTAAATCGCTTTTATCTTCATTGCGATGATATAAAAATGTACTGTGTAGAAACATTTACACAATTACATAATTTTACAGAATTTGACCCTGCAACTGTGTTTTTTGTGGTTATGGTTTTAAACTTCTCATATTTGCACATAATTTCTAGTTCTTCAGCGGAGAAATCAGCACACCTACTTTATTCCTGTTGAATGCTATTGGCTGTTTGATGCAAATGCTAGACATTTATATATATGTGCATTATGCATAATCAATTTTGAGCTGAGAGAGAATGTTGTTAACCAACATTATTAACCCATGAAACATATTAACCCAAAATAACCTAGTTTGGACCTTACTCTGCAACTGCAGAACTTGAGTTTGTTCAAATTGATTCATGCAGCAGGCCACACGGCTGCAGCAAGACTCTTCAACAACTTTGTACAACTTACAACATGCCGCTTTTATTATTTTACTGTTTACAGAACTCAAGAGTCCACATAACAGAGTTTGGCAGTAACATGTTTAATTTTGCAGAAAGACTGCTCAAAAATGTCTGTTCTGCGTGATTAACTTACCAAGGACTCTAAACAGCATGAACTGAATCCCTAAGGCAAAAGATTTGTCCTGTGGAGTCACAGTCCTAAAGAAGACAAGAAACTTTAAATCACACATACATATTTATATTAAATATTTATATTAATAGCCATTTTTTTATTAACACAACACTTCTCACAGAGCAAATTAGCTTGTTGCAAGAAAGAAGTTTGCATCTCCTGAGACATTTTCTGACAGTAAGGGCTGTTTAAATCCTGTAGTCTGTTATTACTCTCATGGCAGTCTTTCATGACATGTTGCCAGGACCTGCACAGGCAGGTTATTATGCAGAGGACAGAATGATACTTTCACATAGTTTTGCTAAAGGGTGCAGCTGTTTGTTATCTGACTTTAAAGGACATGGTAAATGAGAGAACACATTACTCTGTGTGGTGATTGTGAAACAAATGTAGAACTTGAAGAACTTGCAGTAGAACCTTCAAATCTCATAGATCTATCTATTTATGCATCCATCCATCCACCCCCATACACACACACACACACAGTCTGTCTGTCTGTCTGTCTATCTATCTATCTATCTATCTATCTATCTATCTATCTATCTATCTATCTATCTATCTATCTATCTATCTATCTATCTATCTATCTATCTATCTATCTATCTATCTATCTATCTATCTATCTATGCATTTATCCAGCCATCCACCCTCCGTATATATTTGTATGTCTGTACATATGTATGTATATAATTTTGATTTTCCGTTTCATTTTTGCCCTGAAGGACAAAATGTAAACACATTTCTGATCTGACTTTAATGAAGCACACTTTCTAATACTACTGTTATTACTATTAGGAAACATTAACTATGCAAGTGTTAGACTGACAAGTAGCAACCTGTTTAGCAAGTTCAACACAACCTCAAAGCATGTGACAGACCAACTGTGAACTTGATTTTCTTCCACTGTCTTTGACATTTGTACAAAAAGCCACAATCATATTTCTCCACATTTTCATAACCATTATGTTCTTCTTAAAAACATTTCAACTGTCACTATCACATGGCCGACAGCACAAATGATACTGACATGAACCTTGAGGGAATACCTGAGGATCATCATGAAGGATGGAGTATGAGAGAGGGAAGCCACAAAGCATGTGATGGAGGAGAAGATCATGAAGGGAATAAGGCGGTTAGAACAGCCGTTTCCACAAGTTCCTAGTGTGGCATAGCCTAGAGAAGCCCCTGAGGCCACACATTCACAGTCTGTGTAGTTCTGAGGGGAGATTGACAGTTACACACTGACAAATAACACAGTTTTACTTTTGAGGTGTTGATTTTTTTTTATTTGAGACCTTTGATATTTTACTCCCCTGCACCCATTGTTGCTGTGCTCGTCTGCAGGAAATTAGTTACTTATTGTCAGACTACACCTAATCTTAAAGCATACACTAAACAACACCATCAAACATGATTTGTCACAGGATATTTTCATTATAAAGCTTCAGGCCTGGGAATCAATTACTGTATGCTGTTTCAAACTCTGATCCTGCTGTACCAACTTTTCGGACAATGGCAAGTGGGTGGTCAGAGAAGTTGTTTATGTTTGTTTGTTTGGAAAACAAGCAAAAAAAGATAGGGAATGCAGGAAATGCTTTTTATTTTTTATTTGTATGGCAGAAATCTAAATATTGTAAACCAGACTTGTGTTTTGTGTTGGTTTGGTCCTTTAGTGCAATAAATAAAACTGTATTATTACATATTTCACATATTAAAATTTCACATTTAAAAGTGATGCTAAGGAAACAGCGATTAAAAGAGTAACAAAACTGCATTGCTTCTAAATTCCTGCTTCCCACTAATGATCCTTTGTGAGATGTAAAGACGCCTGGCTCTCACCCTTTACGCTGCTAAACTGGAACATTAGCTTCTCTGTGAAAACATGACATGGAAATATTATGATGTCTGTTCTAAGTAATAACATTTTATGACGCACTGCTGGAGAAGGTTTTGTAGACTGAAAAGCGACATCTGTTTTCACTGTGCAGGGAATAAGAGTGGCATAACAAAGCAAACAGTTTTTAGAGTATTACCTAATGTGATGGGAAATTTTGAAAGAAAACCCCTAGAGACCAAACAGGACAAAGGTGCCTATGTTGATTAAATTAAAGCATTAAAGTAGCCAGAGCTTACTTTAATATGCTAACTAAACTAAACTAAACTAAACTTTTGGTTTAAACCTAATGTTAGTCAGGCACAGAGGCAGGCTAATAAAAAAATGTTCTTACGTTCTAAGACCTTTTATAGCAAAATGAACTTTTTATTTGGATATGTGGACAGATCCATGCAATCTTGGACACATACAGCATAATTATACTGTTGGACTTCCTAACAGTGTCTACTGTTTATAAATGTTTAAATATTTAAAATAGTCTCATTTGGAAAGTTCCCTTTCAGAATGATAGTGATCAAGGAAGATATTATACATCAAGCTTTGAGGCAATTCTTGAAGTAGAGGAAACTAATCTTTCCATGCTTCATGTTTTATTTTTTGTTATCTTTTTAGATTAAACTGTAAAAAAGGAGGTAAACTGGCTTATCCCATGTGACTTTACAGTGATTTGACCTAATTGTTAATTTTGTTGTTTGGCTTGTTAAGTTATTAAGCTTAGGGTGTTTTGTTCTGGCTTCAGGAGATCATTTAAAATATGTTTAGAGTGATTTTTCTTCAATCATTATGTAATATGTTTATGTATTAATGTCTGTACATCTCTACAGTCACATACTGTAGCTGTCTGCCAGTGTGCTCTACACTTCCAAGTAGGTCCAGTTGAAGGTACTTTATGTACTGTAAACAAATTATGCCAGTGGTATTGGTGGTTTAAACATATCCAAGTGTAGAAGTAAATCTAAGTTTGTTTAAACTACTGCAGTAAATTACAGTTATGCTGCCTGGCTAGATGCTAATATTGTGATGGTGTCTCACAAGTTGTTTTTTGCCTGTTAAATACAGAAATTATTTTGGTTAAAATAATGATTGTATATTCTCAGGCAAATAAATCAGTATTTGGATTTGTCATTAAAAAGTTTAAAGGGTCTGTCTGGGTAAGTTTGTCAATGAGTGGCTTGGTTTGTATCAAGCCTGTAAAGTATTAACTATTGAATATCTCCCAATGGTGAAATTCCCTGGGTGGCATCCCTGCCCAAGTCCGTATCTTGCTCTGTTCATTTCAAGGCCTCAGGCCACATTGTTTTTGTTTAAAATAATGTATGCCTTTAAAAGCCACTACAAAGTTCCTTTGGAACAATATGTATTATGAAAAAATCGTTACATAAATAAATTGAACAGTGTAATCCCAACATTAACTCCTCACTACTAATATGTCTTGAACAACATTCATTTAACATTTCAGACATCTACATAGTAGCTTTTCATCCTTAACCCTTATTTTATGTTGTCAATCACCATCAAAATGATATATGTAGTCATTGTTCCTGTGGTTTATCTACTTATTTTCTCCACATGCCTTTCAAAAGGCAAAGCCTTAAGTTCCTGATGGGAATTCAAGCCTCTATTTAAGGTTTCACTAGAACTTCCATAATCCAGCCCCCTATTTTACTTAAGTAAACAGCAGTTCCAGGAAAGGAAGAAAACAGCTTACTTGAGAAAAGCTTGTCTTGCATCCCGCATGGCAGGGAGACTGAAACTCCACTCCGTCAGAGCCACACACAGGGTTGAAGTCTTCATTAGAGCAAGAACATCCAGAGCACTGCACTTCTCTGGAAAATATGAGCAAAGTAAAAGAATAAACTAATGAAAAATACAAGATGAATTACATCAGGACATCACAGCCAATGCCATTCATTGTTTGGTGAAGATCTAAACTGAAACTAGAATTAATAAATGTGGCAACAGGTTTGAGAGTTCACCTATTCAAAACAACATCTTTGCTGAAGGGGTAATTTTGCACTTCCACTCAGCTGCAAATAATTTACATTTTCATTGTGTCTCTTTATGTAATATGTAGCACTATACTCATTCTGTGTGCTGTCATTATTGGGAAACACTTAAACCATGGTGTTTATAAGTTTTCAAGTTAAGGATATAATTGACTGCTGTTCTTCATCTGTGCACATACAGTACAGGTCTGCATGTGTTATACACACCCAATAAATGCAAACTTCTATAATGAACTACATGTTGAAAATGACACTGAAAGAATTCCTGGACTGAAAACGACATACCTATCAGGGTAGACACCAAAGATTCTCTGTGTGGGACAGCCAAGGAAAAGAAGTGGCATTGCAAAGATAATGCTAACAAGAACTGCAGCTGTACACATTGCAGCTGAAGACCTGACCGACAGACTCAGCCTGCGCAGGATAACTCCTCCAATCATTATACCCAACATGGCTGAGGGACTGCTTAATCCACCTGCAAACACAAACAGTCAAATAAATAAATCAATAAACTATACTAACACCAGTTGAAACTGCTAACATATACACTGCAATACATTCCGTTTGAAGTTCTACTAAACTGTAAATAGTAAGGAATGTTCTCTCAGACAAAAGGTTTCTTGAGCACACAGAGTTTCTGCTTTTTGGCTTTGGAAGCAAATTGTACATGGATTATTAGACGTAATTAGTTTGTACCTTTGACTAAATATTGCATGTTTACATAAGCCACAAACACTCAGCACTCATGTATTAAAACAAAGGACCAAACAAAGGATGTTTTTCTCGTCTGAGTAATAACCTCAAAAAGCAGAATGTTACCTTACCTATCATTATGGTGGCGAAGGAGGCCGTCTGTGTGAACTGCTTCTCTATGAATTTGGCCATGAAAGTGGCAAGTCCTGCCACCATAGCAGCAAGATTCACCTGAGCCAACACTACCAACAAGTAGATTGGGTTCCTCAGAGTTCTCATTATGATCTTGGGGAAGCCTAAGATAAGACAAAAAGCAATTAGAAACAACACAAAGAACTTCTGTGAGTCACAGCACACATAGCAAGTTCTTAACATTTAGAACATTTTGAAGTAAACTGGTCTGTCCAATGAAAATTGCTTCAAGAGCCAGATTTCAAAATGAAAATCAAATGGAGGCCCAACAGAGGGCCGAAATTCTTTATCGTACAAAGAGTAAAGAAAATTTGAATATTACGGTGAACAGATGCAGCACACATGAGAATATGGCTTTAGCTGCTTTTTGTTTAAAGCACATTATTTGGATTATTTCCACAGAAAAACCATAAGGAGTAACTTTGGTTTAAGGCAGTGATTAGAACTAAAAATTAGTTTATGATGAACTGGGTATGAACTTTTCTACATTTAGCACTCTGAAACTGGACTCACAACTAAATTTAGCAGCCATTGTTTGTCTATATCTGATTCTAATTAGAATGGTCTTGAAATGAACCTCTTTGTTTAACTTGGCATGAGCAGCATTCAGAGTGTATGTTGCATTAAGTATTTACTGTGGGAGGGAGAATCTCTGAACAAAACGTGGAAAGTGCTTGCCAAATAAAATATAGTTGCTAGGCTTTTAAAAGTTCTAAAACAGATCGGTATCTTACTGGGAGTTACAAAGCACAATTGGGTTGATGTTTGTCAGCTAAACTTCAAAACAATTCTTGAACATCATTTGATCTAAATCACAAAACACACTTTTTAGGAATTCAGTGAGTGACATGTCATCAGTTGCCCCAGTTCTGGTTTGCTTGTCCTCCATCATTTTTTCTGATAATGGTTCCACTGGGACTTCTGTGTTTTTCTAAGGAAAATAAATGAAATGTATTGTTAAAGAGATCACATTGTGAATATCTGTGGAGATTTTCCTTCATTTTCATCAACAATTCTTCATCAACTATCAGTCATTCATCTGTCATCTGAGATAGCATTCATACAGCATGATACAAAGACAATACCAAAATCCTATTATATCAATAAGCAAAGAGTATGGAATTTGTCCATCAAATGAAATGAATATAACATTTAATTAGAGACAAATGAAACAGAAACAAACTTGTTCAAAGATGTGGCCAAAAAGAAATGTTGACACATGATGTTATGGGTCTGTTTGTCTTTTTGGCCCTGTTTACACCTGGTATTAAGATGCATTTGGTCTAATGGAGTGGACGAGAGAGATACATTCCCTTTACGACCCCACTGAACACTGTGGGTACACGCTAGAGGTCAGGACTGGTGGAAAAACATTGTGTTTGAGCATTTATTGCTTCGTTTTCTTGTTTTAAGAAAAGCAATTGCTTCGGTTTCTTGTTTGTCTCCTTTGGCTCATCAAAATCCCAACATGTCCGCATTGATTAGACATTGGGTCATTAGGCAGAGAGTAAGCCTTTTGTGGCTTTTCGAAAATATTCGACCACATGAGTGTCTACAGCATAAAAGTAAATGGGTCAAATGTTTTTCAGATTATCTCTGGATGTGTCCGAAAGTGGACAAGCTCAAAACGTTTAATACCCAATTTACACCTGTATTTAGCACTTTGTCCACTTGTGATCTGATTGACCAAAATGCAACTTACAATACCATGTGTTTACATGCACTTTAACTAAATCCAGTATGTTCTTTAGATCTTAGAAATAAGAGTTAAATAAGGCATTATTTTGAACCCACTTATTTTTATATTTTGAAACCTATATTGGAACCTGAAGACCACCATCAAGTGCAAGAACATGTATGAATATCATCTGTGACCACAGATTCACTTCATGTGAGGTTAGCATTTTATTTTATCAACTTGAATAAATGCTATAAGAACATGTTCTGACAAGCTCTAGTGAGACCCATGTTTCTTTTTCATTCATTTCTTTTCAAGTTTTCAGACATGTTCACAATGGCAGATTTTTGCACTGTGAATAAAGTCACCAAATGCAACAACAGAATATTCCCCTCGCATACAACAACAGTTAGGATTGTAGTATTGTAGAATTTTCCTAATGTGGTTTCCAGTGCCATTTGCAAAGTCGAAGGTGAGACAGGTGATGTACCTCTTTGAACATCTTCCTGGGAAAAAACATGTATGGTAAAGATGTCATGAAAAGTAGTGTTCCAGCAATAAGAAATCCCAGCCACCAGGCGCCAACCCATTGGGCATCACTGTTATCTGTTAGCGTTACGTTTTCTAAAAAATAGAAAAAGCAGATAATTTATTACACATCCCCCACATTTATAAGGCATAAAGCCAAACCTGTTCCAGTATCACTAAACACTTCCTGTTGGTTTAACATGCTGATTATTGGAGCAGAAAAACATTGCTAAACATGCTGAATATTGAGGCCAAGCCTTGAATTACTTCTGCTTGTCAAATCACACTTGTCCAGACATGTTTAATACAACTACGACAAGTATTTATGAACTGTTACATCGGTCATGATGACAGACTGTCTTGTGTTGAAATTACATGCGTAAGCCACATTTATGAAGGTGTGGACATGGAATGTGAGACTCACTTACTTGAATACACTTTGTCAATATCAACATGAAAGCGAAGCAGGAAAGCTGACATTATAAAGCCGAATGCTGGCCCTATAAATGTGACTGCAAACAATATTCCTGGAGAAGATAAAGGCTGATCATAATCTGAACTGTGGTATTATAAGAACTGACAATTAAACAAAACCAAATACTTTCAGTGTTTTTGATTAATCAAACCTAGGTAAAAGGGAGAATTCCTCCTTTTTGCATAATCATCTATGTAGGAAATCCCAAATGGTTGTATAGGGACTCCACCAATGCCCAACAGTAACTGGCCCATTAGAAAGATTGGATAAACTCCTAGGTGAGCATCACTCTTTTCCCGATTGCATGTCTGATTGGATGTTTCATTGGAGGCAATTCCTCCCCACTGGCAAAGGTCAGGGCTTTTGGTTTTAGTGTCTGTAGAACAAACCAACAATGTATGAGCGATACCTAAGTTCAGTTGTTCAGTAATAGTAAAAAATAAACTACTACTAGCTTTTCTTTAAAACAAAAGTACTGAATTCTCCTATGACAGAATTTTTTTTTTTCTGGAACCTGTATAATCATGCTGTCCACTAATGAAGTGAGGCAGTGCTATAAGAAACACTCCTACGCTTGCGATTATTGCTCCAATTCCAATGCATCTCGGCCGATGAACTCTGCTCCCAAAGAAACTCACAAACACGATAAGAACCGTGTTCCCCACCTTTGTTTAATGAGAAGAAAAATTAACATTTGTCAGATGCACAGCAGGCTGCATTCAAACAGTCTTTCTTACTGATGGTGTAACATTTATATATTAAAGTTATAAGCTATTTTATGGAATGTTTTACAGAGTTAGGTCTGTAAAATATCAAACTTGTGTCTCTGAAAGCCATAAGCTCTGTATTAGCTGCTTCAGATTGTCTGTTTACCTAGTCAGTCATTTTGTGTGTTCATAGAACAGCCCATATATGGGAAGCAAAGCACCATTGGTTTGTTGTGTAAAACTGGGTATCAGATAAATCGTAAAATCGTAGGGAGATTTAATACAGCAATATCCAAGTGTTGATTTTTTTGTGCATGCATATCTTTACAGGCATGTTTACACCTGGTATTAAGATGTGTTTGGTTGATTGGATCACAAGAGGACAATACTAAATACAGGTGCAAACAGGATTTAAAACTTTTGAGTTTGTCCACTTTCGAAGGGACAAAATTTCGGAGGGGGTGTATCTAATGCTGCATGTACATTGTGTTAGAACTACTGTAATTATGAGATGACTACATTGTACTTGGAATTTGATCAAGTCCTCAGAATTAGGCATATAAGATTCTGTGGCATCACTAATGCTTAAACAACTGTGTTGCTAATTACATTAAAAAGACATTAAAGGAACTCATTTTTCTGCTTTTGCAAGATGTTGAAGAACATGTTTTTAATAAGCGCACTGTAGTGGCTGTAACAGTTTAATGAAGATGTGATTTGTTCAAGAAGCAATTTAGTAATTTAAACATGGTATCAACACATCTTGATACGGTGGATAATGGTGCGTTAAAGTCACATTGAAATTTACAAGTGTGGAACTCTTAGGGTTTGAGCTGGGTATGTCAATAAATAATCATGGAATAATCATGGAAGCTATTAGTTTTCTATCATAAGAAACTTTGATTGTGAGAGCTGAAGGTACAATGCAGTTTATACTCAGTTTCTTTAGCATTTACCGCTTGAACAAACATTGTGTCGTAATGACTTCCAAACTCGTAAATACTTGAACACGCCACTAGCATAATGAGATAATATCTAACTAAGCTCACCAGTGCCAAAAACTTTCTTTAATTTTAAGTTAAAGATTAAGTTTAAGTTAATTTTTTAAGTATTTTTTACTATAGCTAATTATGATTATAATGAACATAATGACATATCTGTAATTACAACATAAAATTCTGGAGGATATATATCAAGCATCATTAGATAGTTGGCATTTTATTCTTACCTCATTGAAAGCAGCCAGCAGTCCTGATTTCTGGCTAGTAAATCCATATCTTTTCTCAATGGTGGTTAAGGAGCCCTTCAGATAGCCAGACACCAGGAGCTGAGCCAGCTGGAGCATCCCATGACATAGGACAAAAAACTGAAACACACAAAAACTTAAACAATGTATAACTTTAATTAACACATTAAATTGTAATGAATCAGGTCGGTCACACACACCAATGTGCAAAATGTTGGAGAATGTGCACTGATACTGTCCACCAATAAACATTCCATTTTTTAAAGTAAGAGCAATATACAGTTGGGAGGAATTCTTAGCTACAGATTGTTATCATTTATTCAAGACAGGTATTGTATATTGTATTGTGGTTTACAATACAATCATACGGTCTATGAATTGAATAAACCCAGCAAGTTAAGATTTATGGAATATGGTTTCATGGGATTTTTATTGGTTAATGGCCCAAACTATTCTGAGCTGAAACAAATTCTGAAATACATTTTGTTTATTGGGCAGTGTGATACGGTGGAGGCTCCCATACCACCTCCCACGAACCACCAGAGGGAGCCATCACCTGAGTACTAAATCATGTTTGGACTACATTTTCCATAGGGCCACATTCCTGGGGCTGATTACTTCCTGCTCACCTGATATCAATTAACTTGTGTATATAAACCCTAGTCTGTGATGAACTCATTGTAAAGTCTTGTTTTGCACCGGCTGACATTTCTGAGCGGTTTCTATTGTTAATTGGATTACCTGTTATTACCTGGACTGTTTATCGTTTCTCTGATTGTTTGCTGCCTGCCCTGACTTGGATTGTTTATCATCTTCTCTGATTGTTTGCTGTCTACCCTGACCTTGTTTATCGTTGCCGTCTAGCCTAGCCCCTGATATAGCTGTTTGCTGTTGTCGACCCTGCCTGTTCAACTATTTTATTAAACTACTGCAAATGGATCCTACTGTCTCTGTCTCCACGTTACAGAAGACTTTGCCACCAGAGGATCCAGCAGCGATCACCCGATTGACCTCAGAGCTAACTACTCAGGCGTCACAACTAAGTATGCATCACCAAAACCCACCGACGAGCTTGCACAAACTCTACAGGGAATACGATAGCCGATGAGGGATTCTACAGTGAGATCGCTAACAACCAGCAGTGCCCCCTCTGCTACAAATACTCCTGTAAGCCCCAGATTGGCCTTTCCCGATAAGTTTGATGGCAGCGCTTCGCAATGTAAGGGGTTCCTGCTGCAATGTTCGTTGTTTGTGGAGCAACAGCCGACATTGTATCCCACAGAGTCCAGCCATATCGCTTTCATTTGCTCTCTTTTGACCGGGAGAGTGCTGTAATGGGCATCTGCTATTTGGAAATCGGATAAGATCGAATCCCCACCTTCAAGACGTTCTTGCAACTTTTTCGGGATGTTTTTGATCATCCAGCCGACAGACAAACTCAAGCGAACAGCTCGTCAACATCAGCCAAGGTAAACAAACCGCTGCTGATTTCGCTCTACATTTTCGCACCCTTGCAGCCCAGACCGATTGGACAGAGAATACTCTAAAACTGCTCTTTCGTAAGGGAATAAGATCCGATTTACAAGCTGAACTGGCATGTCATGAAGAAGGGAAAAACTTAGTTGAATTTATTGAACTGGCTATCCAAATAGATAATCTCATCCGTTCGCGCCGAAATGCATTGGTTCTGAGTCATGCGTCAATCGATGTTCAGCCAGGAGGGGAACCCATGTAACTGGGGTATGCATGTTTGTCTCCTGAGGAACGCCAACGTGGCCTTCAATTTCGGTTATCCCTTTATTGTGGTCAGCCCTGTCACATGAAAATGAACTGTCCTGCCAGACCACATGTCCAACCGCCTCCGGTGAGTGAAACTCCACTAACAAATTATCAGAAATCTAATTGTAAACTTTCAGTACAAATTACCACTTCCAGAGAGACCATTACTACCATCGCACTGATTGACTCAGGGGCAGCCGATAATTTCATATCTCAAACATTCACCCAACAGCACAGTCTTAACTCAATTTCCTGTGAATCTTCCCTAACAGTGGAGGCGGTAGATGGACGACCTCTGGGTGATGGTCACGCTCTCCGAGAAACAGAGCCAAATCATTTGCTTTATGGACTATTACACTCTGAATCCATTCAATTTTATGTCATACCCTCTTGCAAATACACAATCATTCTAGGATTGCCTTGGTTACATCAGCACGATCCAGTAATCTCCTGGAAAGATGGGCAAATACTGCGGTGGGGTTCTTCCTGTCATGATACCTGTTTATCCAAGTTTCAGCGAATTAATACAATGCCTACCAAAAGTACATCGCAGCCAGATCTTACTTCCAGTGTGCCTCCCGAGTATTCAGATCTCCTAGAAGCCTTCAGTCAGAAGAAAGCATCGCAACTACCTCCCCACCGTGCAGTCGACTGTGCCATTGACCTTGTGCCACGCCCCCTAAAGGTCGAATTTTCCCATTGTCCCAACCCAAGTCTGAGGCAATGAAGAACTACATCGAAGAAGAGCTGAGTAAGGGCTTCATCCGACCTTCTAACTCACCAGCAGCTGCTGGGTTCTTCTTCGTGAAGAAAAAGGATGGGGGTCTTAGACCATGCATTGATTATCGTGGACTGAACGAGGTGACCGTCAAGTTCCGTTATCCCCTACCATTGGTTCCAGTGGCCCTAGAACAGCTAAGACAAGCTAGATTCTATACAAGATTGGACCTCCAAAGTGCATACAACCTAATTCGTATCAAGGAGGGTGACGAGTGGAAGACGGCCTTTTCAACATCTACCGGGCACTATGAATACACTACGCCATTTGGTCTTGCCAGCAGTCCGGCAATATTCCAATCATTTATGAACAATGTCTTCCGCGATATGCTGGACAAATGGGTGATTGTATACATCGACGACATCTTGATCTACTCAAACACACTGAGGGAGCACATCGAACATGTCAGATCAGTTCTCAAATGCTTAATTAGGTACCAACTATACGCCAAAGAAGAAAAATGTGAATATCAATGTACCAGCATGTCATTCCTGGGCTACATCATTAGTCACGAGGGAGTCGTTATGGACGATTAAAAAGGTACAAGCTGTCACCGAATGGCCACAACCTACCACGGTTAAGCAGCTACAAAGATTCCTGGGTTTTGCAAACTTTAATCAGCGATTCATTCATAACTTCAGTACAGTGGCTGCATCTCTCACAGTGCTAACTAAACGTCAATCCTCCAAATTAACCTGGGGTCCAGAGGCTCAACGGGCTTTCTCCGATCTTAAAAGATGCTTCACTTCAGCCCCTATCCTTAAACATCCTGATCCCAATTGCCCTTTCATTGTGTCAACGCTTCTAATACCGGTATGGGAGCAGTATTGTCCCAACGTCATAGTTCACCACCCAAAATGTTTCCCTGTGCTTTTTTTTTTTTTCAAAGAAACTATCTCCGGCAGAACAGAATTATGATGTGGAAAATCATGAGCTTTTAGCTATGGAGTTAGCTCTTGAAGAGTGGAGACATTGGCTGGAGGGGGCCACACATCCATTCAGCATTCTGACGGATCACAAGAACCTTGAATATCTACGCTCTGCTAAGAGACTGAACTCCAGGCAGGCTCGATGGGCCTTGTTTTTTACCCGGTTCAATTTTACTGTTACTTATCGACCAGGCACCAAGAACACTAAAGCAGATGCTTTGTCACATCAAACAGACAAAGTTCAAGACCCTACTTTCCAGGAAAATATTCTTCCAGAGAATTTGCTATTTGCCCCAGTCCAGTGGGATATCATAACAGAAATCAACAACCTCAGCAATCGAAACCCTCCTCCTCCTGAATGCCCCAACAACCTTCTCTTTGTTCCTGTATCCATACGCAAACGTTTAATCACCCAGATACACGAAAATCCCAGTTCCGGTCACCCCAGAGTAACGGCTACCCTTCAATCACTTTGCAACCGTTTCTGGTGGCCATCAATGGCTACGGACACTATCCAACACATCCGGAATTGCAATAACTGTCAATCCTCAAAGAACCCCAGACAATTACCTGCAGGACTCTTACAACCTCTACCCACTCCCCAAAGACCATGGTCCCACATTGCAATTGACTTTACTGACCTCCCAAATTCCCAGGGTAATACCACTATTCTCACCATTGTCAACCGATTTTCCAAAGCATGCAGATTGGTCCCTTTACCCAAACTTCCCACTGCACTGGAGACGGCCAAGGTTATGCAATCAGGTTTTCAGATTTTATGGACTACCGGAGGATGTTGTCTCGGACCGAGGTCCTTAATTCACTTCACATGTCTGGGCTGCTTTCTTCAAGGGTTTAAATGTAAACATCAATCTGACATCAGGATATCACCCACAGTCTAATGGACAAAGTTTAAACCAAGAGGTCATCAGATTTCTACGTTCCTACTGCCAGAACTGTCAGTCAGACTGGAGTCGTTTTCTTTTTTTGGGCCGAATATGCACAAAACTTATTAGTAAAACCTGCCACTGGACTCACTCCCTTCAAATATATACTGGGCTTTCAACCACCACTCTTCGCTTGGTCCGGAGAACCCTCAAACCTATCCATCACTGAGTGGCTGCAGCGTAGTGAAGAGGTATGGGACCGGGCGCATACTCATCTCATGCACGCTGTTAGGAGACAAGAACAACAAGCTAATCAGCGTCATCGTCCTGGTCCCTCCTATGCTCCTGGACAATGGGTGTGGCTGTCCACTAAGGACTTGAAACTCAAGTTGCCCTGCAGAAAGCTCAGTCCCAGGTATGTTGGTCCTTTCCAAATTATTAAATGAAATACCCCAGTTTCTTTTTGCCTTAATCTCCCTGCTAATTACCGTATCTCTCCCACCTTTCATGTGTCCCTATTGAAACCCGCTGTTGGTCCGGTCATTGAGGCGGAGTGGGAGTCCAGGGAGCTGCCTCCCCCCATACTGGTCGACGGTGAGGAAGCCTATCGAGTTAAGAAGCTTCTCGATTCAAGGTATTGGGGCGGTACTCTCCAGTATCTGGTAGACTGGGAGGGGTTCGGTCCGGAGGAACCTTGGGTCAATTCTGGGGATATCCTGGATCCCACTCTCACGAAGGAGTTTCACCAAACCCATCCGGATAAGCCGACCCCTCGTCCTAGTGGTAGGAGCCGTCACCTGAGTACTAAATCATGTTTGGACTACATTTCCCATAGGGCCACATACCTGGGGCTGATTACTTCCTGCTCACCTGATATCAGTTATATCAGGTGATGTATATATGTATATATGTATATATGTATATATGTATATATGTATATATGTATATATGTATATATGTATATATGTATATATGTATATATGTATATATGTATATATGTATATATGTATATATGTATATATGTGTATATAAACCCCAGTCTGTGATGAACTCATTGTGAAGTCTTGTTTTGCCCCGGCTGACATTTCTGAGTGTTTTCTATTGTTAATTGGATTACCTGTTAATACCTGGACTGTTTATCTGATTGTTTGCTGCCTGCCCCGACTTGGATTGTTTATTGTCTTCTTTGATTGTTTGCTGCCTGCCCTGACCTTGGATTGTTTATCGTTGCCATCTAGCCTAGCCCCTGATGTACCTGTTTGCTGTTGTCGACCCTGCCTGTTCAACTATTCTATTAAACTACTGCAAATGGATCCTACTGTCTCTGTCTCCACGTTACACAGTGAATGTTACTAACAAAAGCATGGAGATGTGTCTCTAGGGTAGTTGCAATTTAGAATCAATCAATGGCCTGCAGTCAGACCCTACAGTCAGGAATTGAGAGAATTGCTTATAAACAATGTTGCTGTACACTACTTTATGCATCTTCAGAAAATATTCTGAAGGCACCAGAAATTCCTTCATTATAGTGAATTGAAGACTCCTGCCAATCAGACTCCTGACAATCATGTGATTGGTTATTTTTTATTTTATTTTTTCTTATTTACACATTGGCAGCCACCTTCAATAAAGCAAAGGGAGAAGGGAGTATTACACACACACACACAGATCCTTTTTAATGAAATCAATGCAGCTTCTTGAAAAGCAGTCAAAATTCCAGCAGATCTTATCTTTAAACACACCTACATAGACTGTATTGTGAAATATACCATAAAGTCATTTCAGTTTGATCTCTCAATTGGACATGTGAAAAGGTTGTTTTGAGATTTTGCGAAGCCAAAAGTGTCAATATGAGACTTATATTTAAACATTTTAACATAACTAATATATATATAGTTTTGTGGGGGTTTTTTATTTTTGTTTATCTTCAGAAAATAATTACAAAAGCTATAGACTGGTTAATGATGTCACAGCACAGGTTGAAAGCCCAGAATTATGTAGGTTCAGTAATATGCATATTACTATTAGAATTGTAATAATGACAGGATTTGCTTAAAATGTCAAATACATCTTGTTAGAATCTTACCCTGATATTGTTAAAGAGTCCCATTGATCTACGAGGTCTCGCTGTCTGTGTGTTTGCCTGGAATGTCATTTCTTTTCACAAGATACCCACACATGCTGTAGAAAACAAAACAAAAACATACTGTATCACTTTGGGGCTTCTTGTCTTCTGCAGCAAAATTGATTAGGACCTTTTATCTCATTTTTCAAGAAAAAATTGATTTTTCTTTCAGTTGACTTCTAAACTGGAGATTACGAGAGTTAAAGGAGCAGAAGAACATTTTAGTTCCATTACTCTTGGGCAATACTTTACCCCAAAGTTTTTGCAGTTAGTGCTCCAAATAGACAATTACTTTGAGCATAGAAACAGAAACACAATTATGCATCTATATTGAGGAGATGTGCCCAAAATTTTGTCATACAACTTTACTTTTTACAAATACTTTTTAAAAAGAGATTAGATTATTATTTTACATAAAAATACCTGTACACAAAATACAGTAGATATTTATATATTTACATTTAATTACATTCTGATTAGTCTAACAATTAGTTAATCTTCCTTTTAGGTTACAATATCACACATTCTCATTTGCATGCCATGCAAGCTGTTGTGTCTGTGAAGCTTAAGTTGATTAGTTAACAGAAATGTACTTACTGCTTGCTGGGACTAAGGAGTTGGAAAAAGTCTGTCCTACTTTCACTTTAAGGAAGCTAAAGACAATTTAACCAGTTGCCCTGGGCGGGCTTTCAAGATTGCACAATGTCAGCTATTTGAAAGTGATTTCACATGGAGTGAAAGAAAGAAAAAAGGAAAAAGAAAGATAGCTTATAATTTCAGTGTTTAATGTTAATGCCTTTGATGTTAACGCTTTTAATGTTAATACAGGCTAATACCTTTAAGATGAGGACAAAACAAATATCTTGCTGAAACTCAGTTTTTATTTCAGTACAACCAATTTCTTACAGCTGCTTGCCTTTTCCTATTGCTGGCATTGAAACGTTGAAATGGGAGCACACAGTAAAAAAAAATTCCCAATATAACCAGCAGGTTGAGACAAAGTATGGTTTTAAAACAACACTCACTATGACTTCAGACTTATACAAGCTAAGACATTTCTGAACTTAAAAATGAATAAGTCTTTTAATTTTAATTTCAATTGGTTATGCTGATGTTGGGGTCAGTTCTGGAAATAGTCTAGAAATGTATATTTGTATATTTCTTACACTTCTGCATAATTCTTTATAATACCGAATAATAGCAATTGTGCATTTCCTCTTTCTTTATTAAATTTCACAGAGACACATACAGTAGTGTACAGGATTCTTTTTAAAAGCTGATGAAGCAGTGGATACTGCAAAGAACAAGGACAAAAGTCTAAAATTGAATAACATTAGAACATTAAAGATCTCAGGAACATTAGCAAACATCAGTGTTGAAATATCAACATATTAGAGTTGAGTAACTCTAGTGTTTTCTTTAGCTGATAAATAATTGTGTTTACATAGTCGCAGGGGTCTGAAAGTAATTTTGTAAAGCTGGACATCAGTGACCACATCTCATTGACTAACAGGTCAAGGATGCATTATGAAACATGAAAATGGGGCCTCAGCAATAGGGCTTTGGACTGAAAGACCAATGGTGGCTCGGCACCCAGAATACCACTATAAAATAGACATGAATGGCAAGACCAGCGAGCATGACAGGAAAGGGAAATAACAAACAGCTGGGTTTTGTCATCATGTCACAGTGTGTGGACAAAAACATGTCAGCCAACAGGCCAATGACTTTTCCAAAAGCTAACTGTTGACTAATCTAAGTCCAAAAAATATGACAAGGTTAGAGTTTTTACAGCTGTCCTGATGTATTAAAAACACTGACACATTTTCAGTGTGCCAACAGTAAGCACTGTCTGATAAGAGCCATGCCTTAAACAAAGATCTGAGAAAACCTATGTTTTATGTGCGATCAGACAACAGCCTCAACAGCCTGAGCAACAGCCAAAAAAGGCATTGAAGCACCACGCTTTTACGTCATGTTCTTAAATATAAGGAACTTCATGTTAGCTAACATTTTAAATTCTGGGAATTAGAAAAAGGGTAAATGACAAAAACTAGCACTACTTGCACTAGTGGAAAATTACTAAGAGTTGTTCTTCATCAAAAGCATGATGCAACACTTAGGGATGATTATGTATCCCAAGAGCAGCTCTGCCAAGGCAACAGGCATCATGGACATCTGTAAAGTAAACAATCTCTGTATTGACAACCAGACTGCAAAAGAAAAATGTAATGTAAATGTAAAACATCTATATTTAATGTCAATATAAAAAAGAAATATAAAAAAGATAAAAAAGAATATATATGTAAATGAACAAATATATGTTTAATGTGAGAATTAAATATGAGAAGTGTTACATCATAATTGTAGTTGGGGTAAATAAATCATAGTTACTGTACCTCAGGCATGGACCCAGTCACCACTTACACAACACATGTAGGTTTGATATCTGGTCAGGAATGGACTAGACTCAATCACCACTTACACAACACATGTAGGTTTGATATCTGGTCAGGAATGGACTAGACTCAATCACCACTTACACAACACATGTAGGTTTGATATCTGGTCAGGAATGGACCAGACTCAATCACCACTTACACAACACATGTAGGTTTGATATCTGGTCAGGAATGGACCAGACTCAATCACCACTTACACAACACATGTAGGTTTGATATCTGGTCAGGAATGGACTAGACTCAATCACCACTTACACAACACATGTAGGTTTGATATCTGGTCAGGAATGGACTAGACTCAATCACCACTTACACAACACATGTAGGTTTGATATCTGGTCAGGAATGGACCAGACTCAATCACCACTTACACAACACATGTAGGTTTGATATCTGGTCAGGAATGGACTAGACTCAATCACCACTTACACAACACATGTAGGTTTGATATCTGGTCAGGAATGGACTAGACTCAATCACCACTTACACAACACATGTAGGTTTGATATCTGGTCAGGAATGGACCAGACTCAATCACCACTTACACAACACATGTAGGTTTGATATCTGGTCAGGAATGGACTAGACTCAATCACCACTTACACAACACATGTAGGTTTGATATCTGGTCAGGAATGGACTAGACTCAATCACCACTTACACAACACATGTAGGTTTGATATCTGGTCAGGAATGGACCAGACTCAATCACCACTTACACAACACATGTAGGTTTGATATCTGGTCAGGAATGGACCAGACTCAATCACCACTTACTCCTTTAGCTGAAAACTTAAGAGATGCACACAGAATTGTAAAGCATCAGTGCTACAATGCTCTAACCTGCTCTACAGAGGCCTACCTCAACATAGAGGGTGCATTCACAGAGATGATGGTTTGAGATTTAGTCACTGTGTACTTACAGTACAGCCACTGCCATCATGCAACATGTACTGTAATATGTGACTATGCTACTGCAGCACATTTAGATAAAGAAGAAAGATGAGGAGGAAGAGTGAGTGAGAAGCATACATTTACAGTATCATATATCCACTCGAATTTCCTTTGTTAACATTATAGTAACAGTATTATTTTTTATTTTATTATGTTTATTTAACCTTATTATTAGTTATTCGTGTCTTAACAGCAAACACTTAAATGAAAACAAATATTCTGGGAATTAGAATCTAAAAGTGGAAATTACAAACTAAATGTTACTCTTCCCAGTTCCAGGGTAAAATTACCAAGAATAAAATAACATAACTGCATTCAGTGACCACTAGTAACTAACATGCAAGCTTAACGTACACATAGTGGTTTCAACTCTAGGTCAAACTCTGTTTGTGATGTGGTCTAAAAGCTGCATTCCCCATAGACTGTACGATGATTGCTGTTTCAGTTTTGGTAAACAGTGTTGATGCAATGTAATTTAAAAACCTTTAGGGCCATTATTACATCAGCCCAAACCAACTGTTGTCCATATAACACAGCAAATTGTTAACGATAATAATATATAATTAGTCACTTAATTAATCACTAGGGCTATCATTGCAACTGAGGGACAAAGAAACTGTTGCATTGTCATTAATGAGTTATAAAACAAGATGTTTTTGGGGACTTGTCAAATAATAATTAATCCACTGGGAGCTAATAGACACTCTAATAGATGTTTATCAAAATGTTTCTACTAACGAGGAGAGCTGATAATGATGTCCCAGGATGTCATAGACCCCACATGACACTAATTCATAATGGGATATTTTATTATTCTTTTTAGTTCGAAACAGCTCAAACAAGTTATGCAACACTTAAAAACAGGCCTTTGATTGATATATCCATTTTTGATTTATAGTTTAAAATTTTTTGCTAAATTAATTCTCCAAATTGATGACAATATCATATAATAATCAATACAGAAATACTAAAATTAGAGAAAATACAGTTTTTCTTCTTTAGAAAATCATATCACATCTTAAAGAGGAGGGAAGCCAAATGATTCAACAGAAAGATACACAATATAAAAATGTCAGATCGTTATGCAGTAAAATCTAAATGATTTTCTAAATAAAAATATTATTTAGTTATTAGGATTAAATCTACCAGATTACATTAGGTTACACCAACAACAGTAATTTTAAAGGTCAGATCATAAATTCAAGATAGATTATAAATGCAGCACATTTTTAGTTTTTGATGTGCAGAATTGTGTCTCCTGTGACAATGATGGCAGTCCAGCAGTACCTTCCCCTTTTCTGTAATTCAGTTACAGCCTGGTCATTGGTGTGAGTGTTGCACAGAGGACATTAGAAATGCCCCAGGGTTTCTTTAATGAACTGCTCATTTAGTTATGACCATAACAGCAGCTGCCACTGAGGTACACACATGGTGTCATATGGGTCACAATACTAGGGATGAATATTTATCTGTCCTCACCTGCAGGCATTTCAAATACTGTGTTGTTTAAACCCATGGTTAGGTTAAACCGCAGGGTTAAAAGTGAAATGGAAATTCTATTTTGGATGAAGATGAGATGCATTTAAAAGAAAGACTGCTACATAAAGCCTTTTT
Organism: Chromobotia macracanthus; assembly: GCA_036877525.1. Classification (NCBI taxonomy): domain Eukaryota; kingdom Metazoa; phylum Chordata; class Actinopteri; order Cypriniformes; family Botiidae; genus Chromobotia; species Chromobotia macracanthus. The sequence continues at coordinate 5,378,890 of JAZGTH010000005.1, forward strand.
ACACTGCTGAGTGTTATGAACCTTATAATTACATCATTAAAATCATTTTGACTATTCCATGTGAAACTGCATGTTTTGGGTCACCATTCATGGCCATTATGTCACTTCGCTTCTTTTGGAAAAAAAACTGAAACTAAGAAAATTCAGAAAATTGTAACCAATTTTATCTACCGGTTCTAATAAGATGCCAGAAGAGTTTGTATACCTTGTCTTTTCCTCTTTGTGATAGTTAGGATGATGAACTATGGAATCATCATCCTAATAGCAGAAGAGAGAAGTCTCCATGAACCCATGTACTTTCTATTTTGTAATTTGACGTGTAATAAAATCTTTAGTAATTCCAGTCCCTGCACACTTATGCTACAACTTCCCACATCATACTGATGATGATGGCTTTAACAGATATGTGGCCATATGCAATCTGCTCCACTACACAACTAATTACAAACAACCTGGTGATCATGCTATCAGCTTTCAGCCTGGGGCATGGCATTATTTTTCATAGCCATTAACATGCATGCATGAACAGCTCTGTATTGATCAAAACTGGCCTGATCATTATCTACTGTAAATTAGAATCACTAATTGATAACACTTAAACAGCTGTACTATTTTTATTGAGGACATGGAGTATTCATTCATTTAAAACTGTAGATCTCTGTTAGCACCAACAGCCTCCACCAAACAATTCCTGTAGCTGCTTATAAGAGCTGCACAATGAGAATGAATTTTGGACCATTCCTCCCTATAGACCTGCTTCAGTTGAACAATATATCTGGGATGTTCTCACTTTACAGCCCTCTTCAGGTCATTCTAAAGCATTCTGGGTTAAGGTCGGGCCGCTGACCTTTCAGCTATTGCTTTTGTACATATAACTATCTGTATATGTATTGCTGCTGTTTTTTTTGTACCTCAATCATATCTTTATATTTGCACACTTCCTGTAAATTTATATGTATATTATAATTTATATGTATAATATAATTTATATTATAATTTATATGTATATTATGTATATATAATGTATATTTTCAACTCTCCTGCACTTCTGTATATATCTGTATCTGTATATATAAATCACTATATTCCTGCACTTCTAGTTAGATGCTAACTGCATTTCATTAGCTCTGTACTTGTACTCTGCATAATGACAATACTCTGCATAAAAGACAATAAATCTAATCTAATCTAATTCTTTTGTTGATTCCCTTGCATCTGAATATACAGGTAAAAAACACAAAAAAAGCATTCTGGTTTGCAGGACAGGTCCATGCATGACCACATTTTTTGCAGGCTACCAATCACAGCACAGAATCATGAAACTCATGGGGTATGACAACAAGACTTGTGAAACACATTTAAAATGGCCATGTCCACTAACCTCAGGTTGTGTACTTGAATACTATATTTACTGAGTAGTAGGGCATGCACAAATTCAGTACCTACTCTATATATTAGATCAAGTCACAACTGTATCTATCAATTATCTGCCTTGGTAAGTAAAAAATATTAAGGAGTAACTATTGTTTTTTTATTTGTTGTTTTGTAATTTTTAGTAATTAAAATGTTATATAACAAAAACATCTAAAACATAATAGAATAGGTTTAATTAAAGCAAAAACTGAAGTCAGCCAATGTGCAGTAAAACATAAAATACATGAAAATATTCACAATAAAGGGTGAATGAGAATGGGAAATGGGAAAACTAACAATGCCTATTATAATAAACAGTGTTAAGCAATACTTTAAAATGATAGTAAAACAGGTGATTTTACTGTATATGATAGTACTGTAAGTCTGTTTGTTTATGTTCTTTAGAGTCACAGATGGACAACGTGACATTCAGATACAGCATACTTCTAATAGAGGGACTGAAAGTTACACCTCAGTCAAGCCATCTTGTATTTATTCTTCTTTTGATTGCTTACGTATTTATAATGATATCTAACATTGGGATTGTGATTCAGATCTCGGCAGAGAAAAGTTTACATCAGCCTATGTACATTCTTTTCTGCCACTTACCACTGAATGATGTCATGGGAGCAAATGTTGTTATACCTCGCGTGTTGAAAGACATTGTCACAGACCCCACCGCACGCTACATCACATATGTGGAGTGTGTTTCTCAAGCTTTTTGTAATCATATGTATGGAACACTATCCCACCTTATTCTTATGATTATGACCTTTGACAGATATGTGGCTATCTGCAATCCATTACGATACTCATCAATAATGACCAATAAAATGATAGTAAAATTATCTGTAGCAGCCTGGGGTGTTGCGTTAGTGCTGGTGGGAATTCTGCTCGGCCTGTCTTTGCGTCTGTCTCACTGCAAATCTACAATTTACAACCATATTTGTGACAATGCTTCACTGTTTAAACTGTCCTGTGAAAATGTGACAGTTAATAATGTGTATGGATTAACTTTCACTGTGGTTTTAATTACATCTTCAGTTGGGTGCATAGCACTGACATATCTCAAGATAGTGATAGTGTGCATTAAAAACAAAAACAAAGCAACAAACAGCAAAGCCATTAAAACCTGCTCCACACATTTGGCTGTTTATATAATTATGCTGGTCTCTGGATGTATACCAATTATTCTCCACCGTGTCTCAGAATACGTTGAAGGCAGGAAAATTGCTAGTATAATGTTCCATGTTGTACCTCCATGTCTGAATCCCATTATATATGGTATACAAGCCAAGGAAATAAGACACAAGTTTTTCAAACTTTTTACTAACAAAATTAATTTGATGTGATGTGTTTTTATCCATTTAAATAATTATTAAATCATTGTAGAAAATAGTCACAACTGTGTGTGAATAATGTCTTCTAAATATGAAACATATTACAGAAATTATATGTCTAGGTGATGTCTTATAAAATACATGAAAAGTAAATTGTATGTAAATGTAAATATGTTGTAATTCTCAGTTTAATTTATGTATAGGCAAAATGACATAATACACAGTTGGTATACACTCAGTAAATTAATGTTTGATTGTCTCAATAACAAGTGTTTATGTTAATGTGTGCTTTATCATTTGAGTTTTAATCAAGGCTGAAAAGGTGATCTGTATCTTGTAGCCCTCATAATATGAATAAACTCTCTCACACTATACTTCTGTCAGGTGAAAGCAGCACTCTAAAGCACACAACAGCCCTCATATTTGAATGAACAGTTCTTGGTCAAAATGGATATAATATGCATAATCAAAGAAACATTTATTTTGCTTTTTTATATTACATGTCACACTTGCATTACAATTAGAATTGATTACAATTTTGTTATTAAAGATTTTTGATGTATTGTGATGCATCTTGTCCTCCAGTTATTAATACACACTTCTTTCTTTTTTAGCTTTTTAATTTACCAGCTGTTCAAACAAAAAAACATGTCAAAATATATGACATCCTGTCTATTCTGACATAAATACGGGTTTTGTAATAAGAAAGAGGTGTTGATACAGATATGTATCCAGAAAATGTGAAAAATGAAAAACACTGTGTTCAAAGAGTCCTGCTGTTTTCATTACGTTTAAAAAGATACAACAGACCATCAGTTTATTTTCTGCTTGTAGCACTTGCACCATGATTGAACTACACAGCCCCTTTTTCAAAGCCTACAGTTGTTGTAAACTGTAGGCCAGAAGCCATCAGGCACAATGACCTCTCTTGGGGTATAATGAAGATATTGTGACATATATAAACAGGCCAAGATACTACTTAAGAGGAAAGCAAGTTGTGTTCTTGAGCCTCATGACTACTAACTAACCTGCTATCTTTGTATATATACATATCAATTTATTTCGGTAAGTAAAGAATATTATTTTACTTACCAAAATTACTTCATTCAGTTCCCAAATAATACACAGCTGATCAGTGACCACCGATGTTTGGTGGGTTTTATAAGATATAAAGGGATTTATAAGTATAGACAAAACAAGATCAAGAACTAACACAAAAACTAGTAGCTTTACCAACTCACTGGCATACAGTATATGAATTTGTTTATATATATCAGACTAAAGGCAAGAAATGAAAACAGTATGCAGTCAAATATAAAGCACATGCACTTTTTAATCTAAATAATAAGGACAAAGGAATACCGTTTATACCGTTATACATAATAAAAAAATAGGCATTTAGTGACACATTTAGACATTTAGCAGACTCTAACACTATACTCTAGTGTTTCTTGTCTGGAGCTAAATACTTTGAAATATGTTATTAATGCATGAACTTTACTGCCTGTATGTCTATACTGTACTACATATAATATACTTAATCTGTATATTTTGTTAAGGGCCACAGATGGACAACCTGACATTCAGATACAGCGTACTCTTATTGGAGGGACTGAAAGTTACACCTCAGTCCAGCTATCTCATGTTTATTCTTTTTTTGATTGCGTACATATTTATTATGGTATGTAACATTTGGATTTTGATTCAGATCACAGCAGAAAGAAGTTTACATAAACCCATGTACATTCTTTATTGCAACTTGCCACTTAAAGATGTAATGGGAACAACAGTTATTCTGCCACGCTTGTTAAAAGACATTTTTACAGTTCCTTCTGCACGCTACATCACATATGTGGAGTGTGTTTCTCAAGCTTATTTTGCACATTTGAATGGAACAACATCCCATACTGTGTTAATGATCATGGCTTTTGACAGATATGTGGCTATATGCAATCCATTACGATACCCATCAATAATGACCAATAAAATGATAGTAAAATTATCTGTAGCAGCTTGGGGTGTTGCATTAGTGCTGGTGGGAATTCTACTCGGTCTGACTGTGCGTCTGTCTCACTGCAGATCAGTGATTCAAAACCATATTTGTGACAATGCTTCACTGTTTAAACTGTCCTGTGAAAATGTGACAGTTAATAATGTGTATGGATTAACTTTTACTGTAGTTTTACTCACCTCTTCAATGGGGAGTATGGTACTAACATATCTCAGGATTGCGATTGTATGCTTTAAAAGCAAAAACAAAGCAACAAACAGCAAAGCCATAAAAACCTGCAGCACTCATTTGACTGTTTATTTAATGATGCTGGTCTCTGGATTTGTCGTAATATTTCTCCACCGGTTTCCTGAATACGCGGACAACAGGAGAATTTTAAGTATAATATTCCATGTTATACCACCAGGACTAAATCCCATAATATATGGTTTGCAAGCCAAAGAAATAAGACTAAGCATTTTTAAACTTTTTGGGTATAAAGTTAATAATATGTGATTTTCATTTATTTATTTAGAGATTGTCTTAATCTATATCAAATTATTTTGAAAAATATAATGCAAATATAATTCAGTCTGCATACCTGCATCTTTCTTATATATGCATGTTATCAAAAGTAAACCTGTGACAAATATGTATGTGAATGTGAATATGTAAAAGAATCAGTTTATGTCATGTTATGTTATCAGTTTATTAATTCACTTGAATTGGAATGTGTTCAGGTACTTATTAAAGTTTTCAATTAAAGGCTGAAGATCAGATCTACAGATCATCCTTTCTTTTTACCTATAGCACTAATGCTGTGACTGAACTACAGTACACAACAATTCTTATCCTGTTTGGAAAGAAACAACCAGTCTATATGAAGCTGCGGGCTAGAAACCACTGGACGAGAAAATCTATTGTAGGGTTTAATGTTTAATAAATAAATGCATTTTGCATAGCCAGACCTTTAATGGCAAAAGGTCTATTATTCATTGCATCTTTACCACCCACTTAGACAGGTTTCACAAAGGGAAGAAACATGAAAACAAAAAGTCAGAATGCAGGTGTTTGGTTCAACAAACACAGAACAGCCTAAATAGCCTAAACAGAGAATAGCCCATACAACATGGAGAAACAAGGTATGCATGAACATCAGACAGTATACACACAGCCAAACATTATGACAAGTCACAGGTGCTTCCAATATTGTCAGTCATCTCTTTACAAGGCCATATACTGGAGTCTGGGTAGACTAGTTGCTAAGCAAACAATCAGTTCCCTTTCTGTCAGTCACTGGACATTGTGTCCATGACAACCCTAGGGGTTCACCCTTGGGAGCCCAATCACCTCTGATTTTAAAAAAGGCCAATAAAAATTGGCAAATGGAATGTGCATGCCAGTCTCTGCCCCAGATATCCAGGTATAAACCTTTTTCATAAGATGCGAAAATATCCATCATGCTTTGCATGTTTACATAGGAATGATGTTCAAAACTGGTTCTTAGCTTGATGCCTTTAGTAAGGTCTTAATGAGTTACCTGGACAGCTCTTAAACACACAGTGTTATCATTTTCTTTTACTCTTTATTGTGTCTATAATGTCAACAACCAATAGCAACATTAGTTCGCAGTGGCAGAATGAAGGTAAGTATTTCAGAAAAGACAGTAAACAACTCAACTTTGTCTGTACCTCACCCTAAGAAGATGCCCAGTTCCTCCACCTGGACTTATGATATTAAACTCTGATCAGTAGTAGACACTTTCAATTATCTTATTTTGTCCAAGAGTGTAAACAAAATTATTGGAGAAATTATAAATGGGCAGGAGTATTAGAAAGAGTGGAATTTTTCTGCATAGCTGGCCCAGGTAGGTTGTGTAGCCATGCTGCTGCTGTGTTGTTAAAGGTGGCTATTTATACACAGCTTCACTGCTAATGTGGCTAAACATATTAAAAATACATTTAAATATTTTGTATGTGCTGTGTGATTCAATGTGAAGACAACATTTTTTTTAATACAGCACAGCTGTAATATTAAAAATAAATTAAACAAAATGAAATTATTTGGTCAATTAATTAGTCATTAATCAGTCACAGCAAATATTACAGCATAGCCTCTTGAGGTATCAAAAACTGTGACACACATATAAAATGCTCCAATCAGAGACAAGGTGGTGCTATTAAATCCTATATGGAGTTAACACCAAGTAAGAGGGTATGCAGCAGCTTTATGACACTATAGAGGCAATTAATTGACCTGTGTATTCATCAGTAATTTACTTTGGTGAGTATAGAAGTCAGAAGTAGGTTTAGAATTTAGAAGGGATTTTACTGTCATGAGCACTCAAATGATGTAGATGATGATGTACTAATAATGCAATTGTATCACATTATTTGTATGTTTTGTTTAGAGTCACAGATGGACAACCTGACATTCAGATACAGCGTACTCTTATTGGAGGGAATGAAAGTCACACCTCAGTCCAGCTATCTCACATTTCTTCTTCTTTTGATTGCTTACATATTCATTATGGTATGTAACATTGGGATTTTGATTCAGATCTCAGCAGAAAAAAGTTTACATCAGCCCATGCATATTATTTACTATAATCTGCCACTGAATGATGTGCTTGGGACAACTGTTATCATGCCACGCTTGTTGAAGGATGTATTAACAGATCCCTCTGTGCACTACATCACATATGTGGAGTGTGTGTTTCAAGCTTATTTTGCACATTTGTATGGAACAACATCCCATACTGTGTTAATGATCATGGCTTTTGACAGATATGTGGCTATATGCAACCCATTACGATACCCATCAATAATGACCAATAAAATGATAGTAAAATTATCTGTAGCAGCTTGGGGTGTTGCATTAGTGCTGGTGGGAATTCTACTCGGTCTGACTGTACGTCTGTCTCACTGCAGATCAGTGATTCAAAATCCCTTTTGTGACAATGCTTCACTGTTTAAACTGTCCTGTGAAAATGTGACAGTTAATAATGTGTATGGATTAACTTTTACTGTGGTTTTACTCACCTCCTCAATTGGATGCATAGTAATGACATATCTCAGGATTGCAATTGTATGCTTAAAAAGCAAAAACAAAGCAACAAACAGCAAAGCCATTAAAACCTGTTCCACACATTTGGCTGTTTATATAATTATGCTTATTTCTGGATTCATCATTATTGTTCTTCATCGTTTCCCTGAATATTCTGACAACAGGAAACTGTCTAGTATAATGTTCCATGTTGTACCTCCATGTTTGAATCCTATAATATATGGCTTACAAGCCAAGGAAATAAGACAGAGGATTTTAAAAGTTGTTTTTAGAAATAAAGTTAATTTAAATTGTTAATTGACACACAGATTATTTGTTTATTTGATGATTATTTGATGAATTTTAAATATGTACCCATCTGCATATAGGCATATATGACATTAGCTATCAGCCTTATGACCAATGCAGTGGAACTTTAAAATATGCACTAATAATAAAAAACCTTTAGGGTTATAACCTTTATAACCCTTATTTATGTCCCAAGCACACATGGTAGTCTTTGTACAATGTCAAGAAATATGAATATTCTCAAAATCCATTTTCAGCTGATTTTTACATTCATTCTTGATGAAGTTTTCAAGAGAACCTACCGATCCAAATGTCTGAAGGCTTTAATTTTAAATGTTACATCAATAACCAGGTGTATGTACTATAAAGTCTAATAGCATGTAACTCATGTAGATAATTATGTGCTAAAAAACAGTACAATTGAATACCTCACAGTCAGTATAATAAACATTTAAGTGACGTAATAAACTGCTCATGTTTACTAAATAGATCATTACTGCTAATCTGTCTGTGTCTAATTGTTGTGGAATAAGTGATCATGAGGAGAATACTGTGTATGTATTAATAATTAAGAGATGAATCCAGCATATAAATAAAGCGTTTAAAGATTTAGCAGTTCATCTATTCAAAACCCTACAGAATCCTATAGAACCCTAAGAACCCTAAACGCACAAATAAGGTGTGAAGGGAAAAGCTGAATAAGCAGCTGATGAACATCATTTCATCATTTACCAAATTCTACCAGATACCCTGTCTAGATAATATACATGCTTTTGTAGCCATGTATTGTCTCATATAGTGGATCCAGTACATAGGAATTTGGACAAAATGTCCAAATTCACCACCTTTAGTAAGTATCACCACCTTTAGTAAGTATCGAGAGTTTTGCTTTCCTGTTGCATCTGCCAATATATATGCGTTTTAACATCTTTATAAAATGTACTCCAACACATCAAAGAAAATACATTTATCATGAGGTCATAAAATATTATTACAGGACTTTTAGGCCAAGGTTGCACTTGCAGCCACAAACACAAATAATTAAGAGCCTTACTGCTCATGACAAAACAGTCCATGAATCACTTTTCCCTGGTGGGGTGATAGCAAGGTTACAGACATGCATATAAAGCACACGTTGAAGGGCAAGAGCAGTTCAACCTTTGGCTTCTACTTCACATTAAAAAACCTTATATGTGCATCTGTAAAATCTCTTATTTTACCTTTAAAAACACCTTGTTATCAGTTTAAAGGTTTATTTTACCGTTTCATTTTTAACATTTATTTGCGCTTCCATTGTTTTTCTTTGTGCCATGTACTGTGGACAGTAAAACAGACTGAGACTGAGGTAATGTATACAGAAAGCAATGAATCTTGTTACTCTGTAAAAAGTAAAACAGTTGTTATGTTTAAAAAAACAATTTCTGCCTAAGTTAGCTCTTACACATTACTTTCATTCATGTAACTTAAATTAGCCGAGCTGGTTTAATCATAAGCACTTCTTAGGTTAGCTGACAAAACATCCTATTTACTGTTTTACATTTTAAACTAAATGGGGCACAGGGACTTGACAAAGTAATATACTTGGAAAATGTTTAAACATTGTTCAAGAACTCTGATTATTAATTACATAGGTTTATTTCTTTGCAGGTTTTGTGTAAAGTAACCAATGGACAACCTGACAATCACTAACAGCATTCTGCTAGTGGAGGGACTGAAAGTTACACCTCAGTCTTCCTATCCTGTTTTCATCCTGCTTCTCTTGGCTTATGTATTTGCAACGATATCAAACATTGGACTCATAATTCTGATCTCCACAGAGAAGAATCTGCATCATCCTATGCATTTCCTGTTCTGTAATCTGCCACTGAATGATATACTAGGAACCACTGTCATTTTGCCACGCTTACTGCAGGACATTCTAACAGAAGCATCAGAGCGCTACATTACATATGCAGAGTGTGTTATTCAAGCATATTTTGTACATGTATTTGTTGCAGCATGTCACTATGTGCTGATAATTATGGCATTTGACAGATATGTGGCTATATGTAATCCACTGCGATACACAACTATAATGACCAATAAAATGGTGGTTAAACTATCAGTTTTAGCCTGGGGATTGGCAGTACTTTTGGTGACAATTATGTTAGGTCTTACTATACGTTTGTCTCGATGCAGATATAAAATTGAAAATCCTTTCTGTGACAATGCCTCACTGTTTAAACTGTCCTGTGAAAATGTGTCTATAAATAATGTGTATGGAATAATTTACACCGCGATTGTACTCAGTCTTTCAGTGGTGTGTATATTTATAACATATGTGAGAATTGCAGCTGTATGCATAACCAGCAAAAACAAATCACTCAACAGCAAAGCCATAAAAACCTGCAGCACTCATTTAGCTGTTTATTTAATCATGTTTGTATCTGGAGCCACTTTTATATTTCTTCATCGTTTCCCTGAATATTCTGAAAATAGAAAACTGGCTAGTATAATGTTTCATATTGTACCACCAGGATTAAATCCTTTAGTTTATGGTTTGCAAACCAAAGAAATAAGAGAAAAGGTTGCTAAACTCTTGTGTAGAAAAAAAGGGAATTCTTGATGTTATGCATTTTCACAATATAGTAATAGCTCAATACAGTAATTTATTTTCAAAACTTCTATGTACATACATTTTTTATTTGCAAAAGACAGTTGTTTTGCCAATAAAATTTCTAGATATTTCTATAGTATCAGAGTAAACCATGTTCATATCTGCTATCATTATTTTAAATTGTTTATGAGGTATTTTTATGGGAATTACTCACAATTTAACCTAATTTAAATTAAATCAAGCTGACATTACCTGAATAAATGGAAAATAAACAACATAATGTGAACTTGGGCTCACTACTGGCCAAGAGCATTCATTTACACACTGGCAGAGACACTGTCAAATTGTCCAAACCTAACAGCTTAAAAACAAAAATGTGCATCTGAATTTATTTAAAACCTCATTTTGTTTTATTTATCTCATGTACACATCAAAAGGTTGCCTACATAAGATTTTCTCCTCTGTTAAAGGCTAAAAAATGTCTCTACAGTTTCATAGATTCAGATTCATTCTTGTTAGGATGGAATATTTCTACATTTCTAGGAGTATTTGACTACAACCTTCTGTGCCCCAAATGACCGAGCAAAATTATACAGATTGATAAGATTTACAAACAATGCTCAAGAAGCATTTTCACAGTGGTTCACAAAGGTCCAATACACTTAAGTGAGTGTGGTCTTGTAGCTAACTGGAGTGTAACATAGTGGATGCAGTGCCTATTTAATGTATACTTTTACACATACTTAGTGAACCTTATGTGTCTGTCCCTATAAGACATACAAATTAGAAAGAATTACTAGAAATACAAAAAAACAAATGCATCATAGGGCAGTGGTGGTGCGAGGTGGGGATGGGGGGGTTGCTTTGTGTGCTTAAGTCACATATGTACTGTTAATATGCCCCTGATTTTTTTTGAAGATTGAAAACATTTCATTTTACAATTAAAACAGGGCATAGGCAGGGCATAATTGGCGACAGGGCATGTGCACTATGGCAATAATAAAATGATTTAAATTAAAATGCTGTTACAAAAATTAATGTTGACAAAATGTATGACGGGAAAGTAACACTTCTAAATTATTAATAATGCATTATTAATGTTTTTGAAAAAGAAACATCTTATAAGCAAGGAATAGCTGCGTGAGGTGAAACTGAAGAGTCAATAAACACCGGAAAACTGAAACACTTCCTATATTATGCATTCTGTATGATTAATCAGATATTCTAGATACACAATTTAGAACAGCAAAGGGGCAGGCGGATTATTCCATATACCTGGCAAGGTTTTATAAAATAAACACACAGAAACTAAACTGTAATGCTGTTGATAAAAGAATATTATTCTTCCACCAAGCAATGTAGTTTGTCAGTAACAGCAACATAAATACAGTGGCACAATAATACTGATGTAATGAGAGGTCACAGATGTATAGTAATTTCTAATGGCTTTGGCTGTTTAATGATAATGAAGATTAATAATGAATTAATAATCCACTTTCAAAGTATCCACAACTTCACTATATGCTGTAGCCATGTAGGATGTAGCTACTGATGCACTGCACAACCAGAGTGAGTGATATAGAACATTATATTAAAATGAGCGAAGAAGATACTCCGTTTATTCAGATTGAATTGCTAGATGTGGGTTGTGTAAGGCAGCTGGTCTAGAGATGAACATTGGGTTTGTTTACAGAAACATACCATAAAACAACAAAACACTAGATGATACTTGTTCCCAGGCTATGGTTCCTTTTTTCCCCCCGTGGGACACTGATGACCCGAATTTCACCTCTGCTCTCATTTTAGACTCAGATCAACAGAGCTCATTGAACATACAGTTGAGGACAAAATTATTAGCCCCCCTATGAAATTTTAGGTTTCCTCAAGATATTCCCAAGTACCTATTTAACAGAGCAAGGAATTTTTAACACAGCATTTCTGAACATACTATTTTTTCGCTAGAAGGACCAAAATATTTATATTTGCACACCAAAACATTGTTATGGAAGAAAAAGCTAAAATGACCAGGGACATTATTATTAGCCCCCTATAAGAAATGACCATTTATTAAGTCATCGCACAAGCCACCTTTGTGCAGTGATGTGCTTTACCTTCACAGGTGATGTGTGTAAAGGTTATTAGGTGAAACAGGTGATCTCACTCAATAATTAAGTTAAATTAAGGTATAAAAGCCTCAGTATGGGTCATTGAGCTGTCATTTGAGAACGCAACATGCCAAAAACAAAGGAAATCAGTTTGGATTTGAGACAAAGACTTATTTATGCACATAAAACAGGAGAAGGATATACAAAGCTATCCAAGCGTTTCCAAGTCTCAAGAACTGGAGTGAGAGGTATAATCAGGAAATTCAAAGAAAGCCACACAGTGCAGAACAAGTCTGGCAGAGGTAGGAAGCGAAAGATTTCAAAGACACTGGAAAGAAAACTAGTGAGAGATGTGTCTAAAGAACCCAGAACAACTGCCAAGACACTGGCGAATGACTTGGCCACATCAGGAATCATAGTCTCTAAGAGGACCATCACTAGAGCTCTGCACAGGAATGAACTGCGAGGTTGCAGACCAAGAAAAACTGCACTTTTGAAGAAAAGACACCTTCAAGCCAGACTTAAGTATGCTCAGGACAACCTGGAGAAAGATTATTCATACTGGAAGCGTGTCTTATGGTCTGATGAGACTAAACTAGAGCTCTTTGGCCACAGAGACACTGCTTACATTTGGAGAAAAAAGGAAGAGGCATTCAACCCAAAGAACACCGTCCCCACAGTGAAACACGGTGGTGGGAGTATTATGCTGTGGGGATGCTTCAGTGCATCTGGAACTGGAAATCTTGTCAAGGTGGAAGGGATCATGAATAAAGAAAAATATGTGGATATTTTGAAAGAAAACCTTAAGGAGTCAGCAGTGAAACTAGGTCTGAGTCATCACTTCATCTTCCAACATGACAACGATCCTAAACATACGTCTCTCTTAGTGAAGAACTATCTCCAGACGAACAAGGTGAATGTCATCAAATGGCCTGCACAAAGCCCTGACTTAAATCCAATAGAAAATATGTGGGGTGACCTAAAGAAAAATGTCCATGCCAGAAAACCATTGAATCTGGAGGAACTTGAGAGATTTGCCAAAGAAGAATGGGCCAGGATTCCTCAAATGAAGTGTCAGAGACTTGTTGACGATTACAACAAACGACTGCAGGCAGTTATCCAGCAAAAAGGATACACAATTGACTATTAGAATGTGGGGGGCTAATAATTTTGACCCTGGTAGTTTTTGTGTTTTGTGTAATATTTTCATTTCTGTGTGGAATATAAAATAATGTAAGCTTCCAAAATAAAATTAGATGTCTAAAAAAGCTGTGTTAATTTTTATTTGCTCTGGTTAAAAGCACTTTTTAAATATTTTTAAAACAATGACTATTTTGTAGGGTGGCTAATAATTTTGTCCTCAACTGTATATGTGCAACATACGGTGATGTTATTGAGTTTTCATTCTCATGTTTGATATAATTTTAAAGGTCATGGTGTGATGGGTAAAAAGGTGTAATTTCTATAGTTATGGGATAAAGTATATTAGAGGGAGAAAACTTAATAGAAAACCTACACTTCTGTTATGGGTGTGCTTCTCTCAAGACATCTGGGTACTGATTATCTCAACAGGGGTCTTTCAGGTCACGAGAAACTGACCAACCAAATATTGACCTGACCACAAACTTTATGACTCTTTGTCTTATCTTTGTATATAAGGTGGCTAGGCAAAAGACTCAGGGAAGCATTCTGTAATCAGAACTTCCCACACAACTGCTGCTGTGTGTCTCATTTGCCAGGTATGATTTAGACTTTGTACCTCGTTTTATTCTGTTGATCATGTGCTGTTTTCTAGTATTCAAATTCATATTATGTCTTTTATTTCTTTGAATTGATGTTTTAACCTGCCTGGCAAATAAATAGTTTTTCCTTAAAACATTGGAAGTTCTTAAGAAATTGTTATTACCGGTAGATTAGAAGGAGTTCAAGGTTACCGCAAAATTAGTGTCAGGATGTGATCATACTGAGGACTTGTTGAAAGGAGCTAGGAGCACATCAACCAAAATCTCCAGGTTTCTGTCTATCACCTGTCTTAACAAGTTGCATGATCGTGACTAAGATAACTGTTACTAGATCTGAGCAAGTATGGAACAGCCAGGTTTAATAATATAAGTTTCCCCGGCAACCTCTGAGTAAGATCAAAATGACTGTTTTGTGATCGTGAGATCCGTGTATATCGGTCGGCGCAAGACTCAGTGCGACCATGGGTCCCTAATGAAAGAATAACTATGGGAAATGGGGAACTATGGGAATCTCCAAGTAATCAAATCTAAAGTATGATCAACAGATAATTTGGAATCATTCATCTAAAATTAATATAAAATTGGAGTCAGATTGGAACTAACCACAGGGTCAATAAAACAATTGTAATAAATTAAAGAAATTTGTAGAAATGCTATGGAAAGGCAGAACACGTGAGATACCTTCACCCACACCACTGGATTCCATCATTGGGCCAATGGGTGGTCCTTATAGTTGTCATCACTAGCACGGCTAATTAATGGCTAACACAATGCACTACCAGCTGAGCTACAGGATCACTGCACAAAATTATGTGTAAACGGTCAATGAACAAAGAAAAACTAAATAAACTAATTAACATTATTTAGTCATAGCCTACAGCATAACCTGTCATGTTTTTTATATGACCTGGATAAGAAAACATGACTTGGACTAACCCAAATCCAACCTAACCTATCAAACAACCCTGGTCAGCAGTCAACCAATCGCATCAAAAGAAAATTGTAAACATCAAAGAGAAAAATTGTTTTTCTCTTGAGGTATGTTGATAACAACACAAAAGTAGCACATATAAGATGGTCAGATCAACACAGCTCTATTCAGAGACAAGGTTGTGCTTTCAAATATCATGATTATTGTTTGAACACTAAATAAGAGGGGATGCAACAGCTTTGTGCCACTATACACTAGTAATTGACCTGAAGGCTGTTTATCAGTCACTTATCTTGGTGAGTATTGTAGTAAGAAATAAAGCTGTACATAAATACAGCACATACTTTAAGATTATGTATAATACAAATGTCTCACATTATTTGTATGTCTTGTTTAGAGTCACAGATGGAAAACCTGACATTCAGATACAGCATGCTCTTATTGGAGGGAATGAAAGTCACACCTCAGTCCAGCTATCTCATGTTTATTCTTCTTTTGATTGCTTACATATTCATTATGGTATGTAACATTGGGATTTTGATTCAGATCTCATCAGAGAAAAACTTACATCAGCCCATGCATATTATTTACTGCAACCTGCCACTGAATGATGTGATGGGGGCAACTGTTATCATGCCACGCTTGTTGAAGGATGTATTAACAGTTCCCTCTGTGCACTACATAACATATGTGGAGTGTGTGTTTCAAGCTTTCTTTACACATTTGTATGGAACAACATCCCATACTGTGTTAATGATCATGGCTTTTGACAGATATGTGGCTATATGCAACCCATTACGATACCCATCAATAATGACCAATAAAATGATAGTAAAATTATCTGTAGCAGCTTGGGGTGTTGCATTAGTGCTGGTGGGAATTCTACTCGGTCTGACTGTACGTCTGTCTCACTGCAGATCAGTGATTCAAAATCCCTTTTGTGACAATGCTTCACTGTTTAAACTGTCCTGTGAAAATGTGACAGTTAATAATGTGTATGGATTAACTTTTACTGTGGTTTTACTCACCTCCTCAATTGGATGCATAGTAATGACATATCTCAGGATTGCAATTGTATGCTTAAAAAGCAAAAACAAAGCAACAAACAGCAAAGCCATTAAAACCTGCTCCACTCACTTGACTGTTTATATAATTTTGCTGATCTCTGGACTTGTCTCAATTGTTCTCCATCGTTTCCCTGAATATTCTGACAATAGGAAACTATCTAGTATAATGTTCCTTTTACCTCCATGTTTGAATCCTGTAATATATGGTTTGCAAGCCAAGGAAATAAGACAGAGGATTATAAAAATTCTAGAAAAAAAAGTTTCTAGAAATAAAGTTAATTCAAATTGTTAATTGACATGCAGATGCTAATGACAAATTTTAAATATGTATCCATCTACATTTGTTTCACTCTAAACATGGTTTGTGTTAATAGCATATACACATTATATAGTGTATATGTACAGAAGGTGGCATTGACAGCCTTGTGATCAATGCATTGGAAGACAAAATGTGTTCTTTAATAACAAGCCTTTTTATATCCCAAGTAAACATTTAGCAATCTTTCTGCAATATTTTTTACATTCTACACAATAAATATTGTCAAAATGTATGTGTGGCATTTTTAATAAATGCTCATTTTTACACTCATTCTATATGGCAATCTTCAACAGAACCTTGCAGTTTTAATTCTGGAATGTTTGAACAGTAAATGTTACACCAATAACCAGGTTCATACCATGGTAGCTGTTGAATGATTCATGCTGTTTGGTTGATGAATATTCCAAAGGTGTGCACAATTTCTCATAAAATGCACACCTGTGAAGTACTTCCAGGTCCATTGACCACTTTACAGTTCCATATCACTTTGCCAAGTTAACTGATATAACAAAACATTTATAGCCTTATACACAGTACGTAAGTGGCCAGAGCAGCAGTCTGCCTTGTATAAGATACAGCACACTTAACTCTGTGTCAAACTTAGCCCGTGCAGTTTCATTTCAATAAATAAAGCAAATAAAGAAATTAAAATAAAAAAATAAACACTGGCAGCCTACTTGTTCAGTATTTCTTTTGCTTCATGCTAGTAATATAAAAATTAAACAAATAAATAAATATTCAAATGCCTACTTGTCACAGGGTTTTTCATTATTGGTGCAGATAATAGAAAAATAAGCCAAATAAATAAACATTGATACTTTCATTGCCGCAAACACATGCATGCTCTCTCTCTCTCTCGCTCTCTAATAACTGCTGATCAGTGGCTCAAGCCTCTGTTACTAGTTCTAAAATGACATTTTGGAATTAGCAATGGAGGCTTTAGTTGAGATGTGTAAGAGATAAGTCCAACACACAAGAACATTTTAAGAAGAAATCCTGACAACAGTCTTAAAATAAAACATCTGAACAATGTTTTGTGGTGTGGTAACTATGGTATAAGTGAAGTAATTGACACCATTGATTAATAGAAAAATGATGCACACCCATGGTATACTACCATCAATATGTTATACTAAACCTTGACAGGTGGATTTTTAGAAAGGAAATAGAAAGAAGCCATATATTGAAGACTTTCTTTAAAGTCAGTATGTTGAATCTGCTCACAACATCAAATGGCCATATGAGACACATGCAAGTAAATATGTTAAGTACACCAAACAGCTTTGGAAAATGATCTAGTAGCATCAACTTAAATAAACAGTGATCACTACTAATTAATTATGTAATTAAACAAACAATTAACGTAGGCAAAACCAGACAAGATTTTCACATTATATGTGCATGACTAAAAACTAAAGCTTTTTGACATGGGGCTTCCCCAGAATCGGCACCAACTGCAGCACTAACAGACTAAAATTGCACGTTGCCACCAACAAAACAATGAGTCTTACTGCTCTTGGCAACAAATGCTATCAGTTGTTTTTCCCTGTTGGGGGTGATGACAAGGTCACAGACAGATATATAAACCACACATTAAAGAGGCAAGAGCAATTCAATGCAAATCGCACTGTTTGACCAAATAATTTTAGGGAGAATCTAAGGCAGAGTGACGTAAGATGCTGTGGTAACATTCAAGTAAAACTGAATGATGAAAACTTGTTAATAACTTAACTTTTCCTACAGTATGTTAATCTATATAATGCTTATCAAGTACAGTACCAAATACTTTCATATGTGCAAAGTACTGACATCAATCAATACATATTGTAAAATGTACTTTAGCAAACTTGTGCTTTATTTAGTAAAATGTGCTTTATTACAAAGCAATAGTTCAAGTTTATAAGATTAATAATGGAGGTTACATATCTGTGTGTTATTCTGTTCACAGGTTTTGTGTAGCGTAATCAATGGACAACCTGACAATCATTAACAGCATTCTGCTAGTGGAGGGACTGAAAGTTACACCTCAGTCTTCCTATCCTGTTTTCATCCTGCTTCTCTTTACATATATCTTTACTATGCTATCAAACATTGGACTTATAGTTCTGATCTCAACAGAGAAGAATCTGCATGACCCTATGCATTACCTGTTCTGCAATCTGCCACTGAACGATATACTAGGAACCACTGTCATTTTGCCACGCTTGATACGGGATATTTTACAGGAAGCATCAGAGCGCTACATTACATATGCAGAGTGTGTTATTCAAGCTTATTTTGTACATGTATTTGCAGCAGCATGCCATTATGTACTAATGA
Source organism: Chromobotia macracanthus (assembly GCA_036877525.1). Classification (NCBI taxonomy): domain Eukaryota; kingdom Metazoa; phylum Chordata; class Actinopteri; order Cypriniformes; family Botiidae; genus Chromobotia; species Chromobotia macracanthus. The sequence continues at coordinate 5,398,066 of JAZGTH010000005.1, forward strand.
TTATGGCATTTGACAGATATGTGGCTATATGTAATCCACTGCGATACACAACTATAATGACCAATAAAATGGTGGTTAAACTATCAGTATCAGCCTGGGGTGTGGCAATAGTTGTGGTGACAGTTATGTTAGGTCTCACTATACGTCTGTCTCCCTGCAGATATAAAATAGAAAACCCTTTCTGTGACAATGCCTCACTGTTTAAACTGTCCTGTGAAAATGTAGTTATTAATAATATTTTTGGAATTATTTATTCTGTTCTTTTATCCTGTATATCAGTATTGTGTATTTTTATAACATATGTGAGAATTGCCACTGTATGCATAACCAGCAAAAACAAAGCACTCAACAGCAAAGCCATAAAAACCTGCAGCACTCATTTAGCTGTTTATTTAATCATGTGTGTATCTGGAGCCACTTTTATTTTTTTGCATCGTTTCCCTGAATATTCTGAAAATAGAAAACTAGCTAGTATAATGTTTCATATTGTACCACCAGGATTAAATCCTTTAGTGTATGGTTTACAAACCAAAGAAATACGACAAAAGATTGTTAAACTATGCAGAAGAAAAAAGGGAAATTCTTGAAATTATTGTAATAATTATTTTTATAATAGAACATATGATTTAAAGTCAATATTTTCCAAATATGTATGCATGCTTGTTTGTTTTTTACAAAAACAGTAACACTTTACAATTGCATTTGTTAACAATGAACCACAAGTTTCGACAGCATTTATTAATCAGTTTATAGTCATTTTAACATTTACTAGCACATTTTTAAAATCAAAAGTTGTATTTGTTAACATTAGGTAATGCTCAATGAATTAACATGAACAAATTAAGTAAAAAAAAAAAAAAAAATCCTGTTTGTTATTGTTAGTTATATTAGCTAATGCATTAGCTAATGTTAGTCAAAGAAACCTTATTGTAAAAATGTTACCAAAACAATTGTACTGCCAATCCTTGATATTTCCTGTAAACACACCCCACATAAATTTTCCTCTTACAATGATTCTGTGACTTTGAACATTTAAACAAATTATATTTAACTAAAACAAGGTTTTTTCTGCTACTGTGTACTGTAATTTAATTACACTTTTACACAAATTAGTCAAAAATAACCTGAAGCAAGTTACAAAAAAAACTCACAAGTACACTCTTTAAAAAAAGGTGCTTCTCAATGTCATAGAACCTTGGTTCCCAGCCCAGGGGTTGCAGATTTATGAGGGGTCACCAAGCTCACTCTAGTTTGAGTTTGAACAGTGCATAGAATGTGAAATAAGAACACTTAACATTGCTGTGTATTGTGAAAGTGGGAAAGGACGTGCACAGCTTTACAAAAAGACACTGAAAAGGCTGTTTTTTCCTGTGCCCAGCATATTTTCTTAGTTGTTTACAATGGGAGTATTGTGTTTTTAAAAAAAACACCAACAGCTTTACTTCACTTTGGTCAGTCTGTGTTTTATCCAGTTGCCAAGAGTAGGTAAGACAGTGTGTCCACCAAAGCATTAAAACACTGTGACTTGGCTAAATGTCAGTGGACTATTTTCAAGTTTGTTTAATGTGACACACTTCCTGTTGCCAGTTGGTGGCGCTATGACTATGACTCACAATATATATCAATGTCATCAGCCCAACACACCAAGCAGATCTGCCAAGTTTAATTTAAATTGCTCCATTCATGCTGTAGATATTAGAGACGTCCTGTTTTATTTTTTTTACCATGATTTTATTGCCTCGCCAGAGCAACAACTTAGCATCTTCAATGTCTTGACATAATATTTACCAAATTTGGTGACAATCACATAAATCCTCCAGGACAAGTATTTTAAAAATTTCAAAGCCTGAACTTGTTAGAAAATCCACATACGATTCCAAAATGTCTGACTTCCTGTTGGGCAAAGTTAATTAATGTAATATTAAAGGATGTCCAGCTTAATGAGGACAATACATGTACCAAGTTTGGTGACTGTAGGTCAAACTAACCCCATCACTTTAGTCAAAAAGGGGCTCTACAGAGCCCCCCATCATTCCCATGCCTACGCTTTTGCACATGCCTAACAGCTGACCATTGTGATGTATGTACCAAATTGAATGCCATTTTAAGCAAGTTAAGAGCCTTAAATATGCCTGAATATAGTTTTATTGGTTGTTACGTTACCATGGCAACAATCTCTACACTATTCTGACTTGAAGTGTTCTGAAGTGAGTAAGTGGACTATTTTAAAGTTTGTACTCAGTGCTTGCACCTAATAAAACACCAGGAAAACAACAGGGCTCTGCACCTCAGTACTCGGGTCCCAGTAATAATCCTAAGGAAAACAACTGAGCCCTTAGCACTTTCAGTGCTCTGGCCCTAATAAACGGAACAATTCCAATAGTGTCCTTGCACCTTGTTGCTCAGGCCTTAATAATAAGGCTGTCCATGTCAATATCATTAAAAGGACTTCAAGAGATCCACTGTCAGTTAAGCTTTCACAAGACAGTCACATGAGTAGCAGCTATTGCCATAGGACCAACAGATAACATTTACAGCTAACTGTGCTACTGCAGGTCTTACCCAGCACCAGTGGGAAAAGCCCAAAAACACAGATCACTGAACACTATCAGAGAATAAGAGCTGCCAAGACAGCTCACAAATTTTCAGTGTATGAAAAGCTGATGATCCCAAAATAAAGTTTAAGATGAGTTTAAAGTCAAAGATTGTTGCCTTACCTCATCAAAGCCGGCTGTAGAACTGATTAAGACCTTAATTTCTGCATGACAGTCTTTCTATCAGCTGCAGTCATAACACACGGATGTTCACACACTTACACTGGGGCCTTTGTTCACAAATCAAAAAAAGCACATAGCAGCAGAAGTAGAGGGACAAACACAGAAACAAACCTTTATTTGTATGCCATAATTTTGGCCAGCAGGGGTATAACATCAGAGTTTTGTTCTGAATGAATATTTGAAAAACAGATAATGCCCAGTAGAAGTAAGTCAAGGGTGTGACGCATTCATCAAAAGCCTTACTGTTCATCTGCAAGTGCTGTGAATCTGTTTTCCCTGATGGGTCCTGATGTCAAGGTCACAGAAACATATATAAGCACATGTTAAAAGGCAAATCCAATAGACATTGGTTCAGTGAAGAGCACGTTACACTGTTTAACCATATCATTATAAGGAGGACCTTAAAGAGAGGCAAGATGCAGCTTTAAGAAAGTAATACTGAATACTGATAGACTGCTGCTTCTTAACACCAGACAACCTTATATGTATATTAATATGTATAAAATAATTATTATGCTCCTCTATGTTCTTACAAAACATATACTTATCTATGTTTTAACAAAATATAATTATTTTGTAATATGGATTATATTCAAATCAATATTTTAAGGTAAAATTTGCTGTTTGTTACTTTGTTGACAGGTAAAAAGGCAAATGGACAACTTGACATTCAGACAAAACATTCTCTTAGTGGAGGGACTCAAAGTCACACGACAATCCTCGTATCCTGTTTTCATTGTGATTTTAGTGGCTTATATCTTTGCAATGGTATCAAACATTGGACTTATAATTCTGATCTCCACAGAGAAGAATCTGCATGACCCCATGCACTTACTGTACTGCAATCTGCCACTGAATGATATACTAGGAACCACTGCTGTTTTGCCACGCTTACTGCAGGATATTTTAAAGGACTACTCAGAACGTTATATCACATATGTGGAGTGTGTTATTCAAGCTTATTTTGTACACATATTTGTTGCAGCATGTCACTATGTGCTAATGATTATGGCATTTGACAGATATGTAGCTATATGTAATCCACTGCGATACACAGCTATAATGACATATAAAATGGTGGTAAAACTATCAGCATTAGCTTGGGGGGCGTCAATACTTGTGGTGACAGTTATGTTAGGTCTTACTATACGTCTGTCTCACTGCAGATATAAAATTGAAAATCCTTTCTGTGACAATGCCTCACTGTTTAAACTGTCCTGTGAAAATGTGGCTATTAATAATATGTTTGGAGTTATTTATACTGTGCTTATAGCCTGTCTGTCAGTATTGTTTATATTTATAACATATGTGAGAATTGCTACTGTATGCATTACCAGCAAAAACAAAGCACTCAACAGCAAAGCCATAAAAACCTGCAGCACTCATTTAGCTGTTTATATAATCATGTTAATATCTGGAGTCACTTTTATATTTCTTCATCGTTTTCCTGAATATTCTGAGAGTAGGAAACTAGCTAGTATAATGTTGCACATTGTACCACCAGGATTAAATCCTTTAGTGTATGGTTTGCAAACCAAAGAGATAAAACAAAAGATTGTTAAAATATGGTGTAGAAAAAGGTAAATTCTTGAATTCTTTTTTATAATAGTTTATTTGCTTTGAAATCAAAACAATACTGGAATGCACTATCAAAATAAAATGTATTATACAGTTACAGCGATAAATATTGGCTGCAAGAATATGATATGATAAGGTAACAGCTCACACACTGAAGTAAAAAAATGAAAATACATTATAATTACAATATTATAACCTTGCATTTTTGCTGGATTTCAACTAAGATGTTAATGTTTGCATTAATGTAAATATATTTTGTAATGTTATGATAAAAGTGTAACTACACAGAGCAGATACCTGGGTAATGTGTCCAAAGGAGATTTATGAATTTTAGGACAGACTTGTAGAAGGCGTTGTAGACAGAAATTAAAAACCATCATTGCATTTTTAGGGGGAGCTACTTCACTCATTTAAACATTTTGCAATACGTATTATTTAAAAACAATGTTCCTATTTTAAAGAATAGTGCCTTACAAACCCTCAAGTAAACAAGCCATAGGCATATGTGATACTATACATTATGATCCTTTTCTCAGTCACTTCCCAGCAGTGTACTGCAATCATGTGTTGATTGGGGTCCAAGCATAAAGTGCCTTTTATGCATAAAGAACCCTATTGTTTTTGTAAGGAGGTACTTCTTATGACGGGATGCCAAACGTTTGAAGTGGATGGGGCTACTTGTGTATAACTCGGAAAGGAAATGAGATATAGTCACGAAACCTGGTACACATATGTAGGATTCCCATCTGTGGTCACATAAAAAAATTGTGGCCAACAAATAATGTGGAAAAACACAAACATTACTACAACTATTGCAAGGTTAGTTCAATTGGCTTGAAAATGGGCATGCAGTGTCTTTGTCCAAGCTGTCATGACTGTCCATGAAGACATTGAAGTATCTTAAAAAACATGGCCGCCATTGGCCAATGAGCCTATTAGCTAAGGTTAATGAAGGCCGATCGGAATAAAACTTGGTGGACCTGTTTGACTCATGACCCCAAGGAAAGAAGTAATTGGCCACTGGGAGGCGCTATCTCGCTGTCTTGTTATTTGTTAGATCTCCTAATTCTAAACAACTTTGCCTCTAAAACAACTATTATCAATTGAACCAAACATTTATCTCTGATGTCATTTCTGTCTATAACATTTTTCACCATTTTTAATTTTTTTAAATTTTCTCTAATTTTCTCTTTTTTATTAATATTTTAGCAAAGAAGATATTAAGCTAAAGCTGTGGTCTTTCTTTGTGGTCTCATGTGGCGATTCATAAAATTTCGTGTCCATGGATGCCATCACTTTGAGACTCGTACAGCAGATACAGGCAAAACAAAATAAATCCCAGCAGCTCTTAACAATATATTGACGTCTTATGAAGCAGAACAATCGTGCATGTCTTTGCAAGAAACTGAATCTTATATACATTATAACCTGTTATAATAATAAAAAACATAACCTCAAAGATGTTTTAAATAGTTTTAAATTTGTATTAAAATTATTTTATTTTTTTTTAAATTATTAAATTTGTTTTAACATTATATAACATCTGTGACTCCCACATGAGCTACTGCTGGACTACAGATAAGAAAGCCTGTGTGGAAGCAAAATGGAAAGATTTATTTCCAGGCCAATAGTTTAAAAAATCTAAATCTAAACCAATGTATTAGCCACAGTGATATATCAGTCAACATTATACATAAACATCAGACACATTACCTAGGTGTCTGCACTGTATAACAAACACTTTGTCATAACAATGCAAATATTATTAACATTAATGCAATTATTAATGTTTTAGATGAAATCCAAAACACTAAAAAATGCAAAGCTATTATATTGTTTGTAATGTGTGAACACAAAGTGAACAGATACCCCTCTGTATTCATTCTTGATGAATTCAAAACAATCTGGTGTTCGTGGTTTGCCGTAAGTGTATAATCATATTTTATTTTTCATATTACATTAAAATATAGTATTGATTTCAAAGCAAATAAACTAAAAATAAATAAAAAATATTATAAACAATAATTCAAGAAATTACCTTTTTCTACACCATATTTTAACAATCTTTTGTTTTATCTCTTTGGTTTGCAAACCATACACTAAAGGATTTAATCCTGGTGGTACAATGTGCAACATTATACTAGCTAGTTTTCTATTTTCAGAATATTCAGGGAAACGATGAAGAAATATAAAAGTGGCTCCAGATACAAACATGATTATATAAACAGCTAAATGAGTGCTGCAGGTTTTTATGGCTTTGCTGTTGAGTGCTTTGTTTTTGCTGGTAATGCATACAGTAGCAATTCTCACATATGTTATAAATATAAACAATACTGACAGACAGGCTATAAGCACAGTATAAATAACTCCAAACACATTATTAATAGCCACATTTTCACAGGACAGTTTAAACAGTGAGGCATTGTCACAGAAAGGATTTTCAATTTTATATCTGCAGTGAGACAGACGTATAGTAAGACCTAACATAACTGTCACCACAAGTATTGACGCCCCCCATGCTAATGCAGATAGTTTTACCACCATTTTATATGTCATTATAGCTGTGTATCGCAGTGGATTACATATAGCTACATATCTGTCAAATGCCATAATCATTAGCACATAGTGACATGCTGCAACAAATATGTGTACAAAATAAGCTTGAATAACACACTCCACATATGTGATATAACGTTCTGAGGAGTCCTTTAAAATATCCTGCAGTAAGCGTGGCAAAACAGCAGTGGTTCCTAGTATATCATTCAGTGGCAGATTGCAGTACAGTAAGTGCATGGGGTCATGCAGATTCTTCTCTGTGGAGATCAGAATTATAAGTCCAATGTTTGATACCATTGCAAAGATATAAGCCACTAAAATCACAATGAAAACAGGATACGAGGATTGTCGTGTGACTTTGAGTCCCTCCACTAAGAGAATGTTTTGTCTGAATGTCAAGTTGTCCATTTGCCTTTTTACCTGTCAACAAAGTAACAAACAGCAAATTTTACCTTAAAATATTGATTTGAATATAATCCATATTACAAAATAATTCTCTGCACTTGTTTTGTTGCTCATTTTAATGATTACAATTACATATTACAGAAAGCATCACACGTGTTCACATGTGTTTCTCACACATGACAATGGTCAGAAATTTTAAAATCAATAAAATCTTTTAAGCGCTTTATACAGTATATAAAGTAAAAACTTTAAAATTATATTACTTAATATTTTTCAAAAGAACTGGGTTTTGTTAGACAAAAAAAAATATTTAATATTATTTAAAGTATTTGTCTAAGAAAATATACTAGAAGTATTTATGCTCTTAACAAGGTAGCTGATCTATAGATTAAGACATCAGGTTGTCTGGTGTTAAGAAGCAGCAGTTTGTCAGTATTCAGTATTACTTTCTTAAAGCTGCATCTTGCCTCTCTTTAAGGTCCTCCTTATAATGATATGGTTAAACAGTGTGACGTGCTCTTCACTGAACCAATGTCTATTGGATTTGCCTTTTAACATGTGCTTATATATGTTTCTGTGACCTTGACATCAGGACCCATCAGGGAAAACAGATTCACAGCACTTGCAGATGAACAGTAAGGCTTTTGATGAATGCGTCACACCCTTGACTTACTTCTACTGGGCAAACTTACTTCTAAATCTGTTTTTCAAATATTCATTCATAACAAAACTTTGATGTTATACCCCTGCTGACCAAAATTATGGCATACAAATAAAGGTTTGTTTCTGTTTTCTGTCCCTCTACTTCTGCTGCTATGTGCTTTTATTTGATTTGTGAACAAAGGCCCCAGTGTAAGTGTGTGAACATCCGTGTGTTATGATTGCAGCTGATAGGAAGACCGTCATTCAGAAATGAAGCTCTTAGTCAGGTCTTTGATGAGGTAAGGTAAGTCTTTAGGCAAAAACACTTTAACCTCATCTTCAACTTTGTTTTGGGATCATCAGCTTTTAATATACTGTAGATTTGTGAGCTCTGTTGGTGGCTCGTATTCTCTGACAGTGTGCTGGTGCTGGGTAAGACCTGCAGTATCACAGTTAGCTGGGCCACACTGTCTGTAGTGGCAGTATCTGTTGGTTCTGGGGCAATAGCTGCTACTCATGTGACTGTCTTGTGAAAGCTTAACTGACAGTGGATCTCTTCTTGAAGTCCTGAAGTAGCTTGCCTTAGCAACCATACAGGTTTTTTTAATGACTGTATGATGTTCTATATGAACTATATGATTTTTTTAACAATCTGTCTGGATTATACCTCTCTCAAATTTCTTACTGGATTCTCGTATGGTCCCAACAACACTGCAACACTGTAAGCTCATAAAGAATTTCTTTGTCCCTAAAACAATGGAATCACATACATTGTGAGCACCCCAAAGAGCACCTCACACCTCTCCTCATCTCTCTTCACTGGCTACCAGTGGCCACACGCATGAAATTCAACTCATTGCTGCTTGAATATATATGTCTCTGGCACTGGCTCTGCATCAACATATCTTCACACCCTCCTACATACAGAAACCCTGCGGTCAGTGAATGAGCAGAGCCTTGTAGTAACTTCTTCAAAGCGTACAAAATCAATCTCATGCTCATTTACCCTCACAATTCCTTACTGGAATGATCTTCCAAAGACTGTTTGGTCAGCTGCATCCCTCACGATATTCAAGAAACAGCTAAAAACTTGTCTTATCTGTGAATACTTGACAGGAATGTGTTAACTGCTCTCCCTATTCCAAAAAAATGACCTCTGACCCTTTTTTCTCTCTTCCTCAACAGGTATCATCTTGAACAATTTAAATTTAACAATTTAAAAGCATTTCATAAAGCATCTCAATGCACTGTCACTGACATCTGTATACATGACAAATAAATTGAAACGTATTCAAATGTTATCCATAACAAAATGTTATGGATAGCAATGTCTTGACAATAGCAGGAATGCTGATTTTTTTTATTTACAATCTTGGTTTTTTGTAGGGGTATTAAATGTCTTTCCCGTGCAGGTACTAACATTCATATTAATATACAGAATACATAAAAATAAAAATAGAAAGCTGTAAACAAAATCCGAAAGACTAACAGGTCTCAGTGGCTGTGATCATGGCAACAAGTGAAATCAGGTTTTCCCCTCTAGGGTGATGACAGTATCATAGAAACATCTTTAAACCACATATTAAAAGGTGAGGGACAGTGAACATTTCTTCAGAGAAGGGCCATTTATGTAACACTGTATATTGGTTGGTTGTGAAACTTAAATATTTGAAACTACCTTAGTAACAGGACACTTCTGGAGTAAGTATGAGTTGCTTTATTAGACCTACAGAATTTAAATGTACTGCTTTTCATTGTATGTACAGTAGTGCAATGTAAACACTATGTCATATATTGGTTAAAATCAAGCACATAGACTGTAATGTGCATTAATACTGTCTAAAACTCACAAATATCTGTCATTTCCAGGTATATAGGTTTTGTAAAGGTCCGTGAATGGACAACCTGACATTTAGACACAGCATCCTCCTAGTCGAGGGACTCAAAGTTACACCTCAGTCTTCCTATCCTGTTTTCATCCTGCTTCTCTTAGTTTATATCTTTATAATGGTATCTAATATTGCACTTATAATTCTGATCTCCACAGAGAAGAATCTGCATGACCCTATGCATTTCCTGTTCTGTAATCTGCCACTGAACGATATACTAGGAACCACTGTCATTTTGCCACGCTTACTGCAGGACATTCTAAAGGATGCCTCAGAACGTTATATCACATTTGTGGATTGTGTTGTTCAAGCTTATTTTGTACACATATTTGTTGCAGCATGCCATTATGTGCTGATAATCATGGCCTTTGACAGATATGTGGCTATATGTAATCCACTGCGATACACCGCTATAATGACCAATAAAATGGTGGTGAAACTATCAGTTTTTGCCTGGGGATTGGCAGTACTTTTGGTGACAATTATGTTAGGCCTCACTATTCGTCTGTCTCACTGCAGATATAAAATTGAAAATCCTTTCTGTGACAATGCCTCCCTGTTTAAACTGTCCTGTGAGCAGAGTGTAGTTATTAATAATGTGTATGGAATCATTTATACTGTGGTATTATTTACCTTCTCAATTTTGTCTGTACTTATTACATATGTCAAAATTGCTACTGTATGTATAAAAAGCAAAAACAAAGCACTCAACAGCAAAGCCATTAAAACATGCAGCACTCACATAGCAGTTTATTTAATCATGCTTGTGTCTGGGACAACTTTTATATTTCTTCATCGGTTCCCTCTGTACTCTGAGGAGAGAAAACTAGCTAGTATAATGTTTCACATTGTGCCACCAGGACTAAATCCTTTAGTATATGGTTTACAAACCAAGGAAATAAGAGAGAAGTTGATAAAATTGTGGTGCAAATATAAAAGGAATTCCTAGTCAATTTATTGTTCTATTTTAACTAAACTTCCAAAGTTCAGGGTTCAATAGGTTGAGTCCCTTATCCTCAGCTTACTCTTAACAGGCAATAAAGCTGCGGATTACAAAATATGTCTGTGATAATACTGCTAATGCTTTATTTATAAATGTCTTAAGTAACAACCTTGAAATTTTATAAATGCTTATCATCTGATTATTTTTAGGGTAATAAACTATTATTCTAATGTAGTAAAGTGTTACAGTATTTTTGCAGCAATAATAAATGTTCTGACATGCTCTAACTGCACTGAATTTAATTTCTTGCCTTATATAGTCCCTTTGCAATTAAGCTAATTTACTAAATAAATAATTACTTAATTGTAACTAATAGTGTATGTTTTTTGTAACATACATCATTATAGTTATATATTGTTTTACACCATTCCAGCATCTAAGGCTATATTCATGACAGGAAATGGTTAATCTACATACAAGTCAGAGTGGGGGAATTTAGCGTGTTCAATTCACTTAACCTACATGTCTTTGGACTGTGAGAAGAATCCAGAGTACCCAGTGGAAACCTACGCTGACACAGGCAGAACATGCAAACTCACACAGAAAGGTCTCAAATTTCGTGAACTAGTTACACAAATAAGTATTTTGTTTTTGTTCCTTGAAACAGTAACTGAGTTATTTAGTTCAGTAGGTTTAAACATTTTTGGTGTTTTAATATGTACCTAAAATAAATTTTGTAATATAAAATTATCAAATGATATTTAAATATAAATATAATTTATAATAAATATAATATATTAATTAATTAAGATCTGTGGCTCTGAATTTCTTGTTGTTAATTTTTAAAAACATGAATAGTTTTTGTATTAAATCTTGAATAGAATCTTGAATCTTAAATTGAGTAGAACTGAGATCTTGTGAATCTGAGTTGAGTTTAATCAGGTCATCTGTACCGATACCCAGCCCTAAATCCCAACACTACAAACAATTTCTGAAGGAAAAATTATCTAAAGGACAACAACGAATGGAGAAGGTGGAAGTCAAGCTTCAATCTTTGGAAGCCGCAGACACCCATGGCCACCCTCTAGTTTTGCACAGTGTGTTAAAACTCTGTTAAAACAGTGTGTCAGAACTCTTCAAAACATTATACTTCACTGTACAAGATATATTGTAGAGTATAACAGGGATTAAAGGCACCTCTGATTCTAAGACCATTTTGGTTTTATTTTTATTTGTTCTCTATTTATTTTATTATTATTTTGTTTTCAAACAATTCATAATTTTAAACTGTTACATTTAGTAGACAGTTTTTTCCAAAGCGATTCATCTTGAGGAGGTAATAAAGTTTTAAATTACAAAGTTTCAACAATTCTACAGAACAACAGTTTTTGCAGATTTTTAAGAGTTACTGATTTTTTTACATTTTCTGGCAAGAGAATTGTCAGGCTTGATATCCAGCAGTTCTTTAAACCTGCTTATCCTCTAAAGGGTCACATGGGGCTGAAGCTTATCCCATCATCTCAGGTCATAAAATACACCCTGATAAATGGTCTAAGTATCGCAGGGCTTACACACATACATACTTTCACTCACACAAATAAGGTTAATTTACTATCTCCAAATGACCAAACCTGCATGTTTTGGACTGTGGGGGAAACCGGACAATATACTTTTTTTAGATTTTTTTTATTTAATTTTTAATTAATGTAAACAATGAACAAAAATTCTAGTTAATAGTTAAGTATTAAGTAAGTAGTAACTATTAAGTAAGTGAAAGGATAGAAAAGGATCAATGTTGCAAGAAATAAATGCTGAAAATTTTAGCAAATACAAAACAGTAATATCAATTACTGTGATCATGGCAACCAGCACAATGAATTAGATGTTCCCTCCTGGCTGACAACAGCATCACAGAAACACCATTAAAGAACATATATAAGGCAAGAGTAAGTAAAGACTAATTTAGAGAAGAGCAAGTTGATATTTATGTAACAATAAATACTGATTTCACCACTACTCAGTAACAGTAACTTTGTAAAGCCATAAAGTAAGGTAATAACAGAATCATTCTGGTGTATGTATGCAGTGTTCTGACAAGCAAATACTAGGTACCACATAACTTTACAGTAACAGCTGATTTCAGGGTTTGTTATTTTTCATGCAGTGCTACAATTCAGATTGTGTTCTTTTAAAGATGTGGTAGTTAGTGTGAGCTGTGAAAAATATCCAACAGCAAGCAGTGCATGTGATTTATGCACTGAAATATGCACTGAAAACCATTGTTCAATGTGAAATGCAACGCAAAGGTTATGAATGGGCTTTACTGCTTAAAAACAAATGTTTGGTATCATATTTCATGTATATTTTATTCATAGTACAATGCCGCATGAGCTAGCATGTTAATAATAATGGTCAACATACTGTTTTTTCCTGTTTACAGGTTTGTGAAGAGCAGTCAATGGACAACCTGACAGTCACAAACAACATTCTGCTAGTGGAGGGACTGAAAGTTACACCTCAGTCTTCCTATCCTGTTTTCATCCTGCTTCTTTTTGTTTATATCTTTGCAGTGGGATGTAATATCGGACTTATAATTCTGATCTCCACAGAGAAGAATCTGCATCATCCTATGCATTTCCTTTTCTGTAATCTGCCACTGAATGATATACTAGGAACCACTGTGATGTTGCCACGGTTATTGCAGGACATTCTAACAGAAGCATCAGAGCGCTACATTACATATGTGGAGTGTGTTATTCAAGCTTATTTTGTTCATATATTTGCAGCAGCAAGCCACTATGTACTAATGATTATGGCATTTGACAGATATGTGGCTATATGTAATCCACTGCGATACACAACTATAATGACCAATAAAATGGTGGTAAAACTATCAGTATCAGCCTGGGGTGTGGCAATACTTGTGGTGACAGTTATGTTAGGTCTCACTATACGTCTATCTCGCTGCAGATATAAAATTGAAAACCCTTTCTGTGACAATGCCTCCCTGTTTAAATTGTCCTGTGAAAATGTGGTTATTAATAATGTGTTTGGACTTGTCTATACTGTGATTGTTTTTACCTTCTCACTTGGGTCTGTATTTATAACATATACCAAGATTGCTGCTATATGCATAACCAGCAAAAACAAAGCACTCAACAGCAAAGCCATAAAAACCTGCAGCACTCACATAGCAGTTTATTTAATCATGTTCGTATCTTGTGCCACCATGGTTTTTCTTCATCGTGTTCCTGAATATTCTGAAAATAGAAAACTAGCTAGTATAATGTTTCATATTGTACCACCAGGATTAAATCCTTTAGTATATGGTTTACAAACCAAAGAAATAAGACAGAAGTTTGTTAAACTTTGGTGTAGAAACACAGTTACAGCAAAGAAGTAAATATGTTTTTATAAATAAATATTTATTTATTGATTTATTTGTTATTGGAAATGTCATATTTTTTCTTCTCTAAATGAATATGTCAATAATATTCTACAAAATGCTTAATATTGTTCACAGCACACAAATGCACTTTATTATTGCATATATGTAGACTATTCTGCTTTGGTCTAATTTCATTTGTGAAAATATTTATAATTTAAAAGCTTTGTAGCCTTTTGATTTTTACATTGACATATAATGACTTTAATATCAAGTTATGTACAGTACAAGAATGTAGACATTATAAATACAAAAGGTTGTATCTATTCTGACCATCTTTGTCCATCACAGACTTATGCTTTAAAAATATTGCACCTGTAATTTTTTTCCTCAGATATCAATAAAATACATATCTGTTGATGTGTCATCATATTTACTATCAATACAGACAGTCAATTTGTGGCCTAAATTGTACAATGTGCTCTCAGCTTTATTTATTATAGCATTTGATATATTTAAGATATAAGATGACCTCACTAAATGGGCCCTGAGCCCCAGTTAGCTTCTGACCCTGGACTCGAGATTATGGCAAGTGCAAACATATCTAAGTTCTAAGATCTAAGAATATGACCATACTAATAATGCACATGCTCAAATAAAATCTCATTCATTATTACAGACCACTGAGAAGTCCAGTCCCTGCTGATCAGCTTACAAGGGCAGGCTTCATGAACTTTATCTTTAGGCCACATTGGGACTTACATTGATCAGCCACAGCATTAAAACCACTGACAGTTCACGAGATTACCTTTGATTATGTCCTTTCAATGGCAGATGTCAAGCATTGTGGTATATATTAAGCTGCATGTGAACAGTCAATTCTTGAAAAGATCTGAGAGGCTTTGACAAGGGCCCAAAGAGGGATGAATAGACAGCTGTGTCAGAACACCTCCAATACGGCAAGTCTTGTGTGGTGTTCTCAGCATGCAGTGGTTAGGACCTACCAAAAATGGAGCAAGGAAGGACAACCGGTGAACCAGCGTCAGGGTCATGTGGGCACAAGGATCAGTGATGCATGTAGAAAGCAAAGTCTAGCATGTCTGGTCCAATCACACAAAGGAGCTACTACAGCTTAAATTTCTTAAGAATGTAATACTGCCCATGACAAAACGGTGTCAAAACACACAGTGCATTGCAGTTTGCTGTGTCTGTGGCTGCTTAGCAGCAGACCAGTCAGAGTGTCCATGACAACCCCAGTCCAATGCCAAAAGCACCTACAATGGGCATGTCAGGAGGCAGTGTTGTGCTCTGGGTAATGTTTTGCTGGGAAAACCAGGGCCCTGGATGTTACTTCAAAATTCAAAACATACATAAGATTGTTATTTTTAAATAAATTAAGCTTGTCAGATATCCTACTGATTAGAAGGCAGTGCGTCTGTATTACTGGAAGAAGCGGCAGGGTTGCCAGATCTGTGTAACAAAACTAGCCCAATGACCATAGCCACATAAAAATACATTTTATTTTACAGTCAAACAGAACACATAATTTGACCTTGAAAACCACCATGTAGTAGTGCAGAGTAAAATATTTCAATGCTAACTTTTCAGTCATATAATATATTATTATATCATCATTATATCATTATATCATCAATATCATTCACTATTTGTGGATACCATATAAAATAATAGATAATGCTAAAAATGAATCCTACCTGTCACAAAGTTGTCTGTAGTAAACTCCAGACAGATCACTCAGAAAGCATAGTTTGACTAAAGTTGACTAAAGTCGTAATAAGCTATTTCCTCACAAAATTAGTTTATTCAGCATACTAAAGTGTCTTTTCTATTGACATCAATTAAAAACGCCATTGCTGGTTGTTGTGTTTTGTTATTTTATTTATGTACTTTGTTTTTGATTATTTGAGTATTTATAAAGCTTATGTATTTATAAATATATTATTGCTGTGGTCCTTGTAAATACTATACAGAAGAGAATCTGTAAAAGAAGTAAAGAATCACTATTTAATATATTTTAAAAAGACAACTAATAAATGTCTGTTTGACTAAATTCATTCATCAGAAAAGAAATAATCTGCTCTTTGTAGCTAGTGTTTACTTTATATATGCAGTGGGTATTTTATTTACTAATAAATGTTGCTTTTTGCTTTCAAAAATTAAACAGCCTATTAACATATGGGTTGCACTGGGTTGTTACCAGGCTGTCACTTTAATTATTCATGGCAACAAGCGATCAGTCATCAGTTTTCCTCTCTTGGGTAATGACAGCATTACAGAAATACCATGCATTTAAATATAAGGGAAGGCAAATGCTTTTTCAGAGAAGCATAGGTTATACAGGTTGACTAGCCAGTGTTCGTAATATTCAGAGTAATAAGAAAAGTTTTGTTGTTTTTTCTATTTTATTTTTGTTCCAATTGACCTGAAACCTACATCAATGAATTAACTACTTTGTGAACTGAATACCTCTAAGTAATTGTTTATTTACCTATTTGTATCTGTTCTATGGGGTACTTTAAGCTGCTATGTTGTTTATGTTAATAATTAAAGTGCTTGGTCTGTTTGTTTATTTGTTCACAGGATTTGTGAGGGGTACACAATGGACAACTTGACCTTCAGAAACAACATCCTCCTAGTCGAGGGACTCAAAGTTACACCTCAGTCTTCCTATCCTGTTTTCATCCTGCTTCTCTTAGTTTATATCTTTATAATGGTATCTAATATTGCACTTATAATTCTGATCTCCACAGAGAAGAATCTGCATCATCCAATGCATTTCCTGTTCTGTAATCTGCCACTGAATGATATACTAGGAACTGTTGTAATTTTGCCACGCTTAATGCAGGATGTTTTGACTGAAGCATCAGAGCGCTATATCACATATATGGAGTGTGTTACTCAAGCATATTTTGTACACATATTTATTGCAGCATGCCATTATGTGCTGATAATCATGGCCTTTGACAGATATGTGGCTATATGTAATCCATTGCGATACACCGCTATAATGACCAATAAAATGGTGGTAAAACTATCAGCATCCGCTTGGGGGTTGGCGATACTTCTGGTGACAATTATGATAGGCCTTACTGTGCGTCTGTCTCACTGCAGATATAAAATTGAAAACCCTTTCTGTGACAATGCCTCACTGTTTAAGCTTTCGTGTGAAAATGTGGTTATTAATAATGTTTATGGAATTTGTTATACTGTAGCTGTGCTCTGTTTCTCAGCAGTATCTATATTTATAACGTATATGAAGATTGCCACTGTATGCATTACCAGCAAAAACCAAGCCCTGAACAGCAAAGCCATTAAAACCTGTAGCACTCATTTAGCTGTTTATTTAGTCATGTTTATTACTGGTGCTACCATGGTTTTTCTTCATCGTTTTCCTGAATACTCAGACAGCAGGAAACTAATTAGTATTATGTTTCACATTGTACCACCAGGATTAAATCCTTTAGTATATGGTTTACAAACTAAAGAAATACGACAAAAGATTGCCAAACTCTGGTGGAGAAAAAAAGTTAATTCTTTGTAAATTCATGTTATTTATATATAATATGCTTGAAATACAAAAACACTAGCATCTAACTATCTACAAGTTCATTTTTTTTTCTGTTAAACAGAATTTTATGGTGAATGATATTGTGTGATTTTTTTTGATGAATGCTCTTGTAAATGTAAACAGTGGAAATGATGTAGCTCACATCTTCCCAGAACAGTTTAATATAATCTTGTTTTAAACAAAATTGCTTAATAATAATGATTTTGTCATGAAACATTGTAAATATTTATTGTATAAATATTTTTATGATTCCATATGATGTGTGTGTCTGAGAATCAATTGCATTTTACAAAATTAGGTCATTCTCCAATTATATATTCTGCAGTCTTGTGACTCATGCTGTGATTAAACACAATATATGTCTTGTTAGGAATTAAACCCTCTCTACAAAGCTGAAGGCCGGAGGCCACCAAGACTAAGAGAAACATCTAAAAACTAATATAAAAAGTGTTTAAATAGGTTTTATATTTAATAAATTTTTGCATTACAATGCAAATAATCTGAAAAGAATGATAGTAAAGCACAAGAATACATGTGGCACAATTTTGACTCACACTATTTATAACCTGGTCAGCAGTCACATCAAACAGAAAATTGTAGACTTTTTTTCTCTTGAGGTATGCTGATAACAACAACAGAAAATGTAATGGGCATATAAAATCTAAAATTAAAAACCCTTTCTGTGACAATGCCTCACTGTTTAAGCTTTCGTGTGAAAATGTGGTTATTAATATTGTGTATGGAATTTGTTATACTGTAGCTGTGCTCTGTTTCTCAGCAGTATCTATATTTATAACGTATATGAAGATTGCTACTGTATGCATTACCAGAAAAGCCATTAAAACCTGTAGCACTCATTTAGCTGTTTATTTAGTCATGTTTATTACTGGTGCTACCATGGTTTTTCTTCATCTTTTTCCTGAATACTCAGACAGCAGGAATCTAATTAGTATTATGTTTGTACCATTGTACCATTGTACTATTGTACCATTTTGTACCATGTAGATTGTACGACCAGGATTAAATCCTTTAGTATACGGTTTACAAACTAAAGAAATATGACAAAAGATTGACAAACTCTGGTGGAGAAAAAGATCATTCTTTGTAAATTCCTGTTATTTATATATAACATACTTGAAGTACAGAAACGCTATATTATTTATAAGTTAATGTTTTTTTCTCTCAAACAGAAATTGTATGGTCAACAATATTGTGTGATTTTTCTATAAATGCTCTTGTAAACATCTTGTAAAAAAAATGGAAAGCAGAGACAGTAACAACACAACCCTTTATTAGTAGTGCAGTATGTCAAAGCATGCAGGAGCAAATCCATTAAAGACTATTACAGAAAAAGGTTTCAACTAACAAGAAAATCATGCAATGGCTTTCTGCGCCTTAATCTGTATAAAGAGATCACTATAATTGCTTTTCTGATTCCATTATAATTATTTAATTTTCTGGGTCTGTTTGTACCCTTATGTGATTTGCATAATTTGCATAAAAAATTATCACAAATGCAATTCATTCTAAGTGAAGTCCAGAACCAAATAAATACAGTTAGCTTCAAATCAGTCATGCAGATAGTAACAGGTTTATTAAAAGAACAATTCAATGATTAAGTTTAATAGTCGCTTTGGATAAGTCGTTTTGGATAAAAGCGTCTGCTAAATGTAAATGAAAATAGCAAACGCAATAGGAAGATTCACTGTGATTTTGGCGCCATCTTGTGTTTATGAAAAATAACTACAAGCATTTTTCACTATTGCAATGAGCTGTAAGACTCAAGGGCATTTTATTAATGAGGTAATTAGCCAACTAATTATCTATACCAGTAGAATAATAAACAGCAAACCAATCCACTGCCATTTAACTCACATGCTAACATCCAGTTTTGTGGTATGTGGAACCACTGTCACTTCATGCTGCTGACCAAAACCTGATAAAAGTGGCTTTGACTTACTGATGGGAGTGTTGATTTATACTACAGGTTCTGACATTTTGATTGGCATGGTCCACCTACACATCAGTTTGACTGCTCTGATAAGATAGGAATCAGATAAAAATCCTCTACCTGACCTTCCTCTAAACTGCTCCACCATGACACGCATGGGCACTTTTCATTACTTCAATCAAGGCTCGTCCTGAGTCAGCCAGAACTGTTGCACTGCAATCACAGCCAGACTGCAAAGCCAAAGAGCAGCTGCCCCTGCGAGCCGTAGTGAAGAGAAAACCAAGCAGATCTTTTCCAATCCCCTTTTTCTTTTATCAGGATATATACTATATACCCTGGAAATATACTATATTATTGGGTGAATTATTTGGAAATGTTCAGGAAAGCTCTGCCATCATAAGTCAAACAGAGACAATAAATAAGACAAGTCTGATGTACAATTTAAATGTAATTGTTATAGCTATAAGATCCTTGCTGAGGTCTCCATTAAAGTTAAGAGCCAATTAACTTCACAATTGCTGTGAAAGCACACAGAACAAAAGGTTAAATGCTGGGGTGGGGAAAATAATTAATATTTCATGTTGTATTTGATGATTTATGGCAAAATTGGCCTCTATATCAAATCTATCATTTCTGACTGATGGAGTTGCACCTCCTAAAGTCCGCTGAACTGAAGAGATTTAAAATAAGCTGAATGGAGTTAATTACATAAATCCTTATGTGGGAATTATGAGATGAAGTTCTGTTCATAGAGCTATTGTCACTTTAATTAGGATTTTGCTGGATTTACAGTCTCAGTGAAGACATGACAATTTGCTCATTACACATTCATAAAACAGTAGTATTTTTAGCAGTGTGATTCATATAGTAATCTCAATACGCAGCCTCTCTCTCACACTAAAACAACTGGGTAACCATAAGTAACAACAACGTTGTATCTAAACATTTAATGCTATTGTGCATACAGTATACAGCATGACTTTGAGCTATAGATAGTCACAAACAAATGTACATTTTTCATTGCAACAAATGAAGCAGTTGTACTATGGCTCACATGCAGCAGCAGGCAAAGGATTATGGGAAATCTCCAGAACAGTCAGTAGTACTGATTTTTGGCTACATTTGTCAATCTGCTCTGCCTTTTGTCCACAAAGACAAAAAGCATTTTTTTATTAAACAGTTTTGCCTCTGTTTACAAATTTCAAATATTATGTTGAGTCATTTTAAAACATATGGTTGCTTCTTTTCTTGGCTGTTAACTTTAGGGTTCTGTTTTCTTTATGGTCTATAATCAAAGAGACTAGCTGAATGCTATTAAAAACAAAATCTCATTTAGGAATGTCTTTTTCCCAAGAATTTACCCAATGTGGACAAAGATAAACATTTAAGAAGCAAGTTTCATATTTTGTGACATTAAATCAACTGTCTGACTGATCAGTCTAGGGGTCTCTTGAATAAGCATCTTGTTTGAATGCTAAAAAACAACACATCCACACACATGAACACATTAACTTGAACTGTGAATACATCAATGATACAGAGTGAAAAATAGAATAACAAATAATAGTAACTTGGTTCTATGGAGCAAACAAAATTTGTTGAAAGGGAGCCAGTTTATCAATTCAGAATTTTACTCTAGCTGCCACTCATCTTTTTGTATAGTTTAAAAATTAAAAAAAATAATTTGTGTGTACTTTTTTACATTAATTACACAGACGTTTATGCATGAGGCCCCTGCTGACTTTTAGACAGCTTTTCCTATAATAAGCAAACTCATAATGAAGACCATAATGAAGAATATCCACATAAAAAAGCGATCCATGACTTTAGCAACTTTCCGCCACTCTCCGTTCCGTCTCTGTGTGGCCTTCTGATCATAATAACAGTTAGCGATGTACTCTACATTCCTCAGGAGCGTTTGGTGATGACACACACTCTGGCCTTCAGGAAGTATCTCTCTCTTCTTCACGGATTCTTTCCCATCTACTCCACTCTTACCCCCTTTACCTTCACAAGCTTCTGAAGCTCCTCCTATCTCTCCAGGGTCAATGCCCACACAGGTACTATCTGTCCAGCCTGCAGGGGACCCTTTTCCAGGAGATAAGGATGGACTGACATCTTCATCCAATTTGTCTTTTGTCTTTTGTGGACACCCTTCAATGCGTTGTACCCTCAAAGCAAAGTCCTCACCATTGCCCCGGCTGTTTATAGCACAGCTGGTTTTCTTCCGAGTAGGTTTGTCTATGTGGTTGGGCAGGCAGCTCTCTCCCACATCATAAACAAAGCAGATTCGAGCCAGATAGTGCAGGATGAAACGTCGTGCCCACGCAGGAACAGGTTGGGCATCTGGTCCACAGTGGTGGATGTTCATAATGAAGATGGTTAAGGCTGTAGAAGCTGTGATCATGGTCATTGTGGCAATATAATACTTCCCTGTGGAAACAGTGGGATTGATTAATCATGTCCAGCAGACTTCATTGCAAAGCACTTACAAACAGACAGTTACAAACAGTTGCAATGTGACTTGAGGATCATTAATTATCTGACCTCAAGAAAAAAGTTTCTGTAGTTTCAATAATAAACAGTGACTCTAATAGTGAGATTAGAATAGTGGTGCTTATGAAAGGCACAGCTGCATGCAGTCCCAGTTGCATTAGAAAGGCTTATTAAAACCCTGTGGTTACTGACCCTTTAGTGTCAATTGTTTATTGCTCCCCAAGTTCTAACAGCTAATTTGCATCTCACATTTAATGATTTCATGCCTTGTGTGTGGGGAGGGGGGAGTTTCTCTTTGGTTGACCACTTAATTGCACATCTAAGCATACTGTTAAGGGGGAGTTATGTTGAATTCAGCGCATATATTTATACAACATGAATACACTTCTATGGGTGGGAAGTAAAAGTGCTTAAATGGATTTATCCAGCACACAAAAACACAGCACACAATTTTGATAGAAAAAATTATTATCGACTAATTGTCCACCATTGGTTGTTAATTGAGATCACATTTGTTTCAGAATTCATTACTTTTACCAGCCAATCAACACTTCAAGCTGGTGTGTCACAACACAACAGAGCTAAATCACTTCCACCGTAATAAACAACAAAACTGTTTAAACTGAACATTCTGCTTAAACTGCAAACTATCACTGATAATAAAATTCTTAATAAGCATAAAATTATAGTTATATTAGAATAACAACTAATTGTATACGTAAAAGGTAAAGTTTCATGTTAATGTCTCACCAATGAGTGGCACATTCTCTGAAGGAGGCATGCTTTCAGCAACCAGCAGCTGGAAGACAGTGAGGGCTAGTAAGACTGTGACCCCTAAAGATACTTTCTCTCCAGAGTCAGCTGGCAGGTAGAAGCCCAGCGGAGCCAGGAAGGAGATCATCATGCAAGGTATGAGCAAATTAAAGATATAGAAAGAAGCTCTTCTTTTCAGGTGAAGTGTGAAGGTGATATCTGGATAAGGGTCTGAGCAGCAGCCATAGAGAATAATGTTCTTCTTGGCTGGCATTCCCAGAACCTCCCACTCTACGTTCTCCACAAAGTCAGCAAGATCAGCACTGTCCAGGGCATTATGAAGGTCCATCTGGTTGCCGTTGTGTGTCCAAGAGCCAAAGGTGAAGCGACACTGCTGTGCATCAAAGGGGAAAAAAGATACATCCACTTTGCAAGAACTCTTGGTTATTGCCGGTTGGTCCCACATGATCTGGCCATCATGGCGGATTACCACATTTGTGTCCATAGAGCTGGAGAACTGATCATCTGCGCTGGTAGATGGGAGAAGAATTTAACAGGCCACAATGTAAGCTCGAAAACATTCCTAAATGTTCTTGTATAAGACAAAACTGTACACAAGGCACACTGTTTCACACCAAATGTTAAACGAAAAACAACTCACCGACAAATGGTCTGATGGAAAGGAAACGGATGTCACACCAAAAGCAAAACAATTGCCAAACAAAACTCACAGTAGGTTTTGAGTACAAGGGGTTGTCTAACACACCCTTTCAGCTAGTCTGCCTGGCTTTCATAACCAAAATGTGTAGATAAAGCATGTTAATGATTGTAATTTAGCAACATAAATACAAACCTGTTCTGAGACACATGAATAAATATTTGAAAGCTTTTTCCAGCAGTAGTCACAGCAATAGCATTTACATATTTAAATGAAGAACAAAGTTTTAGCACTGACAACATTAGGATGTAAGATTCATGTATTAATAAATTAGTTATTATTAGCTTTATGTGAAATAGTTAATGCATTTACCTAATCTGGCATGAATAACTGTTGGCAATTGTGTTCTGTAGGATTTCTAAAGACTGTATAGTGTGGCAGCACACATTTCTGTTTAATACACACACCTAACAGACAGATGTGCTCTCATTTATTAGTATTTGAGAAAGTGTTATATTGAGAAAGTGTGATATTCTTTATCAATTTTTAGGTTTACATTAGAGTTCAGTGTTGCAGTTTTTTGTTAAGTTCTCACTTGACTATCATAACCATCTCATTTTTGCCTTGAAAGTGTGCATGAATCATCCTCTTAATTAACAACTTGCCCACCTGATGGTTCTTATTGGTTGCTAGCCTCAAACTGAAAAATACACTGTAAGCTCAGTCAACTACACATCACACTGTAATGGGGTCATGTGAATTAGACTCATTTATTATGGTCTGCTGTCACACACAGACTACTCCAAAAGTATTAAAGGCTCAGATTATGAACTTGCTCTAAAAGTAATTACAAGTCTTGGCATGTTTTGCTATGACAAGCTTTCCAGACATGAAATTAATTGTGGGAAGCTGAAGCCATCTGTCAATGTACCAGCATCAGATCAGCAAAATCTATAAGGATTAGTTCACCCAAAAATGGAAATTCTGTTATTGTTGATGAGCCCTTATGTCAGTTCAAACCCCATTTGACTGTACTCTTAGTACTTCTGTGCAATAACAACGAATGGTGACTTAAGCTTCAACAGGATGCAAAAGCAGCCTACAATATAGAAGTCAGTAAATACCAACTCAATATAGTTCACTTATAGAATAGATAGATCTGATCCTGGATTCTGATTGGATAAATTGTGTTTAAATTCTTGGTAAAATGAGTACAAATTGACTTGCATAGCACATTTTGCTATAATGCACTAAGTTCCAACAGCAGGTTGCCTATAAATTGCAAACAGCCTACAGTTTGGAAAATGTTTATAAACTATAATACTTGACAGATTGTTATACAAATAAATAATAATAATATACTGAACTCCTTAATACAGTTGGTATAAAGAAACTGTTTTTAAAAGCAATAAATGACTCAAGTCTGTTTGTTATAATAATTACTAGTATTATAATTACTACAATAATTACTAATTTACTACAGGTACAGAGGTTTTAGACACCCAGTGTCTTTTACACATGATAAAAACACTGTAGGCCATAGCTTTTTGCAACATATGAACTTGGCACACATAAACACAGAATGTGCAATATCAGGTGTGCATTTAAAGTAATTTTACCCTGGCTTCGAGCATGGCTTATCCCATCAGAAATACTATAATCGGGTGTACACAGAACTATCCATTTAATAAGGCTGTGCAAACATTCATTGTCCTTGTAATCTAGCTTGTTATGAAAAGAAGATACAAACCTACTGACTGAATACTCCCATAAATAACCAATTCATTTAAAGGAGTGTTCAGTCTGGGAACAACAAAGTGACAGACAGGACATGACTTACTAATGGTGGATGAAACTCAAAACCAATCCGACCTACTTGTTATATAGGACAATATCAGGTCTCCATACATAACTACTAGGTATACGGATGGTATCAAGTCCATCGTAGTCAGTCTTATTCCAGGTGAGGTAGGCATCAAACCACACCTGACGAATCCACAAATATGTTGTCAGGATCTGGTTTCTTTCATCCTGGGGAAAAAGGGTGGACTTCAGAATCCATTATAATAATTATATTCTAACTGGTGAAATAAACACCAACATCACAAATCTGTTTACCATTAGCTCAACTGGTAGGGCATTGCATTAGCAGTGCAAAGGTTGTGGGTTTGATTCCCAGCAAACACAAGTACTAATAAACCTTGAATGCACTGTAAGTCACTTCAGATAAAATGCTGCAGCAATGTGATCATGTTATTTTAATTACAGATTAATACCGCTTAACTAAAGATTATTTATTTACAATTTTTTAAAAATAGAAAATGCAATAGATAACATGGAATTCTCTGATGATGATGATTCTCACTTTGTATGTCAGGTTGCTGAGGGGTAAATGTTGCTGTAATTTTCTGTACCTCAAATAAAGCCAAAAACTACAGCATCCAAACTCAAGCCACCGCCTATGGCACTAGTCAATGTATTTGTGTGCTGTCATCCAAAGAGTAAGGTTAAAGACCTTGTGCAAAGCAACCCACAGAGTCTGTAAAGTCGTAAGTCAGAGGAAGTGATTGACTTTGAGTCATTACCATATCAATGATCTGCGACAGAGTGATCTGCAATGTGACATTAATGATGTTGTCCGTATCCTCCACAGGCCTCAGCGCACTGGTGTAATTCACAAATAAATCATTCAGCAGCTTGTATGCATATCTCCCCTGGGCACACAAACATACTGCCAGAAAAAAGAGGAGAGTGAGAGAGAATATATCTATTACCTATTATTTTGGTTGATTCTTTTCAATTAGGACATATGGACAATTAAAGACAATTGTGGTTTACCTTCAAGCAATAAGCAGAGATATAGCCTACAGTAATTTACAATATGCAATAAACACCTCTCCACATGTCCTTAATGAGCTTGGTGACAGGTGATGGAAGAGTCTGGTGAGTGCTGAGGGCAGTTTCATTTTTCTAGAGCCATAAACTCATTAGACCATCATTATTCTACAGAGCCAGGAAATGTGCCCTCGTAAGGATTATTATTCTGCTTAATTACAGTCAACCAACAAATTATTAAACTGTTTTAATCATCTTGGTTTCATCTGGAAAATATCCACTAAAAGTAATTTACCAAATCCCCTGATTAATGCTGACACTTGGATTTGACAAGTAAACAACAATAACATACATTAGCGAAGTTTTACGTTATAATGAAATATAATCACCTTTCCATCCTTTCTCAGCGGGGAAAATATAATTATAATTTACACTTTTTTTAATGGATAGGATATCTTTAGGATATCTTTTTGCAATATAAATAACTCTTTAACTAAAGTCTTTAACTACAGCATAGGTATACCCAACATTAGCAATGTGTGCGACCCAACACAAGGACAAGAGATTTAAACACTTTAAACTATAATGTCAACACATTACAGTTACCACAAAAAAAAAGAGACAATCTACATTTGACATCTGTACCGGAACAAAAGTACAATAACATTTTAGACTTAAGTCCATATATTTTTCCTCTGGTTAAGTTGTGGTAAACTATTGCCACACCAAGTGTAGCTGATTAACAAGTGAACATCCAGGTTTGTTCAGCTAACTCTGTACTGTTCCCCGAGGATGAGCATGGTCAGCGCTTTCCCCGCCACATCAATTTACTTCAAGAGCCAGACAAAAGAGCACTCTAATCGAAGGGATTAATGGAGGCTGTGGTGTAAAAAAAGTGTGAGATCCAGCTGGCAAAGTCTTGCGTGAATTGAGAGTGTGCAGAAAGCATCAAATTCTCGGGATCTGCTGTCAGAAGATTGCAAATGTGCTTGTTCAGACAAAATGCAATAAAAATCTTCACTAACTTTTTGAGTTATTAATACTTGGATAATAACTTCCACAGATAAAAATTAACTTTTAGTTATGCTGAAGTGAATTTAATATAAAGAACATTACATTTAGATAAAAATAGGATAAGCCTGGCCAAAGGCTGTGAAGTGTGGTGCCTACATAAAGGAAAGACAAATTAAAGGCTACAGTCCCAAATCAGTTTACACTAATGGGTGTTCTCAAGGAACACAGCTGAATGACAAGAGGTAATTCAAATGTTGTAAAAAATGAAAACATTAAGGCCATTTGAGGTTCCTGAGACTGAGACTGTCCTTGTAATTACACTTAAGCGGCTTTGTAGGAAAGCAAAATTGTACCACAAACATATGTAAAAGTAAAACGTAAAAGTAGAGTAGAATCAAAATGCATAAACTGAGACGTGTGCAAATTATGAAAAACATTCTGATAATTACAATATTGCATTTCAGTCACAATAAGAGACTCATACATTTCTAATTTCTCTCAGTGCTGAGACTAAAGTTAACCACTCAAAGGAGTTCCCCCTCTGAATAAACAATAATTCATAAGGCACCTCTAGAGAAAATTAAATAGATATTCCAGGTAATACCGGGACCACTGGTCTGTGTCAACATACCCCTAGGGTAATCGCTAATTATTTATCAGTGGGACAGTCCTCTGAGAAGGTCAGATATCTCTTATGTTAACTGTTGGTATAAGGTTAAATCTGCAGATGAAAATAGCCTAAAATCTTATGCAATCGCATGAAGAGGTAATCATAAGTAAGATCTGAATTGGTAGTAAATTTATTTGAAGTAATGATTAGACCATACAATTAAAAGAACAGTAATATGTTGTAGATATGCAATAAATCCAATTCCTCAATTCAGTTTAGTAGCTTCTTGGAACCGTACAGCATATCTAAAATATTTATTTTAAAATGTAGGAATTCATATGTACATTGTGTGATAAACTAAAACTAAAATAATCAAGCTCAGAATTAGTACATTAGCACATAAAAATTGCACCAGTCTATAAATAGCAATTAAATAAACATGATCCAAATGTTGCAATTATAAAACCCAAAGCCCTGTAAAGAGAATATGGCATTAACAATTTTCAATAATTGTAATACATATGCGAGTGCACTTACAAGCAACATTCTATGATTTAACAAACAGTGTAATTTTGCGTTGAACTGAACTCGTGAAGAAATGCATGCACCAAATAAGGTGAGATAAAGTCTTACCTGGAATAAAACCAATGGTGACGAGCAAACGTAGAGAAGCCATAATATTACGAAGATTCATTGTGTCGTGAATGAGGAATAGAAACTCTAATGCGATCTCAGCAAGGCAGACGTTCCCATTCCCATTGAGACAATTACAGAGCAAAATCCATGCGCAACTCGCGAGGCGTGAGTGAAGTGGCGCGTCGTAGTTGCAGTATTGATGAGCGATTAGAAGTCTGTAAAGCTTCTCAATACTCGTGTGTACTGTGCATCCTGCTGGTAGATACAATAATATTGTGTAGTCTTCAAAATTATTTTATAATTATATACGATATTCCACACTAGGACACAAAGACTATCGCTTCTGTGTTAAATTGTGTATTATTTATACTGCTGAAACAGAGTCGACGAAGGCAGCACATTGTGAAGCGTGTGTGTATTAAATTCTAAGATGACGCTGAAAAGTTTCTTCTCACTTTTAACCTGGAAAACAACAACTTCACGATAGTGAAAATTGTAAAACGTTTATGACGCAAAATATAGAAATATTTATATTCTGCAAAGTTGTTGGGTCACCAATAGCATTGGAGCCAGTTTATGACATTAACTATGCTACCTTCTTTGTACAAAAGGGCACATCCCTGCTTGTGTTGAAGCACACAGTCTTTGGAACATTCTCAATATATGCTGGAATAACATGGATCAAGTTTTTATCTGGATAACCTTATTAAAGCAGGGGACAGAGAATATTAAAAAATACTGCAATTCATGTAAATTCCTTATTTAACTTCTAACCAGATTATGGTTATACAATTTATAATTCCTAGAATTTACAATTCATGTAAATTCTAAATGACTAAATGTAAATTCCTTATTTAATTTAACTAATCAGATTATAGTTATATAATTTGTAATAAAAATAAGAATAATTGCAAAATAGAATGGTTATCAAATATTTTTAAACGTGTAGGCCTTACTGTGCAGAAAGAAAGTGTAGAAGGGTAATACACAAAAACTTGCATCTTAAATTAAAAATGACTTTATTCATAGTTTTAGAAAATTAAGCACAGTCATGCACAACATTTCTCACACAGCCATAAACACTTTCAAAAAGCACACCTTCAATTGAAAAAGCAAATTCTGCCATAAACCAGGTTTAATGTTCATAATGTTTTCAGAAAATAAACATATTACTGTAGTGGCCAAAGCAATTGTAGCACTAAAAACCTGAGAGGATGAATGTTTGCTTAATGCTGTAATTACATACATCAGCGAAACTCTATCCCAGTCAGAAGAGATGTCAAATTGACTTCAATTAAAGTTTTATAAGACTTGCCCATTACATTAAACACTTTAGGACCTCCAAAATATATTTCTATTGACTTTGATTAATAGCAGTGATTTTTTGTTTTACATCAGGCAAACCTTTAACAATAAGGTTGTCCAAATGACCATTTTGAAAAACCTACAAAAATAGAAATATGATGCTCACTTTACATTTGTAATATGTTGCCATATATTTTTGGTGTCAGGACAGATTACTTAAAGTGATACCAAAACTTCTCAAAAAGACCAATTCTCATTTGAAATCTGCTTGAGTGACCTTTCCCATTTACACAAATGCAACTTATAGACTAAGGCCATATATGGGAACAATAAAAATGCATACATTTTGTACACAGTAATACTAATAAAACTACTACAATTGAAAAGACCAGTCAAGAAAGAAATGCTCAAAACCATTTTTATACTCAGTATGAATTGTTATGGGGGCAGAAGACAATGTACACTCCACTAAACACAAACAATTACACAATGTCACATTTAAACTTTAAAAGAACCAGATGGTACTTCACAGCAATGTAACTGACTTTGTACACAACAGTTCTTGTATATGGCATTTCAACGTGAGTTTTCAAAAGATACTTTAATTACCAAAGACACCTTCAAACAAATCATATCTATGATTACAAAACAGGATATGAAAGAAAAAGCTCCTACACAAACACAAATGGGAATGCTTTATTCACAAGTATTGTGCCAAAACATGAAACAAAAGTTAAACCATGGCCTGAAACAGCCATAAATCGAGTCAAACCATTTAAGACTCGATATTTCTGCAGAATAGATTAAGAAACTTATGCCTACGTCCTGAAATTCAGTGACTGACAACATACTCCTGCAGGTAGAATCGAGTAAGGTTCCGGAGTTCTTCTAAAGCATAGTCCTCAGGCATGGGTAGACGTCCAATGTGTGGGGCCAGCTTGCAAAGAGGGATACGCCGTGGATCTGGGGTGCCTTCAACACTATGCTGGAGACTCAAGACCACTCGGAGGATGTTAGCCACACGTTTAGCCATCTCTAAAAGGCAAGGCAAGAGAGGATTCAGGGTTAAAATTGCAGAATAACTATATGGATCAATTCAGCAATAAGCTGAATAAATATAATGAGGTATTAGGTTTGGGAGGCACAGAGAAGCATATTTTGGGAAAAAAGCACTTGAAATCAAGAAAGTTAATGAATAGGGTTCCCATAACATCCAACAAAACATATTTTCTGACCTGACTGGGCAAGTCGGTCTTTAGCTTTGAAGCAAGGGAGCAGCTCTATCCTACCACACAGAGACGTTACCTCTGTATGTAATCGCTCTAGCTCGTATCCAGGGCTTTCGGTCTATACACACAAAAGGAGAAGAGAATCATGGACATCAATTCTAAAAAGCCTACCCTGCCAGAGCTACAATAGTTTCATACCTGTTGGATGTCCTTCAGTGACTGAATGACACAAATGTAATCAAGGTAGACCCGTCCAGACGTGTCCCAGCCCTGAATCTGAACGCTGCGCTCTGGTACTGCCAACCCTTCCAAGAACTCCAGGAGGTACTCATGATTGTCATTAATAATGCAATCTAAGAAAACAGACAGGAGCAGAGTGTTTGCTTTTGAGAGGCATTTAAAGAGTATGCGTATGCCTGTGTGTGGCCATTATAGACATTATAGATTGGGCCCCTCATACATATGAGAGAGATTGTACTGCTACATTAACCTGATGCCAAGTGCTGGATGACCAGTCGATGGCAGCGATTCCAGTGGCCAGCATTGTAGAGGTGTTTGGCTTCACTGTGTTTGTCTCCCTCTCTGCAGGCACAGATGGCCTTGGCCTGATAGATCCACTGTATTGGGATCCTCAACTTCTCTGTGAGAAACTTCTCCTTTTCCATTGACTCTTCTGTTTCCTCCAGGGAACAATGCAAGTTCAGCATCTCCCGCACTGCCTTTTCTCTACGTCTGTGCACAAAATCATACATTATACGAATCATCTTATGTGCATCCAAACACACAACACACGACCATGTTCTACAATGAAATATAAAACTGAACTTTGCAAACATCTCTATCATGAACTAAACATGTACGGAGAAAAAAGGAGACACTAACCCAGAGTGAGGTATGTGCAGCAACACAAAGATAGCCATCTCCCAGAGTCCCACGCTCTCCAGTTGGGCAGCATAGCTGGCGTGCATCAAGCCCTGGCATGAGGTGGACAGATGGTTGTAGTTAAGAGCCTGCAACACATTCCACAGGTGCCAGCTCAGCCGATAGTCCAGACGATCAGCAGTTACTGTGCTGGGATCAAGCAACTGTTGTAGGCTGTAACGCCTGATGAGGAGAAACAGCACAAAGAACAACAGCAAAATTAGCTTACTTTTGAACTTAATAATCTTCATTGAAAGACGGGGAACCAAAGAGGTTACCAACCTGTCACTATAAAGCTTCAGCAGGTGGAAGCAGATGTCGTAGCGGGACCTGGATTCTGTCTCTCCCATCTCTTCATCCAAATCCAATAGCTCCATTTCATCTACATAGGGAGGTAAAGGAAGGCAAGCGTACCTTTTTCCTTCCTCTGAACCCTGCAACAAACAAATATTAAAGACAATCTCAACGGGCCTTTTTGGACTGGGAAAGAAATTAAGAATTCTTTGTTGCACAGTGTTTGTAATCAAACTTGCTTTAAAAAGGTAACTGAAATGTTAATGACCCCTTTAAATCATATTTAATTACATGTACACTTTTACAATGGTGAAAGCAAGCTATGGACTGTTTGAGGTGATACAGGTAGCCAAAGTAAGTGATTTCAATAACTAAAAACATCTTCCAAAAACAATAGCAGTTTAATGCGAGATACCTGAAAGGCAGACTCATATTTGGCAAGAGCATCAGCTACAGAAGCAGTGGGAGGAAGCATGTACCAAAGATGCACAGCAACACACCGCTTCCAGTCGAGCTCAGAACAGACATTTACACAGCACTCTGTTGCCTGCCACACCTTAATGACAAAAACATGGTTTAGAAAAACTCAAGTCCACTACAATGTAGATTTTGTGGCATTTCATTTCTTACTGGTTTGCCTGCAAGCAGAGCAAAGATTCGCAGCTTCTCCTCTTCTATGAAGGAGTCAGTCTGCATCCTGTTCCAGTCACTGAGCTGCAGAGCTAAAAGATCTCTGCAATACTGAGAGCCCACAGTCTGAGACAGTACCAGAGAAAGACGATGGTCTCCTACACACACACATACAGCCCTTTATTAGAACCAAAATCAATGCTGTTGTACAGCAACTTATAAAGCATGTATACTACAAAGTACAAGCATACAACATTACAGGAACAAATTAGCACAATCATGTAACATGTACAAAATGGCTTAAAATGTCAATAAAATGTGGACACTCACCACTCTTTTGAGCCAGTTTGCAGGCCTTACTTATGGAGTGGCCGGTTAGGTAACTAAATACGGCCTCCGTGTGGCTGCGCTGCAGGGCGACCCCTACCTCCTCCTCAATCTGCTTGGCCGCGCATTCAGAGAGCCAGTGTGAGAAGCTTCGCCGCCGCTCGAGCTGCCGTTGGTAGTCTGAATACTGCCCAGTCTCCTGGTCGCCAAGACGACCCCACAGAGCAGTACACAAAGTCCAGACTTGCTTCCAGTGGGCCAAGCCAGCTAACGGGAGAGAAGAAATGTACTTTGTTCTGCTTGTTCAGTTGTGCTTAACTGAGCTAATAAAAGAATTCTTAAACTTCACAACTTAAATTCTCAGCCAACAATTTGAAATTTTCAAATTTAAATTTGTAAAATCATAGTTTTCTTCACCCATTGGAGTTGCATTGGAACATGAATAGTTTTGCTGGCCATAACAAAAAGGTTTTATTTAAAGAAGCATTTAGTAATGTTTATGTTTAGCTTTTGTATCCCAGCAGTATGGGGTTGTTTTTTTTTTTGCTTTTTATTATAAACAGTAACAAAAAATGCTTGCAAAGAGGATTCTGGCAAATACACTGAGGTGTTTCTGCTAACAAGAAAATCTTATAATCTAATAAGACACTGGAAGACACAGTCATACAATAAAAATAAAACAAAACACTTTATACCATCTCCTGCTCTTGTATCTTTGTTGACCTCCACAATCCACTCTGCATACTCGTGCAAAGCATTCACACCGCTCGCAGGCTGGATGAAGGGACAAGGATCCTCAGTTTTGATTACACTATGCTTCAATCCAATCTCCAGTGGTCTGTGGTACAGTGCTAGACTCTCTGCTGATACCTTGGGCTCAAGACCCACCACCTGCTCCACACACACTTTAAACGGACTTTCAGTGATCCTGGAGGGTTTAATGTTGGAAAAAAGATTCCACCACACTGAGTACTTGCTGATCATAAAGCATAGTTTAAAAAAAATATGTTAAATAAACTAAATGAAAAACCAAACTTACGGTTTGATCTTGGTCGGTTTAGGCAAAAAGCCAAATCCCAGGCTTTCTGTTGCCTGTTCTTTTATTGCTTCTGTAACACTAAGTTGATCTCCACAGTGCACCAGTGTCCAGTTGGGCCCCCAGCCCACTCTGAAAGACCTCCCTCTGAACAAAGACGTATCCATCAGAAGACGTCCTTTCCCTAGAGTTATAGAGCTCTCCAGAGGTACAGGCCCTCCTAGCCTGCGGGCACCGACAGTCCGTAGAGTAGGTTCTGGAGGAGGGGCCGGCAAAAGGAAGGAGGGGGCCAATGATGGCCATGGAGCCTCGGAGGCGAGTGACTTGCTACGCATCTGAGGTATTCCACCAAAAGGAACCTCTGGCAAATGGGAAAAAAGCCCTCCTCCTGAGGTGAACTTGGTCTGTAACAGGCCTCCAACTGTGAGGGCAAAGTAATTATTGGTTATTAGTCATGAAACAGCAGTTAAATAAATTATTCTTCCTAAAAGATGTAAACTCTAAGTGAACTACAAGACCACCGTACTTGAAGGCCGACCACCTGCAGAAAGGAAGACTCTGGGGAAGGCCACATCCTGTATGAGCTTTGAAGAGCCATGTTCTTGAAACAAGTCACATTCATCTTCTGCAAACAGAGAGGCCTTCATAATCTGTGTGGAACACAAATCAACATCATTAAAGTGACGGCCCATAGAATGTGGGGTTTATGGAAATGAGGGATGGCAGTAGAGACATCTCTACATGCACTACCTGTAAGGTATGAGGGTTGATGCCCATTGCAGAAGCCATTTGGCTAGAAGCAGAAAGAAGCTCCTGCTCAGCAGGAGTCTCAGCTCTCAGTTTGCTCCCCTCCAGTGAAATTCTCTCTCCATCTTCCTCACCCAAAACACTGTCAGTGGGGGGTTCTTGAGTTATGTCGGCCATGTCGCTGTCCAACTCCGACACACAGCTGAGGAGCTCAAGAACTGCAGTACTCTACACACGCACACAAAGAGATCAAGTCAGGTCTTCCTTCTTGATCAAAGTGCAGAGTTTTGTACTGTTCCATACAATTCTTTTAAGATGTATAAGTATTAAATCATTAACAGATGTAAAGATGTTACATGACTGGATAAATGGCTTTCAAAAAAAAAAAAAAAAACGGTTTCTAACCTCACTTTGACAAATGATGTCAGAAGAATTTGAGAGGCCTTGAAGTTTCAGCTGGTGCATATTTAGAACATGTACTTATGAATCCGACTAACACAAACATATATTTTTATTGTACTTTTATTTATCAATTAAACGTATGACATAAGAGCAAATTCACACACTGTCAAACATTGTCACTAATACACATCCAACTAAGACATTCTCAATGCCCAAAATGTATTTGTTGAACATCTTATCATACACACATTTATCACTACATTGCATCTTAAATTACCTGGTAAAAAGAAGAAATCCCAAGTACATTTTTCTATGGTTTCAAATCTTATGATGTACAAATATATTTAAACGGATTATTTTATCTTTGCCAAAACAAGCATGATTAAAGTTATGCTTGGCTGTATCTTATTTCACTCAGAACACACTCAGAATAAATCTTGCCTAATAATAAAAACAATATTTAAGAAATTCATTTAACATTTATACTTACTGAATTATGGAATTACATACTCAAGCCATTGCCTAGCTTTTTCTAAAAATTAGGGCAAGATCATTTAGCGCATATATTATCACAGATAAAAGTGGCTAAACACCCCAACTCTCTTTGTGAAAACACCTCTTGGTATTTAAAATGCGTGCACAGCAAAGTAGTAACTTCCAAGCTTTAAGAGTCACATTAGAAAAGCTCTGCAACCACTGCAACTCTGAAACGAAACTCTCTTTGCCTTCTCCCCACTGCCAGTATGGATCTGTATCGTGGGTAAAACTGAGTGGCCTTCAGAGACCAATGTGTCAGACCCAGTGTGTTCCTCAGTCTACCTGAGCCTGTGGCGGCACCTGCTGCTGGGTCAATGAAAGCTGCTGAATCCCAGGAGGAATGCCCGTCTTCAGCTTCTTAAGGTCAACCTTGGACGGAGGAACTTCCTCCTCTTCATCAGATTCCTGGAGGCCATATTTTGAGAAATGGGCCACCTGTAATGAAGAACAATATTATGTATTGTTTTTAAATAAAGATAATTATAGATTAATAAAAAATTGTTACACCATAATTTGATAAAACAATATGCCGGACTCATACCTCAAATACCCAGGAACCAGTTTCAGGCCGGTACTCCAAAAAACGAGCACCTTGTTTGCGTGAAGCGGCCTCCAAACGGCCCTCATAGTTCATCTCACCCAGCCTTTCGGGGCTCTTGATCTGAGAGCATGTCGTCTTGTCATTGGGCCACACACCATCTAGAGTCACTTCTGCTCGCCTGCATGTTATATTTAACATTAAGTTAAGCCAACAAGGTAAATGCTGTTTCAATACAGTTCAGTAACAAAATCTGCTTCATGCGTGTTACCTGTTAAGACCCTCTCCAACAGGAGGTTTGTCTTTGTCATCAGGGTAGACTATTATCTCCTTACGCCTGAAATGAACAATCTCATCCAGCTTCATGTTGGTCAGGTTCACCTTACCAGGGAAGAAAACTGATCCATAGCCTGCCAAAAAAGAAACCAGTTCAAACAGATTACTTTTTCATTCTTTGTTAATGTGCCCTTCAGAATACCAAAATCCTTCTGCTGTTTTGCAAGGTAAATGAGGCAAAAATTTTACCTTTTCTGCCAACAGTGAAGTTCTCCACAATACATTCACCATTCTCATTCAACATTTTTCCCAGCTCTTCCATGGAGGGGATAGTATAATAGCCCACACGGCAAAGCACTATACCTTAGAGAGAACAGAAAAGCGTAAAGTACATTTGGGAAACCAGCCTGCTGATTATATCAAAAGAGACAAACCTACCAGCTGGGTGAGGAGGTTTCTGAGCCTCCAGCTCATCATCTCTCTCCTCCTGAATGGAATCTTCTGCCAAAGAGATCTCCTCACTGCTGGCCTCCAGGCCATTGCGATGACTAGCAGTTCCACGCATGTTGAACTCAGTGATGGTGTCTTGTAGTAACAGGCTTGGCTGAGTGTGTGGAATGGGTTTGGTGATTGGGTTGGTGTAAAACTTGGAGACCTCCAGATCATCTTCCCCACTTCTCTCTGCTGTCACTTCTCTGGTATCGCTTTCATCCATACTCAAACTAAAGTGTGACAAGAAAGGAAATTTATCATTTGAGACTGCATCCACTAATGTTGGGCGGTCTTCTCCCTTGTCAGATAAGCCTGTCATCAGCCTGTGAAATTGCCAATAGACAATGTTATTGGGGATTGGGAGTTATCACTCATTTATCTAATTTTTAGGGGATTAACGTTATTAAAAATCAAACCAAAAAACTGCAATACACCACCTACGGTACATACCGCGGTACACTCGCGGTACACTCATTAGTACACTACACACCTAATAAGAGTCGTTTTATTACACACCAACGCCTGAAATTCTGTGTGGGATTGTGAGTATTGCACACATTTTTCTTTCCAAAGAATTTTTCTTTACAAATTTTGTGTAATAATCCCAGATATTCCGGCGAACAGTCACTAGGCAGAATGACAATACAAAATTTATTCTGAGTGCGTTCTGAGTGAAACAAGTTTAGTCATGCTTGGATTATTTTATCTTTGCCGAAACTTTTAAATATTTAAATCACACAGATCAACAAATCAAATAAATAATTTCTGGTCTGTAATTTCATAATCAACTATTTTCTAATAGTCTTCAACTATTATTATTATGAAGTTAAATGAATCTAGTGTTTTTTAGCATTGCTAGTGCCATATCATTACCCCAAACCCACAGCAAACAGAACCTAACCAAGGCTGTTGTCAATATGAAACTATGGTAGGGTAATTTAATTGTAATATTTAATAATAATTATAGCCTAATAATAATTTAAAATGTTATTGGTCAAATAAGGCAAATAT
This sequence comes from Chromobotia macracanthus, assembly GCA_036877525.1. Lineage (NCBI taxonomy): Eukaryota > Metazoa > Chordata > Actinopteri > Cypriniformes > Botiidae > Chromobotia > Chromobotia macracanthus. The sequence goes on from JAZGTH010000005.1 coordinate 5,436,528, forward strand.
AGTCTTGTCATGGTCAAAAGCATTAGATATTGGTGATAACTTTGACTGTCTACAGCTGCTGACTATTGTCAATCCCCATTCTCATTGTCTTTTGGCACAACCCTACCATTCACAGTCATTCAGCATATTTTAGAATAATTAAAATCACTGAAGTTGCATTTAGTCAAGTTCAACAATTTCAGCTAGTACAGTATAGGAGCCCACACAGCCAAGACTATACCTATGAAATATTGTCACTCCAAACTCACCTTAGTCCATTCTGTGGGTACTCTGAAGGGGAGGCCAGGTCATCAGCTTCTCTGTTCATTGAGTTGTTATATAGACTGCTGTTATTGAGGTTCTTCAACACAAGCTTCTTTATGCTCTTCCTAACACACAGCATCCAGACAAGAACAATAGACTTTACTCTAGAGTATATACTTTTCTATCTTTAGCTACATTTGTAACAAGTGTAGCAGGAGTTATGAAAATCAGTTCTTGCCTAGGCATGAAGGCTCCATTTGTATGAGAAGGTTCGTCATCATCAAGTCCATCAAAGAGCTGTGATTTGGAGGAACCTGAAGAGGACAGAGCTTTTGGACGTACACGTGTGGCAGGACGAGGGGTCAGTTTGTACTGAGTAGGAGTTGTCAGGGCTTTCTGAGCAGTTGGATTTGTGGGCTTCAGACGCTAATGAGGGAAGGACGCGTTAGTAACGTCTTAAACACTTTTAACTACTCACTTTTCTGATCAACAACAGTAGACACGTATGGACCAAGAAAATGTGAAATCAAACCTCTTCCTTCTTTTTGGGGTCAGATAGTGGGTTTCTGAAGAGAGGCGAGTCTCCAAAAGGTGAGTAGGCCAACGCATTGATCTGCTGTTGGAGAACAGCTTGCTGAGCAGCTGCTGCACTAGGGTCAGTCAAAGCTGAGAACAAAACACAGGATACTGATCATGTGAAAAAACACCTGACATTAATGCATCAGCTTACCCACTAAACCAATTTAGAGAATAGAGTGTATCTGTACTGACCCACAGGCTGTTGGGGACCAAAATTCAGAGTGCTGGCTCCAGTGTTAAAGCCTCCAGTCCCGAATGTACCCACTGACCCAAGGGTGGAGCCTAGCTTGTTTTGATTGTTTCCAAACAATGATGTCTGCCCAGTGGCTACAGTTGTTTTGGGATTGAAATATACATGTTTGTCAAGTATTGCTTCTTACAGTAACAAAAACACTACAACAATTAAACCAAAAATGACCACACAGCACATCATAAAACATATACCTCCTCCAAAGCCAGTTCCCAATCCTGTTCCTAGGCCTGTTGTAGCAGTTTTATTGCCAAAAAGACTCCCACCAGTACCAGTTCCACCAAATCCTTAAGACACCAATTAGGCCATTTTTAGGGCTTATTAAAGAAATTTATTGTAAATTTCAGATCACACCAAGGTTGCCCGTCACCTTCGCCACCACAACACTGACTGATTTCAGGATATTCTGGAAATAAAGACTCACCAAAGGTTGAGGTGTTTGTGTTAGTTCCTAGAGTAAGTGTAGGTTTATTTCCAAACAGACCACTGCCTGTGCCAAAGGAGGGTGCGCTAGTGGTGGTGGTACCAAATCCAGCTGGTTTATTACCAAAAAGACTCTGTTAAAATAAAGTGGACAGTAGTCAAATCAAAGTATGTACTCAGATCATGTAAACATGTTAAACTGGACAAAATAGGTATATAAATGTAAATAAGTAACTAAAAAGGAGAAATTAACTTCACCTGTGTACCCACATTCCCAAACCCGGCATTAGGTTGACCGAAGAGTCCAGTGCCCGTGCCAAAACCTGTGGCAGTACTAGTGTTAGTGTTTCCAAACAGTCCTCCAGCCTGTGAGGGAGCAGTATTTCCAAACAGACCCTAAACAGATACAAGACATAGAATTAAACAAAGAACTGACCAACTGTTGGACTAGTAGCCTTACTAGTACAATCAGTCAAAACGTAAGGCTGTAGCACACAGAGATTACTATAGTGTAAGAGTGCACTTGCTGGTACTTACCATGCTGCTGGTGTTGGGTTGACCCATAGTATTGGTGTTACCAAAGGAGAAACCAGTGTTTTGGGTGGTGGTGGTGGAGCCAAATGGTTTGAAGAGACTGGAACCTTGCTGTGGCTGCGACTGTGGCTGGCCAAACAAACCTCCTGTGGTTGCGCCAAAGCCTCCTGTACCTGTAGTGCACATAGTTAACACACACAGTTTAGGACATTTAACTTCTGTTACATATCCAAATTAAAGGTCCACTTTCCAGTTTAAAGAACTTACTGGTGCCAAACGAGGTCTTATTCTGGCCAAAGCTGAAGCCAGTGTTTGAAGCCGAGCCGCCAAAGAGTCCAGTACCAGTGCTGGGTGTAGCTGTGGCTGCAGCTCCAAACAGACCACCTGTGCTAGCTGCCATGGGGTTGGAGGGCCCTTTCCTCCCTGCCTGGTAATCCTCAAGCCTCAATTCCTTGCAAGAAAGATATATTGTTATAATTCTATTGTTTCTTATCAAAACAACTAACAGTGTACAGCGTATGTACTGTGTTTTTGACAATGTTGCTAAGAAAACTAATTTAGTACTAATAGTGAGAATCTTTCCTACCTCTAAGGATTTGTTCTCGTATTCCTTCATGGCGGTGATGCACTGATGTTTGGTGTTGATACTGGTTGTCACACCTCCTTTCACCATTGTGTCACTCCCAGATGGTGGCTGTTATGAGATATACAAGGTTTTGGATAAATAACTTCATGTGAGCGACAGGTAACTCAAATAATGAATACCATTCATGAAAGACACTTAAAAAAGAATTAACGTTTAAACCAACATTGAACTTGATTGTTGTTCCAGGTGGGGCAGCGGTGAAACTTGATGATCCAAACAAAGAGCCTGATGTTCCTCCAAAAGGGTTTGCTGTTGTGTTGGTTGTCCCAAATAATCCACCACTGCTAGTGCTTGTACCAAAAGCTGAAAAGCAATTAATACTGTTATTGAGAGCCATTTGTAATTCAAGACACCACTTATACAATAAATGTAACACTTTATAACTACACCAACATAGTGCTGGAAACTTACTGCCAAAAGCAGCAGGTTTGTTGGCACTAAAGGCATTATTCTGCTGGGAAAACAGGCCTCCACCTCCAGCATTTGCGCCTCCAAAAAGGCTGTTTGATGTGCCACTGGTGGCACCGAACCCAAATCCACTACTGGTGGAAGATGTGACAGGTTGACTGAAAGTGCTTGAGCCAAACAGGCCACCTTGAAGATAGACACAAAAACATTCAGGCAACAAATTACTTTTTTCCATAATCAGTCATGATGGACTGATGATTTTGTTTATTGTGGTAGTCAATGTCAGTGAAAGCATTAGTGGTTCTCAGATAAAAAGTCCTCCCAGCAAGTCACCACTGGCCTTATTCCACTGTGATGATCTAATCGTTTGAGTCAAATAGATTTATTCATCACCAGTGAACGTCCTACTAAGATGACTCACTCAACTCACAATAAACTAATATACTTATTTAAATATACTATACTAAATATACTTATTTCCTGGACCCACAGTGGTATGATGCTTAAGTCACAATCATGACACTACATTAACCTTTTTCTGAAACAAAAGATGATATATAAAGATGATAAATTCTGAGAATTTAAAGGCGGCTCTGAAGCGTTTTCTGCATACATCTACCAATTAGGGAAGGCAAAACACACACCAGGCTTGTTCTGTGTAGTCCCAAACAGTCCTCCTGTGTTGTTTGTTGTCCCAAATGCTGATGAACCAAAGCCCCCTGTTGCTCCAAACCCAGTATCTGATGAGAAATGATAGCACAATATTTTCACATTGTCTCATTTCTCTAAACAAATGACCTCATCTCACACATATTTTACCCATAACTTACTTTGCTGCCCAAATGTTGATGAAGTCCCAAATCCTCCTGTCCCTCCCCCAAAGGGAGCGCCAAAAGATTTGTTAAACATCTTGCACTGCTATAGTGCCTGCATATGTCTGTAGAAGAGACAAGGGCTGTCAGTTTATTCACTGTTTATTAAAGTGAATCTGTTAAAATAATAAATGATTGATAATTCAATACAGAGAAAACATTTACATGCTTGTGTGTGTGTTAATTTAAAAAAAAAAGTAAATTTTTACTTATAATCTTATTTTCATACCATCTGTCCTATTGCTCATAAAGAACATTTGTAATATATTTACTATTCACTATTCTATACTAAACAAACGCATATACAGTATGGTATACTTTGTTTTACTGTTAAGGTTAAGTGGTTTGACATTGGTAGCATCCGATTATAGAAATTAAACAGCGTTTATAATAGTTTTATTTATAAATACTGTATATATAGTTACAGTTTTTAAGTTTGGACACAGTACGCCAATAAAGCTGCGGATTTTAAATTATTAACACTGTATTATTTTAGGAGATTATCCTAATCTCCATAAAGAATAAAGAATCTCCATAGTTATGGATTTCTATAACAAATCCATAACTACAGCAATTAACATGGTCTACGTTTATGGTGAAGAAAAGAGCACTTGAGTTGAGAGCACAAACACGCAAAACGACATGACAGTGTTGACATGGCGTTTCAAATATTTTAAATAACTTATTGTAAGGGAGCACAGATAATGACAAATTTAACATTAGCAACACTGCGCGCCAGAATTGTGACACGGATTGCTGGATTCAAGGCCTGCGGAAATGTGCCATTTAAGTTTTGCATGTTTCATATTTAATAACATGTCTCAGGCCATGACAACTCATCACAAACAAATATTTTGGCTTGTGGCGGATCAAACCTGAGAGAACCAGTCTGCGCAGACAACTGCGAACCAACGCAGCTAGCGCCATATAGCAAAGGAAGCCATCATGTGTTTAAAGAAGTTATGGTTTCAAATACGATTTTAAAAAGCTTCAACGAGCCGCTACGAAATAAGTTTTCAGTTTTAATCAATCATACATATATCAATAACATATGTCGCAAGCTTCATTCTTTCAAATTAACAACACTCGTTAAATATGCTAACCTGCTAGCATTCGGTTTTAAGACGCAATTCAGCCAACAAATTACTTACGTAGCCTTACCGTTTATTCAACAGTGGTTGCTTTACCAAACGTCAAGCAAATTAATCCTCACTCGAAAGTCTCAATGTTTATCGCAACCTTGCGTTTTCTGTTGTTGGTTTTGTACATCCACTTGCCAACTTTCCTCTGCGCACTGTTGATGGAAGGGAAGCAAAGTAGCTAGTAGCTAACTGATAGCAAATACGTCATATTTAGACCTCTGGCGTCATCACGCAAAACGTGATCATTTCCTTTTCTTCGACTTTTCACTTGATTTTATTGAAATATTTTGGTTTACCTGTAAAGCTGTACACGTATAGCGTTTCAAATGTAACTAAATAATACTGCTTTTAAGATGTAAGTACATAAGTCATTAAGTCCATGTATAGAAGCATATCGAAATATTTACAACCCATAGCAGTTTAAGAACAGTTTCCAAGGACGATTATCTAAATCTTTAACACAAAAACAATTCAACTGTAACAATAAAAATCGATCTATTAATGCGTGTATGATCTTTACTGCTATTTTAAGACAGTGGGGGCAGGAATGAGCTAATCACACAGAATGTCGAAAATCAGAAGAAGAACTACGTCATCGAGTGATCGTTTATATATGACAAGGCGGAGAGGAAGTTCTTTTTGAGGCGTACGCTGGTGTTTTAGTTTATTATGGCTTGAACAAAAACAGTCCAGAAAAACAATATTCTTGTTAATTAAAGATGCTATTACGTGTCCACTGTTACTACAAGTGTCCGAAAGAGTGAATGTGTTCTGCAACTTAAACGTAGAAAAATGTAACCACGTTGTTCAAATAAATACTCGAAGGTAGGCTACCAACTACTGATCTCAGTGTAGGAATGCGCATTTTGTTTTACTGGGCAACAGAAATAATGGATCTTGCTTTTCTTTTAAAAGTCTTTCTGTACAGTGGACCTCGATCACAGCTTCTGTAAGGGAATTTGCATGTCTGCCCCTTGAGCAAATGTGACGTGATTGCAGGGTAATTTTTACAACCTTCAATTCTAAATCATAACTAAACCATAGTAGGCCGTAGCTGCATGTTATTATTAACGTTTTCAGTGATAGGTTCTAACAGTTTAAACATTTTTTTTTGTGCTCCACAGACCCACTTTGCATTTTGGTTAAAGGGCTGACAATACTTTGGCAAGACTAATTCCTAGATTTTCTATTTACAGTTGCGTACTGTTTTATAATGTGTTATGATGAAGACCAAACTGAAAAAGCTGGAATTATCGGCAGAGCATTCCATGGTGATTATCGGTTTTCTGAACTTTCATGTTTTAATAAGGGAATGTGAATACATTTATGAGCTGTTTTCTTCACATCAGTTTGTCTTTTGTGTTCTTAGGTCTTTTATTAAGGGTGTCCAAAACTGATGGTGAGTTGTAAAGCTTACTGTTATTTGTAATATTTGGGAATTTTATTAATGTGATGAAACCAAAACTCAAAATAGCTGGAATTACCGGCAGATTGTTTAGTGGTGATTATTGGTTTTCTGAGAATGCTGAATTTTAATACAGCAACATACTCTACAAACACGATATGTTGTTGACAAGTTTGTTTATTATCTAGGTCTTTGAGGATGCCATACATTTATGGTGAGTATTACAAGAATGCTTTTCTTTCAGATATTGGCTCAGTTTATTACTATGATGAAGCCTAAACTGATTATAGCTGGAATTACCGGCAGATTGCTCAGTGGTGATTTATGTTTTTTTGACTTGTACTAGAGCATCTTTAGGTTTCCATTACATATGGCCTGCATATGATTAATTGCAGTGTTTTTTCCCCCACCACATTTAATATGAAGTGGCGTGGACCCGCAAGTGAATTCTTTTTGTATTTTTAATTTATGTGCCATACTTGTATACTACTTGAATATATTGTAAATTTGAAAACCCAATAAAAAGTTTGATTTAATCATTCTTAACATGTCTATTTATTAGCACAAGGGCAATATTTTGAATAAGTACAATTCAGAACAAAAAACATCCATTAAGTTCTACTATACCCTTAACACTGACTTATTTACAAATATTTAGCGTCAACAAACCTTCAACATTAAGGGCATTAATCAAACTCTTGTCTTAAAGTGTAAACTCCATTACACCCTCAACACAACTTATTCACAAAGATTTAGGCTCACCAAATCATTATTTGCAATTAATGCAATTATTTGCATTAACTAAACTCATACCCAAACTAGCACAATGTCCACTACTACCAGTTACTGACATTCATCAAGCCATTTGCTAGTTTTCATCCTTTTCAACGTAGGGCTTTGCAGCACACCGGGCAAGCTGTCGAGCCAGATATCTTTCTCTGGCTGAATTTACAGCCTGTTCACTGCTGCGTTTAGCAAATTTACTAACTTCCTGATGTGCATCGCTCTTATCTTCCACCTCCACTGTCTTGTCTTTTTCCTTATCGCTGTCACTCTTCCTCTCTCCAATTTTCTCCTTATCGCTGTCATTTTTCCTCTCTCCCATTTTCTCCTCATCCCTGTTTTTTCTTTTGCTGTCCATTTTATGGCTTTCTCTGTCCTTGTTACTGTCCCGTTCCCCTTTCCTGTCCCGTTCTCTGTCTTTGGGACTGCTGTCTCTTCTGTCTCTTTTACCATGTCTGTCATCTGTAAATCTGTCCCTTTCCCTTCTGTCTCTGCCTTTTTCTTCCCTTTCTCTATCACGTTCTCTCTCTCTTTTGCGGTCCCTGTCTTCCTTTCGGTAACTGTGCTTGTCTTCCCGCTCTCTTTCCCTTATTCTCTCTCTCTCTTTTTCTTTCCCTCTATCCTTGTCTCTTTCTTTGTGACTTCTTTCTCTGGCTTCTTTCTTCTCTTGCTCATCCTCACTGTCTGAAAGAGATTTTTGTCTGTAGTGCCGCTTTGAGCTGTTTGCAGTGGTCTTGCTGAACTCTGTTTTGTCGCTCTGGTCCTCGTCACTGTGGGATTCTGCCCTGCTCTCTCTCTGTTTTGGTGGGGCATCGGGGCTTGGTGACCTTTCTTCTTCTGCTGCTGCAGAGCCTGTAGCTTTCTCCCCTCTAAAACAAGTTATAGGTTATTTTATCAGTGCTTTTTAGAACCAAAATCTTGAAATTAAAGATAAATTTAAGGTGTGTATTTATGTATCTTTAGCAACACTAGACTATCAAATACTTATAGCTATCTTTGTAATTAATACTGAAATATAAGGCCAGAGCAAATTAATGTTTTGTTAAAATAATCACTTTTTTTACTCACTTCATTAATCTGTTTATAGGTGAATGTAAATTAACTAATGTTTCAATTTTATGTGATCACCATCTTCTAAATGTATTAAACCTAATATTTTGTAAATTTATTAAACATATTTCTTTCTGGTCTACTGGAATATGTGTTCATATCTGTTGTTGCTCCCAGGACAGTACTAAAAAAATAAAATGCAATGTTTCTAATTTCTCAATTTTCAATTCCAAGCACATTTCTACAGATCCTTTAGGGGAGTCTTAATGCTGCTGTGGGCAAGTAATTATGTTTTTTGTTTGTTTTGCATCAACCTACAATGAATGTGTATTTATCAATGAAATTACTGCCAGCATAGATTTTACCTTTGTGCACTACGATCAGGAATTGCCTCCTCTCCAACTGTCTGGTTGAGAAGATGTCTATAAAATCCACTTAGATCTTTCTGCTTCTTAACATCCAACGCAGCTAAAATAAAAAAAAAGATCAAGGGTGTTCAGTTTAACAGTCCTAATAACACCAATACACTGTTTTTAAGACCTCACCTTCCAGCTCTGCTTCAATTCTCTCTCTCTCTAACTCTTCCTGTCTTTCTTTAAGCTTCTGGCGATAAGCTGACGTGACAAAAGCCTCTTTATCTGCGAACTTCTCGCCCTCTGCTTCTCTTTCTTTTTGGATCTTCCTCTCATCACGCCTCTCTTGTTCCTTTTTCCTCTCCTCCACTGCTCGGATCAGCTGGTTAATATACTTAGGCTGAAAGAACAACAAACCGTTTTATAGAAAAGAAGCTGAAGTGGCCAATTAGCAATGAGAATAAAGATGCTTGTGTTATACAGTAGCTTTCATGCTATTAACACTTAATATAGTAGCTGTACAGATTTTTCTGGCTTGGATTGTCTATATCTGAAGCATGTATCTGTACTGTATGAATATAAAAGTAATGTTTTGACAGGATACCTTTCTGTCTGTGCCACTCAGCAATTTCTTATTACTCTCCAGTCTCTGTTTCTGAATATCATCATACACACTGTCATACTCATAAACAGTGCTGTCTTCCTCAAGTGCCTTTTGCATCTCAAGGCGGGTCTGACATGGACCACAAGAAAATAAAAACAAGACAAAACATTATAACCATACATTATAAATTCCATAAACCTTTAATAAAGCATTTTAGTCCATTCATTGTCTTTCATCCTCACCTGCTTCATCATCTTCTTTTTGACTGCCTCCTTCTTTAAACTCTCTCCAACAGTGGTCTGCAATAAAAGAGATATTTTGTTCTGCTGCACAAATCTTATTTAACTTTAAAACGAAAATGATATGCATTTTCATAAGAGCTGTCACCTCATCATCAGAATCATCTCCAAACACAGAGGGTCGGGAGAGAGGGGCAGATTTGGAAGCACTCTTCTGGGGCAAAATAAGACCGTACCTATTATGACACGAAAACGCGAATTATTAATCACTATTATTACTTAGTGGTTTTTACTAACTTTTTAAAACCCGTTTTACTATTTTCCTCTAATTTTCCAGCCGTTGCGGCCACGCCATGTATTCCGAATATATAGAAAAGTAATCACCAAAATAAAACTAAAACATAATAAAGGACAAATAAAAACTTTTAGTATGCTACATGTATTTACAAAATATTTGTATTTTATGATCTAGCTACTGCGTTTCTGTTCACGTGTGTTCTGACTGCAACATTAGCTGAGCCGAGGGGTTCAGCAGATTACTAGCTTATTCTTATTAAATTACTGCTTAACAATATGCATACACAAACATCATGTCATGTCTGCCGTTTGAAACAATACATTGAGCATATTTAACCATGTCTTTCCTCAAATGCAAAAAATATTTAATAACATATCACTTACTGTTTACCAGAGGTCGCCATCTTGCTTTAAGGACATCTAACGACTAACGGCAGATTCGATAATTTAAATCTAAAGTAATAAATGCGTAATTTGTTTAACATAAAAATGTAAAAATAAAATATACAGTAAATATGTACAGATGACCATGAAGATTACGTTGACATTATTGTGAATGTGTCATCTTTGAATTTTTTGTGTAGGTCAACCCGGAAGTTAGCTGGGATCTCATGAGTTCCCTCGACAGGAAATCAATGGGCCTTTTCACTTATTGTAAAAAAAATCTGCGATTAACACGATCTTATGATACTTAGAAGTTTTGTCCATCAAGGTTATCTTCACAAATTAACAGATCTTTTATTAGTTTTGAAGCCTAAACACAATCGCCAGATTTGAAAAGCTAACCTTATGCTATAAACGTCTACACCACGGCCGCTCAATTTCGACGTTATTACCACCAAACTGCAGACAGCTCTTTTAAACTATATTAAAAACATTTAAAACATGTTTTCTGATAAGTAACTACTCTGTGGGTGGATCTTGGATCATTGACATTATTTGGAGAATTGAGCCCACTTCGCATTATTTTACAGATTTTTAACCGGATTAACGTCTGTGATTGACGTCTGTGGCTCTATTAAGCAACTTGTTAGAGTGCTGTATTACTGGTGTGTACAGCTCTTCAGCTAGATAAAATTGGATTTTTTTTAAAAGACTGCCCATACGAATAGAAAATGGAAAATTATGATCATAAATTCGCATTAAAATATTTTGAATTTAAACCGACAAAAATTATGATTTCATGTGTTTACCTTCTTCAAATCTCGATAAAACAAGTATTTTTCTTTAATTAAAACCTGTCAAAAATATTTAAAACATTTTAAACATTAAACAGCATATAATATAATATAATATAATAGCAAATATAATGAATACCTGTCCAATTTCATCATATATCTGATATATCTGTTGTGTCTTATTTTCATGTTTAAAATTAATGTTTATTTTAAAAAAAAATGGAAAAAAAGCAATTATGCCGAAGCAAAGTATTTCGAACACGCTGCCACTAGATGGCGACAATCTTTCTTATATTGCCATAAATTGTAGTTCACAAGCACCACACCCTTTATGTGCTAAAGGCACCAAAGTTAGAGTGTAATTCTTTTGTAAAATTAAAAAAGCAGAAATTTTATATGGTCCAGGGGGCCATTTTTGTTAGACTTTGTATTTTTTGTAATGTGGTTATGTACTGTCCTGCAATTTTCCTGAATCTAATGTCTGAATTTTTATTGAATACATAGTGTTGCATTCCATAAATTATGTTAACGCTTTAACTCTTTAATACCTCATGTAATCCCAATCTCATTTTCTCTACTCTCACTGATAAAAATCCATTCATGGAGACCAAGATAAACAATAGTGGATCTATGGACATGGTTGAACTGTCAGAGGCAAATAGTGCAAAGACAAGAGCAAGTTTCCACTGACATCTGAGTATGTTTGAAATGCTTTGTAGGGCGGTTACACCCTGCAGCATCTCACAAAGCAAAACTGTGCACTATCTATAAATCTTTTCAAGAATCAAATGACCCACAAAGAGCTTAGTTGCACTTGCCTTGGCATGAGTGAAGCAGTGGTGGTTATGAGCAACAGAAAAGAAAAGTCACAGCTTGTCTATAAACCCATTTCCTGTCTAAACATAAGCTGAGAACATCAACATTGAGTTTTTAGAACCAACTAACCATGGTTGATAGTGGTTATAACTACAGTTAGTTTTAGCCTAAACAGCTGAGGAAAACTCATAATAGACGTTGTAATCTTTTAAACACTGTTCAATCTCAAGAGAGCTTGTAATGTCACAGGATTGTTCAATACACACACAGTTACACATCGCTTGAGGCCATTGAATCTTGACAGCTGGCGGTTTCGGCGCATGCGCAGATGCGTCGCAGAGAGGAAGCGACAGAGCAGTAGCAACGGACGAGCAGCGGCTGATATCCTTCAACACAATTATGTCTGTCTCGCCGCCGCCAGTTTCTCTCAGGTATCCGTTTACCGGAGCCTGAATGGCGTTGGTAACCGTGCAGCGGTCGCCTTCTCCAAGCGCAACATCCAGTCCTTGCGTTTCGGTGAGTGACTCCCATCTTTATTTCTCCGACACCGTTTCATAGCCTTGGTAGTTTTGGGTTCATTTCCGCCGTTTCCTATAACCCGTTTGTCCCCAGACGCTAAAGAAACACGCATGCGTGAAATATAATGACTCGCAATTACATCGTTGTTTATATGGCTTACATGGTTTATATGGCAAAGATCTGGCTACTGTACGAAATATACAGTATGTATTACTATAACAGATCTGTCGGTGTTCAACTAATTCTACGGGTTGCAGTGCCACAATGACACTGTTAGAAAATGCTCAGTGATCACTGTAGAAAGCCCGCTTTCTACATTGTGTCCAATAGTTAATATTCATATGCAATTTTTAAAAAGAATACGTCATGAAACGAGAGTCGTGCTTGAACCAGGAAGGTAACACAACTGCCCCTCAGCCAGAAGAAATAGTAAATAGTTTTACTTTGCTCTGTAGGTAAATGTCGGGATTATAGTTACATAAAACTGGGCTGGATATAAGGGCGTTGGAATATTTGCCCCAAGTATCATAGAAGAATGTTGACATTCGTTGGACAATTTTGTAGGTGTTTTGTTAATTGTTTGACAGTCATCAATCAAGATGTTAGTCTAGGTCTATAAGGAGACAGTTCTTACATTAAGCATAATATGGTATTTCAGTCTTGTCCATACAGAAACCGCAGCCACACAGTGGGGCTCATAATGTCTGGGTCAGTATCACAGAGGCTGCAGGTTCTGTTCTAGGTGAACAATTTTCTAAGTAACCAGCACAATTCTTCTCTCCTAAAAGAAAGTTAATTTGGTTATCTGAAATTATGTATCATGTGATGTCTCATGTTCATGTGAGAGTGTCTTGTGAGGCTCTTGTAAGTCTGATTTCCAAGGAGCACCAGGTTAATACCAACTGCATGACAAGACTAGTCTTGGTTTGCGGTACTAGGCTTTTATAAATTCACATTCACATTTATGCATTTGGCAGATGCTAACCACAGTGACTTACAGCGCATTTACAGTACATTTAATCAGTACGTGTTTCCTGAAAATCAAACCCACAACCTTTGCACTGCTAACGCAGTGCTCTACCAACGTATCTACAGGAAAATTCCATATTAAGGTCTAGCCCAGACTTGGTTGTAACCATCCATCTGTACAGTCGTTTTCCATACCACTCATTCTATGAAGGGTTACATAAAGTGCTGGAGTTTATCCTGGCATATCTCAGGCTGAAGGCAGGTAAACACCCTAAAGGTGGTCAGTAGGTTATAACTAATATAGTTTAATTACATTCACTGTAGTCATGTTACTAAGTATGTTACTGTTGAATCACAGGCCTAAGACTTAGTGATTGAATTCCAAAGTCATACAATGTGAGGAAATTTGTGTTTAAAGCTAAATGTATTTTTCATTGGATAGTCAGATGTTATGAACATCTGCATTGCAATTGATTCGCTGCTCAAAACCAAATTATTCAAACAGATTTTATGGAGTGATACATTTCCATAATGCAAAACACTGCTTTCATTTGTGTTTATGCAAAACATGCCCATCTTGGATCTCGGGTCATGTTTGTCATGAGATGCTTAAACTAAATTAGTTTTGTCGCTTAGTCTTATTAATACAATGCATTTAAATTTTGACCTGGATCTGCTTCATAAAAACAACCTTCCTCTCCTGTATTAAAACTGCTGTTGGCATGTAGTGTCACATGACTTTTCTGTATAAACATGATGGTCAAATGCATGCTGGCTTGGAAAATTGTTTTCTTCTTGAGGGTTAAACCACCAAACTCTCCCCAATATGCTGATGTGAATTTAGCATGAAATGACCAGATTCTTTAAAACATTGTTTACCTTTTAATGTCATGAATAGGGTTGTTGGGCCTAAGTAGATGGTGCAGCTTCTCAAAGGTTTAATAGGCTGGACTGTATGGATGGGTTAAATTTAATGATCACTGTTAAGATCATGTAGCTTCTTGAACTCATGGTCAGATCAATAGTAGTTGGACAGAACAGAACTACACCCAAACAAATTGTGCGATCAATTAATATACATGTTCAAATTTTGAGTGCTTATTTTTATAGTGTCCATTAACAAGACTAAACATAACTGGGCTGTCTAAATAGTACCATTGAGGGAGACATCTTTCTTAACATGCAAAAGTATTTGCATGTTAAAACACAAGAAATTCTGGATAATAATAGTGGTAGATGTAGTTTAAAAATATTAAGGGGTGTGTGTTTATATTAAAAGATGCTAATCATTAAACTTACATTGCATTCACGTTGCTTACCACCTGAGGAATGAAGTGGTGCTAATAAATCTTTTATGTTAATTTTTTTCAAAAGGAGTCTGGCAGTGGGGAAGATGACCGCAGATCTCAGCCGAGAAGGTAAGACAATTTCAATCTATAACCATGACATTCTTTGCCTTAAAGAGATCATAGAAACCTCTCTCCATGAACCCATGAGGTCATAATAATATTGGCCGTGTCATCATGATGTTATGAGGCATTATGAGGTTATGAAGCATTCAGTTAGACCATACATATTTATATATATATATAAATATGTATGGTACATATTTATATACGCATAAAAAAATGCTACTTTGTTTTATATAATCTTTTACATTATATTAATGCTGTAGTTTAAAAAGATTATTGGGTGGATGGATATAATAAAATATAACTATTGTATCTGATTTTGTACAATTCAGAGCTCAGTAGATGCATCAAATATCAATAACAAATATGCCATATTACATGTGACCACACTAGCCTATGATTTAAGCTCATAGGCTTCCTATTTCAAAGCCCTGACATTTTGAACATGTAGCTTTAAAATGAGGATTAGTGAAAGTATACTTCCATTATTTGTGACAAGTGTAGTGGAAAGTTCTCATATATCAATGTCACTGAATATGCTATTAAATATCTGACCTCACTTATAACACAGGCTAAGCTGTAGATTGACATGGCATTGAGATGCAGCTCTGATTTCTATGGATCTTATTTCCATAAAAGCAGTGACATCATAAAAGGTCTGCTCTGAGAGGCAGTGATTTAATAATGTCAAGTTCCACAGTCATTTTGTAACAACACAGTTTTGTCTTTCTTTCTACGCTGGCTTATTGACACACACACAGAACAAGCAAGTTCAACCAGTTTCCACCTTACTCAGGTTTCTGTAAATGATTGTTGAGTTAGAAATTCTGTTCCCTGCAGTATTTCCAATTTCTTTCAAAATCAACAGCAGGTTACACTGGTTATCTGTATAAATATAAAAATACTTTACAATAATTTAAATATGTTAAGATGCCATGTGCTGCATTTCAATAACGCACTATTATTTAAAATTATACCCATATATCTGGTATGTTACGTTCACCCTGAGCAGGTTTTTTGTACTGGCATATTATTTACATCACAGTTATAATGTTAGTTATCTAGCTTAATAGAGCAGCAGAACAGATTTTAACCAATAGATATAGATTGATAATAAAAAAAAAACTTACACCACTGGGGAAAGGAATTTATGCTTAATTCTAGCCAATGTTTGTTTTGTTGGTCCCCTACCGTCATAATTGCAGTGAATTGTGGATGCATTTGTAAGAGGCCAATATATTAGGATTTATCATGAAAAAGGCAACAAGCAGAGCATGTGTTTCCACAGGAGTGCTTAGGTTAATTATTGCCGTAAGTGTGAGCAGAGCTGCATTTAGAGCAAGTTATAACAGGGATGTGAAGGCTGTTTGCGAGAACATTGATTGAAAGGGGGAATGAGAGAGGAGTAGATTAAACTGATTACTGTTTGTGGTATCGCAGAGATTATCAAACAAGTAAATTCATGACTGATTTGCAGAGGTGGATGTCATCATACACTCATTGTGTTTTATGAAGACAGCTGATTGGTTATGTTAGTTTTGTACTTCCTTGTTTCTAAGAGACAAACATTAGACTGACTCAAAGTACAATAAAGCTTGCTTGTGTGGCATCAGATAAATGTTTTCCAGAGTCCAGAAGAGGATTTTCCCTGAGGATTGAAGGATTGAGTATTTGATTGTACTTTTCTTCCACTTGTAGTCCTGAGTGGATCAAGCTTTGCTTTAGGCTAAAATAGATCCTTTTTGGGGAATGCATGTCTACTAGCAGTATGCGGCTGTGGTCACAACTGCATCTGGCAACTGTAGGACAGTAGTATTTCTCCCGTCATGTAAATGAAATCTAATTAAAAAATTGTCCACTGTAACACTTCAAGTTTTCCTTTACATAGTTATGATCTGATTGGCATATTAATGTTTAAATATGCATCTGTATGTTTAATACATTTGCATCTATATTGTAATTATTTAGTGATGCAGAAAGGATACATCCATTAATCTGAAAAACGTAACTGTAATGCCCTACAAAGTCTTCATTTATTAATCAACTGTTCAAATTAAAATGTCTTCCATGTTTGTAAAATACAAATTGATCTAATCACATTTTCTGATACCATGTGCAGATGGCATGTAGAACATGCTTTTGATGGTCTGCAGGTTCTGCTGGTCATTTTATTTATATAAACAACATTCCCACAATTCCAAAAAAATTCCATTCACACAGCTATGGAAATTATGGTAGATCATATTTAAGGGTGAGGTTCTTTCACATTACTTTGATTTGTTCTATGGGAATTAGATCAATCCTGGACAAGAAATAATAATCCTTCTTGAGATTTATTAGCCTTAGGACATTTGGACACTTTTGCAATATGTAGTTTAATATGCATTACATTGAGACTTTGTCTTGGATAAATGCACTTTGAGGTAATTTCATACCTGTCCCCATTTTCTGTACTCCCATGTAAGCCGTAAACCTTAACCATTTACTGTAGGTACTTCAGTCTATAACCAGCATGACGTAATGAAACCAGTTCATATAGCTGTTTGTAAATTATGTCAAACGAGACCTTGACTGACTTAGTCCTATTGATTACACTGCACAGATGATGAGAAATAAATCCTGCCTGTCAATATCTGCTTCTGCTCAGATTTGCCTTTTGTGTATATGTGTACAGGGGAAAATAGGCCATAGATTAAAAGCTGTCCAGCAATAAAAAATGATTAGCTCAGGATGTTTTCTGTGACAAAGCTATATCAAAGGTGCTATGTGCAAAATTATATACAGAACAGTATGTTAAATGTTACTGTAAAATTAACAACAGACAGTGCTGTATTAGTAATTATAGTATATATCATCATCTGCTGTTGGTTTTACTGATAAAACCACTATTTGTGTTTTGATGGCTTTTACAATGTTACCTCAGCAACCTGTGCTGATTTAAATACACTGTACTATTGCCATAGCATGCTGTCATGTGACAGGCAACCTAAATGTTTACAAGGGCCTTGTGTTTCACCTGGGTTTAGGATTTCAGTAGCTCAATCACAACAGGACACGCTGGAGAGGACAAAGGGCAAGTGTGACCCATGGGAAAAGCCCTATTCCTTCCACTTTTAAGGACTCTCCTGATTAAGACTGAGATATCTGCAAGCCAAGGGGGAATTCTGTAATTCTGTAACCAACCTGAAGATAGGAAGGTCTTGATTGAGCACAGCTGTAGCATACTTGTACATACCTAATTGTTTTGTGTATTTGTTTATAAGTGTTTATTGCAGTTTCCTCTCTTTGTAAGCATTTATGGGAGTTTCCTCCCTTTGTATGGCTGTGGTTTTATGTGTGGCTTTTGGAGTGAGAGACTATTATCAGTCAGTGTTTTGATCAAATAGAGATCAAACATGCTTTAATGTTTGAAATGATTACATTAAATGGTATCATAGTCCCCAATCATACCCTAATCATAACTCAGTCTTTTGGACATGTACTTATCTAGACTAACTCAATGGTTTAGACCATGTAGATACTTGACTACAAATCATTTGTGATTTCCTAGGCACTTTTCATTCTGTGTTTATCACCAGGGTGTAGGCAACCATTTATTATGGCTTTATTAGACTAGCAGACATTTCTACATTTGTCTTCTCATCTTAGGACAGATAAACCTTTAAAGTCCCCCACATTTCAAATGCTCCCTACACCCCTGATTTCATGCATCTTGTATGGAACCATTGCTTTGGGAATTTTTTATCATATATGTTGTGCAGTTGCTGTTTTATTAGAATACAGTTCCAGGTTATTTTTGTTTACTCTCTCTGTTGATAAGGATAAGGTTAAGGTCTGCTGTGCACTAGAGCGCGTGTCCTGACTCCGCCCACTGTCTCATTGTCACCCTCTCTGTTTACTGGTGGGGTAGATGAGTACAGCCTAAAAGTCTGGGGTATCAGAGAAATCAAGTTTACGCAATTCTTTTTTTCTGACGATTTGCTGCTGAACTCGCAGTAAAATGATGCGATCAGAGGAATCTTCTGTCCGTTTGCTCGGCACAGCGAATGTGCTGTAGTGTTTTAATAACTTTATCAGTCGGATGAGAAAGCGCTAACGAGGATTATAATACCACTGCCCGGCATGAAGATGACTTTAGGCGGTGTGACCATCGCTGTTAGCCCCTCCATGGACAGAATATGTGCTCATGATGGAATAGAGTTACTGCTGCAAAACAGCTTTATCTCTCAGGACAGAGTCAACCTGTTGTAAGTTTGAAAAGATCGGCATGTTTTAGTTTCGTGTATTTCATTAATGCATGCGTAATGAATGAATTGCGTAATTTAGAATTTATGTATTCCTTTATTGCCAGTCACATTATAAAACATCAGAACACATTTTCATATTAAAGCGATTACTGTGGTCTAACAATTTGTTTAAAAAATATAGTCCTACTGGAAATATGTAATAGACAGGAAACAGTTTAAATTCTGATGCTAAAAAGATCCTAAAAAAATGCGACATTTTTGCATAAGATTTGTTTTTTCACATTAACAAATGGCGACAGGGAATCCGTGTTTCTTGCTGATTGTCTTCCTCACACACAAATATCTAAGTTCAGTTTTAATGTTTTATGGTTTTATTAAGCTAAACAGTAACGGAATAGTCCCAGCTTACAGTTGGCTAACGTTGTCTAAAAGTTGTCTTATTATAAGTTATCAAACACGTTCTGCACGCAGTAACGCTAGTAGAACGTTTTTCTAACGTTATATCTTATATGAGAAAAGTTATTCTCAAGTAGTTAGTGGAACGTTTTAAAAAGTTACAGAATTAAAAATCTTTTAGTAACATTTGTATTACTTAATGGAAACGTTAAGTATCAGTCAACCTAACAATTATTAGCTGGGTTGTTCCTTCCAGTAAACAAGGATGTTCAGTAACCAGGAAGTAAATACAGACAGATACTTTGGAAATCAAAAAGCATGTTGAATTTGTGTCACATGGAGGTTGAGGGAGCCAAAACAAATTATGTATAGTTTTACACCTTGCGTCACATCTTCCTGCCCTTAGTAAACAGGAAGTCCTTGCCACACATTTTTGTCATTATGCTTAAACCAAGCCTATGTTCTGCTGAAGCATACTACAGACCACATTATTACATTAGAGCATTTGTTTGTACAGTAATATCGTGCATTCATTAAGATGCATTTCAGACATTAGAAAATGTTTGGTTTTTGACTTTACAACATTGTAGGTGACAAAAGACACAAGTAGGTTCATTTAATGAAGGTTTAAAATGGTATAAATTAATGTCAGCAGCATCTGTGGCATGCTGTTAGTTACCACAGACAATATTTTGTCTATTTATCCCTCAGTGTGTAAAACAAAAAGCACATTTACACTTGTATACTAGCAATGGAAGTCTGTGGGCAAGGTATTTCAGAGAGGTTAAAAGCAGAAATGTACAGCATGTGCACTTAATAATGTGTGTTGTTTAAATGATGCAATGCAATACCATAATGTTTGTTGTTTAAACTGTAAACTTAACCTCTGAGTAATGGCAGTGCTGTTCTAGGCAGATGAGTCATGATGGCATTACCAATTAAATACTTGGTATTTATAATATTGGATATTATATTGTCTGGCATAGCAGACAAGGTTGTTATGCCAAGCACCATTTTACAGATGCTGAGCTCAACTTTTTTGCGTGACTTCATGGTTCAAGTGAACTGATCAAAATTGATTTGGAAATGTGAAGTAGAGACACACCCATGATGCTGAGTTCTGTAATGACTTACATGTGATCTGTCAGTGGACACATTGACAAAGTGTTGGGTTCACCATTGCACATTTGTCTTCTCATCTTTCTCTCTCTTTTCCTGTTCGTACAGACAAACCACTGCTTAAACAAAACCATCTGTATTTCATTGTACAGTGCGAGAAGACAGAGACACTAGTAGATTTAAATGTGGTTGGACAGTTCTTGACTCTTGTCAAGGTGACGTTCACAATCGGTTTGTTTGTGTTCTGCTCTGAATGTTTTGGGCACAGTTTTTTCCAGAATAACAAGTCTTGAAGGAATTTTGGGAATTGACAGGGAATAAGGGAGCTGATTCCCCTTGGGAATCGAACCCACAACATGCATTACTAATGCAATGCTCTACCAACTGAGCTATAGGAATACTGATGAGCTGATGAGTGGACATTTTATATGGGGAATACTCGCTACCTCAAACTAATCATTGGTTTAATCTCAAATCTTTTCAGAGGGTCAGGTGACTTTCAGTTTTTTGATATATTACTTATTACAGTTTTTGTTGTAACAGTAACTATATGTACTTTTTTAACCAATGTTAAAAGTACAGAATTATAAGGTTAGGTAAGCTGACATAGACAAAAGTACTTTCAGGTTGTTCAAATGGCAATGTATATATCAGCAAATCATTTTCAGAGTTTTGAGGTCTGGGTTTGTTTGGAGTGCCTAAAAACAAACAAAACCCTCAAAATGTCTTCTTAAAAACTTCTTGACATGTGACAAATATTTAGAAAATAGCACAGTACATCAGCATGCTGTGATGTCTGATTTGTAAAGTGTGGTGGAGCACAGGAAAACCACACATTTAAAAGATACAGTTTTTATATTGAATTGTTTATGTTGTTATTGCAAGAACCAGACAAGAAGGTTCAAGGTTTACAACAGATCCTTAGAGATGAGACACACCAACACACACACACAGTCACATGCATGCACTCCCACAACACTTTATTCTCACACTTTTAAATTGTCCTACAATAACATCCTCATAAAAATACACATGGTTATGCACATGACTCAGAACAGCAGGCGCGCACACACATACATACACACACACACACAATAAATGAATCCGTGCCTATTCACATTCACTCTTGTTTTACAGTCTGCATAGTTTACATGTCATTGATTTGAGGGCGATGTGTTGCATGGGATTACTCAAGGACCAGAAACACACTCGCACACAGATTTCCCAGCTGTCACAGTGATGGGGAACAGAGTGTTCTTGCTTGCGTCCTGTACTTTTGTGTGTAAGCTAATGCCCTCAGAAAGTCCTCCCATATTTCCCTACTGAGCACAGTGCCTCATGTTCCACTCGGGATGTGTGACACATCAGAATGCACAGAAAGATATAGAGAAATAGCACTGTGCTGTTACATAATAGACATTCATTCACTCATATGATTACAGGTTTAGTTTACCCCAAATCTTTTTTTTTTGTTTTTTTTTTTGTTTTTTTTTCTCACCTTCATACTGTTCCAAACATACTATATCAGTCTTTCTTTCATTAAACACATGAAGAAATTCTGAAGAATGTTCATGCTGCCCTTTTTCATACAACAAGTGACTGGGGACTGAGGGACCTTATTGAGTACCTAACAACACCATAATGGACAAAACCATCAACCATATAATGTGAATAGAGTAAAGAATGCAACAAGACAATATTCAAATGTGATCGTATTTAAATATACTTCTGTATTTCTCTGCCTGTTTGGCACCTCAGCATCAGCGAGAGCTTCCTGACAGTGAAAGGTGCTGCTCTTTTCCTTCCACGGGGAAATGGCTCCTCTTCCTGCTCCTCCAGAATCACAGCACAGCGCAGCAAACATGCAGGTATGGACATCAATTCCACACCATATGCAAACTAGGCACAACAGAGCATATGAATATGTATGACTAATGAATGATGTCATCTTGTTTTGTACAGGTGACCTTCAGCAGCACCTGCAGACCATGTTCACTTTACTGCGACCAGAGGATAACATTCGCCTGGTGAACACCAACACACAAACATGACATTTTGTCTAGCTCTGTTGCTTAACTTAGTGAGCTGCCCTTACAGGCAACATCTTTGAATGTTTTTCATTTTGATAATACAATCCCACAATGCATTGTGACGTAATGTGAAAGTACCAACAGACAGTAGTTTTTGTTTTATTTCTATTGTATTCTATTCAAAACAGCTTATGTATTGTTGAATTTACACTGTATCTCGTTACAGGCTGTGCGGCTGGAGAGCGCCTTTCCCCAGTGCACCCGCTACATGGTGGTGGTCTCCACCAATGGCAGACAGGACACAGAGGAGAGCGTGGTGCTGGGCATGGACTTCAGCCCCTCTGACAGGTGTGTGTCTCTTTGAAGAATAGTTTGGTGATAGTACCTAAACTTAGGAATGTGTTCAAAACCATATTAGTTGCTACTATATATTGTTGTGGTATGAAGTCTTTCACTAGTGTGGTATGGAATACTGAAAAGTGGATATTGTGATAACCCTGCTTGTATTAAGTAAGTTGATTTCAACGAGTTCATGTGTGTTGCAGTTCCTGTTCCATAGGCATGGTGCTACCCCTTTGGAGTGACACACGGATCCATCTTGATGGAGATGGGTAAGTGTTTTCATGATAGATCAGGGAAAGCAAATGAAGTAAGCAAGTATAATAGCCCTGCAGTTTGAGTAATGTTTCTAACAATCACTTGTCTCTCTTCTTTCACAGGGGTTTCAGTGTGTCCACAGATAACAAAATACACATATTCAAGCCGGTCTCTGTCCAAGCCATGTGGTAGGTGCTGTTCCAAATCCTTGAACATCGATACCCCTTATTTTCTGTGTTCTGATTAGGTTGCTACTATAAAACAAAGCAACCTAAAGTATTTTAAAGAACTTCTGAGGTTCATAAAATGAAATGCATATGAAAAATTAGCCCTAGTTCTGTTATGATGACATGCTCTTTCTCTCAGGTCTGCCCTACAGTCTCTTCATAAGGCCTGTGAGGTGGCCCGAGGTCACAACTACTTTCCAGGCAGCCTCTTCCTGACCTGGGTGAGTTATTACCAGAGCCGCATCTCCTCTGATCAGGCCCGCGTCAACGAGTGGAATGCCATGCAGGACGTGCAGTCGCACCGTGCAGACTCCCCCGTCCTTTTCTCTGATGTGTGAGTACAGATCTGCTGGGACTTGTGACCCTCCCACAAGAAATAGAGAAATGGAGAGTGAATAAGTGTCTGAGCTAAGAATGGCTCTATTCCTGGAGTGCTGTTTATTTACCCAAACACAGTTTAATGAAAAATCACTTTATCAGCAAATTTGTATACATGCTTTATACCAGAAATTAACATATGCTAGCATAACCTGCTGTTTTTAACAAAGCTGTATAACATCTATTAGAAGGTAATGAGCATTATAGGCAAGCTAAAGTTTGA
Organism: Chromobotia macracanthus; assembly: GCA_036877525.1. Lineage (NCBI taxonomy): Eukaryota > Metazoa > Chordata > Actinopteri > Cypriniformes > Botiidae > Chromobotia > Chromobotia macracanthus. The sequence goes on from JAZGTH010000005.1 coordinate 5,460,467, forward strand.
TTAAAGGTATAGTAAGCAAATTCGTAAAAATGTTGTGGCTATTTGAAACACACTCCTCCCTTCATTACTCTGCCCTCAAAATAATAAACAGCATATGCAAAAGATTTGTGGAAGATTTGGTCTTTACAGATTAAGCCTTAGTTTTTTAATTGTCACAATAAAAGTGATAACTTTGTTTGAAAATGAATGTTTTATGATTGCACAGTGCACAGAACTTGATTTAATTTGAATCTGACATGAATGAAAGTTATATAAGATGTTCAGATGTTAATTTAATATTAGCATTCAATATATTCAGTAAGTTAATTCAGTAATGGATTCTTCAGACTGATTCATTCCTTTAATGTGCCGCTGTAGTGGAGAGATGATGCTAAGTGGTGTCAAAAAACCGAGCATGCATCATTCATTTTTTACAGGAATGTGAACATTTATTATTCCCATGTGTCTGCAGGCCAACCGAGCGTGAGAGAACAGAAAGACTCATCAAGACTCGTTTGAGAGAGATCATGATGCAGAAAGATCTAGAGAATGTCACCTCAAAAGAGGTGTGAAAACTAATGCATGTCCTAAAAATCGCTTCCTGAAGGATATGTGTATTCAGCACATTTCTTAAACGCGCACACGCTCTTCTGTTTAGATCCGCACAGAGCTGGAGATGCAGATGGTGTGTAATCTGCGGGAGTTTAAAGAATACATTGATAATGAGATGATCGTCATCTTGGGCCAAATGGACAGGCCTACAGAGATATTTGAGCATGTTTACCTGGTGAGAGTTTACTTTATTTATAGTTGTAGTAGTTATAGTCATCTGTTTCCTAGAGGTGCTTGCTTATGATTAGATTAGTGTTTGATTTTCACCCAGCAGATGAAAGAATTGCAAAAACAATCCAGTAGAATGCACTAACAGCCACTTAGATCAGCTAAGCAGCCATATAGCAAGCCCTGGCCACTACCCACAGTTCTCTGCCATCATGGATGAGGCAGCACTCGCATTTTGCCATTTGTATAATACTGCTATGTTATCCTATTATGTGTCATATTTTTACTTAATAATGTACATTATTTAAGTTAAGATTGTGCTGTCAGTAACTGTTGGACTGTGTCTTTAATTACAGGGTTCTGAATGGAATGCGTCTAATCTGGAAGAACTCCAAAGCAGCGGGTGAGTTTTCTTCTGACGTACAACTCTATGAAAACACACACATACCTTTAATAGTTTTAGCCGTAAACTTATCTTTTGTATTCTCGTTGAAGTGTGTTCTTGGCGTCAAAGATTATACTGATTTCAAACTGTGTCCTTATCTGTGTACCATCAGAGTGCAATATATCCTCAATGTGACACGTGAGATCGATAACTTCTTTCCTGGCCTGTTCGAGTACCACAATATTCGCGTTTATGATGAAGAAGCCACAGACCTGCTGGCTTACTGGAATGATACTTATAAGTTTATATCTAGAGCCAAGTGAGTGTGAATAATTGACGCTTTAATAGATTCTAATGTGTCAGAACAATCTATTCCCTGATTGGTTCTCGTATTGATTTAAATGTGTTGTTAACCAATGTTTAACTTATACATTGTTGTTGCCTCACCAGCAAAAGTCATATTGACAGTATTAGCATCGTTTAACACATGATGAATGTGATACCTGCAGGAAAGCAGGGGCGAAATGTCTGGTGCATTGTAAGATGGGCGTCAGTCGCTCAGCCTCTACTGTGATTGCCTACGCCATGAAGGAGTACGGCTGGGATCTGGAACAGGCCTTTGAGTATGTTAAAGAGCGCCGGGCTGTCACTAAGCCCAACCCCTCATTCATGAGACAGCTGGAGGAGTATCAGGGCATCCTGATGGCCAGGTAAATAACGCATTTGCATTGATTTGGTATTTTAGTTGTGCTGTTTTTCATTGTGCAAGTTTAAACTTTTGGAAGGCATGTTTAAAATTATATTTTAGTTTTGTGTGTTGCATGCCATAGACTGACGTATCTTCCAGCACAGTATAAACAAAAAAATACTGTAGACCTTTAAGGAAATATAAGAGTTAGATTAAAATTTGATTGTTTGATTAAGAGTTTGATTTTGTTAAGAGAGTCATATGTCTACCTGGAAATGTGTGTATGCACACAGATATTCAAACATGCAGGTATGCAGTTCATGCAAATGACTGCAAACACATTCACCCCCATTGTAAAGACACAGTACTTAGATTATAGAGCTGTGATTGTATTAATTTAATGGTTACAGCAGCCACTCAACCACATTCCCCTTAGTGCTTCTTCTATTATGTTCTTGCAGTCGTAGATTTGTTTGTGTGGGTGGATATGCATGTGCAGGACACAATGCACCTCACACTTCCTGTAGAATTACTGAATGGGCATATTTAGAATATTTAGGTCTGACAAAATTACTAAAGCATTAAGCATGTATTTTTAAAGGGGCCATATTCTATCTGTAACATTATATTTTTTTCCTTGAAGTCCACTTTATAGACTAGGTTTCTCGCACCACAATGTTAGTCATTTAGACTACCGGTCAAAAGTTTAGGATCAAGTTTAGGATTTGTTTTTTTTTCACTTTTTAGACACAGTTGTAACTGTGGGAATTATGTTGTGACTAAAAGCATCCAAAACAAATGTACTCTGTTGTATTTTAGCATCTACAATGTAGTCACCCTGGGCCTAGAATTTGCAAAATTGTATACATTAAACAGGTACCTTTAAAACTTGAATGTAAATGACCTCTGTTATACTCCACTTCCCTGCACCTGTGTACTTCAGACTGTCATTGTACAGGGCGGGTTGAGTTACAGAATACTGAAAAGACATTGATAGGTAAACATGGTCAGTCATATGTTAATGTGCCCAAGGGTGTGGTGGCCTGAGTGAGCCATTATTTAGCTTAGTGTTTATGTGATCTAGGTGCACTGGTGGGTATATTCCTGCAGGAATGTTAAATAAATATGCTTTTTGTAGTTTAAATTAGATAAAATCACATTATATTTTATAAAGAACTACTTATGTTTGGTGATAAAGGGATTATTGGCATTTCTATGCTGATAAATAATAATTAACTGCTTCTTTTGCTTGTTTTATTTTTTAACCCTTTAAGCCCTTCAACTAAAGTGGCTAATTAAGCACAAATTACATTGCTTCTTCTTTAACATTTTCTGAAGTGCACTGTTTAATTCAGCTGTAATTCTAATTTCTGTATCAATAATTTTAATTTTCTTAATTATAGACAGTTATATATATGGCCACAGTATATTGTGCACCTAGTTATTTTATACATTTAACTGCTGATGATTAGTTTTATAAACAAATGTCAGTTTTTTTGATTGCTTGTTTTGTTCATTGTTCCTTTTCTTTTCTTGGCAATAGTAAACAGAGACACAATAAGTTGTGGCGCTCCCACTCAGACAGCGATCTGTCGGAGCACCACGAACCGCTTTGTAAGGCCCCTGCCGCACAGTCTCTTGGCCGCTCCAATTCTCGCAACCAGACTGGCTGCCAGGGCTCACCCTCAATACAGGAGCTCCTGCAGACGCTCACACCCACCCCAACCAGTGCAACTGGAGCTAAGGACCAGGCAGAGCCTGACACCACAGCTTGGCCAAAAACCCACATTTACAATGGCCTGGGGAACCCAGATGAGAACCTCCATGGACCCACAGAGGACCCGTCCATCCCCAGACCCAGGGCTGCCACAGTGGTTCCAGAGGCCAGATCTGATATTACCTCTTTGACCATTGCTGAGACAGTCCCGTTGGGTCGTCCCCACCCACCCGCCACTATACATCACCCTCCCTCTTCTCCCAGGCTTCTCTTAGATGTGAAGGTCAAGCAGGTACTGCCTGATCACCCTGAGGTGTCCAATCTTGTGCCTTTGGAGAAGCCTGGTCCTAAGGTGCTCTCGTCTGTGACTGGTAGGAGTAGGACCCCTGAGCCATGCACACAGACCCCGAATTCCTCAGGGCTGCAGGATCTCAGCCAGCAAGTGCCTAACATGGAGACGGACTGTGCAGGGCTAAGTCACAGCAGTGATGAAGACCACCACCCCAGTGCCACATTACGCAGAGCTGAGCTCTCTAAATCCCTCCCCTCAACTCTAAGCACAGACCGCATTGACTTCTTCAGTGCCAGAGAGAAATTCCAGGGCCTTTCACAGGAGGGACAAAACCGTGGGAGTTCTGAGCTGGCAATGCAGCAGATGTTTCGGGACAAAAGTCCAAGCATTGAGACAAAACAGCTACTTCCTGATCATCCTATTAAAGATGAAGAGCAGAAAAAGGTAAGTTATGTTGAATAAATTACACAATTTTTGCTATGACAACATGCAGTGTTGACAATTTTTAAATATATATATATATATATATATATATATATATAATGCAATAATTTACTATAATGGTATAATCACGTTCCTTTAATTTCTGAAATGACTATTTTACACAGGTACTGAGGAACGATATTTTCTCTATGAATGATGACTTTCAGTGCCTTAAAAAAGCATTCAGCCCTTTATAATGTTTTCATAATTTAATGTCTATATTTTCGAATTTAAATATCTTAAAGGTTTTTTAGCTGTTGCACAGTGCTGACCAATTTACCAGAGGCTTTTAAAATTCAGCCAACAAAAAGGTATAAAACTAATTCAGTAAGGCTAGCCCTACTCGGATATAAGATTCAGTCTTATAAATAAGGTTGGGAACCGAATGTCAGCATTCTTCTACTGTCTTCTAATGTCTCACTAATTGTCAGTAATCTAATGACTCACTCATTGAGATCATTCAGACCGATTTCTGACTGATAAACAAAAGCATTACATAATATTACATACTAAGAGTTTTTAATGAAATTAAGGAATTAGAATCACTAAATTCCTTATGTGGGTCATCTGTATTGAAGTTTCTCATGAAAATAAATACATTTCCTTTTTATAAGGTCAAACAGTACAGTTGGATTCTCCATTGAGCAAATCAATATGGAAACAAAACAAGTGAGCGATATAAATGTGAAGCCGCACAAATCTGGAGAAAAATACAGTATCAAAAGCACAAACACTGAAAAAACCTTGGAGCTCAGTACAGTTCTTCCTATAGAAGCTTAGGAAATATGGAACTACAGCCTAGGCACCTGCCTAAAATTAAAACAGGAATTGGGTCTTTATGGGAAAGTGACAAAGAAGAAGCCCTTGTCTGTAAAATCTTTGCCAAACATCACTTGAAGATACCACAATTGTATGAAGGTCTGATGAGACCAAAGCGGTATGTGTAGCAGACACTGTCCATCAACCAGGTAACATAACATCTCTGCAGTGAAATATGTTGGTGGCACAGTAGCAGCATGGTGTGGGGTGCTTTGTAGCAGTGGGGAAATGTCTGGTTAGGGTTAAAGAGATGCATGCACAGTATGTGGAATTGTTGATAAAAGCTGTGACATACAAGTGGAAAAAAAAACAAAAGAGAGAGATGACAAAATGATAGAAAGGGATGGATAAAAAACAGAATAAGATTTAAAGATAGCTGTGGAGGAAGAGGACCTGATCTAAAGAGAGAGACTTTTTAGATTATGTATGCTAGATTACTTCAGATTTACAATGAGGACAGAAAAAACCTGTGGGCAAAATATGGATGGAGAAGGTCACAGAAATCCACTTAGTGCCTTCAAGACAGCAGCAAAATCTTAACATCAGTCCTAAACTAAATAGTTAGTATTAATGAGACAGGTATTGTCAGGTTTACTTTGCTTAATTAGTATTAAGGGTTTTCACAAATAAAATGCATACTACTATTCAAAATGTTTTGTAAGCTCACAGTTACACAAATGCACCGATATATGAGGCTGTTATGCCTTGGTGGTGATTCACAAATATCTGTAAACAAAATTGCAGAATAAAGTTCCAAGAGACTCTGACCTAAAGTGAACCCTGGAAAATTCTCACATAAGTTTCTTGCATACAAACATTTCACGTGTGAAAAACATGTTACTGCTACACTGTATATTTGCATTATGCAAATGAGAACTAGCACAGTATCAGAATCAAAGTGCATGTGTTTGGATAGTAATTATGAGGCAATGCTTTCTCATTGGTAATTCTGCATTGTCTCATAAATATAATGAGGTACTAATGACGTCACGGGATGTGGCTGAATGTTTTTGTTCTAAATCCACTTTCATCTTAAAATAACACAACAAGATCTCCAAAAATCTCTGACCCTGAACTACATCACACATCTGTGACGGGACATTAAAACCTCCACTGCCATTCTCCAACCAATCAGGCACAGCCTGAGCAATTTTCTAAGGTGCAATGATATATCGCTCCATAACATTGTGCAAAATCAGTCAAATTTTGTGGAAATCATTTGTGAGAAAGGACTGGGAGCTGAATGCATTCTCAAGGCACTGTATTTAGACAGTTCAGTTAAACTGCACACACAATCTTTACAGTATATCTGTGTTAACATTATATTATCGTCCTGCAGCAAGTGAATAATGTTCCTGAGAGTAAGTGTCAAACTCTATTAAAATCAGGTTCAGTTCCATGACCATGTCTCACCTCAACCATGTTGTGATTTGAATCTCATGTCCCACACTGCCACCCGCTGTTGATAGGAAATGTTGCATGAGATTCTTCATCTTTGTCGTGTTGATCATTCATGCATTTACATTGTTTAATGTGCATTTAGAGCTGGCGAAGTGTGTCATTTTATGACAGTGAAACACTAAATTTGGAACACTGTTCAAATCTGAGACATAAGTGTACTATAAGTATTCTAATGACATACTGAGGGGTCTAATTCTTGTCTAAAGTCCAGATTAGCATAGAGACTTTGGGGTGAAGAAAAAAATAACCACCTAGCAATACCCTAACAACCATGTTGGGGCAGTGAGTTTTGCCAAGTTAAGCACCACTCAAATTTTCTTTAAAAATTCAACAATCCATTTTAACAATCCCGCAATTCTTGCAGTTCTGTGTAGTGTAACTGAATATGCAGAAATGGCACATTTTACCTTTATGTTATGAAATAGTGGACTTAGTTATTAAAAACGAATAATGACCACCTTATGCCCTTCTGTTTCTGCTACAGGAGAGCTGCAGTGTCTCAGCCCATAATACAGTTTCAGAAGTTGAGTCCATACAGCACAGTGTAACCCCTTCCCCCCCTCCTATCAGCCAACCTGTTTCCTGTAGCAACAGTGAGGAAGAGTATTTATCTCAAGGCACATCAGTGGAAGCTGAACTGGAGAAGGCGGAGCATGGAAGAGACCAGCAAAGCGACTGGCCAAAGGGCACTGTGCGCCGAGCAACCCTAGAGCTTGAGCAGAAGATTAAGCAGGAGGTCTCATTAGCACCGCTGGTGTCCTCGCTCCCCATGTGTTCCTCACAACGCGCCCCTGTCAACACCAGCAGCAGAGAAGGAACAGAGGAGACTTCCCTCCACACAAACCTCACACCAGATCTAAGCACTGTGTCAAATCAAAATTACCAGCCTCAGAACACTGTAGACAAGATGGAGAGAGAGGAACCTTCAGGCATTGAAAAGGGAACAGAAAGTGAGAGAAGTATCAGGGAGGGAGAGCCCAGTCACCTCAGCCCACTAAGGGCAGAAATGAGCCTCACACACTCAAGTCATTCTGTTTTATCTAGCTCATCTCCAGCCTTGGTTCTTCAGCTAGAAGGAATCACAGAGCAGGAGAGTTACACTGACCCAGAGTGTCCCTCAGGACGCTGTCCGAAGGACATGAGAGAAACATGGGAGACCCTGAGAGAACTTGGGGCGTTCCTCTGGCAGGTGAGTGGCTGCTCAGATAAAAGGCTCAGCCAGCCATGGTCTAGAAAGGAGCAAAGAAAGGGGCGGACTTTGCGAGAGAGGACAAAAGAGGTAGAGGCTCGGATCCGGCAGGCTGGGTTGACTCCACCCTCAATGATGAAGAGGTCAGCCTCCTTGGCCAAGCTTGGGTTGTTGGAGCTCTCACCCATTGACCTGAGCGAGCTTGACTTGAGTCCTGCTTTACTTTCCAATTCCACCAATAATCCACAGCCCCACATGCATAGTGATGATACCTCAAAAAAGAAACGTGTTTTACCCCATTGCACACCTGCTCTCCCTTCCTCTTCCACATCACCTCTTTCTTCCACTGGATCTCAAATGCACGAACTTGCAGAGGATTGTAAAAGTGAGGAGGCAGAACATAGTGATGTCATGCCACTGCCACTCTCCCCACCATCCAATCAGTGTTGGAAGCGGGATAATGCACAGGAAGAATGTTATGCTCCCTTGCCTACCCCTGGTCTGATACCCGTGGCAACACGCCAACAGTATGGAAGGACGCACCCCCTGCGGAGGCTAAAAAAACGTACCGTTAACCCTTACCACACTATGTGACTTTCATTCTGTCTGTATGCCTGTATATGAGAGCGTATGTTTGTGTTTGTTCCTGCCAGTGTGAGTTTGTGATTAACTTGCCACGCATACCTCAGTGGGCCTTATCAAATCTGAAATAAAAAATACTGATATATTAGAGCACAAAGTGATTGAATGTTCTGATGGGGTTGATGGCCCTTAAAATAGGAATCCTGAAATACTGACCCATCAAAAAAAATCACTGCTCTTGAGGATTAATGAAGTGCTATGACTGATCTAGCTTTTGCACAATGTCTATCAGTTGTTCATGCTTTCCTTGGTAAGAAATTGTCACCTCATATTTTACCTGTCAGTCTTTGAAAGGTACCACAAAATCTCTGCTGAATAGGTATGGATTTTGGAAGGTGTGTGTGTGTGTGTGTGTGTGTGTGTGTGTGTGTGTGTGTGTGTGTGCGCGCGCACATGGGAACTGAAAGAATGCCGTAGATGAATAAATTTAATTACATTTAAAAAAGAATGTTCTGTAATTGTGAGTGTAAGATTATAACAGATTAATATGTGTGTGCATGTTGGTTTAATGAGAATGAGATCTTTCTGTGGTACTCGTAAAATGTAGTTTATGGGCCTCTGTGCGTGTATATATTTTATGGATGTGTATTATATGTATAATTCAATGTGGGTGTGAGCACATTTTCTGTTTGTTTTCAACTTTTCTGCCGTTTCTTCCTTTAGCATTTTGCATTTCGTTAAAGATAACAAAAAGGAGTGGGAGATTTTAATATGCACTTTTTCCTATTGTTTTATGTGTTTTTTTTAAACTGTGGTTTGTATTCTGGAAGCATGCTCACTGAGTATATATTTGGAGTTGCTTTTAAGAGTGTTTGTACAGTGAAAAAATTAAAGAAAACAGAAATAAGTCTGTTTATTGTAAGACTGGAAAATATTTTCTTTTTATTGTGCTCAAACTGTGATAATTAAAGAAACTTTTAAAAACCACTTGTGAAGTAAGCTGTAAACTTTTTGTATGTATTAAATTAATCTAAATGTTTGAATTGTGCGGTGCTTAGTGTTTAGAAATGTTGAAAGCCTTGTCAAGTTGGTCATCTTCATCTGATACATGCTACACTGTAACATTAGTCCACAAACGCTACAGTAAACTAATTGTTAAAAAGTAGCAATAAATGGCAAAAGGGCCAGAAAGTGTGACGTATCCAATTGTCAAATAATCGCTTAAAGAGTGTATTATTAACATCACAATTGCGAAGCACAGGGTTTTATTCTGAGCGCTCACGCCACCTGACCTCGACGCGCGCTCCCGCCTCAATCTATAGTGACCGGCGCGAGAGAAATAGCCCGACACCGACAGCCGGTTCGAAAATAGACAAGACCGCCTTCAGCCCCTCTCCCCATACACCCCTCCTCTCTCTCCTCTCCAGTCCCCAGCGATTCATCTCTATCTCTTCTTTCGCTCGGTGTTCAGGATTGGCTGCTGAGGTGCAACTCGCACTACACTTCTGCGAGTCCGCATCAAGTTTTCGACCTGGATTAAATGCGACCGACAGCACAAATTTAACAGAGGCGGAACGAAAACGCAACCGTTTAACCGACTAAGGAAAGGGGAAGAGGAACTTTTCATACAGAATCAGTATATACTCCTCAAAACGCACAGGTAAGTGATTCATTTGAGTGGCAGTTACGCAGTTCCTTGTATTGACCTTATGGAATGCTGCATTGTGACGACACAAAGGAAAGTTCTGTTTTGACGTCGTTATCGCGCACTTGGTTTGGATGTGACGACATCATACTGTATCATAAAACAACGTTGTGAGCGTTCACAGTGTTGCTTTGGGAATGTTGATGGTTAAAGCCAGGTGTGCGTATACTTACAGTATTAATAGTAGATACAGACCCGGTCCATTTTAACAGTAAAATTATGTTGAGAGATTTTCATTGTGTTACCTAGTAAATGTCGAAGGATTATGTCTAGATGTGGGGGCACACGTGGGCAGTTTGGCATGACTATATTAGGAAAGTGACAGTGTCTGAAGACAAGTGAAGGGGTCCTCTAACATAGGCACAGTACCGTTGTATGGTTTAAAGGGGGTTTACCTAGTTTGGGCGAAATACGACAACACTACCAGTGAGGTGTGGAAATATGTCGATCTCAGTTTGTTAATTAAATCTTTTTTCAATTCAAAGTAAATGTTGACTGTTTATTGCGTTTCACAGTTTTACATATTTGTATGTATTTTCTGTCCGATCGGTACCTTTATCAGCCCTGTACTTGCTTGGCATGTCTTGTGGTCTCTCTCTCTATTATCCTATATGAGCTATTTATGGTGGTCTTGTGTTAGTTATGCAGAGATGTGTGTCTGTTTGTTTGTGTCAATCATCTGTCGAAGCTATCACAAATAATACTGTCTTGTATGAAAACTTGGCGAAAAGTAGTGGTGGTACATTTTTTCTTACAAATACAATAACATGTTATCATTATTTAAATGTGAATTTTGATTTATAAACCAAAGTTGTATAACGTTGTTTATAGCCCATTGTATAGGCCTATTGCTGTTTTTTTAACAGTATGAAGAAGCGGTGTACCACACAGGCCACTGTCTGACCAAATGCTAATAGCTCCTAATGATATCAATTAAATAGTGTATTTATCTATTTAAACATTTAATAATGAAATATGTCACAAATTATATATATATATATATATATATATATATATATATATATATATATATATATATATATATAAATAAATATTATTAATCAACCTCAACATGATTAAATCCTTATTTACAGACTTGGTTAGGCTCATCAGCAAAACACTTCTCTTTTACATGTTGTTCTAAGAGATGCATTCTATTTAAACATTTCTTAATATTTCTGTATAATTTTAAAAACAATCACAATCATTTGGAAATATGTTTAACATAAAATGTCAAATTTGGGCCAGGCACCTACACGTTTTCCTAGTCAAACTGGTTTTATTAGGCCAAAATATGAATATAATTCAAATAAGCCATTGTGACATTTGTTAATAAAATTAAAATTTTGAATTTTGTTTTAGAACAACAACTGTCATATAAAAATAGATGTTTTCCAACATCTATGTACATTATTTTAATTCCCAGTAATAACACAAACTGAAAAAGTTTTACATGTATTTTGTTTGTTTAATAAAACCATGCCAAGTGCATAAATATAATTTAAATAATAATTGTACTGATTGCAATAAATGTACTGACCGAAATAAATAGTGACCAGTCATCATTTTGAAGTTAAGTAAAATTGTGTTTTGACAATTAATTGTAAACTAAAGTTTTTTCTTTTCCTGTTGTAAGAACAGCTGTAATATAAAATGTGCTGTGTATTGTTAATATTATTTTATATATATTATTTTATATATTAATATAATATATATAAATATAATATATAAAAAAAAAATTCACTCTTTCTTTTTTTTCACAGCAATGAGTCGCAGCATTGTGCGCCAGAGTAAGTTCCGGCATGTTTTTGGTCAAGCAGTAAAGGCAGAGCAGAGTTATGATGATATCCGGGTTTCCAAGGTGACATGGGACAGCTCCTTTTGTGCAGTTAACCCAAAGTTTCTGGCAGTTATAGTGGAATCTAGCGGAGGTGGGGCTTTTTTGGTACTGCCTCTCTCAAAGGTAAGCAGAACTTTTTCGTAGTATTACTTTCTCTGTAGTCAAAGTAACAGATTTTTTGAGGACAATAACATAATTTTCCTAAATACAATGGAATTTACACGTTATATGTATGCAAACAAATTTTGTCTAGTCTTTGATCTTTATGTGGTTATTTTTATGAGTATGTTTGTTCAAGAGTCTCAGCTCTGGCTCATGGTAAGGATGGCCATTCCCGTGTCTAATATTTCACCCATGCAGTAACACAAGTAAACCCCATGGAAACAGGGTACACAACATATATATGCTGTCTGAACTACTTCTGTCAGATGAGAGTGATGGAAGGTTAAAATATGTAGTTTTCAGAATGTATTTTGTGCACATTGTATGCTTAAATTTCCATGCTGGTTTATGCTGGTTAGTGTTGTTTTGCTGGTAAATTTATGGATCTTCTGCATCTACAAAACTGGTGACCAGTGGTGCTAGTCTCTTCTGCAGGGTGAGGAATCAACAATCTATGGTACATATGGAAGTATGCATATGAGCTCATTTTCGTGAGCACATTTTACAAATAAAGTCACCCCAAATAGCATTTGACCCACTATAGGCCACACTATAAAATGTAACTGTATTATGTGGAAATATATAAAACAAGTTGCACCTGTAAACTGATGATAGTCATTCTTCTCAGAGCTAACTTTTTTTTTACTTTGCCATTTGTGTATTATGTCTCACCAACTTGACCCAGAGTATTTATAGGTATGGGTTAGTTACCCAAAAATTCAAACAGGTGTTTCAGCTAACAGAGAAACTATAGGTGTAATTCATCACATCACATAACTTAGGACTTGCTCCACTTACTTTGACAACCAGAAATGCCATTTAGTTTGATATCTTCTTATCAAATGAAATAACATTCATACATTTTAAGTGTGGCTCTAATGTGCAAATTCCTTTTGAAATTTTTCAAAATTATTCAAAGTTATTCCCAATGTGACTATTGATCAACAGCATGTATTACCTCATTTTGTCAACTGCTCTTGATTCTCTAAGGGTCTGTGAGTTAATGGCCTTTTATTCAAGCTGCACTGTCGAGTCATGTGCATATATCAGCAGGCCTGGATAGACACGCTATAAATACCCATCTCCCCTGCGCTCAGTCTTAGGCGGGCCAGAAGAAAAACTCCCTTTTCAATGGCTCATCACAGGGTTATAAATACACAGCAAGAGTATGAGAAGGGGAGGGACTGGAGGAGGAGCAGCTGCAGAACGAACAACACGTGTTCACACCAGCTAAACACCAACAACAGAATTACTTCACAGTTACATCACAGAATGTCTTAAACAATCAAATAAATGGAGTTGACTTCTCTACTTGTCACTCTGTTAAAATTGTCCAGAAGAACATATACATCCTGGGTGTTACAATTTCATTCTATTTTTGTTTTAATAGAGGGATGCATTAACAGGGATGTTATGTGTTTAGACAACAAAGACCTACAGATAGACAGACAGATAGATGGACACATAGAAATATGTCACAATACAAAAATACTAAATCTCTTCTTCTTTTGTTCTTTTGTTTTGCTATGATACAGATGGGAAGAGTGGACAAAAACTACCCTCTAGTGGTTGGACATTCAGGTCCTGTTCTGGACATTGACTGGTGTCCTCACAATGACAACATCCTGGCCAGCTGCTCTGAAGATACAACTGCCATGGTAATCACCACAGCCAACCACAGACCTCTCCACTGCATGATATCTGAAAGTGTTTTCCTGAAAACAAATAAAGCAAGTCTCAGTCCACAATGGAGGAAAACATCACAAAGACAAAACTCTTAAGAGTGGTGAAGACTGAAGCTAACAGTTTGGGTGTGGGGCAAGAGCTGGTATTTATAAACACATGTAAACAGGCGCTCAAGGCCGGAACCCTTTTAAGAGATAGACCAGTGGTAATGACAGATAAGATGAGCAGGTGTTTATAGGGATGTTATTTCATTTAAAGTTCTTTTAAGTGTCATTTCTTTCTCTTGTCCCAGATTAATATGCAGACAAAACCATTCATATGTTGATTTAGACTCTGTGACACCATCTACAGCTGTGGTTGTTTTTTTACGTATACAACAAAAAGACCTTGGAAACAGTTGGTTGAAAGTAATTGAAAAAAGGTCTCTGAAAAGTGAATAGTGTCTTTCTAGTGATTGAACATGCTTGGTGTTAAATTTTGTTATTAAAAACAATGACATTTATAGGCTACATTTTAAGTGGGACTTAATTGTCCAACTATCTTTTGGGGCCTCTGTAGACACGTGTGTGTGTGTCCAAGTGTTGAGTATAATTAATGAAAGTATTATATAAGCAGTTCAAAACTGGTATTAAATACATTTCCTCAATGTTGAGCAAGATGATGTGGGGAGTTATTACAACATATGAATGCTATTAGCACTATTCGATTACATCACATCAGAAATACGGATGGCATGCGCCCTATGCGCTTCTGTTAGAGAGGTTAACTGCAGCTGTCTGCGCTGGCAATGCATCAGCGCTCATTCAATACCACAGAACATTCTCAGAACTGCAAATCACTGTACAGTATATCTAGAACTTTACCCAACAGGTTATTCAGTATGCTAGTTTTGCTTTTTTAATGGCTCTCTTATGTTACATAAGCAAGGAGTGTCATACGATTTTTTTGCATCAGTGCCTAGAAGACATATTTAGCCAATAATTAGCCTCTGCTGTGACCTTGAGGAATTCATTATGTTCTTGTCCCTGGAGCACTCAAACAGAGAGATCAGAGATCTATGTGCAGTTTGCAAAAACTTAAACAGTACAGAATAATAATTTTATATAAATCATGTTTCAGTTATCTAAGCATGTATTTTATTGTAATTAATTACAAACAACATGCTGATTTTTCTCAAGGCTAAAATAGTATGGTAAATTTTGGTTGACAATGTATTAAAACGTTAATGGTGCAAATATGTATGTACTGTTTTTTAAGGCACCTCACTAAACAGTGCACAGATGACAAAATAACAAAAATCTGTAACGTACTGATACTGATGCCAATGTAACTTGTTACACAGGTTTGGCAGATCCCTGACCACACCCCTTCTCGTCCAATCAGTGATCCTATCGTTGTGCTGGAGGGCCACTCTAAACGTGTGGGCATCATCAAATGGCACCCCACTGCCCGCAACATACTCCTCACTGCAGGTAAAGACCGTCTCCATACTGCTACTCTGATTCATTTAAGTGTTGATGTTATCAATCCCACAAACGCAAGCTCTTAATCTTAATAAATACAAGATTGGGGCATTTAAGACCCAGAAGAGACAAAATGAAACAATAAGCCATGAGAAGCCCAAAGGGTTAAAGCTGGGCTGCTTTGTATGGTTTATAGAAGACAGATTAGATATGGTTTCTTTTTTTTGAACATGCAGATTCTATTCAGTTTCTATTCAGTGTGCTTGTGTCTCAGGCAGTGATAATCTGATTATCATCTGGAATGTGGGCACTGGAGAACCTCTGATGACCATGGATGACCATCCTGACCTCATCTATAACGTCAGCTGGAACTACAACGGCAGCCTCTTCTGCACCACCTGCAAGGACCGGCGCATCAGAGTGTGTGATCCTCGTAAAAATGAGGTGTTGGCGGTAAGTATTATGACAGTGAAATTGGAGATAATCCATCTTTTTAATGAAACTAAATAAGTAGTAAAAAGTAAAGACTAGAAAGACTAGAATCTTGAGGCAGTTGAAATGAACCTTTCATTCATGTCTTCTTTAGGAGAGAATGGCTCCACATGAGGGTATCCGGCCAATGAGAGCCATTTTTACCAGAGAGGGCAACATTTTTACCACAGGTTTTACCAGGATGAGTCAGAGGGAGCTTGGCCTGTGGGATCCAGTAATAGAGCCAAATTAAAACTATTTAAATGAATATTTGATTTTCATTGCCCCTTTTAATCCCCTGTTTTCATTTAATACAACTGATGGTGGTTTTTTCTGCCGTTTTAGACTAATTTTGAAGAGCCTATTGCACTTTTGGAGTTGGACACAAGCAATGGAGTTCTGTTGCCTTTTTATGACCCAGACACAAACATTGTGTATCTCAGTGGCAAGGTATGACTGTTTCATGTCATGTGTTATTATACTTATGATGCTATAAAGCTTGCCTCTCTGGCTCCTTTATTGGATCTGTAGGGTGACAGCAGCATTCGGTACTTTGAGATCACAGAGGAACCTCCTTATGTGCATTATATCAGCACATACAGCAGCAAGGAGCCACAGAGAGGAATGGGCTTCATGCCCAAGAGAGGAGTAGATGTCACCAAATGTGAGATTGCCCGGTCAGTTACTTTTACCTTATATGTATTTGGAACATTAATGAACATTCACTCTATTATAGAAAACCTATATTATTTATTCTATATGCACTTCATATGTACTTCATATTTTATGTATAGTATAGTTTTATATATTTTGTTCTATTTTTATAGATTATATAAACTCCATGAAAGGAAATGTGAGCCTATCATGATGACAGTACCCAGAAAGGTAAGCACATACTCTGTGTTGAGCCTTTACTAATCTTAGTTAATGTTAAATTATAAATATACGTTTCACATTTCCAGTATATATAATTCAATATATAATATAAAAGTATATGAATAACTTTAGTCTAATCAATTCTTTCTTCCTGTTTTTCTGATGCTAGTCGGACCTGTTCCAGGATGACCTGTACCCAGACACAGCAGGTCCAGAGCCTGCCCTGGAACCTGAAGAATGGATGGAGGGACGAGATGCAGATCCTATACTAGTGTCCATGAGAGATGGTTATGTTCCACCAAAGAGCAGAGAGCTAAAGGTGGCGAAGAAGAACGTTCTAGACACCAGGCCCTCCACACGTAGAAGCATGTCTGTTGTGGATGGAAGCAGTTTGCCAGTAAGTAGAATATCTTGCTCATCCCTGGTCTTGATATGTTTTCTTTCCTAGCATTTATTCCTTCACCAACTCCATATAGACACTTCTTTAGAAGCTTATAGGGATGGGGAACAATATAGTAACTAAATGTATTTAATAACATTTGCATTCTTCCACATACCCACAAGTATAGGGAGACCAGTGTGTTAAATGACCTGGCCAAACCAGTGGTCTAAAATGGTCTAAAGCACTCAATGAATCAGAGCCAGAGATTACGGGCTGATTGCTCATATGACACAGTAAAGTTTCATTGTATTTAATTGTACTTTATTTAAAAACATATATTTTAGTATACAATTACAATTACAATTACAATACAGTAATTAAAGTATAGTAAACAAAATATTCTTCTCTGTCATTACCACTGGTCTATTTCTTAACAGGTTTCTGTGCTTAATACAGTTAGACTCAACATATGCTTAATACAGTTAGACTCAATTTTTTCTTTTTTCTTCAAAAGCACTAACATTCATTAAATTCATTGGAACATATTATCTTATTGGAATATTCATTGGAATTAAGAAATCAGTATTGTTAAGTGTAAATGGAATCTGAATCAGAATCATCACATTTCGAATGAGTCCCATCCCTAAAAGCTAAACAGTTCTTACCATTTGCTGATTTAGCGTGTCCCTTGACTACCTCTCTTTGCTTTGTCCCCCCCTTCCATTTCTGCTCTTCGTTCTTCTGTCTTCATCCTCAACCCTTCTTTCACTCTACCGTTTCCTCATCTGTCTTGTTCTACTTCCTCTCCTTGTTTTTCCCTTCCTACTCTTTTTCTCTTCTTTTTCAATCACTAGCCTCAGTTGTTGGAAAAACTTGTTGAAGAGATCCAAAGTCTGAAGGCCACAGTTCTCTCTCAGGAGAAACGAATCTGTGACTTAGAAAATAAGCTCTCCAAGTACACTAATGGCACAGTCTGACTGCATGATTAAAGCTAACTGAGGCTGTGCACTCTGCTAACCCCTCACAAATAAAGTATGAGCACTGATAGGCCAAGCCACTCCCACTCACCCCAGATATGATTTGTTTTTTAACATGGATTTATATCGTAACCCAGCTCAAGTGGCTTCATTGCCACTTGACTTTACATGTTCTTTCTAAATGTCTAAGAGCTTTAGAAGATTAACTTTGCAAAAACACTTGTCCTGCAATTTCCTGGTGCTTCATAGTATGTTTGTTAATATTGTGTAGTAGAACACAATATTAGCTATATTCCTTTCTTCCTTAAGGAATCTTATCAAAAAAGCATTTGGTAAGCAAAGGCTATCTTCATTTGATAAGTTACAAATCCTTGTTTGTACTTACAGCTTTTTAAACTATAAATGCTGACAAAGAATGACAAGAGTTGTAGCTACAGCTTCCTGCAGTAGTAAACAGTCAGGGTTTTTAGTAGTCTATGTGAACATACCTCATTGTATAGACCAGGACCTGGGATCAGATAGTAGCATATGTAGCTCTTATTTTGTCAGATTTAGCTAAGCAAACTCTATGGCATAAATATATGTCAGGATGTAATGCACATCTCTTATTGACATTTAATCTTAAAGGAATATTTCACCCTATATGTCACACCCTAATGTCATCTCAAAAGAAGACGTTTAGCATAATGTCGCTGTTGTATTACATACAATGAAAGTAAATGAGCACTCAGGCTGTACTATAGGCACTATTAAAAGTACTATGCGAGCGACAAAAACATTCTTCTTAATTCTTTTACAGGATTTTTAAATCTGATCAATAATCAATTTTTTTACAGAATCATGACATTAATTTTTGGGTGAACTACCCCTTTAAGGCAATTGCTGGGCAAATCATTAATCTTATATCTTTGTAAAACCTAATCTAATAATCAATATGTATTATTCAAACCTAGCTGGACTAAATAACAAAACAACGTTTGCAAAGACAGCATGTCCTAAATTATCTCCCTTACATGCTTGCATTACCAGCTCTTGAACCGCTGATAATGTCATTGTACACACCTCTGCCTTTCCAGCTTTGACCAACACAATTAAAACTCATGTGGCTTCTGTTTAACATTTCAAAATGTAAATATTATTCTAGATAAAATAAAACATGAAAAATAGCAAAGTATCTAAACCAAAGACATCATTTTGTGTTTTATGTAGAGGATAATTTGTGAGTATTATGGTTTAAATAAAACTCTTTTTGTACAAAAAAATTACATGCATTGTCACTTTCTGATTAAAATGCACACACACCAATTCCATCCACTGTTATTCTGCCTGAAGCGAGTTCCTTAATTCAAAACCATGTTTTAAACAGTCCCTTTCATTCCTCAACTCTTTTCTGTGTTTATTATTTAGTTATAAGACCAGCTAGGACATTTCTAGTACATAAACAACCCAATGGAGCAAAGGGGACTGGTTTGGGTGCAGTATCCCCAAGGTCTTTTACCTATTCAGATATCTGCAAGGGGTTTTTAATGGTAACTTTTCAATGTGTTCCACTTC
Source organism: Chromobotia macracanthus (assembly GCA_036877525.1). NCBI lineage: Eukaryota > Metazoa > Chordata > Actinopteri > Cypriniformes > Botiidae > Chromobotia > Chromobotia macracanthus. The sequence goes on from JAZGTH010000005.1 coordinate 5,479,958, forward strand.
TGCAGCACTTAAAGTGGGTTCTGATGTCAGTAAGGAAATAAACTGTTCAATTTCAGACACTCCAGTGTCAAAAACTCCATTAGTTCCATTGGATGGTAACTGGACTGCTTTCTATAGCTAAAACAGTCTGTGGGTTAAAGTGTTGTTAATGATTTCTGGAAGGAGGGGGAGTGTAAACATGTTTGTAATGGGTAGACGAGAAGTTGCAAGTCCATTTAGACTGACTCACTGGTAAGAGTAAGAGAAAAAGAAGATGTTTTGAGTTTTTCTATTTGCTCGCTGTTACTTTTGAATTTTTGAATATCTGAAATTATTGCTCAGCTAGGTCTAAGGAACTAAGGTAGTGAAGCTGGATTTAGGTCTACTGGCTACAGGTTTTGGAGTGAAATGGTTTACATCTCAGCAATGTGGGACTTCATTTGCCTACTACCTTCTCTGCTGCTGGTCCTGATTAATATTTTGCTTCGATGTAAATGGATTTGTTGCTTTGCAGAACGTACTGTTCAACAGTTGGGTTGTTGTATGTGGATTATAACCTGTAGACTTCTGAAACTCCCATATCCTGCAACAGAATCGATCAAGAAGCCGCAGCCAGAGGTTAAACTGATCTGTAAACCCACAGCACTTGCCAGCCACCTGAAGAGACAATGTTGTGCTTTGACTCAGCCTCCACTGGCAACATGGCCTCAGGCTGACCCTCATCTTCAGATTATCACCAATCTCATGTGGCCTACAAGGGAAGGTGCTGAACTGCAAGGAGGAGTCCGTTTTACAAGAGATCACCTCCTCCTCCAGGATGGTGGTATTGTAGCCCTGGACTGGGTGGTTGGTTTCACAAACAAACAAGAACAGGCCAAAAAGGAACATCATCCAGGAGGAAGAGTTCTAGGCCTCCACTCTAGCAATCCAGCTATTGTTATTTTAATTCCCAATGCTCTCGGTCGAGTGACACCACACTTGTTTAAGTTGTGCCACCAGGCTTTACAACAGGGTTTCTATCCAGTTGTGTTCCATCGTCGTGGTCATGGTGGTTGTCCTCTTACTACTCCCCGCTACCAGGAGTTTGGAAATCCCTCTGACCTTATGCAGGTGGTAGCATACTTGCGGAGCCACCATCCATCTTCGACCCTGTTTGCAGTAAGTGAGGGCTCAGGATCAGGCTTGCTGCTGTCCTATCTGGGGGAATGTGGCTCTTCATCGTACCTGATGGCTGCTGCTTGCATCTCTCCTGTGTTTCATGGACAACTGTGGTTTGAGTGGGAACTACCTTGGCTCTATCGCTGGACAGCCCTTATTTATCGCAAGTATCAAATAAACAGGTAGGCACTCATGTATATATACAGATTGATAGATGCTTCAATATTATCTTGCATGTAGATTCCAAACTACAGAATCTACAGGTACCATTTCAAACCATTATTATACATGATGCATATCTGACCAACACATATTTTGTAGTCTCTAACCATTTAAAAGTTTCATCACATTTTGTAGAGAAATAAGGTGTAACAATCATATCAATGGGAAACTGCAAGAACTGTGACCTGTCAGGTCACTGTGAAATTTCACAGTGCAGAACTTGTAGATGACAACGCCAGTAGGGCTACAAGCCCTGAAATTAAACTGTACATATTTGACCTTTTCCATAGGTATGCCACTGCTTTGAGCTCTGTGATGGATGTAGCAAAAATTCTCTCCTGCAGCTCCCTGCGAGATATGGAGGAATTCATGTTCTGTTCTGTTAAGCACCAAGACCACAGGATGTCAGATTCCATGGACCAAGTTAGAAAAGACAATTCAAGGTTCTCATCAATGAGGCCCGACTGGGTGGGTTACTGGGAGAGAAATGAACCTTTGCGAGATGCAGATGAAGTGGCAGTGCCAGTACTCTGCTTGTGTAGCAAAGATGACCCCCTTCAGCCACCTCTTCCCGCTGTACCTGAGGCACTTTTTCACAACAGCCCTTACTTCTTGCTGGCCCAGACTGAACAGGGAGGTCATTGTGGCTTTATGTATAAGGATAAAAATGGAGGTACTACTTCCTGGAGCCATTCTGCAGTGCTGGAATATTTTTGTGTGATTGCCGATTTCTTTGGGTTAGAGGACAAGAAAGGGTTCAAGGATGTTGCACAGTGTTGCAGCCATGGCCTGAGGCATAGCACCAGTGCTGTGCTCTCCACAAGGAGGAGGTCGACCTTGCTTCGGAAAGAAAGGCCCGTTCTAAGTTCCCGAAGACGGCAAACCTCTACTCCCTCTGATGCATTCACATTTGAAGAAGAGCAAGAGGAATTTACTTGGAATAGGTCCTACACTCGCTGAGTGAGGGGAGCAGGTGGTGTGCTAGAAGAATAGCAAGAATAGCTATCAGGGGTTGGGTGCCTTACTCAAGGGTGCTTCAGTTGTTACCTGCAACTTGAACCAGCAACCTTCTGATTACAAGCCCAACTCACTAACCAGTAGGCCACAACTACCCTTTAGGCTTAATCATGTACATTGTATTCAAACATACAAATGACAGAACAGAACCAATATGTACTAAAATTACTTTATTACAATTGATTTCTTTGTCCAGTAGCTCTCTGCCAACAAAAGGAGTAATTACAAACAAAACATTACATTTGTCCCCTTAGGTTTTCAGATTTTTTTTGTACATTTTAATTCACTTGTAAGTTTTTTTTGTTATGAATAGCCATAACAATTTTTGTTATCTCTCCAACATTCAGTTTTTCACAATCTATACATTTTAATACAGGTTATATATGGATTGTTATGGTAACAGTGAAGCAAGGAAGAAGGAGACAATGACCATCAAAGGAAACAGATGAAATACTGGTAAACTCACTGTAGAGAGATGTACCCCTTCCCCTTTTATCACCAATCCCACTGTTTTCACACTTTTGAAAAGGTTCATTAAAACAGGGATGTTAGGTGCTTCAACAGAAATCTAATCTTGTTGATAACGGGGCAAACTGCTCTCTTTGAAACATACTGCATGACCCTGCTTTATCATTTAGACATGATAGACTATGGAAGAATAACTATGATCTGTGTCACCTTAAGAAAGTGTTATCACCATTTGGGTCTATGGCTACTCCTCTGTCCAGTAATTCCATTACAGAATAAGACTTAATGAACAGCATGTTATTTATGTCATTTTATCAGGGTCAAACCTTTAGCACTGGCTGTGCATTGGCTCAGTTGGTTTTAGTTCGATTGAGACTTATATCCCATGCATATGCCAGAAGTGTGACAAGCTAGATGTTTAGAAATGAAAGATATAGGTAGCACTGACACTTGTCATCTACTGGACCAAATGCATGATTTACTTTCTCAAAAAGGATGTACTGAAATTCAGGAAGTGAAAGGCTCCTTCATCAAACTTCTGGAAAGTTTTGGAAGCCATTCCATAATAGGCATGATGGCAGTTTTTTTCCTGTTTGGAACAGAGGAACTACATGGAGTTGAAATTTCCAAAGATGAAAGTTCTCTGTGCTGGTTCACAGATAACAACATAAATACTGGCACTACTGCAAATGGTCATTCACTCCTTTGAAAGCAAGGAAAGAAGCATATACAGAATGACAGAACTTTAAAGATAAAGTCCAGATAAAGTGTACTATCTTTTGTGGGAGAAAAGTCTAATTGCTGAAAAAAAAAACTTTTTTGGCTTCGCTTGACATCTTGGAGAATATGCCTTGTGTATGTATGTATATATATATATATAATTTGTTTTCTTTTTAAATAGTTTACTGTCAATATTAGAAACCAAGGTGTTTTCAACAAATTTTCTTTTGTCTTCACATTCAAGCAATTAAATTTTTTATTTTATTTAAATTTTATTCTATTTTTTAACTATTCAAAACCTGGTTTGACTGTCTTAATTCCCATTTATTATTTAAATTTCTAAATATACAATATACACAAACCTTTTTCCTATACATCCCACTTAAAGCTCCTCACTCTATACCCTTCCATCATAACACAATGTTTAATATTCCAACCTTTATTCCTTATAGTTTTTATCACTGTTTCTACATGCTGTGGTAAGCATTCAGTTGGAGGGTGGAGGTTCGGCAGCAGTTGCCGGAGCTCCAGGGTGGGCTTGGAAGAGACAAAGGCATTGCAGGGACGACAGCAGCAGCACCCACCCGCCCAGCAAAAACATTCAGTGGTCTCAAGCCTACCCAACCCAGACCTCCCCACCCCTAATCCCCACAACACGCTCTTGTCGAACCCAGCCTGAGAAAGGGAAGGGGGGGGCACCAGACGTTCAGGAGATCTGCTTGTAAATGAAGGGATGAAAGTGTCAGAGGGATGATAAAGTGCATTTCTGTGAGGTTAAGCTCGGTGAAAGTTACTGAACAAATAAACCATAAAAGTGAACAAAAACAGGTTATTCCCCTTTTGCATAGTTGCGATTGTTAACTTTGGCATCACTAAATCAAACAACTAAAATTAACATTAATACACATCAACAGCTTTGTCACACTGTTACTCAGGAGCGAAGTTTTACTGTGCCAACCTGCTTTAACTCTCATGTACATTCACACAGAAGAACTGTCATTCTATGTAAGCAGCCCAAGACATCTAAACCTTTACTTTTCAAGTCCCCTAAAATATCTTAAAACACTATCTTATAGTCCTTTATCTTTTTGGCCTATAAAAACAGATACAATTTCTTTATATATTTACTCTGAACACCAGTATTTTATGCTAAGTTTTAAAAGCAAAACTGAATCCAGATGTGTTTTTGGTTATTTGGACATACAGAAGGGTGGCAATGCATGACAACATATAAAAAAATAAAAAATAACAAAATCAAGACAATTCAACATAATCCTGGCAGCTGATGTCTTAGAATTTCACAGTATATTTTCATAGATGTTCTGGCACAAAAAGAGCATACTGTTTAATAACACAACTTAAAACAATAGTGCTTAATATTTATTAAGACTAAGCTAAAAAGTGCATTGTAAAGCTTAAGTCTATCACATTCTGGTATCCAGCCTTTCTATATATCATCTATGCAACTGTTTTTATATGAATCCCTGCATCTAAAGCAGATGATATGCACTCCACTCCAAAAAAAACAGTCGCAACCACCTGCAAGACCACGATAAAAACTCGCTCCATAAAAACTTACATCCAGTTCTTCATCTCAACTGTGAGAGGCAATGCACAGCATTCATATATTTATTCTCACTATCACTAACATTCTCGTATCAACCCAAAATCAGCATCCTTACACACTCTAAAATGCACATGGCATCTCTACATTCACTACAACACATCACTGCAAAAATGCCCTAAGACAGTCATCTGGATTCTAGCTGAAGTCTAGCTGAAGGCTTCATCTGAAGATACAAGTGTCCAGATCCTCTAAGTGCCCTTCTGCCCAACATCCATATAACTGGAACTACAATGGACACCTTTTGTGCTTACTGTGGTGCATAAAACAGGTACCCAGAGGTCAAGAAATAAAGGAATGGGTTGAATGAAGAGAGGAAACGTTAAGCAGACTACTTTTCCTTTAGGTCCCCCTCTGATCAAGGTGCCCCTGTATCCCTTCCCTTCAGGGTGAAGTGGGACGGGTGTTGTGGGACAGCAGTGGGTGGTCTTACGTGTAGGACAAGTGCGAGCCATTGGAAATCTGAGAGGCGATGCTGGCGCTCCTGCTCATCCCCTGCTCACTGCGGCCCCCTGAGGTGGCCCGCCGTACTGCCTGCGGACTGTTCCGTAGCCCACCGCTTCCTCCACTTGAACGCTGACTGCCCCCAGGCCCATGGTGCCCCCAAGGAGGCGGTCCCCCCGAAGACAGGCCGTGACCCCAGGGCTGCTGGATTGAGCCACTCTGGCTTGGATGATGGTGGTGGCCATGCTGACTTCCGCCATGGTACCCTCCCCCCCATTGTGACCCCTGAGAGCCTGCACCGTGCTGGGAGCCCCAGCTACTCTGGGCCCCTGGAAAACTATAACTGTGGGCATCTGACGAGGCCAAACTGGAGAGCACCATGTTGCTGAAACCCAAACGCATGCTTTCAGAGTCAAACGCCTCAATCTCCCTGGCCTGTTTCTCTAACAGGCTGCGAATTCGTTCCGAGCGTTCGTTCTGTAGGGCAACCATCTCCTCCTCAATCTGACAAGAACAAACAAGAAAAACAAACAGAAAAACAAACAGAATCGAGGGAAAGATTAATAAATCATGACGGAATTTACATTTTTGCGGTAACTATTCCTATATTTCTTATTCTGGAATGTCAAAATTAAAACCTTTATTTCCAGAGCCAAACTTATTTATTCTAAGCATTTAGAACAATAGCCCTTCAACAAGAGCGTATGCTACAGGGTACTTTTGTGTTTGCATTTCTTAGTTAACATACCTTCTGCTCCAGGAGAGCCCTCCGCAGTGAGACTCTCTGCTCCAGCTCCTTCCTTTCACGCTCATGCTGCGCGTCTGTCTGCATTTTTATCTTGCTTTGATAAGCATTTAACAGCTCAAGCTCCTGCTGCAGCTGCATTTTTAGCACCTGACACTCTGCCTCCTGTGCCTCATCCAATCGCAGCTGATCAGAGAGAAAAGAGGCGGGGCTATATTTAGCATTGAAATACAAAAGCACATTTAACATGCTCATCTTTTTTATTCCAATCCTCTCTCCTCCATTGTTTACTCACAGCTTGTGTGGAGAGCATGTCATTGATGGAATGGTCATACTGCTCGGCGAGGATGGCTAATTTTCGTGTCTGTTCCTCCTTTAGCCTCTTCAGCACAGCCTTGTGGTCTGATTTAGGCGTGGTTTCCAGAAGGTGGTTGCGCAGGGCTTTATACTGCCGGGTTTGAATCTTACATGTGTCCTGGAACTGCTTCTTGATCTGCAGCTCTTTAGACTGAAGAAGAGGAGCAACAGTGAAAAAAAAGAAAAAAACTAGGTACTGCATGCAACAAAAACAAGCATGACTGAAATCATCTCACAAACCTTAAGGCTCTTAGGCTGTTGTCGGACCTCCATGACATGCTTGCGGCGTAGCTCTCGCTCTCTGCGCTTGTTGTACTCCAGTTGGTTGGTGAGCTCAGTCTGGTGCTGCAGGCGGATGAGCTCTGTGCGCATCTTCTGGATGGTGCCCAGGTGCCTCACCTCCAGCTCCTGCATGGACTCATGATGGCGAAGCAGCATGGCATGTTCCAGATCCTTTTGTGTCTGACGTTTATTTAGCTCCTGAATCAAGAAACATACAGATGGTGTTGAGAGGAACTAAACTAGCGTGCCGAACAGCAAGGAAAGGTAAACTTTTGTACATTTTTAGAAGGAATTGTCAAAATGAAGTCCACTTTAAGTCTAAATGAGTGTTCCAAATTTTACATTTCTCCAATCCATATTTGGCCCCTATAAATGGATTAATGAGGAATGTGATGTTACCTCCCGCACAAGGTCCTGTTCTACATTGTGTTTTGCAATAAGGATTCGCCGTTTAAAGCGGCGACACTCCAGCTCCAGATACTGGCGTTGTCGACGGAGCAGGTTGGCCTCCTCTTCTGCCTGGTAGTGCTGAAAGTTCTCCTTCTGCTTCGACAGCCATTCCTGCTTCTCCTTCTTAGGTGTGGACTGGTTTTCACTGAGCTCCTGAACACAGTGTGAGACCCATAAATGTGTTAATGTGGAAAACACAATGTGATTTGCGCCATGTGCTCAGTAATGTTTGTAGAGCTTGTATTACTAGGGGTGCGTAACTAACACTGAATAACAACGATTTTTATTAACGCACTTTAGGTTTCCAAATACCAGAGTGGCATTATATTTGCAAAAATGTTTTAGCTAAACATTTCTGTTTAATACTATTTTTATTGGTGCACATTAATGTAAACAACTAATTTCTATTGTTTAATTCTGTTACATTATGTTAATAAACCTGGTTTATGCTTTAAAATTTAGGATATACTTTATTTAATTTCCTTCTTGTAAAGAGAATCATGTTTTAAGCCAATTTTAGAGTGAATACATAAATTATACATTTTTATACTTGTTTTTTTTTGAATATGCAGACACACACCTCTTTCAGTTGCTCCTTTCGTAGCTTGTACTCTCGTTTCTGAGACTCCAGGAAACTGCTGAGCTCTTTTTTCTGCTGGGCCTGAATGTGCTGCTGGAATTTCTTCTCGTCATTGGCAAATGACTTGGCCTACCGGCAAAAGAATCATAAAAATGTCAAAAAACAAGATACAATCATGACACAACATGGCCAAAAGTTTGTCCACCGAAACATCACACAACCATATGTGCTTGTGCAGAATTACATTTTTTTTAATGCTTTAATAATTAAATTAAAAATGAACTGCATTAATACTATAATAATAATTAATAATAGTAATTATTTTAAATAAAAGTAATCATTTTAAGTTAAAGTAATTCTTATGTTTAGGCTTTTAACTACATGTTAGGCTGCAGGAATTTACTCCCATACAGGCACAAGAGCTTCAGTGAGGTCAGACACTGAACTAAAGGCCCCTAACCAATCTGATGCCATATCCTCATGGGAAGTTTTGAATCACATGATATTATGATCCCTTCCTGTTCCCTGATTTCTCCCTTCATGTGTCCCTTCTTTCATTAACTATCCCATCCCACTCAAGGCAAAAATTCCCCTAAAATATATTGCAAAATATTGTATGCCTACCCAGATGGAGGTGCCTACATACTTTTGGACATGTAGATGACGGCTGAAGATAAAGCCTGCCATCACTATAGTTGAGTGATGTAAGAGGAAGTTTGACTGACACTGAGGCTGATGGGAATCCCCATTTCATTATCAGTTTTTAGATGGCTTTCACATTACTCTGATGTACAGTATATTTGTGATAAAAGCTGCCCAACCAGTGAGAGCACTTGATTCTATGCAGACCATGTGACATGTCTTGTGCATACTTACATCTTTCTCCATGGTTGCTTGGTTTTTCTTCACCAGTTTCTCCATCTCAGCTGCAAAGCTGTTTCTCTGGGCCTCCAGCTCTTTGTCCAGCCTCAGTCTGTGTTCATCCATCTCTGCTTTTAGTTTGTTCTCCAGTGCCATGAGATGCTTCTGGTGTTGCCGTCTCATACGCTTGTAGCCGGACATCTGCTCCCTCAACTCAGAGTCCTGCTCGTGCTCCTGCATCTGCCGAGTCACCTGTTGGGAAAGGGAGACAAGGAAAACGTGAGAAAATATTGTAAATTATTGTAAATTGTAAGTAAATTCTTGTGACAGCAAACTGTTAAAGTGAAAGTGGCATATTTGTCAGGTATGGTAACCCATACCCAAAATGTGACCTCTGGATTTAACCCATCACTGGTGAGGAGCGAACACACACTGCAAGTCATGAATACACACTGCAAGTCATAAATACATTCAAAGCAGTGGGCAGCACAGCACCTGCGGTTAGATGCCTTGCTCAAGGGCACTTCAGTTGCTGGAATCAAAACATTACAAGCCTAACTCACTAACCAGTAGGCTGCAACTGCCCACAATTAACACTTTATCCATACTGAGAGCAACCAATAATGCAACATTCGATGACATGGGCCAATCTTCGTACTTTGTACGATTATAAAAATTGATTGCATTGGTTATTTTGGAATAGTAAAATAATTTTACAAATAAGGTTAGCATTGACTGAACTGTGTATTAGTTAAATATAGAATAAAGCAAATAAAATTCAGTGGTAAAATTTTATAGCAACTAAAATGCTAAAATACTAATCCATGTGGTAATTAAAGAAATAGAATTATTTTGCAATAAAGCAACAAGATCACAAATAGAAATGGGTCATGAAATGAACGAAGCGACACGCCACTAGACACGTCCAGTGTAACTATAACCTCAGTGATTTTAACAGAACTGATGGAGCAATCAAAACAGATAATCTGGGACTGACTCACCAGAGAGGCCGTGCGAATGGTGGCGAAGTGCTCACGGTTGCGATGGTGTTTGCGTTGTGGGGGCGGCGCAGGTGCCACCTGAGCTTCTGAGGGACGTGTGCGTGTCTCAGGATCCTCGTGGTAAACTTCCTCTTCCTCCTGCAGGACCACAAATGCAGAAAAAAGCATATTAAGACATTCACTGGGATGTTTAAATCTCTTTGCACAGTAGGAGCGCTGATGCTATAGATATATTGCATATTGTAATACATAACTAAAATGTCTATCACTTGGGTTCCACACAAAGTGCACGTACTGGTTTAAGATGTATGACCGAGCTGTTGGACATGACGGTATGGTCTTTCTCCAGGTCAAGATCGCTCTTGTTGTCATCAGCAGCATCTGGAAGGCTATTTACAGAGCTGCTTTGAGAACTGGCGCTGATTGACATGCTGGGAATGGACTGGTTACTGCCCACGCTGCTCACTGTACCTGTGCGACCTGCACCATGCTCCGGTTCCTAAACATACAACAGCAGTTCAGAGTCCAGCTGCAATTATAGTCATATATCCAAAGAAACAACTGAACAAACAGGTGTGTATAAGTTTAATTCCCAGGGAAAGCACATGCTAATTAAACTGTATTGCAATAATTGCGGGCTGGCCTGCTGCATTAACAGAATTCTGTAGGAAACAAAGGTTAATAACATCATGGTAACAGTACGGGATTGACTCCCAGAGAGACACTGAACCAATCAAATATATATTATAAGACTTTGAATAATAGTACATATCTACGTATCTGTAAGTAATCTTTGGGAACTGACCTCATCTCCATCCTGGGTCTCAGTGGTTGGCCCATTGTGGGCTTCCTGAAAAAGAATCTTCTTCATCTTGCGGTACTGCAGGTTGTCGAGCTCTCGGACTGCATCTTTAGTCCGCAAAATCAGGTCCATTAGAACAGATTCAGGCCTCTCTCTCAGGACGAAGGCATGCTACAGTTTTATAAGAGCATGCAGAAAACAAACAAGTTATTCTTGACAGTATTAGGTCGGATTGTGATGAATATCAAAGGGTAAAGGGACTCTTAAGAGTTTAATGCAAAGTAAACACCTGCAGCAGATCCTCAGAGTGTGGTCTGTCCTGGGGAATTTTCTGAAGGCAGGAGTCAACAAAATTCCTAAAATATTCAGTCCTGAGGAAAGACAACAACACAGCAAGTTATCAAATGCATTAATCAAATTATTGATTAATGCATCTTTACGTCCATGTGAGACAGAAATCTATGTATTTTCATTAATTCACTAGTTGGTGGGAAGTCTTTAAAAAAAAGAAAACCTGTATATTAAGGTTGCTTTAGCCTTCACCACATCGTAATTACACGCGTTCAGAAAGCAATAGCACAGGATGCAATTTATTGTATAAATCTTTACGATTCATTTTAAGATGGAACTTTTCTAAAGCACAGCACACTATAAACATGCCAAAATCATTTCTCAGAAGTTCAGCCTATGAAGTGGACCACCACACAAGATGTTCACTTCACTAATCCACCAAATAACTAGTTAACTATCTTAACCCATCTAAAGCATCAGGACTCACCATTCACTTGACTGCAGTGTGGGGCTCTCATTCTGTGCTATATGGTATAAGGCACTCATTGCATTCATGTTAAACAGAGGAGGCTTCCTTTCCGCTACAGCATCAGTAAGAGAGAAAAATGAGACAGACTTTCATAACATTAGATACTTTCAATTTATGACAAGCAACACTTATGCATCAGTTACCTAGTTCAATACAGGTTATCCCAAGAGACCAGATGTCAACCTTCCCTTCGTACTGTCCCTCATCCATGGCTAATATCACCTCAGGAGCCATCCTGAGAGAAACAGGATTAGGGTGTATTAGTGAACCACCAGTCTGTGTGAAATGAGTAATTATTACACACTGGCAACTGCAGTGCTCACCAATATGGTGTCCCCACAAAAGAGTTTGCTGGAGAAGCGATAGAGGCAGAACCAAAGTCTGCCAGTTTGACCTGTCCTGGCTCAGTGAGCAGGATGTTCCCAGCTTTGATATCCCTGAGTGGAGAAGAGGATATACAAAGAATAGTCAAGAATAGATATAGTTTTCTTTTGATATCTACAGGCAGTGTAAAGTTCTTGTGTGCAACCGGTGAGGGTAACACAATATAAAGATCTAAAGTCTTACAACAAATATAAATTTTCCATTTATTTTGTGGTACCCAGTGTTTCTCTTGTCACATTCAACTGAGTCTACAAGCTGACAAGTGCAGGTTTTTAGGACTGTGTTCCATTTTTTTAGGACTGTGTTCAGCAGTGAAATAAACCAATAACAGAACCAAACGTCACAAAACTTATTCAGTTCTATTATTAAAAACCTTTCATAGCATTACTAAATGAACACACATTGCCAGATTATCGAAAAACCCACTAACCTGTGAATCATGTTATGGGAATGAAGGTATGCAAGGCCCTGCAAAGCACCATGGGTAATTGCTGCAATCTCAATTTCCTGAAGGGGCTTCTTGTGAACTAAGCAAAAAACAATAAAGAGTATGTGCTCATCAAACTTATTAAAAGTGAAAATAATTCTTAAACCTAACAGTCACCTAAATATAAAATAAAATACAAGCAAATCAATAAGCACCGCCCCTAAACTTGGAGAAAACATTTATACAAATATTCAAATACAAACACAGATTTCAAATACAACCAAATGTTTGGCATCTTGCCTTCAAGGAGGTCAGAGGCTGAGCCCAAACAGTACTCCATGACAAGCTAAAAAATTAAAAGAAAGATGAATCAGTTTACTTATACTGAATAAAAGAGGTTAAACAAAGAGGGACTGATTGACAGATTTATCTTGGAAACAAAGATTTCTTACCCATGCTGTGTGTTCCCGCAGGTAGCATCCTTTATATTCGATGCTGTTTGGGTGTCGTATTCTCTGGAGGAACTTGACTTCCTTAATAATGTCCTGCCATTTCTAAGAAAGAGAAAGTAGCATAAAATCAAGTCTTTGAAATATATGTTCTTTGCTACATTGTACATTAACTACAGCTCTTCAAAAGGTCGGAAAAGTGTAAATTACTACAAATGACTACACATTTATCCATCAAATTACTGTGTCCACTGATGTAAATGAACAAACTGGTTATGTCACTCACTAACACAGCGCCTAAATAGGGAAAGGCACTGCTAACAGCATCCTTTGTACTGAGATTATGTGTAATCTGATTACTGCTAATCTGAAATGACAAGGGAAAAACTGCCACCAACTAAACTATGAATGGCTCTGCTTCAACCTGACATGTTACACAAGATGCTAAATGTGACTGCAGCAATTTAATTTAATTTTGTTTAATGATAGTGTTTGATACTGGAGTTACTGATGGTGAAATGTCATATAATCCTTTGAGATTGGATTGCCTGTAATTATGTTAAAACAACACTGTTGATTGTGAATCTAAAAACTTACAGGGCAGCACACAAAACAAATTGCCATGATTATATTTTATGTACTGTCCCCACTCTTAAAGGAACAGTTCACAGAAAAAGAAAATCATCCAATAATTTACTCACCCTCATGCCATCCTCAGTGTATATGACTGGGTGCATGTTTCTTCTTTCAGCATGCCGATAACTTTGAACCTTATTAGTTCTAGTCTCCTAAATAGTCATATGCGTTTTTCGTCACGAGACACACAAGAACCAGTGACATTCCAAGTTATCGACTTGCTGCTTTAATGGAATTTAGTGCTCTCATCTGTTTGTTTATATGGATACCAGACGTATTTACTGCTTAATAAGATCAAATTATTATTTTTCTTTCACAATCATATTGTTTTGCTTCAGAAGACATTTAATAACCCACTGGAGATGTATGGATCTCTTTTATGAGAGATCCATACACTTTTTGGAATTTCAAAGCCATTACAAAGCTGAACCAGGATATTATTATTGTGTTCAAAAGAAGAAAGGCATATACACCTTGACAGTGAGTAAATTATGGAATAATTTTCATTTTCAATGAAGTGTTCTTTTAAAAAGTGGAAGGAAAGCCGAATCCACAACCAACCAAGTTCAAAGTGTAAAGCAGGACAACTGACCTCATTGGATTGTTTTCCACTGTAGGACATCTTCTTGATGGCCACCACCTCTGCAGTCCGCACATCCCGCGCCTTAGCACGATACAAAGAAATATGACAGTTTTTTCAACAAACTCGTGAACAGTCACCCGATGCAGCTGGATACTACAGCTGAGAAGGAACTAGCAACCAACAGCAAAGAGACTCAAACTGAATCGCTGCCAGTGTGAATGACTTTTTATCTTAATTAGGATTAGTTATAATTCAGACCTTCTAACATCTAAAAATAAAGATGACAAATGGAACACTTACAAAATAAACAGCACCGAAGCTGCCATGACCAATCTCACGGAGGTCTGTGAAGAGCTTCTCAGGGTCCTCCTTGAAGAAGAGCTCTGCAATTTCGGGGTCCTTCAGGCTCCCTGCCCGGCTGGTGGAGGGCATGCTGTGAGCCGGGGGACACGCCGCACTCCCAGGGGACTATCTGGCCGTGCGACTACGACACGTCACGTCCTGCGGGTTACTCATCTGCTGGAGGTAGGCAGTGTACGCATAGAAACCTGCAGTAGGAGAGACATGAATATGCCAACACAAACATCAATTACAGTATCAGTAAACAGACACCTGTCCATACACCTGTTTTATTGTAACATCAGTTGTAAAGAATGTCTAAAAATTCTGAGCCTTCTGTGTAAATGCAAGATAGAATGCCGAAAAATTATTTCTTTCGGTTGCCAGCCCAAATACAAATCCAATACACTTCATCAACCCACAAATACACTCGTAAAAATGTAAGGCAGCTCACAAGCTGCAAGCACTCTCGTTGACCAGTCGTTCTGCTGCATTCTTATCTCTTCTAGCTCATTCAGGTTTGAAGGGAATTGAAGCAATGTGTTGCCCAGCCGACACTGTAGGCGTATTCACAAACCCTTAGAACCGCCAAGACACTGATTTAACAAAACATATATAGGAACGAGATGCTAACTGTATGTGCTGCATCCAACATTAGCAATGCTTATAATATTATATTAGTCTCGGCCTGTGAAATGTCCATTCCTCATTCAAGAACAACAGGTTTAAGGGGTCAATGTTGAGCCAATGTTTCCAGTCCAGATCACTTGGAGAAGGGGTTTAACCTAAAAGGGTAAAGGTCAATGAATGGGTGCCAAGTCAAATGTATTAATTTTAAATATGCATTGCTCTTTAGAGAAGCCTTTTTACAGAATTATTGTGTCCTAATACCACCAGTGATCAGGCCTTCTCACAACCCTTTGTCACCACTGTAGTGTTAACTAGCTGAGTTAATCTGAACAAACTGCAAACAACAGGCCTGGTCCTTCTTTTAGAAGCACTCAAAAAAAAACAACTACTGCCCATTCCCCTAGACATGTGATAACACAGAAGGGAAGCAAAAATCACAAGACAGGCTGAGGAGGGTGACGCTCAACACAGTCTTGCATTTTATTTCTTTCTCCTTAAAGAACAGCTGTGAAGGCAAAAGGTGTCTTTGAGAGCCAGAACACTGATTTTATAATAAGTGCATGGCCGTCAGTAATATATCCTAATGTGAGACAACTAGAAGATTCAAGGGTAGTATAGATTGCTGCCAAAAGAAACTGTTGGTGAGTTTCACATGGTGACTGATGACCACACGTGTTGCTTGCCCATATAAAACTTGTCTCTGTTGTAATTAGGTTTTGTGGGTGGTTGCCAAGGCATTGCTAGGATTAGCTGACTACGATTCTACATTATAGGAAAAAGTATAAAGATCTACAAAAAATTATTTTAAGTATCACGTTGTGTGATTTACAGACATAAATGCCAAGCTTTTGACTTAAAGTATTGACTTTATAAAAGATCAGACCAATTAGCCCTAAAGGACCAACTTTCCTCAAAGTGTTCAAGAAATTGGCTGTGTAAGACTAATTAACTGTGTTGACGCCATTGATTATTTCAGTTTATAAAAATGCTTCTTTTAGAAATACATGACACTATTGGCCTATTACATAAAGATAATGTGAAGCCTCTGAGGAAGAATTGCTGAATTACTATTTTAGCTCCTCTGGGAGTGAATAGAAAACAGCTCAGCATTCATAAACCCGCAAGGAATACTGCTGTGCACCAGAGAATATTTCTAATGCGATATTTATCTTCACGCACTGCAATGTTTGTAACCCAACTTCTCAAAGTGCTAACATTATAATTATAATCACTGCCTTTACTATGTTACAGATAATGATGTCTATAAAAAACAAAATACAGATGTCTATAATAAACGCCAGATAATTTTGGAAATTGTATTTCAGACAAGAAAGTTATAGTAACTATCTGCAGAAGGTCATAAGCAGGAACACAATATACTGTAAAGAACTCTGTTGGTTGTGTGGTTGTGGGCTGGTCAGCAGTAAAATAACTGCATTCTGTAAAGATGAGCAGGAACAACTATATAAAACAAAGTACATATTAACTGTAGTTAACTAGCAGTCTGTACCACTTTACTTGGGACCCACCTAAATTGGGTCTAGCTTAAGCAACATTCTGTTGTGCCACCGGCTTGTAGGTGAGAGAAGCTCAGCAAGATAATCTGAGACACAGATTAGTAACTCTAGTGTGAAACCTACAGGAACTTTGCCCTGCTCCCTGGTAAATCTCTGTGGGAATTCCCTTCAACACCCTTAACAAAAATGAGTGAGAAAGAACTGTTGGTTCTTATCTTTAATAAGCAGTGTGGATGTACAGTAGTATTTGCCGGGTCCTAACCCCTCCAAAGAATTCACACTGTGGTTGTCAGAACCTACTGTTAACTTCTCAACACGCATAGCTACCAGGACATTTGGTTAGAAACGAGACAGATAAAAGTTTCTGTGGATTTCTGAAATTTTGAAAATAACAAACCGGCATAAAAATAACTTTTCTTTTATTGGAACATGTCATTAAGAGGCCTGAGGTCATGCTATATGAATGCAGACTGACGATTGCACACATAAAGACATTCCTCCAGAGAGCACTAACAGGAAGTGCACAGATGAAACACTTCAATAGCTGAGGAGATGTCTGAGATTATCCCTGACATCTAACCTACCTTAAGTTCCACTTTGAAAGAGTGAAATGAACAGATTGCTAAATGATACAATCAGCATTCATCGGTTTGTTCCAGGGAGTTATGAAATACTATGAAAACACCCTTTCAAGCTATTTCATAACTAAAGTTTTCTTCTGGCCTGTCTGGAAACCTGGACTGGACTAACCAAACAGAACAATGAATTATGTTATGATTTAAAACAATAGCTAAGCTGAAAAAAAAAAAACAATGACAGACTTTAACGAGTCAAAGGTCAGGTGAATTATTTCCGTCTGCCCCACTGACATTTAATTTGCAGAAGCATTGTAAATATCCAAGGTATTCCAGGTAATCTTATATGCTTAAATGAAACATTTCCTTAAAGGAAAAGTTCACCTAAAAATGTACTCAATGTCAATTTACTGTAAAAGGTACAAACTTCTTTTTACTGTAAAAGGCACAAACTTCAGAAAATGTGCAGAATGTTTTTAAAACTGTTTTCCATACAGTACAAGCTGTCAAGCTAAAAAAAAATGTAATTAATATTTTTATAGTATTTCAACAAATTAAACATTGGCAAACTTGACAGCCAAAACCACTATGAACTGTTGTTGTTGTTTGAAAAAGAGGAACATGTACATTCTTCAAAATTTTCCATTTTGTGTGCCCTGGGATGCAACATAGGATACAGGTTCTGAACGATATGAAGGCGAGTAAATATTAAATAAAAAAAAAATTGATTTTGTATATAAAAATATATAATATATAAAAAATATATATAAGTTGCAATTTTATTCAAATACCAACAAACCTGTGTGAAGAAACAACACTGTCAAAATCCTTACAATCATTTAACAGACCATGTTATTTCTGTTTATTCTTATAATGCCATAGTTTAGCTGTATGCAGAAATCAAAACAATACCAGACAACACCAGACGTGTTCTTTCTGTTTTGTTTGTGCAAAAAAAGCGTGACTGTCCTTCACTGGAAGCCTCCTTTATTGATCAACATCTCAGTTTAACATGCTGTTAAACTGTTCTCATGACAGAAGGTTCCTCCTTCCTGGTGCAGGTATCCAAATTCTATAAAGGTGACATTCTCTCATACTAATCAAATTCACACAATCCGTATATACTTTTCAGCTACCAGACCCTAATCTACAGTGTGTGGACAAGAGCTTAGAGACCAATCAAACGCAATCAAATAGAACAAGACACAGCAAGGTCATATTTTCTCGTAAAAGACTGACAAGCTTGTAGTCACTGTATTAGGTTATTCGTTTTGTCTAGTTGTGTTTCTGTAGCTCAACTGGGAGAGCATTGTGTTTACAGTGCAAGATTGTGGGTTCAATTCCCAGGGAACACTGATAAAAAAATATATATACCTTGAATACACTGTAAGTTGCTTTGGAAATAAAGCGTCTGCCAAATGCATAAGTGTAAATGTCTACAGAAACAGTAGTCAGCAATCTGTTTGATACTGAATAACTAAGTGTGTATACTGATATATTCACCAAAGCACTGACTTTAGTTCTAATTATCAGTAGGACTTAATAAGAAAAATTAGGCCTAATCAACATAGTCTCTGTAAAAAGACAGACATGTGAAAAGAGTAAATGGTGCAAGGACTACAACGCAGAAGAGTAGTATTTTTTCAAGAAAAATACAACGTTGGCAGTAAATGGCAGTTGCAGACAACAATATACATTCATCTTCAGTCAAAGCCAATGAAAGAAGAACTGATGAACAGAAGTTGTTTAAAGCCAGACAAAGAGCAATTTATAAAGGATGATCCAGAGGAATTAATTGCCGTTGCTTACTCATGTCGCTGCAAAAACTAGGTTGGCTGGTTGCCTACAGGAGGCCATTAAAATATTAATAGAAATAACATTAATTGCTATAATTTATCCCACAGTAGGTTGAAAATGTTTGCCTGAAGGCCTAAATTGGTTGTATTTGGTTGTGTTTGGCAACACCTTACATGACAAAAATATATAATGTGGTTTTGCAATTTTTATTATGCCTTATGAACAGTCACCACCAGTGTTTTGGGGTTCTGAGGCTATAATATAAACAGCAAAAGCCTGTAAGATCTGGTTCATATCATGCATCAAAAAAGGCAGCTTTACCTTTGGTCACTATAACAATCAGAAATACAAATGTAATGTAACAATTGTTCACATTTTATATGATCAAACGATTAATAATAAAATTACAGTGCAAAATTACACCTGGAAGAAAGGTCTGAGATGATGTGACAGAATGCATGTGCCAAAATCATTACAAATATAAACAACACGGAAAAATACTGTATATTTTATGGACACTAAAGTAGTTGGTTATTACATTATTGAAAGCACACTATGCAACAAGGACGACACGCAACTTCAGCAGTAATATTGCTTGCATTATAAACTAATCGGATTGTAATCACACAGCACAGCATGCATAAAAACAACCGCATGCCCTCTGTTTAAAGAGGAACAAAAGAAACAAGAAAAAGCAAACGTTAATCAATCACTATGTAAAATACACCAAGATTCATTTTATAGGCAAATAGTTTAATGAACCTCACATAAAAGCAAATCAAATCTCTTATACACACCGATAGATCCACGTTGACTAGACCTGGACGAGCATCGCCATTCCTTTTAAGAGCTCTCAATAGGCGATCAATATTCAGCCTAAACTGAATCTGAGTCGATGCTGTTTGATAGCGATGTATTAAATAGGGGTGAGTATGATGATAAGCGATGTGTATTGTGCCTAGACTATATGGACATAACAAGCGATGCTTTAAATAGGTATAAGGAGTGCAGGGCTGTGCAAGGGCTGCTGGCCAGTCCAGTGTGTTACGCAATGTCAACACAGTGAGATGAGGAATGCGGCGCACGTCACTCAATGCACTTTACGACAAGGGAATACCCAGCTACATAAACCAACGTTTAATCAACTATTTGCTTTAAATAATATTCCTACTATCCATTATTTTATAACAATAACAATATTCTGCACAGCCCCACAAGATTTATTAGTTCTCGAAGCCCGCTGTTGGAAACAGTACAGTAAAACTGGGAGGGAGTGTCGTTGCAATAATATGCGACACTGAACATTTTCATCTAAAACAACGTGGATCGCTGATTTTCTTTTCTTCGATTCAATTGAATGGCTTGTCATACCCTTATACCTTATAATAAATGTGTAATAATTCATAAATTCATCACGTTTTAACTTCAATCTGTCAACGCGCTCCATAAATTGTCCAAGTTTAAACATTTGACTAGTTGGCTAAATATTACCACAGACTTATTCTATAGTCGGTTTCAAGGCTGTAAAAGTCATTTTACAAATAAGGCATGTTTAAAAAGCATGTTTGTAATAACTGCACGTGAAAACAAATAAAACTACATCAGCAACCCAGAAGCAGAAATCATTATCGGTGACAGCAGCCATTCGTAACAGCAAATGCGTTTAAATTCACACGATTATCAAGGCGAAGTTGTCGAGCACACCCAACTTAAGCCATATTATAGCCACATAAGACCGACTGAGACGTACTAGCTGAGCAATCAGCGGAATGTTAGCCAAGTTTACTTCATACGACGACTAAACAACGATATGGTTGTGACAAGACTGAGGTACGGTCCTGACGAGAGCAGATAATGGCTGGTTTAAGGGTGTAGTCGATCTTACCCGTCCACCAGGCCAGGTCTGAAGGGACTCCAGGAGAAACGTCTAATGTGCCCGCTAATGTGGCTAATATAGCCCACACCAGCTATCCTGGGTGGAACAGTTAGTGTGAATACAGGAGAAATGTGTAAACAAAATCTCGTCCTGTTTATTCCTTCGAGCCTCGGACAGCTCGTATGGAGAAAAGGAGTCGGTGTATTTACAGTATCCCAGCCGTCCGAGCTGACAGTGATGACTCACAGGGTATAGAAACTACATCAGCCGGGGCCCTTAAAATCTAGCCAGCTTACAGCTAACTCTCCACTCCCAGTCAGTCACTTCCAAAAAATGGCGACGGGTAGTTTTCACCTCCTGTCCTTCTTGGAAAACACGGGGAAATGGTACGGGTGGCTCGCTAAACAACACCCCAGCGCGATCTGTAACCATCTGAACCGTGACAGCCCCTCTGCCCCGCGATGTCGCCCCGGCTGTGGAAGTTCTTCATGCGTGTCGCGTCTGTTTTGCTCGGTGTGCCCGGGCAGTGATTTCCATTCCGTTGCTCTCTCTCTCTCTCTTTCTCTCTTTCTATCACTCACTCGCTCTCTCTCAATGCCCCTGCAATGCAACCAGCACGGGGGGGTGGGAGTGGGGGGGGCAAAGTGGAGGAGCTGCATTTTCAATTATTTAACCTTTTCCCGCTGGCAGTGTGACAAAACGTAGTAAACAAGAGATCAAGGACACCCAAAGAAGAAAACAAACAAATCAAAACACCCTTATAAGTAAATCAAAAAAAGTCTTACCCACATAAGACGATTTGTGAATACTTATTAAATATTTGTCTTAAATGACTAAATTTGGCTAAATAAATAAACAAAGAAACATAAATAAAACATCGTCGTCGTGGCATCTTTAAATATTTGTAAACAAATTCGTATATTTCCAAACCACCCAGATGAACCTAAAGCCCCTAAACCATTGCCTTTTCTTTCTGTTATATACTGGAACTGGCAAGCTGTGCATGGAGCAAAACTTTGTATCTTTGCTGAGAGACTGGAGCATTATAGTGTCATGTAGGCTACCATTAGGCTTTTCACGAATAGCTTTTAACCACCTACCAGTCAACAACTTAATATATTACAACAATCTCCCAAACAATAACCTAAATAAAAATGCTCCAAGCTTAATACTCATTGCCTTTCTTAGTCTCTTTACTTTGCTGTACAATATGCTGTGGCACGACTAGTTTTCATACCTTCGGAAAGCATGCCCGGACTGCCTCATAAATGAGAGACAGGCAAGACTGGTTTTATGAACTTGCTGCAAGTTTGAGATCAGTTGTAGTTAACACATTTAGATTAACACAAATCCGAATAAAACATTGTACAGACTAAAGAACTGATGTTATATAATAAAGTATAGGATAATAGGACATATGAAAAATATATTTGCATAAACCGTACAGTCTGATTAATTATAAAACGTTTACTTTACAGAAATCTTAATGGCAATTCGTGGTTGATCCACAAGATGGAGATATTGTGCTTGTTACAAAACCATGTAAAAGGCACAAAAAACCATGTGAGGCGAGATCACAGGCAGAACGATGTATACGTTTTTCCTATAATAAATAACAATTTTACTTTTTTCTTTAAGTTTTACTCTAGATCACCACTAGTCAGATAAAACGTACGAACAGATGCAATGCCAAAGTAATTACATTGACATGCACAATATAAATTATTAATATATTTAAATCATTTATAAAGCTGAATTGTTAAGATCTGTTTCTATTTTAAGCTGTTAGAATCACTTGACTGGTAATTTATGGAATCTCTTGTAGTGAAAGTCTCAAATGTAATTTTATCTCTATACAAAACTGTTTCACCTTATAAATGTTTTTTGAATGTTCAAAAGACATAGTCTCACATGACGTGATAATAGTATAAATATATTTTACTTTTATAGCACCTTCCTAAATCCTATAATCATTTCACAATACATGACTAAGCAAAGAAAATGGATTCAGGCTGGGCATAACAGATAAATACCACAATCAGCACACCAGTAAGCATATCAGGACTTCACAATACAAAAAAGTAGGAAAAATATGCAGAACAATTAGCATCACATGAGGGAAATACAAAATGAAAGAGAATCACTCGCCATAAATATCTGAATAATGTGAGAATTTTAAAATATTGTGATACAAAAGTGAAAGAAGCTTTTGATAATGTTAGGTGAATAACAAACAAGTCACTGTCACAGGAGTACTTTCAATTTCCAGGGTTGTTTATAGTTGTTTATTCTGGAGCTCTTGTACAGAAATGTAGCCTGTAGAGAAACAAAGCAGAGCGATAGGATGTCACATTCAACTCGCTACAAAAGTATCACAATCGATCCTGTCATGTCACGTGTCTGAGATTACATAATCCCACATTACTACATATGAAACAACAATAAATGTAACCATAGCGACGAATTGGAAGTTGATATTTGGAAAGATAGAAATAGGAGATACAATACTGCGTAATATCTGCTATAACTGTGTCACATCAACACGTCAGAGGTAGGCGTCAGATCCGAGCTTTATGGACGCTGGGCACAAAGACTTTGCATCATCATGAAACTGTTCCACTTTTTATTGAAAGATGTCACGCACAAAATTGAGTATTATTCAAGGTTCTCGCCCTCACCGATGTCAATCAAACAATTTTTGGATTTTGGTGAGTAGCCTTATTAGTCTGCTATACGAACTACAATGCGAGAACTGCATGAAAGAGCGGAAGAAGCGCATAGGTTGCAGCCGATGTTGTTTACGAAGTAGATGTTGAACTGTTTATTGCAGCTGAAGTTTTACTTTGAATGCTTCTTCATTTCTTTCCATGTAGTCCGAGTGACTAAAACAACAAGTTGACTATTACGCTATGTATCACCCTTGAGTGTTAAGTGAAAGGTCAAGTGAAAGCTAAAGCTGTCGATGTCGTGCCCTTTTGGCTCACCTCTGCGATCAACTGACGCATTAAAAATAGACTCACTATTACATGACTTTGTGTGGCACAAGTCCATGAACTTGGTCCTGTTCAGCAAAATTAGGATCAAGTCCCAAATGTAACAGCATGTTTTATGAGCTACACTACCAGTGAAAAGTTTTAAGCGCCTAGCATTTTTCGTACAATAAATAAAACCTAAATCTTAATATAAATGTTAATACATATAAACTATTTTATGTATTTCAGCTTTTGTAAGGTAACCACCTTTGCCTTGATAAAAGCTTAGCACACCATTGTATAAGGTACATATAAAGAAAGGTGTCGACATTGCTTTGAAGGCGTTGCGTTCCCGTATGCTGGTCGTTTGTTGGCTGCGCGTTCTAGATCTGGGCCAGCTAATCCATTTTAAAGAATATGTATGTATTTTTAACATTTTTGGCAGAAGCCTTAATAAGGTTTTTAAGATCATAACAATCATACATTTAGCATGTGCCCAAACTTTTGACTGGACGTCTATACAGAAAAGTACAGTTGTGTACTTCTGTATTACACAGTATCATCTGTGTTGATATAAAAAAAATGCATTACAACATTTTAAGAATACAAAGTAGCACTTTGTATATTTGTCACATCTTTGTATTCGTTAAATATTGTGTCTGTTCCTTTTTCAGTGCCCTTTAGATAGAAAGACAGACAGACAGATCATTTGTATAAGGCCTTACTGTTGTCTTTCTAATCTTTGTCAGGAAACAAGGGTTATAATACTGTAATTTATCAAAACCACACACTCAAGCATACATAACCTGAACACACGCCCCAAACCTTTACGCAACTTCTTGTTCTTGTCTCTTGTTAAACCAGGCAGGGAAAACGCATGTGAAAAAACCTCCTACATGTTCCTGCGTAAAGAACTGGCTGTGAGGTTAGCCAATACAATGAGGGAAGTGACCCTGTTGCCTGTAAATCTTCTCAACCAGCTGTCTGTCAAACTGGTCCAGACCTGGTGAGCACAGCAGGGCGAGTGTGAGCTGTGAGTAAACAGTAAACTGGTTGTGGAGTAAAGCAGTAAGCATAATGTTACAGTAACAGTGTTCTTTAAATATTTACATGACAGGAAATATTTTGACAGGTTGCGGAAGTTTGCAGATACCTGGTGGTAGTGAGAGAAACAATATGGTTGCCATAGCCACAGAGGTCAAGGGGTGAAATATGCATGAAAGAGCTAGTTATACAGTATATAAATACCTGTCATGTTTTTCTGTGATATCAGGTATAGCCAGAGCTTTGAAGAACTTTTAGAGTACGAGACAAGAAGTTCAGAGGATCCGCACACCCTTAACGAGTAAGTTTACCGTCACCCAAACATGCGGTCATGATTTTCGAGGAAAACTGTTTGAAGAATAATTTTCTTTAATCTGACTTAAATTTAAATGTATATATAAATAAATATTTTTTCATTTATATAGGAGAAAGTATGTCAATGTAAAAAAAATGACACACATCACTTTGAACAAATCAGTATCACTCCAAGTTTCCCCTGTAACCTGTTTAAGTATCCTCTGCTTAGGAATAACAACTGTAATATAATTATAGGCAGTATAGAAAATGCATATATCCAAACACCTGTTCTGTTGGCAAAGATTTAGAGAAAAGATTGGAATGAAATGTGATTTTTTTTTGTTCATTGTACACAAAGTATCTTGTATTTTTCATGGGTTTCAGCTTCCTAGACAGCCTCATTAAGATTCGGAACAGGCATAATGATGTTGTGCCCACTATGGCCCAGGGTGTCATCGAATACAAAGAGAAGTTTGGGTTTGACCCTTTTATTAGCAGCAACGTGCAGTACTTTCTGGACCGCTTCTACACCAGTCGCATTTCTTTTCGCATGCTCATCAACCAGCACAGTGAGCGACATTGCATTCTTAATACATTATGTAATGCATATTTAAATATATAATTATTTAAAACTGCAATCCGTAACTTTTGCAGCTCTACCACCATCTCTGTTTGAAACATAAAATTGCAGGGTATTGCAGAGTTATTTTCTTAACATGTATGGCAAGTTTACATTCAAAGCAAATGCATTAGCAAGCTGTAAGCACTGCACCATCAACAGTTCCTGGACATGCGATATAGTAGCCAGATCTTTCCATGAAATCAGACCTGACATTTCAGATGATAAATCATTATTATAAACTTACTGTTGCTAATCTGGGTAAGATAAGGAGATTGTGTTGAACAATGATATGTCATGTACTCGCTTAATTACTGATTTCTGTTCATTTTTAAACCAAAAAATTATGGATTACAGTTTTAATAAAGAACTAATAAGTTTTTGCCTGAAGAAAAACATGCCTTAATACTGTTTAGAAATGTTGATTAATATCATGTTAATTCACTTACTTAGGTTATGCTGAATTATTACAATAATATACGATAATTTATCTGCAGCTCTTCTGTTTGGTGATGCCGCTTGTCTTGCACAACCAAAACACATTGGAAGCATCGACCCATCATGCAACGTGGTCGAGGTGGTGAGAGGTGAGATAAGTGTTTAATACAGCTGAAACTACAGTTTTATTTGTAGTATCGCTGCAGTAAATCAGTTTCTTAATGAATATTGTCTTGTTTTCCTGTAAAATATCTAAGCATTACAACAATGTTATTGGTGTAGCACAAACATTGTGTAAGACAAATTTCTTTCTAGTTTAATATGTCTTTAAATAAGTTGTTTTTTTAGCCTGTTTGCAAATTATTTAGTTTTTTTAATTATCCCATTAATAAATCACACAATATAAAAGATAATGATTGGCATAATGTCGTCCAGCTTACTACATGGATACTGGAGGACTATCAGGCTGCAAAATTGGCCAGAATCAGAATTCTCCTGTTTTACAAGGTTATATGACAGGATGTCTATATATGGACATCCTATCTACATATGGACAGGATTACAGTGTCTATAACTATAAGCTTAATTTGCACCAGGGGTTTGTATTTGAAAGTATCTTCACTCTCCTCCCAGATGCTTATGAGACTGCAAAGATGCTCTGTGAGCAGTATTACATGATGGCACCTGAGCTGAAGATCAAAGAAATCAACTGTGAGCCTCTATTTCATACAGTAAAGCATATCAAAACAATACTTTATGCATGTAACATGTTGCGTGATGCTATCCATGTTTATGTTAACTTATGTTTGCCAGCCAAAACTCCAGAGAAGCCTATACAGGTGGTCTATGTGCCCTCTCATCTGTTCCACATGCTGTTTGAGCTCTTCAAGGCAAGGAAAATGTTTATTTTGGTCCCTTTAGTGTTTTAAAATCAGAAAGTGAATAAAATACAAGTAGAATCTGTGAGGCAAAGTATTGGTTCTTGTGTGTTAAGTGAGCTTGTGGATACTTACTATATTGCAGTGGGTATGGTCACTATATTGTGTGTGTGTGTGTGTGCAGAATTCTATGCGAGCCACAGTGGAGCTCTATGAAAACTGCAGTGAAGGGCTTCCTCCAGTTAAGGCACTGGTCACACTGGGAAAAGAGGACCTTTCAATAAAGGTTTCGTATGAGCCAAGTTTTCAAAACAAGAAATATCTGTGTTCATAACAAATAGCAAGCACTCAGTCTTCATTACTAATTGATGTTTATGTGTCTGCTCAGATTAGTGACCAAGGTGGGGGCGTCCCCTTACGAAAGATTGATCGCCTCTTTAATTACATGTATTCCACTGCACCAACACCACGACTGGATCCCTCACAAACTGCTGTCCCGCTGGTAAATACTAATTAAATTGTGTAATTGTGTGTTTGTTTTTGTAACGTTAGGTAACCAGTTTTTAATTTGTCTACAGGCTGGTTTTGGGTATGGCTTGCCGATCTCCAGACTCTATGCCCGCTACTTTCAGGGAGATTTGAACCTGTACTCGATAGAAGGGGTTGGGACAGATGCAGTCATTTATCTTAAGGTATCACTTTTCATCAAAGTATCTATTTATGAAATTTGGTCATAGTGCATAATGATAATTTCTTGCCCATAACTTTATAAGTTAAAAACATAGACAACTGACCAAACAAGTGCAAGGAATGTTTTGAGATGAAAAATGGCTCTTTAAATGGCTCATAGTGCTGACTTGCTGTTAAATAAAAAATGCAGTACACTAGAAGATTGTCAGATCCATAAAGTATTCCTAGGGCACTACCTTAAATGTCGGCCAAAATTAGGTGTTTAAGAAGGCATCATCATTTTTGTGACTGCCTTTGCATTAGGAATACCTAGACATGTAGCCTAGGTGATTAGTAAACTGCAACTTTTATTGTAAAGAGATTGTTACAGTGTTATGGTACAATGTTATCATATGCATTCTGGGATTCCACTAGACACTATACCTCTCACTGCCCTCCTCCAGGCTCTTTCCAGTGAGTCTTTTGAGCGTCTTCCAGTCTTCAATAAGTCGGCATGGCGACATTACCAGACAGGTCCTGAGGCTGATGACTGGAGCAACCCCAGCAGTGACCCACGAGATGCATCCACATATAAAGCCAACACATGATTTTACCCGCTAACCATTAATGAGCTGCTTCTTAATTATAGCTGCCCAGGAAACATTACTGGCTTCAGTCTGGTGTTTATGGTGCCTGCTTACTGGCTCTGTTTTTGTAGTATTAAACATGTAAAAGGTTATGTGCATCAGCACAGAGCAGATTGTCAGTATATAGTGTCAAGTATACGGTTGTTTAAAGCAATTTGCAAGATTAGTGTTTAATACTATAAGCTATAAGTTAAAACTATTGTGAAAATCTATTAATGCTAAAAAATCTTAAATTTAAATCTCAGAAAGCATTAAATAAACCACTTGGATGTGTGGTGAATAGTCTTAGTAACACAAAGAAACAGGTTGATGAGTTCTTTGTGTTGGGGTAAAGCCTTCACAACTCATTCGCACCGTTTAGTCGCTGACGGCAGGTCTCTGTAGTTTCCGCTAGAGGGCGTTACTAATCAATCGCAGTGTTACTGAGTTACTGTATTGTACTTTACTGCACTGTCATTAGCAGATAGCACATTGTGTCATTAAAACAGCACTTGGTTTTCATTTTCAGATTTTGCCTAGTGTGCTCTGAATTTTAGTTTTCTAGTCAAATTTTCATTTCAGTGCACATTCTATATTTTACTACAAGACTCACACAACGCACAAGCACTTTAAATCCCGCACTGGATTAGACTCCAGTACAGTGGTGTGTTAGATTAATGGCCATTTATAAAAAGTCACTTCTTGCTGCTGTTGCATTGCAATATGTTGTATATGTGTGTACGGACAGCAATGTTTAAAAAAATGCCTTTAATACATTTTTTTAATTGTAGCTATTCTTTGTGCTAGTTTCGGGTAGTTTGACATTCCATGTCATTTAAGCTCTCATTAAAATAATTGTCAATGTGTTCAATATTATTGTTAGTATTTGTTTTGTTTCTTATACAATGGTGTCATAGATATTTCCCAGTGTGCTTATCAGTTGATGTTTTATATAATCTTCATATTAAAGTGACAGCAGGTTACTGTCTGGTACACACTTCTTTTTAGTCAGACAATATGTTGGTGCAAAAGCAATTAATAAAATAATAATAATAATTCAAATGATATTAAAATAATAACTCCAAGAGCTTAAAGAACACATTAAAACCCCAAAGTTATTCACAAAAACTCAAATTTTTAAAGGTTTATTTTAAATGTTTTAAATATAATTTTATTTAAATACATTTAAAAGTTTTTTATTAATAGATTATCTATTAAACACTGACAAAATAAATGACTTCTGAATATTCTCTAACATTTTTAAATATTTTCTGTCAGCATAGGAAATCTGGTTATGATAGGCGAGTTATAAAGTGTTCAAGTAATAAAATGTTTAGGCAAGTGTCTATACATTATAAAGTGTCAATACAAATCATATTTTTTTTATTTACTTACACAATTTACAAAATTATGGGACCAGGATTAGGTAGAAAGAGTCGAAGTCCATCTATTTTTCGTCCTCATCACCCTCACTGCTGCTGACGGAGGCTCCTTTGGGTGGAGGTGAACGGAAGCGGAGGATGGGCCAGTGGGAGAGGGGGGATGTAGAGCGTCCTCTGGTGGGGCTGCTGCCGGGTGATGTATGTGGCGACTGATAGGGAGAAAGAGCTTGAAGAACCCTGCCACTTCGCTCCTGAATCATGTGCTGCAACACGAAAGACAGAGCATACTTATAGGGTTGAGAAGGAAAGGTTTACTCTTTTGGCCTGATACCACATCAAAATTTTGGGATTCAAAATCTAATGTAAACTTTTAAAAATTCTGCTTCTCTAGATAATAAAAAATATAATAAATATCTAATTGTTATGCTGATTATATGAATGAAAATATTTCTATTAGAATTAGATAAATGCAAGATGTGTAACATGTATGTATAATGTATGTGTTTTATTAATGGCCCACTTACCCAGGCTTTATCTGGACCAAACAACGCCAGAAAGTTTCCAATGAACTCACGAGACTTTTCCTCCCATTTGAGAATGAGATCATGGCTTTTCTCCTCAACACGGTGCACTAAGTGTTTGGATTTCTCCTCCACTGTTCTCACAGTCTCCTTCATTTTGACCACCTGCTCCTGCAGGCGATACTTCTTCTCCTGTTAATGCAAAACAGTTGATATAGTACATCAGAAGAAAAGGAATTAATATTGTTCCAAACTCATCTGATTTAATTTATTCTGTGGAATACAAAAGAAGATATTTCAGTTGTTAGTAGTACTACTCTGGTTAATTTTATGACTCGTCATGTTGGTGCCCATGACGGATCAGCTGAGGATCCTGCTTTTTCCGCAATGGCGGGAGCTGAGAAGCCAAACTCGAAATGTTTATGAATTAAAAATACCATAACACTGTGAGCCATGTGGCTTTGTCCAAGTCAAGGTGATATATAGGTACTAGTAATTTATTTTTTGTGTTAAATTGTACTTATTTACCAATACCTGAGTAAATTTTTAGTAATTACAGGTCGGATAACAATAAAAACATGGCGGATGCAGTTTGTCTAGCATACCTCAGCCATGACAAGTCAAGAAATGCTTCATCTAATTCTGTACATACTGTCACAGTACGATTTCTGATTCAGGGTGCAACTTTCTTACATTAATAAATCCAACGTTCAGTTCCCTCGCTGTGTATCCTCTCTGCAGGTTACGTCTGACATACATGTCATAGTCTCGAACAATGCGTGTGATGAGGTCAGAGGTAGAGATCCCCTCAGTTCTTTGAGTAGCCACAAACATTCCTTACAAAACATAAAAAGTTAATACAAATTGACGTTGAGGATACATTGTAGACTGCTTACAGCTATGTTATTGCACAGCCTGGTGCTGTAAAGGTCTTTACCTGCTTCTTTGATATGTTTGTAGACATCTTCTGATCCAGCAGATGTGTAGGGGATATCATCATGTGCCACAAAGTCAATCTGAGAGAGACAATTACCAAACACGTATGAAACTGACATGAGGTTCCCACACCTATTGATCAATGAATTTCTTGGACTTTTTTAAGATTTTTAGTCATTTCTAAATATGCTGGAGCAGATTACTGTTTTTATATGAGAGACCAATCCTTGCCATTAATAGATATATCTAAATAATAGTTTATATATCCAAGTTTACCATGATCATGGGAACCATGATGACGAAGCTGTAGTACAGATCATGCACAATAGCAACTGGAGATATGCATGAATCCAGTCATAGCCTAATGGCTATAGAATCAGACTTGTAACCCGAAGGTTCAAGGTTCAATTCCTAATGACTTCAAGCAAGTCATTTCTTTCCTAGTTGACCCCCAGGCACTACAGTACTGCTCTGTGTGTGTGTGTTTACGATTTGTTGTGTGTGTTCGCTGTTCAGCATTATGGGCTAAATGTAGAGGTCACATTTCAAAGTATGGGTTACCATACTTGACAAATATGTCACAAAAATGTGTTACTGACACCCTACCCTGTGTTTTTTAAGGAATTCTGGAGTAAGGGTCCATGGAGCATCACGGACCACCTCATCCACATAACGACAGTGTATAAGGGCTTCATAACGCTCATCTTCTGTCATCACTGTGTAGCCTTTATACTGGTGTGTCAGAGCATCACTGCATACTGAAACAGATATGACACACAGCAGTTAATGATGTAGTTTGTGTATTTTATGATGGAAAACAGGATAAGAGTTCACACACGTGGCAGTGTGACTTACCGCCAACAATCAGCTGTGTGTTTGGGAACAAATTCTTGGCCTGCATCAGAGCCCGGGCATGACCCGAGTGGAAGAGGTCAAAGATTCCATCAGCATAAACCCGTACAGGCCGATGGGCTGTGTGAAAGGACAGAAGATTATGAATTATCATTATGAATTGATAAATTTCCACCAATATTTTATAATTTGGACTTGTACAGATGCACACCTATACAGCTCCACTGATGTTGCTCTTACCTGGAGTGCCACGGCGAGCCTGGGCTAAAGTTACTTTTTCATGTGGTGTGTCAGACACAATGCCAGATTTTTTAGCAAAGATGGCTGGTTCTCTCAGAGCCTGCCAGAGAAATATCAGTTGTTTGATGGATTTAAGAAAAATAACTATCAATACCTTAAAAGCTCCCCGTACAGTAAACTACTGTTTTTTTGTGTAGCTGAACTGTAGTTAACAATAAAAAAAACAGGTATTTTTATAGTAAAGCACTTGGTCTTTGGAAGATATCTTTGCATATTAAGCTTTAAAAGAATTATGTGTTTGGATTTTATTTTTATTGTTAATAGAATATATGTACAAATTGGGTTTTCTGTTTCTGTACCACCTGAAATGTTCAAATGTTTATGCAATGTTTAGTCAATGATCTTTTCCAATCTGAAGTGTGATAAGAGATGCTGATCATAAGCACTCTGTGAATACATAGGTGTGCTAAACGTTCTTGAATGAGTTCACAACCTCCAGATAATCTATGATGTTGTCATTGCCCTTTGAACCATCAGCTGTTGAGGAGGTAACCTGTCGGAAGGTCTCTGTCTATTTGACTGTTATGGGCCCCAATAACCATACTGCACCACTGCTGAGTGAATGAATTGTGGATATTAACTGTGACTTGCATATATAAATATATGAATGACAATTATAAAAACAAAAATAAATGACAATTACTATGACAGAAGTCAAGTACATGTGCTGGCCAGGAATGTGGACCATGCACACAGATAACATGCATTCTGTGTTAAATAATAATCCGATCAATGATGCAAAGCCATGCAGTTTTCACGCGGGACTTACAGGTCCAATTACAAAAACTGTAAATA
The DNA here is from genome assembly GCA_036877525.1 of Chromobotia macracanthus. Taxonomy (NCBI): domain Eukaryota; kingdom Metazoa; phylum Chordata; class Actinopteri; order Cypriniformes; family Botiidae; genus Chromobotia; species Chromobotia macracanthus. Next base: position 5,513,030 of record JAZGTH010000005.1, read on the forward strand.
AACAACTGTTATATTAATACAAAACTTGTCAGACAGACCCTAATAGATAGCATGTTTAAAAACTGTACAAGAAATATTCAAATATAACATGGAGTCATGTAATGTAATTCATAGTTTTGCTGGTGATCTACTTATATGTATGTTTCTATATATTTATGAATTTTTTTAAAAGATGCAGCAATAAAAAACAGTCAAATGGTGCTGTATGTCCAGTTTTAAATGATAATTGAATGGGTTGTCCGAACTAACCTTGACAGGTGGTCGCTTGCTTTGCTGCTGTTGCTGTGCTTTAACGCCTCCTCGACCAGCATTGCCATTAGCTCGGGATCCATTTCGTCTTCTGTTCACCATGGTAGAGATTTAGTTTAGTTTACCAGCCTGGGCTTTAGGCTCTGCACTGGTTGCCCTCACCACACGTGTGACGACTCTTTGCATTTACTTGTGTACAGATAACTGGCCAGTCACTCTGACCCTTGTTACGAGACAAAGGAGCAAAGGTTCGTTTTCATGTGGGTTGAACGCTGTTTTTTGGGTTCCATCAAATGAGATTTTACTGAGACTTATAAATGTAAAATATACATACATAAAAAAATTTGTTTTGTGTGTCTGTTTATTGTAAGCAATTTAAGTTTTACACACAGGGAATGTTAAAATGCCAGAAGCATAAAATCTTGTATATTGAGCATATGTACATGTATATCTTTGTAAATATATCTGATATACACTCTTAAAAATAAAGGTTCCTAAAAGGTACTTTTTTCTAAAAGGCTGTATAGTTCCATAAAAAACCTTTAACACCCACAGTTGCATAAAATGTTCCTGTAGACTATAAATATGTGCTTTCTTATTGTTTCAGATAATCAGCATGTCACAACATCTGACTGCAGTTTAAACTGGTAGCAAATAGTTGTACATTATTGTACAATACACAATGTTACATTAATGTAAAATGTGCATTAATGCTGTGACCTACTGGTTAGTGAGTCAGGCTTGTAGTCAAAAGGTTACTGGTTCGATTCCAGTGCCAGCAAGTAGCGACTGAGGTGGCTCACCTAATCCCTGATTGCTCCCCAGATGCAGCAGTGCTGCCCACTGCTGTGTGTGTGTGTGTGTGTGTGTGTGTGTGTGTGTGTGTGTGTGTGTGTGTGTTTTCACGACTTGCAGTGTGTGTTCACTCCTCACCAGTGATGGGTTAAATACAGAGGTCATATTTGAGGTATGGGTTACTATATCTGACAAATATGTCACTTTCACTTTCAAAACTTAGCATACATTTAGCTACTTCAAATGACGGTTAAAACCTATATTAATGTAAAACACTGTATTTCTAAGGTAGTTCCAACGAATACATCAACAAAGAAGTTGGATCTTTTAAATGAAAGGCAAAAAGAAATCTAAGATTTCTCTCATTCTGAGAGCCAGAGGTTGGAGGGTCTTGTGTGCTGAAAGACAGAGGACAGATGTTGCTGAGGTAGTGTGTAAGAATGAAGCACAGAATGCCTGTGGCTTTTATTACCTCATGTGAGAAGAAAGGGCTGGTAGAGGAAGGCACAGCCCAGGAAAAGCATGTTGGTGAGAGAGAACAAAGGTTATGATGAAAGAGAATAATAGGAGCAATGTTGCTGAGTCCAAAATCAGTTGAACAAATTACCAAGTGCTATATACATGATTCAAGGTGAAATATGTTATTGGGGATCCTTGGAAAAATTTCTCCCCTGTAACCCTGAAAAGAGAACCCCTGATGTAATAGATATATAGCAGAAAATATTGAATGAGCTCATCTTTTCTCACTGATGGTGATTTAGTCAAGCCCAAATGTGACAATTAGACAAATAACAGACTAGATAATAATACAATAAATTATGACCTCAGTTGGATCAGTTTGTATTGGCAAACATTTTGAATTACATTCCTGTATTCAGGACTGTCAACTTTGTCTTAGTTTCACCATGACAAGAAATATTAAAAGAATGAAAAGACTTTGAAACAATTGATAAAACACAAGGTGTGATGATCAACACTTCCAGTTATTGTAGGTGAAGAGAAGGACATGTACCAGTACCTCACCAGTATTTACATTATTGGATTATTTCCCCAGGATTTTGGTGTAATTGTGGAGCAGATGGATTGGAATTTCAAGAGTGAAGTGTTTCAAGATGAGAGGTGATATTTATGAAAAATCTCTTTTAATAGTAGTTTATTTCGTTACGTTTTTACGTTAAGTTTTTACTCTTAAGTTTTAAGTTTTATTTCTGTGTAACTATGGTTTGTAATGATGTGAACATTTACTCATGTAATTAAGATTCTATTTCCACCAACCACATGCAAGCTTGATATTACATATAGAACAGGCAGCGCTTAGGCAGTGAGAGCGAACCAGTGGATAAACCAGTCGATACTTCAGTTGAAGAACAATCATTACAAAGATCTGTATTTATCAGACAACAGATGGTATGTCATTTGAAATGTTAATTTCCAACTGTGAATGGATATCATAGGTAATTTTAAAAAGTGAAAAAGTATATATATATATATATATATATATATATAAATGTTACGTTCAAGTAAAATTAGAGTGCATCATCACTAACACAGATAAACGTAATAAGGGCAACAAGAATTCAAAGTAGTTGTTCAAAGTAACCAGTTGTTCTTGACAGGTTTGAACTGTGCATTGTTTCATTTTGATACATAAAATTTTGAGAAATAACACTTTACAAAAGCTTTCCAGAAACTTTACAGAGGTTAACTTAGTTTCTGTTATCAATGATGCTGCATAAATTTAAAATGGACGCCTTCCTGGTTAGGCATGTGTAAAAAAAACATATCAGAGGCAGAACTGTAATAAATATGCATTTTTTTTGTTGTATGGATATTGATAATAGTTATATAGACCAAAGGTGTTCAACTTTGCATTTCAAAAATAATTAAAAGGGTGATCTGTAAGTCAGTGATCGTAAAAAAACAAGCCAGGTTGGTTTCAATTTTGTTTTCACTAAAATGGCCACCATTGCTGTGAGGAATATGCTTTTAAAGGAGATAACTTTTGTGCTGCATGTGTGACATTCAGTTTACATTAATAAAAGAAGATATAATCTTTTATTAAATCAGGGCAACACATACTGCAGTTTAGTCCCCACTCTGCACTGGACGAATGTGAAGGAATTGTGCACATTTATCGTTACCAATAATCAGCTGAAGGTAATCAGGTTGATCTAAACTGTTTAATCTTTAACAAATAACTGGAAACTGGAAAATTTTTTGTATATCAGATCATTTTATTCATATTTCAGCATCCTGTTCCATGTGTGGAGAACTCTGAGGGTCAAGATGCTATAGTGGTGTATGACTCCAAAACATTTCCCATCAAACAGCATTTCACTGGTCAACCAAAAGTAGGTCATAGTAACTTACATCATACATCATATCATAACAGCTCATTTATGTCTTCATACATGCCTGCCCTGATGTACAGTAATCATGCTGTTGTGAGGATAATTAGCAAAAATGTATTTGACATCCATCAAACTGAGAGAAAATACACTGTAAAAAAAACTTTTGCAAAAAAACTGTAAAAACCATTGCTGCCTTAAATTTTTAAGTTTAATCAACTTGGCAAATAAAATTCTACTAGGCTAAGTAATTTCAGCTTAATGTTTTAAATCCTAACTGGTATAACTTAAAAAATAGGTTAAGCAATAAGTAACAATATAAGTTACCTCAACTCCACACCAGTCAAGATTACAAAGATTAAGTTGAAATGACTCGTGCAACATTTAAGGCAGCAAAGTTTTTTTTACAGTGTAGCATTTAAATTAAATAATCTTTTTTGCATATTAAACCCCAGATAATATGTTTTAGGTTTCTGTTCAGTGCATGGAGAATCCAGAGGGTGAAGATGGAGTAGTGCTGATTGACCATCAGTCATTTCCAGCACCACTGCATTCTCATATCCTGTAGCATATTGGTGGTTTCAGCAAAAAAATAAAACACTGCAATTTCAATATTTATATGTTTGTGTATGTCAGTCAGATGGTCTGATCCTGTCAAAATAAGCAAATACAGACCAGAATACATTTCAATATGCACCAGATGTCATGCCAATAGTTAGAGGACTCTGAACTGTGTAGACCAGAGGCTGTTCAAAGTGTATTTTTTGTGTGCAACCACTAAACCACCTCATGACCAGCAGAGGTCAGTATAGCTTTTTTAATTAACAGGTTAGATTTAGCATCTTACATGGTTAGCATGTGTTTTAATGGTTTTGACAGGATTTGGGTTTTAGCTGCTGGGAGACCACCTGTTTGACAAGCTAAACCAGCTAAAACACTAGCTTTTTATAGTTTACATATACATGTAAATATACAAGAAACTATGTGATCTGTGTACGTGACTTCTACCTAGACAGGTTGTGGAGGAAAATGTTGACAGACAAATGCTGCCATTAATATCATGTCCCTGTTAGTGAAAAATAGAAGATTGTCTCTTTAAAAACTGGATGCCATTTTTTTTATCAGATCTGGCAATAATATATGAGTAGAATATTAGTCTATACCATTTTAGCCTTCCAAAAAGTAACTCTGCAATTTTAAAAATACCACAGCTATGACACAAAAAAGACAAAGTTTAGGTCCCCAGTGTAATAGCATGATGTTATGATGCTAATAATGGAAGTCATGTGCAATCTTACTCCAAAGTATCCTGAAGAGCAGGTGCAGATTTAAATTAGCCCTATTATCTGATCAGTAGCAGGTCTGGTGTTAAAATGCTGTCTAGGTCTGTGGTCAGCTGCCACAGGCATGGGAAGACCGAATATGCCACTATGGAAAGTGTTGTTAATTCTGTGATAAAGTGCCCACTGTTTTCAGAACCACAGGCAGTTCTCCCTGAGTTCTAGGAAAGTAAAACAGGGTTCTACACCAAGTCACAAACAACATTGTTCCCTCTTGACATTCATAGAAAGTTATGAAAAGAGGATTGTGTGTCTGTTCTCACAGTCACTTTGACTGACATTTTCCTAGAAGTCGTGCTGGATGGAAACGATTCAGGCTGTTAATACTAGAAGTTACTTAAGGTATTATAACTATCTCCCATAAAAAATACACTGAATAAAGTATGTTTATCACAGTGGCTTGATTGGCAGGTTGAATTGACATGCCACTGTGTTATAAAAGCAAGTTCTTTTTTTTTTTTTTTGAAAAAAATAAAAAAAGGTTTTTTTAAATTTTAAACAAAAAAAAAAAAAATTTTTTTTTTAGTAGTTAGTCGAATGTTTTAAAAATGTTACAGAATTAAAAAATGTTTAAAAAACATTCTTATAACCAAGCAAAAATGTTTGTCAAATAATTTTGTTTGTCAGACAGTTCTTCAAAGAATCACTGTGGCATCCCCATGGTGTAGACGTTTGATCTTTGTGTTTGGGTGTCAGATCATTGTGGATGACATCGGGGGTGGTCAAATGTAGAGGCATCTTAATTCACAGAGTCAGTATCAGCGCATATCTCTATGGCCACTGCAGCTATCCCTGGCAGCTGTATTAAATAAGAGCTGGCTTTCTGGGGATTTCTGGAGGCATGGCTGGTTTGTGTTCCATTAGCACACTGCCTAAACATGCATCTTTGTGTAATGCCTTTCACTTGAGCCAGGGACATAGGGAAGAAAGGGCGGTTATGAGGTTGAGGGCTATCAAATAAATACATAAGGGAGCAGAGAATTCTCAGAGACTTTTGAAGGCAAAGGCTGTAGACTCAAAGGTTGTAGCTAATCAGCTGTTTTGTAACTGTCTGCAGGCACTCCTAGGTTCATTATAATGTTACAGTATTGTAGTATATTCAGAAGCATGTTCTTAAAATGTCTACTTTTACAATGTGTTTAATTTTTATGTAAATTCAAAATCAGCCTTCTCTTCACAGAAGTATATGTGTCTGACCCTACAGGCATGAGTGTGTGTCCCTGTGGGCACAGACGCTCCAGCTTGAGGACATGACATTTGGAGATTCTCTCTCTGTCATTCTTAAGTTTATAGTGATTGTTGAGTCTGTTGAGTGTGTGTCAGTTGTTACAAAGTAACAGCACCTCCTGACCCCCGGGACCCCCGGGACCCCCAGCCTCGGTCAAACTGCTTGCTTTTCAGTTTCTGTCCTCCCCCTTCCCACGTTTCTGTCTTTAGATAATGGCCTTACTTTATTGCACTAAGAAGGTTTAGAAGCTACAGAAATGAAGGATCTAATTAACGTGAGGGATTGTTGAAGATTCAGGTGTCTCTCACACACAGTCCTGTTCATTATTAAAGAGAACGTCACTGGGGTAAAGAATCTAGATGTCTCATTCTTTCTTTTGCTGGATTGTCTCCATTTCTTGCTATTGTCCATCACTGATCTCACTGCACTGACGGTCCATTGTCAGAAATGTCATGTTTGATATCATTTTACATTATACATCTAACGTATAATGCATAACCATTTAAACATAACACATTTATTTGATAAATCTACACTTAAATTTAATTTCTATCCTTAAAAATAGTGGTTTGATATTTCTGAGTCATATTTAGCATCTCGCAGTATACAGAAATAATGATTGTGAATGTGGTTTGATGATAATTGCTGGTTATGGCTGTCATCATGCAACCTTTTGACTGGCTAAAATTCCTAAAATGTCAACCCAAATAAATGATTTTGTTATTGTTATTTACATTATATGTATTTCAGATTGTCACAGCAGTAAAAGCTTCTCTCCTTTTCACACTTACGAATGGATTTTCAGACTACAAAAAACAGCGGTCCTAACACTGTCCATGTTCTAGCTCATTATCACCTTGCTTAACCTCCACCTCTTAGGAAAGATGGGCCTTTTGCATTTAACACCTGGTCATGGTCCACTCTCTGTTCTACCATCCACAGCACTGTCATTCTTTATTTATTGGTTATGTTAAAAGTTGATATGCTTCTGCTGTGTGCAGTGCCCTGACATGCAACTGTGTTAGTCTGGTGAGGAACAATAAAGGCATTTAAATCAGACATGTAGACAAATTCCTGAATTAGATGCAATGTACTGATTTGGATGAGAACAGAAAGGTAATGTATGAAAATTAAAGCCAGTGTGTAAAAATATGTACTTCCATTCTAACATCTACTGTTTAATCCCAGAAAGGATATCTACAGATTGTTGAAAACATTTTTATTGTTTAAACAATAATAACTGGAAAATTCTGTTGCCATAATGAGAACAATCTCTCCCCTGTTAATGGGACTCAATTTCAAGTAGCTCCAAACATGTCTGACTTTCTGTAGACTTTCTTTTGTCAAACACAAGAGGGGAAATCTGACAAATGTTGACACTGCTCTTATTTCCATACATTGAAAGTAAATAAGGAATGAGCCTGTCAGTCGATACTCTGCCTAACATATTGTGTTTCAAAGAGTAAAGGAAGTTGTATGTGTTTGAAACCACATGACGGGTGAGAAAATTATGACAAATTGTTATTTTCTGGGTAAACTATCCTTTAAACCTCTTTCTAAGGCTTGACATTTTAATGATGAATGTTTATGGTTGTCTGTGTAACTCAAATCATTACCATTATGGAACAACAAATCCTTACAAGGAAGTACATGACCAAACACAATTCTCCAATGCTGAATGATTCATTTCTGAAATAAAATGCTGTTTGCCAACTGTCATTTGTAAACTGCATATCCATGTTTGGGCTTTGTCCAAAAACACAGAAATAAATCATATGCAACAATATGTCAATTTTAAGTAACTCTAGGACAGCCAGTCTATAACTAAGACTAAAGGAATTGTTTTTCCTTAGCACAACTTGTTTATTTGAAGAGAGGACAAAAGCAATCTTCATAGCATTGGGTAGAGTTTGCATAGCAAAAGTTTGTAGATTTGAAGAGCACACTGTCTAAACATTAACTGTTCATTAATCAGCCCAAGTATTAACAGTGTCAGACACCCTGATATTATTCATATTAGAAGCTCTCTAGATCCCTGTTAAATAACTAAAGCACATTTACACTACAATGTGTAGTGTACAGTACATTCCTCAGCGCCATGTTGCTCTTGAACAGATATAACTCTTGCATGCATGCAGGCATATATTTACTTCTGGTCTAAATGGAGGTTGCCATAGCGCTTAACAAATTACTGCAATCATGCTTACTGGGCTAATTGCCCATGAGCACCAGCTGGGCAGCTGTAGTTAGCAAAGAATGACACAGTCAATGGAAGGCTGGAGAATGAAGATACCAGAATGGACAAGTGGATGTTCTTTCAAGAAAAAAAGGTTACCTCTAAAAGTCTGTGATGCATGAATGTTACCTTCAAAGCCTTTCTTCTTAATTGCATGAATTGACATATTCGAAATAATACATAGAAATGCACAAAGGAAATACAGGAATGTAGGAACATGCATACTATAAGTGATCTGTCTGAATAGTTAGACATAATAAGAATCATTCAGACAATGAAAGAGATATTCATTTGATGCATATGGGTTTGATGATTTGGATTGCAGTGTTGGGCTGGTTGTATTCATTGAGTTTGCTATTTTTGAAGTGTAATTATGCAATAGTAGGGCCCAGTCCTTTCATTGAGCCATCACCTACTGGAATTGATTTTTCTAGCCTCCCTTTTCCTCCAATTTTCTTGTCATTTCCTTCAGTATGTCTTTACACAGACCAGAAATGAGCTGAGCTCTGTTTCATACTGCAGGCTATTAAATGTGAATTTTGGTGACTGATCTTCAGGCATTAGCACATTCAATTTAAGAAATGATGTTACCAGTTATGTAATTTCCAGATCACAAAGTGATATATTTGCCCCTTGACCAGTTTTGTGACTGCAGGATTTACCTCAGAAGTAATTTTCTTCAAGTAATCCAGCGAGACATTTTATGCACAGTATGTAATTCACATATTACCTGGCTAAGATGATTGTCAACAACTTAGCAATGAGGGAGCACTTTAAAATCCTAAATGAGGGTGCAAGTTTTTGTGATTTCTGTCACTTTCACATTGACAGACATAAAAAGGCCTTAAAAGAGACATTAACTAACCCTGGCAGAGCGGTGAACCTGTAGCCCTGTACACTTCACACTCTCAGGTAATCACACTGGAGTCGTTTCGAGTGCTGCAGCTGATTGACTTGCTATCACTGATTTTCAAAGCCTAGCAATCACTGTTACAATGACTTCATATCAGAGCTGTGGTGTAATTTCTTACAATGGAAACTGACATGGAACAGAGTGAGATGGGGGGTGAACGAAGTGAGAGAGAGATTTGTTCTCAGTGTGGATTTTAAGTGATGAGGTACTGACCTCTGTTCTGAGACATGTCTTACTAAAACAAGATACAGAGCTGACTTTAAAAGTCTAAAAATATTGATTGAGAGACTGTGGTACTCTTGTGATTTAAATGATGAAATTCAAGAATTATCTGCAAGGATAGATTATGGTTCTGCAGAGCACTGGTTTCTTTAATGTCTATTGCAAAGTTTATTGCAAAAATGAAAAGGTTTTCTATTTCAAGACATATATAGTTATGTAAGCAGATATATTGCATGTTACACATTGCAAGAGAAGCAACAATGTAGCACAAAGTATGCAAGAATGCAAAATCAAAGGGCACCAATAAGGTGTTGGAAGGGACTGTAAGAAACAGACATTTCTTTGCATCACATTGTAGAAATAATTACAGCCACATATTTATATTGGTTTTACGTCTACAGTAGTTTGTGAGAATGTGGCCCCTGACTATCCCAGAATCCCCCTGAGTAATTGTAACATGTATGTTCTGTTTTCTGTTCCGTTGTGTTTTTGGTTCTGTCCTGTTTGAACAAGTTTTTCCTTGTAGTCTTGTTACATTGACTTGTTGTTCATTAAGTAACCCATTAGTCCTTTGTTTGATATATATTGTCCTTGTGTCCCTGAGTTCTTTTGTCCTTTTTATGTTAATGTTAAGATGTGTGTTGTCCTGTTTCTCATGAGTACTATTATATGTATAAGACTATTTCTGTTACTTCCTTGCCTTTATGAGTTTTATACTACAACCACCCATGACAGTGATGGCCACATTAGTTACAATTTATAATCCATCCTTATGTTATAATCCTTTTGATTTCAGATGGTCACCTAGTCATTGAATGAGCCACTAATTTTGAAAGTTTACAAATCAAATTACTTTTTATTGGTATTTATTGGAACATTAATATGTGTGTCACTCATAGGCTAGAGTACCCATGTAATATCAACAATGCAGCCTGTTTTCTGAGGTGATGCTTGGTCATGGGGTCTTAAGAGGACATGGAACACAATTCATGTTTGAATGAATCAGATGCAGTCATCTGTCCATAATCACCTTGAGAAAATTGTGTCATTATTTGTGCATGGACCTCAGCAAAATATAGTATGATGAAGAATTGGTTTTGCTCTGTTTGCTATCAACTGGACAATAGTTTCAACCCAGCAGGAGTCACATCAAAATTCAGATATTCCAGAAGCACCGCTGAGAGAATGTGAGCGAGCTGAAAAATATGGATAAATTATCAAATGATGAAACTGAGAATTCACTTTAAAAGCAATTAGAATGTAAAATAAAGCAATATGAAAACCCCACTGAGATTCTGACCAATCAGAAACAAATGAAGCAAAAATAAAAGAAACACAAAGCAGCTTATAGGGTAAATACACAGGGCAGAGCAAAACAAGAGATGTGATTATATTTTAGATGTATGTTTATCAAATGCATAAAATAGTCAATATGCCTGTTGAAATAAATTGCTTAAAACTTGTGTAATAAAATGTGTACTTATGGTTAATAAACCAAAAATGTATAACACTTTGGGGTCTGGTATTTTAAATTTAATAGGTTCATGAGACCAGAGCTGTTTAGAATGTTGCTTTATTATTTGGACTGCATTCAAATCTAAAATTGCTGTACCAAAGCAGTGTATGTGAAGAACTTCACTCATCCGGGTCAATGCAGAATCATGTTATGTTGACTTTCTATTACTTCAGAAAATAAAATCCAGTTTCAAACAAAAGTTTATGACATTTATAATCAGAAAGAGCTTAACTTACACACAGAACAAGCTTTAATCTGAAGTGATCAGAGAACAAAATAAGGAAAACCTTTCATCCTCCAACTAAAACTTGAGTCAACTTATGGTAATCTTTACAAAGCAAACAGTATGAGAAACAAAGACATTTAACTGAAGCCCACGTTGACGTCTCCGCACTGCATGATAGATCATTTCACACCTTTTGAAACATAATAGCCTTCTATTTAGTGATATTCAGGCTCAATTTTCAACAATTAATTACACTGGATTGGCAGCGCAAAAAAATACCAGTTGCCATGAAAAGGATTTGATTTCAATTATCTCGACTCAAAGGGGGTATGATTTCCGAATACACTTAAGCAAAATTATAACAGGACTTTGCTCCCCAGAAAATTGGGTGTGTTTAAAGAGTGATTATGTGGTGAATGGATGGGTGTTCAATGGGAGTGAATGCTCAGGCTCACCATGAAAGGCACTCAATTATCCCTGATTGCTCCCCTTCACAGTGTAGCCAGTAGAGTTATTGCTGTGATTGGGAAGAAATTTACATGGCGTCTTTCTGCTGAGGGAAACAGAAAGGGCTGCAGGGTTAGATTCTGAAAAGACAGCCAAGGGGTCAGTTAAGCAGATGTGGTGGAGAAGGAGCCTGAACGGGTCATTAGGGGTGGCAGAAAAATAAAGCTGAATAAAAAACAGTAAAAAATAAGAAACAACTTGAGGTTTTACAGATACTCTTCGCTTAAAATTGTATATAATTACATCATGAAATAGAACCACAAAAAACATAGTAGACAACATGTTTCTGAAGGCACTACCTTTAGAACAGACGGTGTTTGTCCAATTTCTCTCATCTATATCTGCTTTAATCATAAAGTGAAAACACAATAAGTTATACTGTACACTGCTTATTCAAGTACTTAGGAGTATACAGTCTTGTTTGCCAAGGTTTGTTTTGTTATCAGTTGTCTCTCTGTTTTGCTATAGCACAACTCTTGCTGTCCATTTTTCTAACATTTTAAACAGTGTAGTGTTTAGTAAAATAAAAAAAAATTTTTATATGTTAAAAGAGCACCTTTTTGCCCTTATAGCATACATTTAGATTTGTTTCCATTTAAAACTGTTTCTTTGGGTTAAAACTCTTTGGGTGCTTATATAACTTGTGAACTAGTGTTTGGACTGATTGTGTAAAGTGTCTTATAAAGACACCTGCACTCATAATAATACTCGCTATAATCCTCCTACTTATCAACAAGTCACCACATACTCCACACAGTCACAATAGCGACCCCTGAAACTGTTCAGTTCCATTCTGTATAGAAAGTGTCTTAATCCGTGGTTGGTAATCAGTGATTTAAATTGACCATTCAATATTTAAACATGTTAAGCCCTCTTAACAGTGGTTTGTGAATGGCTTTTCAGACCAGTTAAGTAGGACATTATTTCTGTATATTATTCATTGCTTTCAATGTTAGGTCAAAGATGGTACACATAAATCGTACTCTAGTCCAACGACATGACGCTTAATGTCGTTCTTTTCAATGACCAAATGACAAATCACCCTATACACCAAACTAATTGGATGACTGCTTAGTTCGAAGGAATTAAAACAGGCTTACGACTGGCATAGACTTAACAACTCGGTTTTCTGCCTTTGACAAGAAAAAAAACCAAAGCAGGAAGCTGAGGTAAGCGTAAGCCTCTTAATTTGCATGAATAGTGAAAATAAGTATTAGGCATTAATGCCCAGATTACATGGACACCTATGGAGGCGCTTTCTGTGCAGCGATTACCATGGCCGCAAAAACGACTAACCTTTGTCATAAAATGTTAACAGATATTTTATTTTAGCAGGTGATCACATTAAAGTTCGTTGACGAATTAGGCTGGCATCATTATAGGCCTAATTACGCTTCGTTTCAGTGGCTTCATGCAGGTAAAAATAATGGCTAATACACTTGACCAGTTCGTGCTGTTAACTGCATCATGCATGTAAACATATTCATATAATTGCACTAATAAAATTGCTATTTTTTGTTTCGTCGTGGGTTATGGGTAGTTTCCTTTCACCACAGTTCCACATGACAAGGGGCCAGAAAATGTAAAAGTTAGGCTTACTACAAACCTGACAAAATGTATTTCAAGCAATAATTGCTTAACTTACGTCGTTCCGCCTTATATTTCTTAAGAACTAAGGACATTTTCTCACAAATCATTTTCGATTCAGTTTATTTTTTATTAGGTTCACATAATATTTCCCTGGTTCATTTATGAAGAAAGACATACAATTAATTTCTCTCCCTGAAGTATGTGGGCTCATAATACATAAATAAAGCTCTTGGTAATGCACGGCAAAGCCTACCATATTCAGTCATATCCAACACAGAAAGTGCAGCCTTTTCACAGATCTTAATATTTTAAGAAAGTACATGTAGAATAAAAAAACTTTGTCACTACGCAAGGTACTTTTTGTCTGAGCGCTTAAACGCGTCTTGTCCTGTTTGCTTATCATTTGTAGCAACCAGCAATCAATTCATATACGGATATGGAGACATTAATAATTGTGATGCAAAATGAACAAGATAAAAATATCAAGATGGTACAGTCTACGAACATTAAACACATAAACACACATTCAGTACGTGTTACTACCAGACACAAAACATTTGCAATGATACATGATGTCTCTTAATAATCTAGATATCAGTGCTTCTGCTTGACTTTGGTCTTTTGTCATCTCTCAGTGAGATGTGTGTGGTTCAGCACTCCTCCTTTTCAGTCACTGCAGCAGCTGTGATGTGAGTAAGATGAGCAGAATGCTCCTTTGCTTTGAGACGCAGTGCTGCTATGCTGGAAGCCCGAGGGTCCACTGCTGAGGGCGATGAAGAGGAGAGAAGATGGGTGATGTGGGAGCGGGGATGAACTGGACCCTCGATGAAAGGAAGAGGTATCCTTTGCAGTGTCGTTGGACTTAAGCTTGTAAACAGCCTGATGAGAAATTAAGAAACATAATATTACAATGCGCTTCAATACATGAATATATTACGTCCAGCTTAAAACTGATGTATCATTAACAGTAAAAATAAGCAATACGCAAAACGCTTTAATTAAAAAGCATAATAGTAATAAACGAAAAGAATAACGCCTTGATGAACCTGACCTTCCAAAAGTAGGGTTGATGAAAGCAGGATGTCTAAACATGGCTGCCCCTAACAGAGCACTGAAGCTGTGGGGAGAGGTAGAGCTTATGGGTGGCTGAGTTAGTCTTTGGAGGGGGACAGGCCAAGCTGAATCGATTGCTGGATGAGGGTTCGGGACGAAAGGATTCCCACTCAGGTAATGACACAAGGGCTGTGCGGAAGGAGGGGTTCCAGGATAGTTTAGGCTCAGAGAGTGTGACTGGACCCCTGTCTTTTCCCTTTTCCTCCATTTTGCTCGTCGGTTCTGGAACCAGACCTTGAGAGCAAAATTATGTCAGTTGTATGTAAAACAATCCCTTTTTGTATTTCGGTACATTTGGCTACAAAATTGTGTCACACTTCGTTGAAAGCACAAGTTCTTACCCCTGTAAAAAGTTACATAAGTTTAGAGCCAACTTTTACAGTAAAATAAAAAATAGATGGTATGTTTTTTGTGATATTTAAATCCATCGAAAACGCGGAAAGTCAATTTGCAAAATCAATTTCAATCAAAAAAGCATTGGAAACAATTAGTATAGACAATTTACTGTATGAAATTCAAGCTGGATTGTTGCCTACTCATTAATATATAAATGTAACAGAAAAGATGAAACAATACTTTCTGTAATAAATTAGGTCTACTTTGAGACAACAACAGGAACCTTTAAAACAGAATCAGGATTTCACTGATGTTTTTTTTAAATAGTTTCCTGTCGTGGCGTGTTTCCAATAAACTAAACAAGCCTATTATTAAATGTTGGAAAGGTGTTAAAAAACAATACTTACTTGCACCCGCGCTTCTGTAAGGTCTAATCTCATTGCTAACTCCTCCCTTAGAATAAAGAAAAAACATTTATGTGAAGTGTCTTAAAATTTGCTGCTATCATAGGCTGCTACTATTTTTAATGTATCTATTCATTTGTTTATATTATAAATACAATGGTAAGAAAATAATAATAATAATATCCACTTAATGTTCGTACTGTTGTTTTGCTTTCAGTACTGCACATTACACAGATTAAAAGCGGCAAACTAAAGAATGTATAATAATGTGTTAGGAAATATAAACAAAACATTTTAAATTATTCAAAATAATATTTAAACGCAGTGTGTGTAGTTTGATTAGGTATTTTATCGATTTTAAACTGAAAATTACTTTTGACATCATTATGCTCATTATTTTAAAAATATAAAAAAATATTAAAGAATATTGCCGCAGGTTAAGGTATTAAATAACTATTAATTAAAAGTTCTACATTTCCATGATCTGCCAAGTGTTGTTGTTACCTTGTGAACACATCTGGGTAGTGGGTCTTTTGGAAAGCTCTCTCCAGCTCCTCTAGCTGATAACTGGTAAATGTAGTCCGATATCTCCTCTGTTTTCGTTTTAACATGCCATCTTCATTGTCACTTCCAGCTGATAAAGTATTTTCCTCACTGTTTTGCAAATATGTTCCTCGCTCCCGAAGCCCCATTAGTCCCGGAGAAAAATCCTTCTCTCTACATAGTCTTTCATTATCTATTACGTCCGCCTCTGGTCTCTGGTCCGCCGCGGGACTGGAAGTGCTGTTGCAGGACTTAAGAGACGCATTTTCCTGAAAGGATCTACGACTGATGCTCACTAGAGAGGCCTCAGTTATTAAGTTTTCACAAGATTGGTGCAGAGGTCGTGACTCCGTTGCCTCACTGTCATCTGTGTGAATTTCTCTCGAAGAGTCTGTCATTGTCCCCAAGGGGGCAAAGGGGCGGCGGAACTTGAGCGGCAGGTGCATGTCCGTTTGAAGGGGCCACAAACTGTTTGGTGTTGCTGTTAACAAAGAAGGTTTTGTAAAACAACCGTCAACTTGGTAAATACATTTAAAATTTAGAAATTAATATATTCATATTAAACTTAACTTAAAATAAAGGATAAGTCTAGATCAAAATTCTGCTTCAGCCGCTTGAACTTTTTTTAATAAAAGGCACTAATTAAAGGTATTGGCTTACTTTGCTGAGTTTCACAAACAACGAGACAATGAATAGCATTTTTTTGACAGTTATTAAACGAATACATCACAGTGCAAGAACTTACGTTCAGATGCCAAGATGCGCTCTCTTGCTCCTGCGAAACCTGGTTCTCCGACCACTTTTAAGGGACTTTTCCTACCAAGAATGCTGTCGATGCAGTACGAAGACAACAGAGGATGCGATTTACATTTGCAGTTTGTTTGATCTGGATTATTATTCTCTGCTATTTTGCTCATATCTCTGGCTTTCATGAAGGCACTGCTCGATGACTGGTGGCACTGGAGGCTCGCGCACGCTGACCTTTGTACTGATGCTTCAGCTTCCAAAACTCATCCGCAGCATCTGATTGGTTATCCTATGAAAGGCGCTGTGTGCTCCAATTTACAGACCCTGTCGTTTTCTCTGGCAATGAACCATTGCGTGTGTCGCGCAAATAACTTGTTCACATTTGACATGAGAATCTAAATTTCTTTAGAAAAGCAATAGTACCACAGGCCACATTACAGTATACATGTATGCTATATAATATCTTATAATTAACAGGACAATATTAATATAGGCAATATTAATTACAATATTAATATAGACAATATTAATATTTATAAATATATAAATGATAACTAAAGGGATAATTATTATTTCTTTGTCCTAATAAGTAGCAAGAACTATTGCACTTTCAGTTTTAACCTCAGAGAAATGACAATAAAAGGAGACAGAATACACATGGAAAGCAGTTTTTAAGTCACAATTTTCTTCAGTGCAGTTACAAAGCTATCACAGGTTTGTAAATCTAGGTTTATTAGCGGGTTTGTGTGGCGTTGAATTGCGGGACACTCTCCATACACTGCGCCTTAAGCGCCATCTGCTGTGTTTACTGACGTTGTACATGGTAAAACCAGCTCATCAATTTCCCATTTGACCGACATAAAAAAACGTGAAAATAAAAAAGTAAAATTAATAAATACCTACATACAACAACATAATAATAATGATAACGTGAGTACTTTAATACTATGATTCTAAAATTCTATAAAATTCTAAAAACAGACCAAAAAGTCTGTCAATTTTTATAATAGAAGAATTAATCGGATTTCATATTTTAAAAGTCAAAACGTATTTGTTTGTTTAAAAGCACACCATTATTTACATAGCAGTGTTTTGCACACATAGTTGTCACGGTCACGCGTCATGGTCTCCATGGAAACCGAACACAACTTGGTACTACAAAGCAACAGAAACATTTCAGAAAAATGTCAGCCATCTACGAGGTAGCTGAAGAATCTGTCGACGGTCCATATTACCTCGAGAACGTTTTAATTCCCGAGGACTCCGAGGATGATTATAAATATGAGGAGGTGACTGTCGACGACGAACTCAGCATAACTGAGGGAGAAGAGGATCTGGAAACCGCTGTTAAAGCTTTGCGGGATGGAATCAGTGCCACCGAATGGACAACACAGAGGAACCCTCCGACCAAACATCCAGTCTCTAAAATACCCGAGATTGTGGACGACTTTCTCCGCAATTATCTGGTAAAAATGGGCATGGAACGAACGTTAGATTGCTTCCAAACCGAGTGGTTCGAGATGCTACAAAAAGGCTTAATAAAAACAGACACAACGGAACTTGTTCCGGATGTCTATACACACAACCAGCTCCTGGACAACGAGCTAAAGAATGTGCAACGAGAACGAGACAGCTACAAACTGGCTGCGTATGAAGCTGGAGAGACCATAGTGAAACTTCAAAGAGAGAGGGATTTTCATAGGATGCAGCACAAACGTGTAGTTCAAGAGAAGAACAAACTTATTGAGGATTTAAAGAAGTTGAAGAAGCACTATGCATCCTACGAGCCTGCTCTTAGACAGCTAAATGAGAAATATCAGAAAGCACTGAGACAGAAAATGCTGGTTAGTCTAGAAAGAGACAGAGCTTTTAGTCAGGTCCACACTCTAGACAGCACTCTTCGTATTGCACATTCTTCCCCAGGATCCCAAACAACTGCGAAAGTTGGCAACCCTCCACAGGAAAGACAGAAAATCCAGAAGAGTCCAGAAAGAGGAAAACACCCACCGTGTGACATTGCATCCTATGATACTATTAAAGACCCAAACAAAAACACTACACACCCCAAAGACTCTGAATTCCCAGCGAGCACTCGTGTCAATCCATACTTGCCACAAATCAAAGCTCTTTCTTCCCTCAACAACAAGTCATCCAACCTCTCTCTCTCTAAGTCTTTCAAGGCACACACTATGGCAGTGAGCTTCCTCGCACTTCATCCTCGTAAAATGATAGTAGCTTCCTCAAGCGATGACCAGCTTTGGAGATTATGGGGAATACCAGAGGGCGAGATGATCATGACTGGTGAGGGTCACACTGATTGGCTATCGTCTTGTAGTTTCCATCCCAGTGGTGGTTATTTGGGTACAACAAGCGGGGACACCACAGTTAAGATTTGGGACTTTGCTCAAGGTCGATGCGTGCTTAGCTTAGAAGGACACATTCATGCCACCTGGGGCTGTTCCTTTCATTCCTGTGGTGACTTTGTGGCTTCTTGTTCTATGGACAACACGGCCAAAGTATGGGACTTGAATAGCGAGCGTTGTCGCTGCACTCTACGCGGACATGTTGACTCAGTGAACAGCATTTACTTCCTGCCTTTTTCAAACATCCTGCTTACCTGCTCTGCAGACAAGACCATCTCTCTTTGGGATGCCCGTGCTGGATTGTGTGCCCAGACTTTCTATGGGCACAAGCATTCATGCAACCATGCAACCTTCAATGCCACTGGTGACACGATTGCATCGTGTGACTCTTTTGGGGTGGTCAAATTATGGGATGTAAGGAATGGGTCAGCTATGGTGACCATGGATACCGGGCCTCATCCCGGCAACCAAGTGGCCTTCAGTCCAAACGGAAGAATGTTAGCAGTTGCAAATAATGATGACTCTGTGAAAATATTGGAAATGTCATCTTTACATTTGTCAAGTCTAACAGGTCATGAGGATGCAGTTCAGAGTGTTATTTTTGATCATAAAGGGGAATACCTGCTGTCTGCAGGGTCAGATGGTGAAATTCTCATCTGGTCATAGCAATACATGCCTGCAATGCTGAGAAATGGATTTTAAATAAAAAAACAAACATTTTTGTTATTGATAAATATTAATCAGTAGTTATCATAAAATAAAATGCTGTGTATTGCACAAAAATATTTTTCACATCTATATAAATATCTTGTAAGATTTGAACTAGTTCAGATTCATTTAACTATAAAATTAAGACTTTTTTCTCGTGTTTTTTATAAAGTGGTACTTTAATTTAGCATTCTCTGAAGTGTATTTGCAATCATATGTGAGTCTTTAACAATTATATAAAAGAATACAAATAAAATGTAATAGAAACGGCAGTTCTCCTCGTCTTTGGGTGGCGCGTTTGTCTCAGCGCATGGGAGGTTGAAAACGGAAGTGCGTATCTAGAAAAACAGAGACACGCCCCCCTCAGGTCACTGGGGCGTGTTGCAGACTGGAGGAAATTACATATTCCGTTAATAAGATTTTTTAAAATCATTCGTGAAATACTGATTTTAAAATCAGCGATAAAATCAGTCGTGTCAATGTTTTATTGGAAGAACAGCGGAGTAACCATTGACAAGATCGGACAGTTCTCTGACAACAAGCAAAGGCATCATCCTGATGTTGATCATGTCGCTGTAACTACAGATCGTTTACCAAATACAGATCACGTTTAAAACATACTGACGTTTTCCTGAGCAGTTAAAGCCTCACTCGATCACCGTCAAAATGATGAAAAGCGTGGGAAAGCTTTTTGGTTTAAGACGAAAATGCGCGCCCCCCAAATCTCGCATTGACAAGAAAAAGCCGCGCGTGAATCCCATTGATCGTATGCTGGATGACAGTGACGAGGGCTCGTACGCCAGCACGACGAGCGTCAGTTCAGAAAGTGAATACCAGAACTCCGATGAGGAATCTGGAAGCTCCGACAGCTCCTACAGAGCACGGGAGAGTGAGACCGACAGCAGTGACAGCAACGGGACGGATGAGAAATGCACGGTGTCACGAAGACAGAGAAAAACATCCGCCAGCGCGACGGCGTTAGACGACGACGACTCGAGCGATTCGTCCACCGACGTCGGCGGAGAGCCGCTCAGAAGAGCGCTGCAGAGAAAACGGCTCAGGCTGCCGGAGGATTCGGAAGACGAGGCTTTGAATAAGAAAAAGAGAGAGGCAGAGGTTAAACAAGCTGCAGCCAAGAGAAGAGAGAGAAAGAATAAACTCATCGAGCTGTCCAGGAGGAGAAAGTCAGGTACCTCTCGGCGCAAACGCAGAACATTGGTAAGTAAACGTACTAGTACAAATGTTAAGAGAAGTATTTATTATACATTCAATAGCTGAATGTTTTACAGGATTCAGAAGAAGAGGAGAGAGAGGGAGATAAAGGGAACAAACTGGAAGAGCAGAGTAAAGCAGATGATTCTGGAGATGAATCTAGTGTGGCAGAGAATGGCAGTCCTCTGAACAGCAGCGAGGAGGAAAAACTTGATGACAGTGACAGTCTGAAAGATTTTATCGTGGAGGAAAATGAACAGAAGAAGGATGAAGAGAAAGAGGGGGAGGCAAACGAGAAAGCCTTCCTATCTCACCTCCCACGCCAATGTAACACCTTTGGTTCTGTCTTTTGTTTTATGTTTATAACTTTTAGGTTTCTGTCAACTTCATTTTTCTCTTTGCTTAACAGTTATCACAGGATCTCAGCTCACCCACTTTAATGTGGTGGTCAAAGCCTTGTTGATCAATGTACTGGATCCATCCTTCCTCAAGTCACTTTATAGTATGTATAGGAATTTCTTACTTTTCTTAGCATTGGATTTAGACTAAGTTTGAGCAGTTAAGTTTAAATATATGAAGAATATCTGCCTTCAGCAAATGTTCAAATGAGCATTAAGAACACACAGGGTTGTTGCCACATAGTCAGGTTTGGGTCAGGAGAGCAAATGCAGTAATCTAAAAATCAATCACTGAAAGTTTAAAAGTTCTGCATGTGGGCTTGTTCAAAATCAATGCTATATTAGTATATTAGTGCTGTCACGTCTTGACTGTAGGTGGTGAGAGAACAAAGCGGTACGCCCAGGAGATGAAGTCATCCTTGCACCATTTTGACGAGCGGTTGGTTCTCCCCCGCCTGGAGAACCTGAAGCAGAGGAGCCGCTGGAAAGACCGATACAAAGTAAGACAGGGCATTGAAGATGTTCTTATGGGTTGAGCATAATTGCTTGCTTTTCTATTAGACTTAATTGTAAATGGAGTGTTCAATAAATATTTGAGGCATATTTTTTTTTTTAAACAGGAACGGGTGGAATGTTACCCCAAGTTGCGGGTTATGGCGACAAGGGCCCTTTCAAAGGGATGTGAAGCTTGTGAACTCCACAGGACAGGTCGCTTCACTGTGCGGCTTTCTGGGCAGTTGTATCACAACACAACCCTACAGGAGGACCAGTTCATGCCTGATGACTCACAGGTCTGCTGGTTTCCCTACAAGTGCCTTATAAATACTGACCCTACATTGTTAGAAGGTGTTGATGGCTACTTGATTTGTTTTTTGTATGTCAAAAATTGCAGAGTTTCTTTGTTGGCTCTGTCTGTGCCAGTCGTACTGAGGTCTACCATGGCCTGAAGCACTTTAAGTTCCATCTGTTCGAAAGGTGTCGTACAGCTTTAGAAGCTCAGAAGGAAGTAGAGGTAATGGGTAAAGATGGAGATGACAACGAGCCAGTTAAAGACACAGTCAACAAGGTGTTCACCAAACTGCAAGAGGGAGGCTGGATCAGTGAGGTATGTATATAAAATATGCTTAAGTTTTTTCTTAAGGATATTTTAAAAAATAATGGAAATGTGCCTGAACAGTCCAGCATAATACGTTACTGGGGTCAAAGTAGATGTTAAGGTATAGTTTACAAACATGTTTGCCATCTCCTTAATTGTTTCCTGTTTTGCCTCCATTTATCAAGCAATACGAGAAGTTTCAAGAACATCTCAATTCTGCTGATTTCTTCCAGGAAGAAAAGCTGGACTGAACCATTGTTGTCAAGGCACCAGTTTCTTTTAATTTTTGTAAATGATTTTGTCATATTAACAATGACTAACTTGTTTTCGAAAGCTTATGTCCTAAGATTTAGCATTTTAATCCAGCTGCATTTCAATTTATACTCTTGTGTATGTTAATTTTGCATGATTGTGATGAAAATCAGTAGTCTGCAATATAAATACAAACAGTATTCTGTTGTATCTGTTGTAACCTAAAATGTACACATTGATCCAAACATTATTGTATTTAAAAACTCCAAGTATGTATAATGATCTGAATATGGCTTTTGAATCAAGTTGAATCTTTGTGTCACTTTTACACTTTATATAACAGTCTTTAACAAGTATTCTCTTTGTTCTGTTCATAAATGCTTCATCATAACCCAACTGTAAACAGTTTATCGAGTTCAGTTTACTACAACAAATTCTGCCAAAAGGTCAGTGTGTCAGAAGCACAAAAACTTCAATTTCTCAAATCAAATGTTAAGTTTTATTAGAAACGGGCTTTACACACTTTATATAACAATCTATCAGGCTAAGGGGAAATTATGCTGAAGGACAACTCTCACATAATCATCACAGGAGACCAAGCTTGAACTCAGTCATGATGTGAGGCTCACCCATCATTTCACAATGAGCAGAATCTGAAGAAAAATGATAAGCATTGTTAAGATAGTACAATTGGCAATCATTAGTTTTCTTCACAGGTAATGCACGAGTTATAATAGATGTTTCCTCATACCATTGAGAATGTCCTCAAAGCCAATGATGTCATCACTACCTCTCAGAGTATCCAGGGCCAGATTTGAGCTTGGTAGAAAGGGCAAACGCTGAATCTAAGAGGAGAAAGGTAAAAACAATCACTGAGAGATATGCAGATTATTAAGTGGAATTTGCCAATTTTAACAGAATGTAAATGCAATCTTCCATAATGCTTACAGGATGTATTTACAAAAAAAAGGTACGCATTATACCTGTCTGGCTGCTCTGAACTCCATCTGTAATTTGAGTGGTGCGTGGAGTCCCTGGATATTCCTCAGTGTGTTGAAATTCATCTTGTCCTGGTTCAGCTGAAACTAGAATCACACAACACAAGATGAATATAAATCTTCACATCAGGGCCTACACTGACAAACACTGGTGTGTGAACAATGTTCATTCATACTTAATTTTTGAAAGTTCTGGGACTCTTTAAGGAACACGTACATAAGAATAATGCAATCTTACATCCAACTTACATTTTTCTCAGAAAGCTCCAATGGATGACTTGGTAGCAGCTCATTTTTTACACTAGAGAACCTAAGATCATGGCAATATACAAACATTAGAACATAAATGAACCAAACAGCGGGGTTTATAGGTTTATAAAGTCATAACTTACCCTCTACGTAGTGTGTCTTGTACCCCATACGGACCTGCCTGGGGACACAGACCTGTCACAGGAACACTGTCCTTCAGCTGAGATCGCAGGCCACGGGTATTCTGCAAAACATACACCGCATTTTAGCCACATGCATTTAAAAATGATGATGTGAAATGTAGTTTATACGTTGAACAGATCTGAAATGGCCATGATAATACTCTCATTTATGATAGTTGCCACAATGCATTAATATCTTCAGGCTGTACAGCTAAGAGATACAAAGTGAAAGTAGGGCCATGACACATCACTATTCATCTAGAAGCTAACATCTTACAGGCAAAAAATCTGTGATACTGAAAAAATAGTCGCACAAGTAAAAACATATCGAGACATAAAACTATAATTTAGGGGCAGCTGATATGTTCTGGATTAAGCAACAACAAACAAACTGCTATGCTACGATGTATTAGCTAGCTAAACACCAGCACAGCGCAAACGAGAGTTATTTTACTAGCAACAACATATCCTTTCACAAAGAGAGCAAGGAAATTAAACATACGTAACATCTTAACACAACCTGTAATAAATATTGATAAAATATGACAAACAAATTAGAACTCGACATTACCATCTTCCAGCAAATTTTGTCTTTATAACAAGCATAAATGTACTTCCGGGCAGCCTCCGGAAATACTGTTAGCACGTGATCATTACGACTGAAACAATAATTTTGTCACTTTTTAGGCAATATTATTATTAAGTTATTAGTATGGTGTGCAATAAATAGCAAAGATACTAAAATATACTAAAAGCCGACATGTTAACAACATAAATTTCCGAGGTAGTTATTTCGATTACATAGCCGTGCTCTCAACAAAACACATAGGGGGTATAGCTCAGTGGTAGAGCATTTGACTGCAGATCAAGAGGTCCCCGGTTCAAATCCGGGTGCCCCCTCTTTTTGTTTCAATAATTTTTTTGTTGATGAAAAATGAAGCACCAAAAGAAAACTGGGACATATAGTCTATATACATACAAATGCATATACATCTGGTTTGTTTAATATGTAACAGAACATACAATGAAGAAACATTTTCATGTCTGTAAAACTATCTCTTTTGTTAATCAAAACAGTTCTGGAGCACTATACGCATTAAATAAGTATCAGAACAGCATCATTTCATGAGGCAATTTGAGGCAATGTACATTCTAAGGTTCATACTTCAAGGAAACGTAAAAAGCAGGGGCTGTGAAACAGAACAGGTCAGGTCAACACTTTGATTTGGACCAGATTTACACATATGATGAATATTTCCCTCTTTTCTTACAGGAACAATTTCCTGGGATAATGCAGGTAATATAATTTTTATGTTATGCTTTTAAACATGATACAACATAAACTGGTTCTATTTCCAGCCATGGCCCTCGCAAAACAGTTTATTTTCTAAAACGTGTGAATGTCATCAATTTACTGTAAACTTAAAACAACAAAATGTGCCTGTAATTCTTAAAGAGGTACCTGTGCATTTCATGTTTAGGTCTGAAGTTTGAAAATATCATTAAGGCATATTTCTGTGTGCTACCAATAAACATTATTTGTTTACAAAATAATATATGTGTTATGTTAAAAGGATGCCTATATTTCTATGTGTCTTAATAATATATAATAATGTGTTAATAATATATATATAATATATATATATATATATATATATATATATATATATATATATATATATATATATATAAGGTACTGATAATTTCCTTCATTTGTTTTACATAGGAAATTAAAAAGAATTCCATTTATTACACTCTGGTTTTCAGTTTGTCAACATTTTCCAGCACTCATGTTTTACGGCAACATAACCCACAGATCCATGAGGTCAGTGCAGATGCTGGAAGAGCTTCTGATCATACAGTCATTAAAGGCAAGCAGTTTACATATTGTATGTTATGGTAAAAAAAAGAGAAAAAAGGAAATCTTTTTTTCAGTGTAGTTGTAAAGATTTAGTGACATGTTTTAAGAGATTATTCATTTATGTTCCTTTGAGCTTGAACAACTGAAAACAACAGACCACTATGAATCTCACAAGATATGCAAGAAATTAAGGTTAGCACATAATTTTTGATATTAGCCACAACTAAGTGTTGTACAAAGATACATGCAATTTATCTAGGATATTGCAGGCACATACAGGATCTAGTACTTAATCTTCTTTAACATCACAGCATGATACAACAAAAGTCAGCATCAGTGAGACCTTCAAAGTATTTCCTGTCAAAGCTTTATTCTTGTAATGAAGCTGTTTTGTAACAATTGCTTAATTAACTACCTACCTCTCTTTGCGCTATTGTAAAGATCTTTATCAGACTCTAGATAATAGACAAAAGGAAAACAACTGAAGATGGGAAATAGTGACTCTGTACCAAATTGATGACAACAGAGAGAGATAGAGATTCAAGCAGTTTAATGTCCCAACACAGACCACCCAATGATGGAATTCAGGTTGGCATATCAGTCAACAATAATAACTATTAATATTAATAATAACAAACACAAATAATAATACAAAACCATTTACATGACATCCTAGTTTTGTGCTGAAATACTGCAAATATAGAGAAAGATATTTCTTTACAGAGATTATAAATAGGAAAACATAAGAAACACAAGGTGCTACATGACCATTAATCAAGACTATCTCTGTCAAGTTATCCCCACAAAGCTTCTTGCTAGTTATGATCTTACATGCTGAAGAATCATCCATTTCTATGCCTGTTAAGTTTTCCACACTATTGTTTTAGCATTAAGGAGACCTGAGTTAGTTTGTGATATGATACATGTTTTTTTTTTAATTAAGGGAAGAAGCAGTTGCATATATTAGGAATAGCATCACAACTTCCTTCAGTGGCATTCGTGTGGGTGGTAAAGTGCCCATAGGCATCTCATATTAACATGCGCTGAGGTCAAGTGCTTTCAAACATGGTTTAAGTACATTCAGGTGAATGCAAATGAAAGGGGGTCAGGGTTTTCTTACAGTGAAGCTCTGTGGAATCTTTATGACAACAACAGATCTGTATCACCTTTAATAGTGAATCACACATTCAGTATGTTCCCACTATGGTCTCCTATTGTTTGAAATATTTAAGTACATACTTGGCTAAATTTTAAAGCTCTAACTTCCACTATTTCCATGTACTCAAGAGAAACCTTGTATTTTCAAGCATGTGCAAAATCATGCAACAGTGGCACTAAATTGAATAGTCCACAAACCAGGATTATAACAAACAATGTCTGTTTCTACTCAACAAGCAGGTTTAATCTCTGCTGATATGAAAGCTGACTATTCCACTGACAGGACTGTGTTAATTGAGGTCTATCTGTTGTGTGTGAAGATTGCTCTGTTTGCAGATTGTTTAAAATGGTGTAGACAGATCAGACAATGTCTAACTATACTGATAAAGAATTAACCACCAGTATTCTGTGCATCATTGGATTGCAAGATGTATTAGAAGAGAAAACATCATCTTCCTTCACAAATGGATTAGTGTTAATATATGGACATTCCTAAATTTATCTACATTTCACTTTTTGCACATAATTGTGACCTAAACAGAAGATCTCTACCCTCTGTTAGTTATACTCTACTAGCCATTAGGTCATAGTTTTGTACAGTTTTGCAAAAAAAAAAATCATACAATTTGATTCGATTGCAAGAGACATTTTATTGCACCACGTGCTTTTGGCCCTACAACTAGGGCTCTAAATAATTCTTGATATTGTGGTTTGTTTCTTTTCTCATTCTTGTTTAACTTTCTAATCTTTCTTTCTTTTAGATGAGAGTTATACTCATCCATGTCAGATCTGCTTTATTGTTCTTTTTAAAATGGATCAAATTAGCTTTTCAACTGCAGAACAGAGTGCCACTGTTAACGTTTGGAATGTGAGAGCACAGCACCCCAATGTTGTCATTTAAACGCTGTTCTGCACACAACATTCAGAAATGTCAATTCTTAAAAAATGCTATTAAGGCCAATTAGGTAGGCTGTTTATATTTGCCGTAAAGCCGCATTGGAGAAATGGATCCAAAACCATGGAGTTTCAAAAAATCCTGGATATCTCTGAGACTCTTCTACTGTAAGTTTATATTCCTTTATTTCTGTCATCCCTTCATCCTTCGATATCCCCCTTCCCCAACCAGCCCTATCAGGCCCCGACCGTCTCCCCTTGACTCTGTTGCTAGGGTGTGGGTACCGCAGAATGTTTATTACGGAATGTCTCAAAAAATGCCAGCATTCCCTTCTTCACACTGGGAGAGGCCATTTTGGAAGATGTCTGTCCTTGATGCCTGGGTGGAAAGCTTAAGCCGTCCATGGAATTGGCTCGTTTGACTTTGGAGCCTGCCCGCCACATTTTGGACCTTACTGGAGGTGTCTGTGCAACCAAACATTTCTGGTATTGGACCTGTAGGGGGCGCCAGAGAAGCACAACAAATTTACAACTGAAAGCGCAGCCAAAAACCTGGCCGCAGTTTTAATACATTTTGCAATAAACTGTATATCAGTACTGACTGATGTGAGTAATATTTTATCAGATACAGAACACAAAAGGTTAAAAATAAACATAAACATTAACATAAAAAGTCACTGAAAGCCGAATAGGACATACATTTGGTCTTAGATATACATAGTCACTAAAATTCAGAAAACATGGGACTAACAAACTAAGCAAATATTAATGATTTTCTCACCATGCATGCAGCCTGAACGGCCTCAGAGATGATCCCAGCATCAGGTTCACACCAGAACACATGGCACTCGAAGCGCTGGGTTCCAGCATCCACTATGACTGCAAAAGTGTGTGTGTCATGACCCACGCCCAGGAAAGTCAGGTAACGTACTTGGCATTCCCAAAATGGGTCCTCGCCATCCTGAAGCAAAACAAGAGATGAATGAATAAGGTGAACCCAGAAAGACCATGGTTATGTTCTCAATAGCATCCTGCTTCAGTTCTGTACTATTTCTGCAGTATATAGTAGGTATACAGTATATAGTAGGAAAAAACCCAAACACTTAACCAAAAAGTACAGCAAATAGCAAAGCTTACCACACTGGGTATTATACCCCAAAATACTGTGTAATGTGACAATGTAGCGTACTATTGTTTGAAACATTTATTGTTGCATAACGTGTACTGTTCATCATATCTGTGTTTTTAAGCAGGCAGTATACAGTGCATACTGGACAGTATGAAGTAGGCAGCAGTATGATAGTACTTCATTCCAAAGTTTATATTAGTTTATATTAGCCCTATATACCTCAGTCACTATCTGCTTAAATGGAGTGTTTACATTAGACAAAAAGTAACTGTTGGTGAGCTGTTACTCTCACCTCTCCTCTCCATAAAGACAGAATGGTATCAGACACATGAATGACAATTGGCTCCCATTCATCTCTGTCTCTGGAGTGCATGATACTCTCAATAGCTCTGTTCAACACTTCCATTCCTGTGGGCATATGCACAAAAACAAAAAGTCTCCATGTCTGAAATGAGATTACACAGTTGAGGAATGAAATTGACCAGTTAAAAGATACGATCTGAAGACTTCAACTATCAACCACTGATGTAATATCTAAAACTGTGTTTAGATCATTATAATAGCAAACTCTTTATAAATTCCATATTCAGGTTTTTGTAAGTGTTTTTTTTTTTTGTAAGTCTAAAACTGTTTGGTACAAGTCCAGGTTGAACTCTTATGTGGTTTAGAACCTGTATTTGACACAGAAAATGTCTTTAATGCAATATTTTAATTCAAACTTAAGAGCAGGAATAATTGTATATTCATTGTATATGCCAAGCATGGAGTGTACTGTACTGTGCAACAGCAGTTTTAAAAGTATTACTGAGATTACATTCAGTATATATTATTTACAGAGTGTGAAAGGGTTTTTATTAGATACCTGAATGGTCCAAATCCCTCTTACCCATTGCCCTGGAGACAGGCAGGTTTCCAATGTATTCCACTTCGAACTTCTGTACCCTTTGCCTCACTGCTTCCAGGAAGTCTACTGTAAAAAGCACACAACAAACTCTTTAAATAATAAAACCCATCCAGGCATTTGGCTTTAAAAGACACTGCTTTCACCGAAAGCCCACAGGTTTCATACCCTGCCGTGGTAAGTCCTCTGGGGAGATGCTCTCCATTGTGAGAGAACGGGCCATGGAGGGCTGCAGAGCTGCCTTCTCTGCCATGATCTGTGGGAACATACAATCATGATATAGTAAGGTGTGATCCTTAAGTACCACTTGGAGCTTGTGCCATAAAACCACTTCATCAGGATCTACTGTCCTTGGTCCTATTTACACCCAGTATTAAGATATTAGGTGAGGTAGGTTTAGTACCAGTTGTCAACAAGGCCTATGTGATAGTAGAATTCAAAGAATCAATAGTAACATTTTTATGTGCTGAATCGAGCCCAAATTCTTACTTAAAGCTGCAATCTATAACTTTTGAAAGTCAAGCTGACCAAAAAAGGAAGGTAAGTAGATCTTTTCAAACACTGATCTGTTATGTATTTGCTCAATAACAGATTTTTGTTAATTTTTAAATAAAATGAGTTACAGATTGCAGCTTTAAAAAAATTGGTCATTGAAATGTTTGTGTAAATTAATGTTAATTACAGTTACAACTTGCACTGGCTATTTGCATCAGTTGCAAACTTTATATATGGAGTAAAACTACAGGCATGTAAACTCACCTTGGAGCACATCTCATGCAGAGTAGATGCGATGGTCTTGGCTGGAGCGTTGCAACGGAACACGTGGCATTTCAGCATGCAGGTGTCTTTATCCCTGGCCACAAAGGCAAAGTCCCTGCAGAGCACCAGGAGACTGGGATAAAGACCCATTACAGTATCGAAAAGAGATTTTCATACTTATTCTAACAAGCTGGTGCAGATGTCATAACACTGAGTGCAGGAGCACAGATACATCATTGTAAATGTTGATTTGTTTAATATATGTATATAACTACACATATAGATGAATGAAAATTGTGGTATTAAAAATATAACAGGAAAATAACAAAAATATATATGCATAAACACGTACAATCAAACAGTTCAAACAGTTTCAAATAAAGCATAATATATCATATATCCTTATAGATTTGCTTTATATACTTTGCATTATATACTTGATATAGATGATTATTGGAATGACACTGTTAATTGTCAAAAGTGCGGTAGCACCATGATGATTCAATTGCATTTGACTTTGCCATCAGCATGCTGAGAGGCCACAGCAGGGAGCAGCCCTTCTAAGAACAGGGCTGTAAAAGGCTAAAATATAGGACAGGAAGCAGGGAAGGACACTGACCAGCAGTGGATTTACATAGTAATGCTAAACTCTCAACATGACTAAATCTCTGTAGATTAACATCAAACTGTCTCTCAGCTGACTGTGTGCATCAGTATTTTATGTCAATGATCTATAAATACAGATCATGCTCTCCTAAGAGATCGGTCAGCATTTTTGAGCAAACGCGCGTCTAGGCAATATGCTGTTGCAGCTGTTTCCAACACAGTGATGGAAGAAACTGCTTCTTTAACAACTCATGTTGCCTCCAACAAAGAAATATTTCATTTATAAATATTACATTATAGAGCAGCTGTACTTCAAATAGGGTGCAGCTTGTGGATACAACGCACTGATGCTTGGGAAATCTAGCCACTTATTTACTTTGAATTATTAAGGGAGACTGTGGAAGTCAAAAGGAATAACAAATGGGCATGTCTGGTTAGTATACAGATATGGAAACCTTCATAGTGTATGTATAAGAAAAAGACACACACGGCATGAGAGTCACTGTACCCTTAAAAAAATGAAAAACTCAGAGTTCCACTGTTGTGCTAGTTTGAACTAGCCTTCAGTCATTTTTCTAAAACTCTTATTGGTGCACCTCAGTAAAATCATTTGCATGAGGGGGTTGCAGGTCTAATACGTGCATGTATTTTTTGTTTGAACACAGAGGAAGGGGTTTTCTGGAGACATGCAGAGCAAAGCAACTTGAATAAATCAACATTGTTAATCGGTTAGACAAAATCACCCAGCAAGTCCTTATAACTTTTATATACACATTTAAAGAAGATAAGATGATGTATGAACATAAAGAAATTAAATAAATCAACTACTGAGCAGTCCATGTACCATGATGAACCCGGACATCACCAGAAATGTTTGCTAGGTCTAATTGATAAAGAAAGAAAAAAGTGCAGTTATTACCTGTCTCTGTTTTCACGAGTGGTGGTTTTAAAAAGAAAAAGAAACAAAGGTTAATAATTGATTAAAAAATAGCGGAAAAAGAAGAGATTTTGGCAATCTAAGGAACTGCTCAACCCTTTAGTTAATTAACTTTTGTGAGTAATAACTTGCAACAACACAATCAAAAACAAAAGCAACACATTTCATGCAAAATATTGCTTAACACAGAATAAATTGCAAATATTCATCATCAGTGGCTCTGTGTTTTCCAGGAAGGGTGCAACTGTACTTAAAATAGCTGCTCAGGGCTTTAGCCTATTTGTGTAAACACAGTAAATTAAATAATAATCAAAGACCTGCCACTCCATGTCCCTGTGTGAGGAAAAATGAATTAACTGAGGAGCTGTATTAGCCATTTGTCATTCAGTGGGCTCATAAATTTCCTATTTAACAGTAATATCTGTAGAAACTGAAGTCTCTGAGCTAATTCAGATTTAATCTGTAGGTATGAATGAACCAGAATCAGATTCTGAATGGAGCCTCTGAGCAAATTTTTGAAAAAGAAAATAAAATTATTTGATCGGGATAGGTGATTGCATTGAAAAGTACAAAATAGGTTAGAAAGAGTTTAAGAAAAAGACCCAGGAATAAAGGTAGAGAATGACAGCGAGGGAAATAATTAGTTTATAATACCTGCCATTGTTGCAGCCGACCCCCCAAACACGGATGTTAATTATTGGCTGACAATGGATGAGGCTGCGGTCCACAGGGTCCATTAGACTGAGTGTGTCCTTCTTGAACACCATCATCATATCTTGACCCTAAATACACATGGTATAGTTTATAGCTGCCATGACCTTTTGTGAAAGATAGGCTAACTTAACAGGCGCCATGTTGATTTAATATAATTCAAAGTGTATCACACAAAAGCTTGTAAACCTTATGATACTTCCTAATAGGAACACATAATATACTTAGCAGTCCCTGGTCAATTTCACTTGTGCTATTAAAGGGCTAGCACACTATTACAATGCTAGTACGGAAGACAGGCCCCAGTATAGCTCAGGCTGTTCTCACCTCTCCCCACGCGCCAACTGCGTCTTGGCCCTCTGCTTTACTGTGAGAGAGCTGCTGGATACAGTTGTTCACAGCCAGACTACTCTTGCCAGGTGTCAGCTCCTCTTCAGGGATCTCCACCCAACCCAGAGAGCGCACAGCAAAACACTGAAAGAGAGATTGAGAGACTTTTGGACAGTTGCAGTGCTTATGTTGCAGTGCTTATACTTCAGCTCTTTTTACATTACAATATATACAAATATAATACGTATTATTTATATACAAACGTAACAGGTTTTAAATTGTAATACATTAGTGTCCTTTTGTAAATAAGCAGTCATGTAGCAGATATTTTGTTAGGGTTTGCAGTTCAAGTATTATAGCTCATAGTTTTTTGGACGTATGAAATATATATATATATATTGTTTTTCATACTTCAAGTTAATATTTAAATATTTAATTTGATTTGATTGTAGGCTTTGTTTTTTTGGCAAATGTGGCAAAACTCACCTCCAGAACAATACACTTACTACAAATACAATCCCCTTAAAATAAGCTGTTAAGGGTCTTGTCAAGGGCACTGTAGTCATAGTGGCTCACTCCTTGCGGGAACCATCATACAACCATCAACCGTCTGTTTATTAGAGGTGTGCTCTGCCTGACCACTGGTGGGTCAAAATGTTTCATACAGAGTGTTTATCTATCATCCCATCTGGGATCATTTTACACAGACTCAATAATGCTGTGCCTTAATACTCTTTGGATTTTAGAGGTCATAGTCACCCAGCCCCATCTTCTATACACTTCACCAACACACACACACAATACCACAGAGATAAACATTCCCTGATCAATGTTTCTGTCCAGCTTTGACCTTTTACACCCGGCAGTGTGCCAAGACATATGTGCCAAGCATATGTTACCTCAGGATGTGTTCTGCATTTCTTTTGTGTGATATTTGTGGGACACTATGACTCATAGCACAGAATAGAGTAATAAATAGTGAACGTAATTCACAGTAATGGGCAGGACTTTACCTTGGAGTCAGGATCCATGTTAGCGCAAAAATGCTCTTCCTGCCAGGAGGGCCTGTGGCAGAGCAGGAGAGAACCTCATTAAGATTATGACTCACCACTGAAATTCATCAATAAGAAACAAGAGGAAAGATGTTTTGCTCAGAGGTTGCTGAAGCCTTAGTTATTGGTTATCGGATGTGTTTTCCCAGCACTACAGGAAAGTTCTGATGGTAAAATAAAATACAATAAATTAATTTTCATTCTGCTCAAGTGCTCAGCCCAAGTTCCTTGAGGTTGACTGAGGAGAAAAAGTTTATGTGACAGAACCTGTTATTCATGTTACTCTTTCTTTTCATGCTGCCTCAAGGTGCTGACAAAATAAGGGGAAGGTATCTGCATCTGCATTTATATAGCTGTGAACATTCCCCGGAAAGCATCCTATTTCAGCAGTCCATACAAAGTCATCAGAAAGGTCGGTCAATGACAAACCTGACATAGGCATTTTACAGTACACATATATATTGCATCTCTAGGTTTTTTAAAATGCACTAATCGTGTTCTGCCGCAATAATTATCAAGTAAACTATTACCTACTGTAAATTAACCAAGAATGGAAAGTAGTTTGGTTTAAATGCATTGTATTATTTAATCGATAACTTATTTAAATAAATAAATTTTGATAGCTGTGACCTACATTTTGCGCGCACACCTATATGGTATGATTGTCCCAAAAGATATATATGTTAAGAATGAAGGGAAAAAGGACAAAATAATCTTATAGCCTAAAAGCTAGACCTTACTGGCAACCCGGCTACCATTGTTACTTATGGGCTTATTTTACAACCTAAATGTGTAAATTGACAGTATTTTGTCCTTTATGGCAAAAACTATGTTTAATGTGGAGGAACCCTCAGTGAATTCCCCAGGTGATTTCTTACTTTTGTTCAAACATTAGTATAACCTCATGACCTGATATCACAGTGTCTGGAGCTTAGCCAAGGACAAAATGGCCTGTTTTACTGTCTGCCCTGCTAGTTCTACAGGCCACACACCTGACTGGCTGTCTGAAGCAGGAATTCTTCTGTCATTTTCACCAGCAGCCAGTGGAGAAGACATCTGTTTACAGGAAAGCCAGGTGGGTTTTGTT
This sequence comes from Chromobotia macracanthus, assembly GCA_036877525.1. Classification (NCBI taxonomy): domain Eukaryota; kingdom Metazoa; phylum Chordata; class Actinopteri; order Cypriniformes; family Botiidae; genus Chromobotia; species Chromobotia macracanthus. Next base: position 5,548,226 of record JAZGTH010000005.1, read on the forward strand.
GCGTTCAGGCACATAAATATGTTTGTTAGAGAGGTAAACAAATGGGAAAAACTAAAAGATGTTTTTCATCTGCAGATCAGATCTTCAGAGAGGAAGAATTTGGTTTGTGCTAGAATTTTGAGGTGACAGTCTGTAATGTGTTACTCCACCACCACTTTAAAACAGTTATGGTGAATTGGTATTATGAATAGGTTTTTAAAAAATTAAAGAAATTGTTCAATTAATTAAAACCAAAATGTATCATTATTGATGTGTGTGGGGGGGGTATTGCTGTTTAGCAGTTACATGTCTTTACAATGTCTCTCTAGAATTCCTGATTCTGATTGGTCCATCACAGAATTCTGTGGTTAGATATTATAGTAAAATAACTATAGTAGTATAATTATAAAATTGTCCAGGCAACCACTTTTTTACATAGCTGTGGTAGTATCCTGTCTCTTGTATCACTCAGTGGGCTCTTTCCTCTCACATAATGAAATAATTTGAACTTAAATCAATACTTCATGTCCATTTATTTGGTAAGTAGCCATGTAATAAGCAGGATGCTGTACAGTTAGCTGGTCATTATTGCAAACTAAACCCCTACAAATTGATACAAAACCCTATACTATCCTATCCTGACTATCCTGTCAGGGCTTTTTATTTGATTGTACTTTATTCCCTATGATATGTGATACATACTACAATTTTTAGTCTAAGCCCAACACTGTAACAAAAGTTTTTTGCAGTACATGATTTACCCAAGTATGCCATTATATTCATAATATCTAAAATGAAAGAGAAATGATCTTTCAACTAATTCTGAGTTAAATCCCAACATGTGAAGCCATAACAGAACCAACATGAATGTGGAAGCCTCATCTCCTGCTTCAGTAAACCACACAGAGCTTCATGCCCTTCACTTCACAGTGGGTTTAATGTGCAGGCTGACACATCTGTGGCCCATGACACAGCGCAGATGTGATTTCCTTACCTTTCGCTCAGAGAGGCCAGTGGATTTTCAGTCAGCCCCCCTCTCGATTCTCGTCTGCCATCTGCCATCTGCACCATTCCGCTCTGAGGAAATCAAGAGTGAAAATGTGATGCCTGTCACACGTGGAGCCACATGAATTGATCACACACGCATTGATCAAAGTCTCTCACCTCGAACTGGCCAGCCGTGATGCTGTTGATGGTGTTTTGTTCCTCCTCTGCACTGTAGGAGGGATGCTGCCACTGAGTAGTGCCTGTGGGCACATGCCAGTAATAGGTGCCAGTGGTGTCGCGTATGGTGCGCCATCCTGGCGGCAGATCTGAGTCCAGCTCCAGACTTTGATCATTCCAGATGTTATCTGGAAAGAGTAATGAATTGCTGCATAACATTTCAGAAACTGCATGTAATGTAATACTATGTGGCTTTGCTTTGTAATCAGCTCTGAGGGCAATATCTCTAATATTCAAAAAGAACTCTATAGTGGCTTGTACTGTGTTGCCTTTGGATTTAATATTGGATTAATCTGTAACTGTATTAATATGTAATTACTATATTACATGAGCTTCCATCCATTTCACACGCATATTCATGAGACGCTGACTTAAAGGCAATGCGCCCTAATCCTATCTTGTAAATATGCCATACTCAGATTCCCATTTAATTTCCAATTTCCTATCCCCTTCTCTAACCCCACCTCTAAACCTAACTGTCACCGAACTGTCACATTTTTTATTAAAAAACATTTAATATGTTTAAGCCATTTGTTTAACAAGAACACAGGAAGTACTGTATACGTTATATATATGTCATTATACACATTTGTGTCCTCATAAACTACATATACAAGTACACGCTCACACACACACATATACAAACTTGTTTTTTTTTTATCACAATGAGCACCTTCAACTGAATTCCATTGTTTGTTGGTAAAAATATTTTTTACCTCTTAACCCTATGTGTTTGATTAAACCTACTCAGAAGCATTTAGTCTTAATTCCATTTTTTCAATGCCTGTTACATGTTTATTAAGCCATTTTCCTTGTGGGGTCTGCTGGCTGCTCATCTTGGTCCATAGAATAGGTCAAACCAAATCACGCAAACACACACACTCATGCACACAGTCTCTGAGGCACGTACACCTTGAGGTGGGGTCACTGGGCTCAGATCTACTCATTACAGACAGCAGATCAAGCCTCATCTGGCCACGTGCTGTTCTGCCAAAAATGAGGTCAAAACTAAAAGCAGCTCTGTGTTATTAAAAAGGGCTGGACTACTGTTTATATCTAATATTGTTGTCTTTCTCACCCTTTCTGTCTCACACACATTAATATTACACATGAAATACATTAACAAGTGGGTGGGTAATGTGACATGACATAATATTATAAAGACAAATATTATGAAGGTTTAAAGGTCATGGGGAAGCACAGGGGAAGCATTAATGTTTTTAGAAAAGTGAGGAATAAATCAAACTAAGAGAGAACGTAGTGCTGTTGATTTGAAAACTCTTTTATCCTTTTTTATGCTTTATTTTACTAAAAAGCTTTTGCAAAATAGATCTTATTAATATCTCATTAATAATGATGCAAAATTATGCCAGCTTGAGTGCGTGCTGTTATTAAAGCACATTGTGGACACAGTAAATACTAAGACACTCATTGTTTTGCTGATAATATAATTTGAATAAATTAGAATAATGCAAAATAAAAGCTTTTCCACAAAAGGTCTAAGATTTTTTGACCCACTGTATAATAAAGTTTCCTTGTAAAACGTTTGTGTAACTAATTACATAAAAGAAACATGAATTAAGTTTATATTTCATCCATGTTACATTTACATATTTGGCAGACACTTTGATCCCTTTTATCACATCACAAGTGACCGTGCATTCAAGATATATTTTATCAGTTGTTCCCACACTCATGACCTTAGTATTGCTAGCACCATGCTCTTCCAGATGGGCTACAGGCCTACACCCTAAAACTAAAGCAAATTCCCTTTTGTAACATTTGCTTAAATGCCAAGCATTTGTGCACTTCAAAGTAATTCAGACATCTCATGTTTATACAGTGCCCTGAAAGACTCACATACAGGCATCAGCAAAACAGCATGTAGGAAAGGGCAGCTTTCCTACATATATTTACCTGAAATTAATCTACAGCTCAAGAGAATCCTTTAACACAATGCATCTGTCCAATCTCACAAACAGTCCAATGCAGGAAGCCTGAGAGGACATTTGGAGAGTAAGCAACACTATCTGTAAACCTGTGTGTGTGGTAGAGGGCCCCAGAACTAGATCAGTAGTGACATAAGATTGCTGGGCACAGGTGTAGAAGTTGCCTCTGAATCTGTGTGACACACAGCCAAGCACACACAGAGTGAGAAAGTTGGGGAGAGAGTAAGAATCCTAATGGCATTTCTATTATAATGCCATTTCCACAAGAGTTGCAACTCTTCAACACTGACTAGACAAACAGAACAGCATGCAGAATAATAGCCAAATGACACAACCAACAATACAAAAATAGCATTAAAGAAATAGTCTTGCACATGTACATGCTGGATATGGTACTTACTGTATGTTTCCTTCTTTTCTGTTGACATATTTTGGTAGACCTATTAAAAGTCCTGTCTGCATTTCATTGATAAATACATTTACTATTTAAGGTCTTTTTCTATCTTATTTAAATTTTGTCAGCTTGTATGTAAAGAAATGTCACATATTGCTATGTATTAACAAGAGGACATCATGTCAGGACAGCTTGAGCACTCAGTATAAAATAGAAGATGTGGCATCGCTTAGTTTTGCTTTCAAAACCCATTGAGAGCTTGTAGAGTCCTGCTTGCAGAGGCTACAATAAACTTCTTCTACAAAGAACTGTGGGTTTAACATCTAAACCAACACCTCTAATCTGCTTCAGTCCAGTTAAACTGGTCACATCCCTGAAGATTACTATAAGCTTACTCAATAATCTGCTTCTACAGCTCTGTCTTAAAATCTAGAGAGCTGCCTACCTAGACGTTATTTTTGCTTGAATGCCCATAACAGAAGGCAAAGATTTAAACTTTTTAATAGATAGTTCTGACCAATTTTTCATCCACCGCATTTATGAAGCCACACCTTGGCAACCATAACCTTGGGATTTTTTACAGCTTACAGGCTAATGAACTATATTACTTGGTGAAATAATTGTTTATTCTGATTATTAGTAATAATAAATAAAGGTTTCATTGTTCTTTAGAATTATGCAAACAGTACCCTTTTACAGAAGTATTATTGGATTATTTAGTGTGTATACTCTAAACTCTGGGCTGATAATAACTAATAATAAATCACAAATCACAAAGAAGCAGCTGGACTGTCTTTCCTCACATTATGTCTTACTTACTTTATGAGTGATTATGGGTGTAAGTGTCTGTGTGAGCGTTTCTGTGTCTTTTGCCATCCCGAGCAATCAATCACGCCCAGATCGAACTCTTCTATTTTTCTATTGCCGCCCCATCGCCTCCACTCCTGACAGGCTATAATAAGTGAAATGTGTTGCCATGACATTTTTTGTGTATGGGATGTCTAGCTGTGCTGTCACCTTACTGAAATAAAACACAGACAGAAAAAGGGTGACTGTAAGAAAGTCTAATTGTGGTCACCAGGCAGGAATCACCTGAAATGTTGTCTGTGCATGGAGCTGATTGTAAGAAGCTATTTTAATAACAGTGTAATGTGTGGATGTGTGCTAAAGCACAGCCGGCTGATTGGTTATTGCTTTGTTCCTCAGGGTTGAAGGCATTAAGACACACTTTATGATGCATGATGCAGCTGGTTTCAAGAAATACTGTGGGTTATGAACAGCTGATGGTTTCCATGCTGTTCTAAGTTGGTTTATGCTAGTTTTAACTTAAGTAACTTACGTGTATAAACTTCTGCTAATTTTTGGTCATGTTGTTTACCAGCATAAATGAAGCTGGTCTGATGAAGCTGGTTGACCAGAAATTCTGGTTTTATTAAAAGAGTGGGGTGCAGTTACAGTGAGATGCTGCCTTATTTTGTGTAAATGTGGTATCAGAGCTTTATGCATGTAGGTGGTGCTGTAAATCCCATCATGCACCCACTCCCAGTTCCAAGGCTATGTCATAAGGATGAAGCAATAACTACAACTGAATGCGGCATGAGCATGGGGGGTGGGCTAAGGACAGGATGTTAGTGAATTATTGATGATCTCCTGAGAAAGCCTGCACTGGCTGTTGAATCCCTATAGAAACTACTATAGGGAAAGTGTGTGTTAGCTGTAGAAAAACTTCACTGTTTGAAATGTTGGTTGACTAACACTGTATTCCAAATGACACAGATTCTGAAAGTAACAGCACACCTTTTTCAACAAGTCACATGATTTGGCAATCAAATCCTTTATGCTGCATATACAAGCCCTGTTATTTATATCTGGAAATTGATTCTAAAAACGTACTTCTGCCAAACAATAAAAGTAAATGTGTTGAATAGTAAACAGTATTCAACAACCAGTTACTCTCAAGGAGAGACCACAAGCACATAAAATTAAAGGAAAGTTAGAGGAATATAAAGTGTGAAAGAATGTCCCACATCTCTTTTTTCACTTGGTGCACTTGGTGGCCCCAAAATTAATTGCAAGCAATGCTGTTTAGACAATGACAACAATGTGTCTGAATTGGGCCTCTTACCAGAAAGCTCCCATGTGGCCAATCAGAACTGACCACATGTAGCCAATCAGAACTCACCATACCAGGTTCCCATGAGTCCACTGAAACAACACAGAGGCACCATGATCGCAGTGATTGCGGTCAACAGATTTTTTTCCAATTAAGTCTCACTTTCAAAATGAAAGTGAAGTGTGAGGTACAAGATTCCTAATAAAAGGAAAGATTATGGAAAGGCTGAAATACTACCCTAACTCTTGAAAAATGTTGGTTAACCACTACTTTTAACACCGTTAGCCCTACTCCACAATATGGTTTGCCCTGCTTTTGTGGTGCCAAAAGTATATATTATAATATAATAAATACAGCGTTCACATGACCAAAGATTAATTAACCAACAATAAAGTATGAACAGTATGAAACATGGAACATTATATCCCAGGATTACATAAACCCAGGGTTAACATTTACAGGGTTACATTTAATTATGAAAAGTTTAGATGAGACTATGGGGAGAAATTAGGAAATAATTAGTTTGAAAAAAGGACGAAGCTCTAAAATGATTACGTTTGAATTCTTGAGATAAATAGAGAACAAAAAGAATTAATAGCAGCTACATATGGAAAAAATAATCCAAATGGCATTAAATCACTGGGCAGATAATCCCAGTGCCGTTATTCCTGTGCGAGGTCAGACTGGGAGGATTAATAAAACATCCATCTGGGATTTAATCCATAGACCTTCAGTAAATCAAGAGGCAGGGCACACAATTTTACCCTTAAAAGCACTTAAGAACACATCCTTGCAAAGAGGCAGGAGGTATTTCATTCACTGAATGTACAACAAAATTGATTAAGCCAGTCAAATTTGACTCACATACAATTGATTCCTGTACATCTACAGAAGCTCTGGAGAGGATATTGAATCATTCACTCATACAGAGACAAACATTCATACGCACTCTTTCTCACACATGCACATTCTATTTGTGCATTTTACAAATTTTTTTTAAAAAGTGATGACATCGGGAAGATGCAGTAAGGACACTATCTGTGTTCCAGGAGCTGTTTTCAACTGAGCTTGAAGAACATTAGTATCTGGGGGCAATGTGATGGTTTATATTTTACAAAAGGCTCAGGTTACTAAACTGTAAAAACTAAGCTGGAAAGTTTAGCTGTCTGAATGAACTTTGGGACACAACGATTTTAAGATCTTTGTGTAGGTCCTTCTAACAACTTTCAAGATGAATGCATCTATGAACCTGCATGGTCAGGTGAGTTAATAATCAAAAATTTTAATAAACATGAAGCATACTTGTTTGCTACTCTATGTATAAAAGTAATCGTTATAAACGGATTGCACCAAAACTATATCAATGTCAAGCTATAATACATAAACTTACAATGGGGAGGGGTTTATCTGATGCACACATTAAGCATCAGATAAACCCCTCCCCATTGTAAGTTAATGTGTTCTTGTGTTTTTATAATCTAATCCTCCAACAGATGCATAATCCCAACAAAACCATGTAGATAATGACGATCATAAATAGATGTATGTCTGACCGTCAGGGAAAAAGACTGTCAGCAATATCAACAGGCAAACCACTTTTTGGTCTTCTGAGTAAAAATGTTTTTATGTTTTTTGAGTGTAAAAATCAACATTAAAACTTGCTCCCTGTATGCAATTTGACTGAAAGGCTAAAAACCACTTTAAACAGGGACTTCACAAGTCTGTCTGGTGGGTCTAGTATGACACAGCACCTGTACTTAAAGTCCACTAGAAAGTGTGCAGTGGACCATGTGAACTACAGACAGTGATTCATTCAAGCCTGTAGATGAACGAAAACTGCTCTGCCAAACCAGACGCCTCCAGCGCGCACACTATTGCATCCCAAAACAGAGATGCGGACAGTGCAGAAGACGGACAAAGATTAGGGATAAGTTCAGATGTATCTGTGTACCTACCGTCATAGTTGACAATGATGATGGCGAGCATGTAATCCTTGCCCATCATGGTGTCTTCAGGAAAGCCCCCTGAGGTTAAATCAGATACATTCCAGTTCGAAAACTCCCAACACCACTGACAAACTCTGCAGCACACACACAGGTACAGACTGACCACCAAACTCAATGCCGAACTGGCAGGGATACAACACACATGCCAAGAGGATTAAAACACGCTCCTTCACTCTTTCAGTCTCCTCTTTATTGCACTGCCAGGTATTTTCACTGCTGTCTGAATAAAGGCATTCTAATCAATCTCATCCTTCTCTCTTTTTCATTTGTTGTGAGACCACGCTCTTCTTTTCTCTCTGAGGGTGATGCTGTTTATGCGATCGCTTTTCTGTCCCTCTTTCTCTGTCACTGTGTGTGTCTCTCTCTGTGGATTCTGTAATTCAGTAATGCCTGCAGCTATCACCCCCTCCCCACCCCCAGCTCATGGTGGTGCCTTAAGGATGCCTGAACATATAGCTGATGAAGGTAAACTGCTGGCAAAACACAATGCCATCTCCACATGCAGTAATTCTGGTATAAAGATTATAAACTGAGACTATAAATAAAAAATTACACATTCAGTGTAGAGGGCAATTAGGTTTTTGTAAATTAGTCAAATGGGGCAATGACGCATGTTTCTAGCAGAATTAGTCTCTCCAATCTGTTCCACACAATAAGGCAGATAATATCCATCTGTTTGAAGAGGGTAAGAACTTGTCCTTTTTGGCATGCTAAAAGTGATTTTGACTATATTAGCTCTTGGTTTTACAGCTACAAAACAACATGGATCAGCATTAGCTTTTGGAGAAGAATTATTCAAAATGTATTGCCATAGCTTCCTTAGACTTCATAAATGATTCTGAATGATTCTGGGAATCAGGATTTCTACAACATGATTATCATGCTAATTGTTCTAATTACTTTTTAGATGATAGGTTTACATGATGTACACATACATTTAATAAGACTCCTACAGCTGCACGGGAAATTATCTTTAACAAATGTATATGGTAAATAAAGAGGTTTGCATGTTTTGTTTGCGTTGTGTTGGTGTGTTGGTTTGCATTGTGTTGGTCCACCTTAATTCCTCCTCAAGAGAAGTCCGTCATCGTCCAGCCTCCGTTTGCATCAGCCCTCTGGTTGCCGTGGCAACGACTTCTCTGTCTCTAGCGTCTGTCTTCTGCAGTCACAGAGATGGCTCGCGTTTCCATAGTCACTTTTATTACCTAATGTAAAGATAGTATAATTACAAAATAGTTTTTGTAATTATACTAAACTTCTCTTGAGGAGGAATTAAGGTGGCCCAACACAATGCAAACAAAAATTGTTTGTTTGCATCTGTAATAAAGTGGTAAAGAACGACACAGTATTTGATTGAATTATCTTCATTTATTTACCAAGCACCGATATATGAATTATGTAAATACAAACTAAAATACATTTAAGTATAGAAATTGGCATATTAAATTTTAATCAGAAAGATCAAAAAATCTTCAAAAAGACTGTCATAAAGCAACATAAATCTGATATTTTTTTATTATTGTTGCGTATAGAGAGTTAGATGAGAGTTAGATCTGCGATCATTCTAAGACAGAGTTTATAACTATACGCGTCACGGTAATCTGAGTCAGACCAATGTAATCAAATTAGGCGGACAGGGGTTCACTCCAGCGTTTCAGGGTACACAATCGATCACAGAATCTCTGATCACCCACAAGCAGACATGGCGGATAATAAGGTCGGTGTGTCTGCAAGTTTTTGTTTCATAACTCATTTCTGTTCTCCTAATATGTAATGCTTTTTATAACGACATTTGATATCGACGAGACCGCACAGAAAACTACTGTTTTAAAAAGTTGCTGTTCTGTTGCGATTGCAATATATAGTTATAAGTGTACGTCTTCTTATTAACGTGTTTATTATGGTATGAGTATAGCCTACACACTATCATTTCCCTACACGGTACGTTAAAACAAAGGCAAAAGAAAAACGTTTCATGCCATGCTACTATTGTGAAAGCCATCGAATTAAAACACCATTTTGTGGGCACACCCGTGACGAGTCATACTGTGCTAACATCGTCATATTGCAGAAGTATTACTTTAAGTGTTGTACGTTTCTCAGCGTTTTCTTTGTATGGTACTTGAACAGGATCCGTTCAGGCAGCTCAAAGATCTGTCCCTGCTTAAAGATCAGCTTGAAGGTATTCAGCGTAGGATGGAGAATGAAGTTCAGGTTGGCAGTTTCTTTGCGAAACTCGACAATGTGGTAAATTGAAGTTAATGTGGCTCTGTGTTTTCATACTCTCGTTTTCTCTGTTCCTCATTTAGGGTGGAAGTGTACTCGGTTCTCCCTTCCTCAAGGGCTTTTTGGCTGGGTATGTGGTGGCAAAGCTGCGCTCCTCTGCGGTTTTGGGAGTTCTCGTAGGGACCTGCACGGGCATCTACGCTGCTCAGAACTATCAAGTGCCGAACGTGGAGCAAACCATGAGAAACTATTTCAGCTCGTTTAAGAAGGGCCGATAGAGGGAACAAAAAATCTCAGAGAAATGATGCTTGACCAGGAACTTGTACCTCCTGAAATGGTGCTGTTTGTCTGATTGCCTTCCAGTAGTTTCACAATGACGCCATATATGAGACCACACCGAATTAACTGCACATATTTCATTGACGTTTAGGTATATAAAGAAATTGACAGATCCTCGTCTTAGCATCTATTAGCGTGTTTTTATTTAGGTTTGTTACACCAACTTAGGTCTATGCCTCGCCAATACTTTGATTTTGACTTTGTTGATCTTGTGTTTTCTGCTGTAAGTCATATCATCATCCCTCGTTTAATGCATTTTTCTTCTGTTACATATATTTTGTTACATACATTCACAATCCTTTTGAAGTTATTATATGTGGACAAAAATAAGTGCAGCACACTTTACAACTAACATCTGGCCATAAAGAACATGATCTGTCAAGTGTAAGAGGTTGCCAGACTTTGAGTAGCTGAAGCCTCTTATATAATTCTTGGGATATTTGACTGGATTTTGCACTTTAGCTCTACCACTTCTGCTTTCAGTATGTTTTGTGCTTTCAATACTTCTGCTTTCAATGAACATTAATGAAAGCCAGCCTTAGGAAGTGAAATTAGAGGATGTAAAATGACTGCCTTGTAACTGGGTTTCACATGTAGTATTGCATTCAGGTATGGTTGGTTGGAAGCCTAGTCCATGTTTAATTCCATGTATTAAAAGAAAAAAGAAAAGTCTTATTAATAATATTCCATAGAAGAGAATGTTGGAAACATTTATTGTATTGTCACTTATTGTCAATATTTTGGGGAGATTTTGTTACCTTGCATGCTAAACTTTTAGAATTTTTGAAAACGTTATATTTTGCTGAATAAAAACTTAAAATGTAATCCAATAAAATTTACATGTAATGTTTTGCCATTACAGGCCGTGATACACAGTAATCCAGTTCCTTTCAGAAAATACTTGTATTTGTCAGACTAACAGTGTTGTAATCCTACTTTTTGCAAAGCAACGAATGAAAAATAATTTGTTTAGAATTTTCATGCCAATTTTTTTTAAGCTTCTATCATACAACTTAGTGTCTTACAAATATAACAAACAAATCGTTAGTAATTAATTTTATTTAATATCTTTGTTAGCTCTCCATCTTTGTATAATTTTAGTTACTTTTCATGTATTACTTATCCTTCTTCATCCAACTTCTTGTTTACAAAATGAAAGGTATATTTAAAAAAGGTTAGTAAAAAACAAGGTAAGATTCTGTAATGCATTAAAGAGAAATATCTTATAAAAGCTGAATACTTCTAAAGCTGATTTAACATAGTCCGTAATTATTATCAGCAAAATGTATGAAGCATATTTAACTTCAAATTTCCATTACTGTGACAGCAAACTATATGAAAGTTATCTGGCAAGCTCTAAAATCTTAACCTCAAACCAAATTAGAGATTTAAAAGTAATTAGAAAAGAACTAGACAAGAATTTAAGATAGAGCCACCAGTATATATTATTCATGAAGTTCCAAGGGAAGCCTTTACTGCTCCTCCTCACTGCTCCTCTTCTCCCCCCAGCAGAGGCTTCACTGGCACTGGCTGGACTACATTGAGGGACAGCAATACATGCAAAGCATTTTTTAACGTTTAACAACATAGGTACAAAGTAATACAATTATTAGTAATATAAACTACACACAAATTCATATACACTAATCCCGCTGTCCTTGGAGAATGATCCAAAATCATAATTGTGTAATTATAAAGAGTAAATCATCATATATCCTAAAAATGAAAGAGCCATCTTTTTTATTTCATTTTAAAATATGAGGCTAAAACATGTGTTTGCCATTCTTGACATTTACCATAAGCAAGTCACATATGCCACAACATACCATTTAACCTTCAGGCAACTGAGCACTAATTATATGAATGTTCAGTTCATACCGAGTTTGGTGCCCTCACACTGAGCAGGGCCTGTGGTCACAGAGTTCAGGATCTCAACACCATTCTTGTCCACACACCAGCATATGTCAGTACCATCCCAACATTGCTGGGCCAGGTAGTCTCCCTTGTCGTCACATTTGGGGCGGAATGTGGGAAGTCGAGTCTTGCCCTCACCAGCAGCCTCCTTCTGGCACTGGGTTTGAATATAGTTTATAATAGTTATTTATAATTTTTTGTCTCTATTACCACATTTTTGTAAATGTTTATATACATTTATGAAAACAGGCAGGTGTGTCCAAAAGTGTCTACTGGTAACGTTCTTACTGTAAAACGTGATTTGATTTTATGACTCAATCCTGACACCTCGCGGTCATCTGCTCATATTGCAACACATGAAACAGAACTGAGAGGTCTACCTTCTTATCCGTGGGGGCATCATCAAGGGCCAGAGGCATGGAGCTCATGGGGAGATGCATTTTCACAGGAGCGCGCATGGCTAAACGCAAAACAGTAGATACTGCTTTAAAAGTAGTAGAGTGTGCAAAGCTCATCATAACTATTTACAAAAGATTAACATCCATGGCAAACCGAAGCCATTCACTCAACCGACCCAAAGACCTGCCGCTGATCTCCTGCAGGCGGTCAGTGCGTCTCTCCAGTGTGCTGAGCTGCTGCTTCTGACTGTACGCCATGTAGGCAGTGAAGGCCTGACCTGCGACCAGTACACATGCCAGCAGAGTCAACCCAGCCACCTTCAGGGCCTTCTTGTTGGATCCTCTGAGACAGGAAACACAGCAGCGAGTTACAGAAAACAAACTATGGATCTAACTCATTATTTCATTATTTTAAGACATCTTTTGAATATTGTGCCTGCACTAAAGTGGACACAGAAGTGTAAAAAAATTCTTAATGGTATGCCTAGTCACTTATTTGTATTTAATCAATGTAAAAGTGACTGGTGGGCATTGACACAAATATTGTTAAGCATATCTGTAAATTCACGTTTTATTTGAAAAACCTACACATTTGCACCATCCATTATTACACTCAGTCAGCATTTATAATTTATTTACATCCAACATAAGTATAAATTTAACGTGAATAAAAACAAAGATTTCCTCACCCTCTTGGAGTTCCCATACTGATGCTTGGCTCACTTAGAGCGTTAACCAGTGGAGCTTCGTTTGTATCAGACATTTTAAACTAATTTAAAGATTTAAAAATTTGGTCAACTCGAAATCAATTGTTGTCTCCACGAACTAATATACAAAACTAAGAAGTGAATCTCTGACAGGGATGCTCTAATAAAAACGCATATTTTTTTCATTGGTTAGGAGGGAACACGTCATCAGTTGTCAGACAGATGTGAACTTCAAAGTACTGCTCTGCATGTCTCTCCCTAATCTTACAGAGAAACATGCCCCGTTAACTTTTCGATCCATTCAAAACAGATTAATACCAAAATAGTTTTATTCAAACTATTTTAAATAAAATAATATGCAGCAGTTTTAATTATTTTAGTTCACAAGGTTCAGATCTCACACATTTGGAGAAGCTCAATGAATGTGGAGAATAAAGGAAGAGTGTGGTCAATTACAACACTGCCAGTTGTTAGAATCAGCAACTAACGATGTCACTGCGTATTCTTCATAACAGCCATCATTATCTTGCAAACAGCATGTATATTTAAGCTCTGCAAGACTTCTGATGTAAATTAATTAGGCACACAATTAGCAGGGTCAAACCCGTTTAGCTCTGTTAGCACAGCATTCATGTTCCATTTTCAGTTCCTGTCTGTCCATCTTGTCTCAACCAATTGTTTGTATAAACGTTTTTGCACCAAGGAAATGTTCTGGAGAAATTCAGATGTCTTTGTATTGTCCTAAAGTTCAGTATGTAGCGGTTTGGATGCAAACCAGAACAATACGTGAAACCTGTTAAGCAGCTTGTAACGGCAATTTCAAATCATGTCATTAACTTGTGCTAAAAGAGAAAGACATAAGACAAATTATTATTTGATGTTTTATTCTGAAAAATCCAACACAGTTTACAGACGACGTCCACGACGACCTCCCTTTCTGCGGGTGCTGTCTGATGGAATGGGGGTGACGTCCTCTGTGGGAGAAAACGAAAGTGCATTTCAGACATCCTTACAAACACTATTAAACAACAAACAAGCTAAAACTTTAGGCTAAGATGACGCTGCTAAATTAAACTTACCGATACGTCCAATCTTCATACCAGAACGAGCCAGAGCCCTGAGTGCAGACTGTGCCCCCGGTCCTGGTGTCTTAGTTCTTGGGGGGTAAGGAGGAACATTGGAATGAGAAAGTGGCCACATACAAGTCATTATGCAAAACATAGCATTAAATAAACAGGGAAGATCTCAGCAAATGAGACTAAGGTATTTAAAATTAAACAAACCCCAAATCTTTTGCTGTGGCATGATTAAGGCCTTACTGGTACAAGCTCAACACATTTATGTCTTTAGGCACTTTGTTTACCACAGTCTTCTGCTTTAGGAACCTCACCTGTTGCCACCAGTGGCCCTCAGCTTGATGTGCAGGGCAGTGATTCCAAGCTCCTTGCACCTCTGAGCGACATCCTGAGCTGCTAACATAGCAGCATAGGGGGAGGACTCATCTCTGTCGGCCTTCACCTTCATCCCACCAGTCACACGGCAGATTGTTTCTCTGCAGATTAAGAGGAAGGAAAGCAATTCAGAAGAATATCATCTCTCAGATAAAATGTCAAACACACACTTATTTTAGAGTAATAGTTCAGTATGTAAACTTCTGTATACTGACCCTTATGCCGTTTTAAACAACAAACATTTGGAACACAAATAGTAATCTGGCTTTCTTTTTCAGAAAGTGAGGACTGGGGCTGTCCAGCTCCAAAATGAAATGCAGTCAAAAAGGTGTCCCATATAACTTGTGCATAATATTCCATAACTCCCTCACACAACAGTGTTGTGACAAAAAGATCAAAATTACTCGCATCAAAACAAGTTTAAAATTGGTATGGGCATGTTATGAATAAACACAAATGTTAAAAATAGCATTTTGAGAAATCTTGGCGATTGGAGAACCACAGTACAGAACACAATGTTAAATGTAATTCTTTATTCATCCTGTCACAAAAACTTTTGTTTTTTGTATTTTCCATTTCATTGGAAGAAAACCTTTAGGGTTTGGAATGACATGTGGGAGCGTAAACTGTAATTGCTTTTCTGTAACACGTTTTAAATCTGTTAAAACAAAATGCAAGATGACAAATTGAAACTCTATTCGACATAAGAAAAACTCAATATAGTACAATGTAGTAATCATTGCACATGACATCACAGTAATGTACACTTCCACCTCTCCTCGGATTACTTACTTGCCGGACAGGTCAGTGACATGCACAAAGGTATCGTTAAAGGATGCGAAGATGTGGCAGACCCCAAAGACATTCTCGCCTTCAGCAACCTGTGGTCCCAGGCTGATCACCTGCTCTTCCTTCTTTTCCTTACCCTTGCGAGGTGCCATTGCTGGGAGATGAACACATTCATGTTAGATCCACTTTACCATTCACGGTGGGTCTCACGATTACTTGCAGATGACTTAAAATGTTAAGCGCTTCATTAATATGCCTTCAAAAACAACACAAGTAAACAATCGTGCTAACTTGCCAGGAATTTAAAGTCAATTGTTGCAATGTTAAAAGCCATTTTATTCACCACGCCAGATGCGTTTGCAAACCCACACCGTACATTAGCATACGTTGCTATTGCAAGAGGGTCGCTTTGTGAATTCGTAACTGATCCGATATCACAATTCCACAAAAGCGCGACATTTATTAAGCGTCACAAAAAAGTATTAAACCTCTGAATACTCATCGTAACTACACGCAGCGCGTCGTGTAGTTTTGAGCATGCAATTTCTCTGACCAAACCGAGGCAGGATTACGCTTAGATCTGCATCGATATCTCGGCTAAAACAAGACGTTAATCGCGCTGTACTGAAGCAATATCTTGTTACCCTGATACGCGAACTGTTACAGAACAACGTCACGGTAATATTTTACATGTATCGTACGTTGTAAAGGGAGGATTTTAAAGGATTGGAAACTCTGAGATCTCACCTATGTGTGTCTCTAATCGAGGCAGAAACAGGAAAGGAAAGAAAAATTGCTGCCGGGTTGAAAGTTCAACCGCAAAAGCCGGAAGTGATATCGAAAGTAGTACATAATAAAAGCCCCCATAAACGACAATAATGTTGATATTATTCGTGCTTTTAATTACAACAGCACAAAAATGCATAATAAAAACAATCTTAATAGAGTTGTAAAATTAAAAAACAAAACAAAAGCAATAACAGCAGCATATAGTTTTTTTAAACTGTGGTATGTAACTCGTCCTGCACGGTTTGTCGTAGACCCATAAATGAGGTGTCAAATCGACCGGCTTATTGTGGAGGGGTCTGCTATGACTTTTATAAGCAAACGGTATGTACGATGTTTTTAGTGTGTATGAAAAAGTGGGCAAGAAATTCCATAGAAAAATAAAAAAACTTCCCAACAATTTCAACTTCCAAACACTCCTTGAAAAAACTATTTGTTACAAAACTCTACAAATGAGTTCATTGAAAACCAGTATATGCTTTTTAATTGCTTGTTCATATACTGAGCACAAAACACATAGAACATATAATGTATACTGTGTTGCATTACATTTATATGAGACAAGGAGTACTCAGCCTTCCAAATGTAAATGCACAGTTTGAGGTTAATGTAGCGGCTCATTGGCAGTGTCAGAATGATGGAGTATAGCTCTGCACTGTGCTGTGATGTGGAGGCAAGCCATGTGCACAGATGCCCTGCTGCTGACAGATTGAGATGCAGCTGTAATTTGTGTCTGTTATAAATATTAAATCATCTAAGAGTGACACAACACTGCCTTATGAGACAGGGTCCAGATATATATACAGCTGTATGTTTTCTTTTGAAAACATTTCTGTGTCCTAAATGTAGGTGGTGTTCTTATAAAGGTTCTTGGTCTTATAAAAGGTTTTGTTAAAGACTGACCATTTTAAAGAAATATCTTTGAGATTGAGAAAGCTCAATATAAATCAGGTGACTGCATATAAATGCATATTTTGAAACTGTTATTAATACAATATGCAACAGAATTATATTCTCACTCCTACTCGGCACCAGATAACATTTTCATTTATTCACTGTACCTCTGAACCATG
Organism: Chromobotia macracanthus; assembly: GCA_036877525.1. NCBI lineage: Eukaryota > Metazoa > Chordata > Actinopteri > Cypriniformes > Botiidae > Chromobotia > Chromobotia macracanthus. The sequence goes on from JAZGTH010000005.1 coordinate 5,565,574, forward strand.
GCTGGAACATCAGAAATTACAATGACACCATATAATTACAAGAGAAAAAACCCCACACAGATTTATTATGGTGATGTATGTAATGCAAAAAGTAGAGACAAAGAATTAAAAAGACAGTGGTTTCTTTATTTGCAAATTAATCACAAAAATATTGGCTACCAACAATAAAAAATATTAACAATGGTAGGTTTGATTGTACAGTCCAGATGATTATTTCCTTAGTCCTTTTATTCTATTGATACCCTACATTATGATACAGAAAGCACAATATTGGCAGTGTGAAAATCATGGGGACCTCTCTGCACATCTGTGTGAGTGTGGTCAAAATATAAAAAACATAATATTTTATATTCTCTCTGTTCCATTCAATCCTACATGGATTTTGTACACTGCAACATATTTTATTTAAACATAATTTGTGCTTGGTGCAAAACTTCCCATTTTCCCTGGAAACACAATATTGCATTATTAGATGTCAGTTGTTGGCTGGGGAGCATGAATACTAAATTATGTTGGAAAAAGTAGAATATTACATGTGTGATTATGACAAATCCGAGAGCAGCATGTAGGGTGCATGGTTTCGTACAGATATAAACTACTTACATTTAAAACCAAGACCCAGTTAAACAATTTGTAAAAGGTACAGGTACAAAATGTTTCATGGACCTAAAAGTCTTGTGGATCTGTGGCAAAGTATTTTAAGTGTAGTGATATCCTTCCACAAAAGATATGCATTGAAACCTTTTTCCACTCCTTGGTCATCAACACAACAAACTTTGTGCTTCTCAAGCATTATACCTTGAGGTCAATAAAGAAAATAATGGGTTGTACAGTTTTTTACAAATGAGATCTGTATTTTCGAAAATAAACGCTCTCTGATACTGTCCATTCTCTGTTTGTAATATTGCAAAACTGTGTGTACAGCACAGAACCCCTCACCCAAATGTCCCTCTCCTAAAGCAAGAATATCTGGGGCAATTCAAGATTTAACACAGTTCAATCTGCACTTCCTTTTGGTGCTGTGATCTACAGAACCCGCAAGTGTTTTAACAAATGCTTTGGGAAATGGAATAACCACAAGCAGCACTTATTAACAAGGTCCTGAATTGAACTGGAAAGCCATCAAATGCCGAATGCCAATTACTGTCTAGCCGTAGATGCAGCTGCTTCTTTTGAGGGACTATATTGAAAAAACAATGAATGGCCTCTTTGGATGAATGGATTGTTCACACAGCTGTCAGTGTGACCTAACTGTGCATGGAAGTACAGAAGAAAGTGCACAAAACTTTTTGAAGACAAACGGAAATAAAAGGTGGGAACAAAATTAAATCCAATTAATTTTATGTTATAGTTTAAATGAGATTTGGGCTCGTTTCATGACTTCTCATTTCAGCAGCAAGTCTTGAGAAATAAAATCCATTAGCGCAGTGGTTTAATTCAGCCCCGGCATTGGGTTATGGGGCTTTGTGGAGTTTTCACAGACTGCCCTGCCTGCCACTGAAAGGCATCATGTCAATTATACAGCTTCCTCGCTTACATTCATGGGTGTAGTTCATACAGTTCAGTAGCAATCAACAGCTCCTACTACAGAACACAAGTAATAACGGCCTTTCAACGGTCTCTTGGCAGAGGCAAAACATTCCCAAACACATTCTGATGATAATGCTGAATGCTTAATAATTTGATGCTGCGATATGCAAAACAATCACGTAAAAATTAAAACGGGGTAAAACATTCAGTAAAAAAAGATAAAAGATTGGCAGGCAAGTTTTATGAATTATCATTAAAATGGCAACAAACTATTTAATGCTCCAGTGAGACTTTTGATATAATGTCAAAATAACACAAGGGTCCAGTTCTTGACATTCATCATTAAAATTAATATTATAAGACCAGGCCCCTCAAGGCATGTCAAAACACACCAGCTCATATACCTTTGTAAATGTAACCATAATTGGTTTGATAAAGTTGCATTAAGGCAGTTACTGCACACATGAGCCAACAACATACCCATTTTACAGTTTTATATTTACAGTCACATTGATTATGGATGTAGCTTATCTGTGTTTTAGTACCACAATTAATCACACATTATTAAGCTGTCCTCTGAATTTGCAACTAATAGCCATAAATACATTGTAATGAAATTTCACCTTTAAATGTCACATTTTAAGCCTGGAGGGTGCAGCTATAATGAATGGGCTCAATATTCTATTAAATAAGAACTGCTTAAAACAGAAGAATGAAACTACAAGGCAGACGACCTTGTGTTGTGCAACACATAAAATGAGTGTTAAAAGAAGATTTAACAAAGAAAACAAAGAAAGTTTGACTTTTTTTCCACCCTGGCACTTGTTCATCTGTTATTAACTTTGTGTAATAACACACCTTGTGTGTTATCCACAAGGATGACTGGTATACATCTACAGCTCCATCAAATCTAGATAAATGCCCTCCTCTCCCGTATTGTTTGGGAAGGTGTACAGTTTAAACATAAATGACAGAGCTCCCTGGTACTTCAACACACCAGAGTAGAATGTCTCTTTAAAGCCTCCTATGTCATGGTCTTGTGGTGGGCATACCCCATGTGTATGTCTTGGGCACCTCACTGTTCTCCAAAATGGAACAGAAGCATAAGCACACCTAAGTGCATCTTCCTTGCCTTTTTTCAATCTCTCCATCTTGCCCTCCAGAAGCTCAGTCCTCTGAAATGGATTCTGCAAGATCGGTGTAGGAGATTTGACCAACTGCATGACCGGCAGCTGACGGTTGTGGGCAAGAGGGCGAGTCCCTTCGAGAGGGGTGTTTGAGTCTGACCAATGTGTCCCCACCCCCCTCCTCAGGCTACCTGCTGTGGAGCAGCTCCTCTCTGAGCCAGCTAGGCAGCGGCTGGCCCATTTTGTACAGCAGCTTGGAGAGTTCAATGTTGTGCTCATGGTAGTACTCTCTCAGGAAGTTTCGAGACTGTGGAGGAAGAGGATGGGGTCAGTTCCTCTACACTTATGTAACAACTTATTTCTATGCCTGTATATACCATTGACAGTGTGGTGTGACAGCCCAATAGCCAATCAGAATACATTTTGTAGTTAATATATAATATATGTAATGGGATCTTGGACCAATAAGAATTCCCTATGGGCAGCACAATTCACAGACATGTGTTCCTCATTGTGACTGCTTAAGACAAAATCAAAGATTTACATAGCATTTATCACTGATCACTTTATCCCATCACATCTAGTTAGGAGAGGGTGACATCAGGCTAAATGTCAGGCTAAAGCTACGAATGTCAGGCTAAAGCTACGAATGTCAGGCTAAAGCTACGAATGTCAGGCTAAAGCTGTCTGAGCTACGTTTTACACTGCCTAACATAAACCTTAATTTGAAGTGTGGAGAGCAACAAATGATGGAAATATATCTTATTGATAAATATTTGACCACGTTTATCAAATATCATAAATTCATAAAAATCATGTGGAAAAAAGTCTTTAAAAAAATGTATTCAAACTGATTAAAATAATTAAATGTGTTATTAAATAAATTACTTCATACAATTACTATACAAAATGATTCTAAATCCTTATGCTACACAGTTAAATATTATGACTGGATATTAGAGCAAATGCCTCAGGCTTAGAAAGGGTCATGACCCGGCAACCACTGCTGTGTGTGTCTGTAATGACAGTGTCCTGCTTGGTCTACAGCTCTTTCTCTCAGGAGCGCTGCTACTCCCACTGTGTCTGCAAAGCCAGGCGACATCAGCCTGTTCTTTCACCCCTCATTAACTTTGATGTGTCTGCCAAGAAGCCTCAAGGTAACATCAAGGTCCTCAGCATCCGACTGAGCCTCTTCTTTATCATACACTGTTAAAAGTCACTAACTGATGCTCCCAGGGCCTTCTAGAAAATAAATCAGTTGGAATGACCCTGAAGCAACTAATACAATTTGGTTTTTAAATGGAATTTGATCATATTTTGATTTTTATTGATTTTGATTGAGTCCTCGCTGACAAAATTTGGTTTCAATTCAGATTTCAAGCAGTTTTTGCTGTTCACACTATGAACAACTGAACAAATTAGTCTTTAACGCACACAAAATATTTGATTTTATCTGCCTGTCTGAAGAAAGCCTAAGAAATAAACAAGGTCTTTTTGAATTCCTTTCTTCTTTTAACAACATATGCATTCTACACATTTCCCAACCACCCCAAAATGAATGTAAATGGTTTAAACTGAAATATATATTGACTTCTAAAACAAGGATTACAATCTCACATCAACATCCATGTCAGGATATCTCCTCCCTTTACTCTTCCCCAAACATTTGGTCTTTCCCCCATCAAGCAGCTGGCACCAGAAGCCCTTCTTCGGATCAAACCTGCAGTAGAAAGGAAGGAACATAATGGAGGAGAAGGAAAAAACAGAGGTATGTTTCAACATCAGCCTAATCAACCAGAAGCATAATGGACAGATGGTGCACAGTGAGGTCTCTTGAGAGTCTGATACAGGACAAACTATCTTAACTGTCCATCGGGACACATGGCTGACAGATGTTTCTGCTTATGAGATTATGTTGTATGGAACGAGAGAAAATGCGAAAAGATGGAGCACATACTTGGCTTGATGGAGGCTTGATGGAGTCAAGAGGAAGGGCGTATGTGAAGTGTTAAGAAAGGCAGGTAATTAACAAGCAAAGCAAGACTGCTGTGGAACTCTTCAAAGCAGCTGTAGACCAATCACACCTCAGGTGTTCAATAATGCAATGCATGTTAATGACTGCTAAAGACTCTTAATTGTCAGTCATGAGAAAGAAATGAGGAACTTGGAGTGTTTAGGGACAGTGTGCTGCGTTATCATGGATGCTTACGCAAGAATCTTGTGATAGTTGAGTGTGTTCGTCAAGCCTAGAAACTTCTGGATTTTGTCCATCACTGAAGCCGGTTCTGTCCTCAGCATCTGTCCATCCAGGACCAGGATCTAAGAAAAGATAAACAAGTTAATCTTAGTCATTTGGTTTTCAGTATGAATTATATTTAAGCCTTAATATACAAATCAGTATAAAAATTAAAAATAGTCAGCGGAAATACTTTCTTTAATTACTTTTGTCAAAATCTGTCAAAAGCTGTACAATCAACAAGAAATAAGACAAGCACTGATTAGCAACCAAGAAAGTTTAAGGTGGCTCTGATGCATTTTATTTACCTTCATGCACTTTCTAACAGATCTATTTAAATAGGCAGTTATTGTTCCCCAACAGAAGCATCTCTGGCCTTTGTAGAGGCAAAGGCCAGAACATCCTCATATATCCCCACAACTAACAACATAATGAGAAAACAGGTAAATACCTGGCTGGGGTGATAATGTGTGAGCCAGCGCTGTAAGTGTGTGGCATAAAGGCCAGGCACCAGACAGCGGCTCTGGAGAACCCTCAGTTTGATGGGTGTGTCCCGGCCAGCAGTGATGACATCATGGAATGTATACTTCTGAGCCACGGGATCATCATGGGCCCTCTGGTGCTGGAACACAGCAATGACAATCCATTTGCAATTTAAGGAGGTTTTAAACAATGCAAAGCTCCCTTCCCAACCCATTTGTAAAAAATCAGCTGTAAAATAGCAACTCATTATAAAATAATTACAAACACATTTACATGTTTAGTATTCACCCTTATGAATGACATTGTAAAGTAAAGAGGTGATTTACACACAATATTTTAATGATACAGCAGGTAAAGCAGTTAATTCTTAGTGTCGGATCAGTAATCCGACACTAAGTAATCAGTAGGTAAAAATGCTTAAAACCTGTATATCGATATGACCCTTTAAAGTGGTTTTAAATCACCATTTATCATTAATTTATCTTCCGATCATTCTCCTTCTGAAAACTGCTCTCATTAGCTTTTCATGAAGATTGTCCAGCTGAAGGGCTGTCCAATCTTTTTGCAAACCATGGTGAGTTTAGATGAAGTGTGTAATTCCATTCAATAAGAATTTTTTTTTGTGCATGCTGTTTATAGTGTTATTGGCTGGAAAAGTGTCAACATTGTGAATTCCAACCACCCTGACACAGCGACACTGACTCAACTAGTCATTAGAGGTGGGACTCTGTTTACTCAACCAATAGGAAAAGAGTATGTGCATGTAGTCACAAATAGTTAATTTAAATGCAGAAATTTTAAGTATAGTTTATTTCTAACACTCAGTGAAGGGTGGAAAATGTAATTTACTTCTTTAAACTACCAATGATTGTTTGTGATAGAAGGAAATTTCAATTAACATTAAAAGTATACTTCAGGAAGAAAATTAAAAAGAAAATGTAAAAAATTACAGAAGCGTAAATTATGGCCCCTTTAGGACAACAGAATGGTATGGTGTCACTGCTATTCTACACTTCTGTAGTTTCTCTAGTTTTCTTTTTACAACACATTCAGAATTATGTCCTTTGCCTAAGAAACCCCCCCCACAGTGCAGACAGAAGTTACTGTCTAGAGCTCAAATCATGGCCTTATTTAATCCTGATGATGACACATGAGCAGTCTGAGACTGACCTGATACCAGGAATAGGCTCTGTCAGCTGGGTTGATCAGAATGGTGATGATTTTGGCTTTGGGCAAAAGAGCAGCTGCTCGTCGGGCCGCAACCTCCGAGTCAAAGTAGTTGGCACTTTTCTCAAAGTAGAAATCTGAACTAGTATTAGAAGGTAGAGGAAAATACTCCATGTACCTACCATATTGACAATAAAAGAGCACACACACACACAATGATAACCGTTAGTGTTACTTTAAATTTCTTTACACTTCTGTTCCACACAAACAAGGTGGAATTACAGACAGAAATGCAGAGAGAATGGAAGGTTTAGGAAGATGAGATACAGACATGGCAGCATCTGTGAGAAACCTGTTATAGTATTGTTGTGCCATGGTATCTCTCTGTTGAATTAAATTTCTTTTATTTTAAAATCTATAATCTTTTTCTCTTGCTTTCTTAAAATCAATCATCACAAAAACTTTAAAACAAGAAACAACTATGAAAATGATGACGTGAAACAGACACTGCTTACTATGTGTCTCATTTCAAAGAGGGGGCTGTGTTTTAAAATGACCCATAATGCCTTTCTCTCAGGGGAACATTAGCTTCCATGTCTTCTAATACTGTTAGCTTCAAAGCTTGCCAGCCTGTCATAATCTCTGTATTTCACAGTAGTTTACAAGCTATTGGACTTCAAAAACCCCATGAAATTGCTTAATGAGGACAGTTTACTTTCTTGGGATGACGTATTTATTGGGATAGGGTGAGGTGAAGGCTTTTTTTAAATGTCCAACAGCATTCTGCTTACATTACAGCCATGAAACATGATTTGCTGTTTGCTACTGCTTGTCAGAAGCAGTTTTAGGGGGTGGGAATGTTTACAATAAGTAAGAGAAAAGTAAAGAGAAACAGAGAAAAGTATTACACACCAGTCAATGCCCTTGTGGTAGTTTCGGCCATTGAAAAACTGAATTTCCTCAAAGGTTTCTTTGCTGGGGTAATTGCTGGTCAGGTCAGGGTGCATGCCAAGAAACAGATAGAGGGCAGTAGTTCCTGAATGAAAATCAGAGAGCAGCTAGTCAACACAAAGAATCACAGCTGTATTTGAAAACAGTTCATGTCTCATCAGAGCTGCAACTGAAGTTTATTTAATCAAACTAATATAAAAGGATGCCTGCCCAATATTAAGAGCAAGTGAGTCACAGACCTCTATGTGTGAAGTATTAGTTCCTGTTTCTCAGTTGGTAGAATATTGCAATAGTAGCGCAAAGGTTGTGAGTTCGATTCCCAGAGGAGCACATGTACTTACAAAATGAATAACTTGAATGTAGTGTAACCTGCTTTGGATTAAAGCGTCTGCCAAATGCATAAATGTAAATTTAGTTGGCTAGGTACAACGAAAGACATGTTATTTTCCTCTCAAACTGTCATATATATGCTGTTGGGATAAGCTTTTTGAAGTGATAGTTTTCCCAAAAATGAAAACTGTAAGGGTGTAAGGGTGACACTTTTGCAGTGGAGGGAGAGTTTTTTGTTTTCATTAAAAATACAGTTTTTGCATTTATTGGTGGGACAGCTGTCAAGTAATCGAAAATGAGAAAGAAAGGATATTTTGTAACTGTTACGTCAACATAATTTCAGACATATTTCTCCTGACACTCATCTGCTAAGCTATTAAAGCAATCAAACTGTCCATATATAAATTTAAAACTGTTCAGCCTCAGACCCCACATCTCAATGTGAATGAGATTAGAGAGGTGGAAAGTTTACTGAAAAGATGCTGCTATTTGATACACAAGCCCTAGAGGCTCATTGTCATAATGTAAAAAAATAAACTGACTTTAAGGCCCAACCCCCTAATCCAGCTTTTATTGAGAAGATTAACACAGCCATTTTACTACCCACTCTAAGAGTGGGATACTGCTCCCTGAAGACATCTTTAGAAGTTTAATTAGTCAATGCTGTAAAACTGAAATTCACATTTACAGAGGAGCAGTCATGGCTGCTTGTGGTGAAAAGGCTGGAAGGGCCACACATCTTCATCTGCTATGAGCCTGTACATGAAATAAAACTCACCACTTTCAGCAGAACCAGCCTGTTCATGTTCCAATGTACATACCTGCTCCCAGTCAACCACAGCACTGATCCACCCCATAGTGGAGATTTATAAATGCAGTCAATAAAAACAGACCAATGGCATACATTAAAACCCTCCATTTATGTTCTACTTTGGTGGAACAAGCTGCCGACCCCCACCTAATCTGTTGGGACCACCATAACTGTGAAGATATAGTATCCACAACCATATACAAAAGCACTAGAAAAGCTTTATTTTTGCATTTCAAGGTTTTGTATTAATCTCACTCATACCCGTCTTGACAATGTATCCTAGGTATATTGTTGGCTCTTATGACAAAATGCTTGTGATATTTCTAGATATTTCTTTGCGCTATATTTTATGAGTCATGTTTGTAGACTTTTTGTCTCTAGTAGGTCTCCTTGCCCTGGTATAACACTAAAACCAGCAGGAACTTTATTTTAGAATGTATGCCTGGCCAACTCAGCTAGATGGCGCTAGTGACAAAAACACACAAAAAAAACCACACACACACACACACACACACACACACACACACACACACACACACACACACACACACACACACACACACACAATGTATGTGTGAATGATTGCGAGTGCATGATACTCACCAGTCTTCTGAGGTCCGATGATAAGCAGCTTGGGGAAGCGGTCGCAGGTCTTCTCTTTAGACCAGATATCTTTATGTCGTTTGTCCTCACAAGGGTCCTGTAAAGGTAATACAGAGAACTATTACTCACACACTAATACACACAAGCACATTTGCAATCAGGAACAGCAGTAAGTCCATCATTTCACTAACTAAAAAGTAGTTATGAAGTAATTGTTTTCATTTATCAAGTCAGCATGTATTCGGGAATCTTGCTGTCTTGCAATATTTCCCAGGGTGATACCAAGCAATTGGAGTTGAATTTAACACCAGCCAGAAAAGCATTATGGAGGGTTAGTTGTTATCTGGTCACACTAAAACTATTTAAGTTAAATATCTAAGAAGATATCAACAGAGACCAAAAATAAGAAGCCTTTTTATCATGACAGACTTAGTGTTTAAATCTGCTATATTAACATCCTAGTCGTGGCCACTTTATGGGATTAACCCGATATTACCAGGAGGCATAACCATAAACCAGCCTCGGAGGGTAACAGAGTGAACAAACCAATGGTTTGAACCCATGTTTATCACCATTAAAGCCTCTAGTCTTGGTTGAGGTATCTAAATTAGTAGATCATATTTAAACAGGCTGGGCACTTTCACACTAAAAATGACCATCTTAAAAAATCTAATACCATCTTAAAAAACTCGCTTGAATGCACACCAATGCTAAATGGAGTACTACATTAAATTAACATCTTCCTAAGTTTGAGCATGTATTACAAATTTGTATTACAAATGAGATCACAGTTTCTCCTAATTGTATCAGTAACCAGAGTTCTGTCCCAAATCCTAGTAAACGGCATACCTAGACAGCATTTTAAGACATTATCCAAAAGATATAAGCTGCTTAATTATGCGTCCTTCTACGATACGTCATTCTGGTCTAATTTCAATGCATCACTGCATGCATCCTTTGTGGAGATGCAATCCTGCAAAAAATGCATTAATCAAATTCATGATGGAGGACGAGGCGATATTTGTGGTGCCTTACATGTCACTTATGAGGTTCCACCTTGTCGGATGATGCCTTGGAAGACAACTGTCTATGTAGGCAGTAGAGAGCAAGGCAGCTCACTAGATTTTGGAACAGAGCCACAGGCATGCTGTATTAAGTCTAAAATAAAAATGAAACTCTTAAAAAGTTTCCCTATGTGTAACTGCAGCTTGTAGATTTCTTGAGAAAACAACTGCAGAGGAAAGAAGATTATTCAGAGCAGGGCAATCTGTGGAACGCTGCAGAGCCAGCAGAAAAGATGAGACCTCAACCTTGACAGGAAACGAGAAGGATCAAAAGAGGATTTAGAGCTCTCAGGCTCCCACTTTCTCTTTCTCTCAGGGTGAAACCAAACAGCAGAGTTAGAAAGAGAGAGACAAGAAATACAGTAGCTGGATAAATTGAAATAGGAAAAGAGCGAGGGGGAGAAAGACAGAATGAGAAACAGAGAGAAGGAGAGATAGATCTCCTATGTTGCCTCAGATTTTCAACTGAATTATAGGAACCAATTTCAAAAATAGCATTCTCCGGTTTTCTGGCAGGCTACATGGAAAACCATTTTCACTCTTTGTACATCAGAGTAAATGCGCAGACAGCCGTATGAAACCCTTCACTGCATATTACAGCAACAACACTCAATGCTCTCAACCTCCAGTGATCCACTTGCACAAAATAAATTTGTATTTGTTTCCCTAATGATCTCTGAACAGAACAGACCAACAGAGCCCGACAGAGCACCTGCCTTACCTGCCAGATGGGGTCCCTCTCCTCAGGGAAAATTTGAAAATATCTCTGTGCCAACTGCACAGGAGGGAGAGTCTGGAGTTTTAGGTTGGTCCACATCTGCATGAACTTGACCAGGTTCTTGAAGGTGTACAGGCCAAGACGGTCATTCCCGTAGTTGGATAGGTGGGTCATGAAGATGCTGATCTGGTTTGAAATGAAGTGTAACAAGTCAAAAATGCCTAGTCTTCAAAACATTTCAAAACTACTGCTGATCCAAGCCTCACTGCAAAGCTGTCTATAAAGTTCCTTTCAACAGATGATGTTTGACATCATCAAACAGATCTCTATTGTACAGCTGATGTGTGGTTTAAAGCAAAGTATGAATTACAAGTGGCCTGACACCTCTAAAAACAAGTTAAAACAAAACGTTTGGTTGGGAGGGTGAGGATCTGACGCCTTGAAAACTATACTGTACAAAACAGTTTGTATTATGTAAATGTTGTCTTCAAACAATTTTTTAGAAATTACATGCAACAGCATGTAACATTTGACATTATGTATCAGTATGTAATAAATATAAACTTACATATTGTTACACGTTTGAAAAACTTTGCACAGATTGTGCTTCAAATGTTGACTCACCACAGAAATTCATACAGGTATTAAGACATGCATAAATAAAGAACAATGTCACTACTCACTGGGTTGAGGAGCACGGTGAGAAAAAGCTCTCCTCCATTGATGAGTTTGTCCAGCTCTTTAGAGCCTCCGGGATACTCATTATAGAAGATAGTGTGAGTAAAGAGACCGCACGTCTGTCTGGGTAACACCTGAAGAACAAAGACATTTCGATTCAGTATGGAACCTCTTACTTTAAATTCTGTTCTGAGTGGATGATTGATGTTTTTTCAATGATACATTTGTCAGTTGCATAAACTATACAACAAACAGTTCTGGCTCTAAAAACAGACAGGACAAACCAAGTTCAAGGCTGTTTTAAAAGAGCTAATATACACAAACCCATGACTGCACATCAGTTGATTTTTTCATACTGATGTGCCAAGTTGCTTGGCAACTCTAAAAAGCCTTCAGTTATAATTACTTTACAGAAGAATAATGTAATTGTTAAATGTAATTATTACTCAATTTAAACTGAAGGTTATGTAAATAATGTAATTTAAAATGAAATGTATAAATACTGTACAATGTAATCCTACATTTAACTATATAATGATTAATACATTTTTAATGTAATTTGTCTCTTACCATATCAGTGTTACCATATAATAAATGCAATAAGCCACTCAATAAGCTGATTGGTTACAGTGATTTAACCACGGTTATATAAAGGTTGCATTACCATGGTTAAATAAAGTAATGAACCACAAACTCTTTATCAAAAAAGCAAAAAGCTACAACCTTTAGTTTGGGTTAAACAACAAATTAGTTCCAGAATTCATAGTTCTACACATGCAAACATGTCATTACTGTGAATTAAGATAATTGTATTCGTTCAGACAGGACATGTAATCTTATTTAGGAGTCACATTAGATTCCAGTGGAAACAGTGACATGCTTAGCCAGAATAACTGCAGAACGCTCCACCATAGATAACCGCCAATGACCCGAGGGAACGTTTCTGCTAACAGAACATTAAAGCTAATCACATGGCCCACACATCTGAATGATCTGATTTGACACTCAGCGATGACGGAATGGAGACAATTTACATTAACTATGCTAATAAGGACTTTAGCCATCCATGCTTTCATTTAATTCTTCGGAATGAATATGAAAAGATGGATACAGTATAGAAACATTACGTCGACAAAAACATATTTAGAGATCAATCATCATTAACTGCCTTATTTTGAATACTGCATGTGGAAACACCTGTTTCTGTGTCCATGTTTATCTTTCACCACCACAACTAGGTGTAGTCTCTTGGATGTTACAAAAGAACATTTACAAAAATATGTCTGTATGAGAAATTGTATTTAAGATAATGCAAAATGGGTGATCTGAGCTTAAGCTCCGAAAAAGTTATTTTATTCCTCCAATATTATTTTACAGCGTGGTCAGTTCAGCTGTGCTCATACATGCACACACAAACTGCTCTGTCATGATTCAACGAGCTGTCCTCATGCTCTGGTTGTCCCCTGAAGCAATACACAACAGATAAAAAAATAAAATTGTACTTTTACTAACAGCTTGCCCTTAACCCCCTGCTGGGATTCAAAACTCAAACTATAAACAAAATAGCCTGGGGTTTATCTCGCTGATTCCAAGCGGAATAAGATTGCAGTGTTCCATCATTTAACCAGTAAAACTGTACAGCTTAGAATCTATAAAGTATATTCCAGGTATCTATAGTATATTCCAATGGTATCTACAGATCATAACAATATGTGCAATATGCAATTCAATATGTTTATTAAAACACATTCAGCTGAAGATTTTATCATCATGGAATTCTTATTTTCATGTTCCATGTTGCACATATGGACTGAGGAGCTGCGTCAGGAATGTATGTGAAAGGTGCTCTTACACTGATGCCACTGTGGACGAAGCCCCTGCGGAAGCGGGCGGGTTTGAGGTGGGGGTACTCTTCTGTACTGGTCACTTTGATGCCCCACACTTTCTTCCAGGCCTCATACAGCTGCATATGGATGGGATACACTCCAGAGTGATGGGGAGCCACCGCGTAACCCATGTTTGTGGGAATGCCATGCTCCTGATTGGAAAACCACAGACTATACATTAGAGCAGTAGATCTTAACATTTTTTTATCTTGAGACCCCTCCCCCCACAGTCCACAAAAATAAACTGCAATCCATAGTTTTTGCCTTTCTATCGCTACCTTTGTTAGAAACATAAAATTGCAAGTTACTTGATATATTTTTCATATGTTAAAGTGAAATCTGAACCAACAGCTCAAATTATGACTTACTATAAACTTACCGTTGCGAATAAGGCTAAAGGAGATGGTTTTAAACACTAATTTGTTATATACTCTCAATAACCCATTTTTTTTTTTTTAAACAAAAACGTAATGGATTTTAGCTGTAATTAACTTAAGTCATCCTGATGCCCCCTTGGAGTTTTGGAAAGCCCGCTATGCCCTGGCCCCCTGGTTGAAAAGAACTGCATTACAGATCATTTATAAATGAATACAGTGTGTATCTAACTGTATCACTACATCCAGGTTTGAATACTTCTACAACACAATGAACACATATAAATGCTTAATAATAGGAAGGCATATATATATATTTTTAAGCATTCGTTAATATATAAATACATTGAGCAGGCCAGAGTTATGACACCACATCACCATAAAATTGTCTTGATAGCACAGACCCCTTTGTTGCATATCTAGCTACGTTTGGGGACTGACTGTGTAAGTCAGAGATGTTATGTGATCTATTAACTCAAAAGAAACATTATCTACAGACATAATTAATGCATTCTCATTAATGTTAAATCTCATTAATCATGCCCACCCTCATGACATCACCTCAGGACTCACCTCTGCAAACTTGCGGTTGAGCAGCATCTGTTCGGCCAGCACTGACTGGTTGTGGAAAAGGTGCGGCTGCATGTGACTCCACATGTGGGGAAACCACCAGAACTCCTTACTGTAAGACAGAAGCAGGTCGTCTCCAAGATCCTCCTCATCCGTTCCTGAAACACAATTACACACACCCACGGTGAACACCTTGAGTCAAAAACCAAGTAAGCTATCTTGCTGTCTATGTAGGCAGAACCCTAACAATAATGGAAAGTGTTTGGAACAGCTGTCACATGAGAAGCATGCCTAAAAATATTTTCTAGGTAAGTAATTCACATGGCTTTGGAATTGAATGTTGGTCTCAATGTGTGTTAACAGAAAGCGTGGACATGCTGTCACTGTATGCCAACTGCTTACCAGCATGGAAGAACTTCCCAGAGAATCCCAGGTTAAAGGTAAAATTGGGCACATGGTTTCGGAGTTCATTCTGGGTCTCCAGTAGGGCCTTTAAAATAAGTGAGGAGTTTAGCAACTTAATAATGAAAAGCTCTTAGAACATGCCATGACAGCAAACACATGAAAGACACTCAGTGGACAGACATAAAAATACAAAAGACAAACACAGATCAGAGCAAAGCAGTAACTCAGAGGTGAAGGGACAGTGAAAGCATGTCTCCTGTCTGTGCCTCTCCACTGTTTGCTTCATCACCCCTCCCAGATTTAGCTCTGCATCTGCCTCTCATTTGATTTGTTTACCACACTTGCTTTTGACTGCCTATCTCTCCAGTGTGACTCAATCAAAAGACTGATTCATATTTAACTGCTCAGAGGTCCGCAGACAGACACGGCGGCTTTGATTATGTTTGCTTTCTATTCCTTCCCTTAGCTGAACATCTGCATCGGGGGCTCAGAAGATGAGAGATTCACAAGGACACCAGAAAAAAAATTATCTGAAATATTCATGCTTGCAGCAAGACTTTGGATGCCCTTTGAACAGCAAATCATATAAAGTACTTAAAGAAAATGAGAAAAAAGAGAAGGTGGGATCTGGAAAAAGAAAAGCAGAGGTTGGCGTATTAAAAAAAACGGACAGCTGGAGAAATGGTGATAGGAAAAGTGCCGTCATACCATGAAGAGCCTGAATCTGGATCTAACACACCAGTTTTTCTGTGTTCTGCTTCTGAGGTGCTTTAGAAGAGGAGAGACTTATTTATATGCTGCCAATTTACTTCATATCCCTGCCTTTTTCATGGCCCCTTCTGCTGTTTCTCTGTGTTTTTAAATTCTTGGTTTTATACTCTATTCTCTGTCTTTCTCTCTGCATGGGTCTGGATCATAGGCAGAGCAGACAGGTAGACAAGACACAAAAAAAGCGATAAGGAGCGGGATAGAGTGCCAATCTGCAAAAGAAACTTATAGCAGAGATTCAGTTTCAGGTGTGTGTATATTTTGGCTTTATGGTTTGTAATCCCAGAACACCTTGCATATCTGAACTGTCAGCCTTTTGTCATAACCTTCAGACCACACAAAAGCAAACATACAGTGACCCTACAAAGTATCAGGACACTTAATAAAGTGGTTCACCGAGGGATAGTGTTCTATAAATGAGAGCCACAGCAGAGGTGGTGCACATGCATAAAAAAAACAATGCAATTACTTAAGTCTTATATCTTGAATTAAATGCTGCACAACCATATTTTCACATTCATAAATATCTGCATTAAACCTACAAAGTTTTATGTTGTCCGACTCAAACAGTGCCCACCTTGACATCAGACACCTTCATGCGTGTGCCCTCTTTTCCAACAAAGATGTCATCAATATCCACCAGTACGTAGCGCTCCAGAGCCAGTGACAGACGCTTGCCAGTCAAGAAACTCACTGCGTCCACCAGTACCAGTTTGTGCAGCCAGAAGTTAAGATTGTTGCCGAAGAGAACCCGCTGGATGCCATCATGAAGACCCAAATCCTGGACCACTGCTGCGTGGAGGGGTCCAGGGGCTCCACCAGCCTCTGCGCTCCTTCCGCGAGCTAACAGCACAGGCTCATAGGTGGTGTGGTTAGACTGGAAGACTGTCCAGTCATCTCCAGGTAAGGGGCCGTGTTCCACCTCCCGGGCCTTAGTGATGAGCAACAGTGGAGACTTGGGGTTGACGCTACAGTCCCTTAAACCCAGATTGGAGTGCAGGAATAGTGGAAAGCCCTTCAGCTGGGCACTCTGCAAACTGTTCTCATTAGCCTTCAGGAGAGAGAGCAGAAGACAATTAATGGGTAAACAGAAAAAGATAAAGTTCACTTTAAAGGGTTATTATTATTATGCAGGTTTTTAGCATTTTATTTCCTAAAATTTCTAAAAGCTTTAACTTTTTTACTTAAGGTTTTATATGACCATGTTCCATCCTCTCTTTGATGCAAAACAGTTCTAATTGTAAGATGTGCATTGCATCTGTTGTGATTGGATAATCTTTAGTAGTTCACAGGGTTGGCTGGGCAGTGATGTTAATATGCACATGCTTGTGATGTCATGACCATGGCAATTTGTCTGACTTCCGTTTTGCATCTTATGGAAACAGAAATCAGAAGAAAATCGCATATGAATCTTGATGAAAGCATTAGTTCTCATAAGAAAGCTGTTTGTACTGCAATAGGAGATCTGGGGTTGTGAACATAAGATTTCTTATTTCAAGAGAATTACGGTCAATATATCAGTAAGTTACTGCTCACTCCTTTTATCTCTTAGCTTAAGTACTGCTTTCCTGAATTAGATGCCTTGTGGTACCATGTGTGCCTGAGTTTGTTTAAACACCACCTCTCATCTACATGCAGTCCACTCCCCTCTCTGCCCAGCTGACCCTGTAAAGCTGAATCAGTTGGTAATAAACAGCACACTGGGTCGAACGAACACAATGAGCCTTACAATTTAGAAACAGGCTTCAACCTAGTCATCTCCAAAAACAGCCATTATTCTGCCCCCAGAGGTAGCAACGGAAGAGATGCACTGGAGAGATGCATTGTGCACAAGAGACATGGGATGAATCATGCACATTTTCATCTGTTCGTTTCAGTGGCAACACACTGAAACGGCAAGCGGGGGTGGTGATGTCACTCAGCACTTGGGTGGAAAGAAGAATTTCACATTCCAGTGGCCTTAATCAATAACTTCCCAGGCCTCTCCCTCTCTCCCTAATCCCATCTTTCTGTATCTATTGTTCCAACAACAGTTCCAAACGGAGGGTTCCTTTTAACCTAATCACCATTTAACTTTCTTTGACATGGAAGAGTCCATGAATTGTGTTAAATAATTACTTCAAGCCCAAATAAGGTTTATTTAAAAGAAAATGCTACTTTCTAAGGACACAACGGAAATGAAACCTCATGCGTGAATTATTTTGCTACATAGGCAGCAACTCTATGAAGGGCACATGAGACAGTAATAAATCTAAGATATTAGCATGTTAATAAGAGAACACCTTGATTCACTAAGCAACATAAAAATGTACAGAACATTTTGAATTTTTTATGAACACTTTCAGTCTCTTTTCAGTTGAAATTGTATTTATTATGAAATAAATTGTATTAATTTAATCGCAATGTTGTGTTGTGAAACTGCATTACCCACATAAAAAATATGATGTGACCTTTCAGTCTGGCCAACGGTTGCTCATCTTCTCTCAGAAAAGAATGCAACGGCCTTTATGTCAGGACCATAGGCATATCTTAAAATGTGAGGTAAAATTCTTGCTAGGTTTTTGAACAGAGGAAGTGTGAATGGTTGGTAGATGAAAACTTAAAACAGCCCCTAGAAATTACGCCAACTCAAGTGCTGGCTAGGAAACAAAAGGGTTATTCCAATTACTCACTGACTCTATGGATACAGGATTAGGATAGAAGACTAATAGGAAGGCAAACAAGAGCTTAAACTCATGGATGCATCCAAGCATAACTAAAGGGTGAGGTTATGGTGTCTGTTGTAATGTTTCTGTATTTGTATGTGTATGTTAAGGCACACTGTTTAGAGATAAATGCGTTCGACTGTGCTTCAGCTTTGATAGGTGCAAGTCAAGGCTTGGTGTGAAGGTTATTATGCATGCTCAATTACTGGAGTGAACCATACACAGTTTCTCCTTTCAAGGGGAAAGCTCTGGTCTGCTGAACCATGCCCCTTTCAGGGTCTGTTATCAGACATGCCCAAGGCTCTGAAATCAATGAAAAATATAACTAAGCAAGGCAGGGATGTTAATGACCTGGACAAGAAAAAAATACATTTGGAGGCAGAATCGTAGTGTAAACAATGGAGCCTGGGGTAAAAACAGCTTTGAGGAGACTTGAAGCAGCTCGAGTCAATAAAAATTAATGAGCGCAAATTTCATGCTGTTCCTTTTAAGACGTGTTGATGTCCTCGCCCCTTCTGCTGCAGGCGAATGAGTCTCTAACAGTCTCATCAACTGAGTTAACCTCCAGTAACAATTAGTGTGCTGCACTCATGCTCATGAGGGTAATAAAAGCAGGCCTGGCCTTAGGCAAACAATACATTAGAACTGGAAGAGGAGGGTTGCTGGTGATGACAGACAGCAATGAGTAATAGGCAAATCAGCATCAGGGGTTGCACTCTACTGATCTCACTGAACATTGCCCCCATAGAACAACAGCCAAGACAATCACTGTGGACAATCAACAAGGACATTCACATTCAGTAATGTGCCATTACTGCAATATTTTGCATAATGCCCCAACCACCCTCTTTTGGCAACATTTCTGCTAGCTAACCACCATTCAGACTGTTAAATGTCAGTCGTGAGGTTATTTAGTGTGAGGTGACTGACCCACTAGAACTACAGTCAAATTAACACCCATTAGTGAGACTATTTGCTATGAAAGGTCTAGTAGTACAACAGTAAATGACTCACCTTGAAAAAGCCAATGATGCCAACACCATACTCCACACAGTACTTATCCAACAGCTCTCTGTTCCAAGCATCTAGGTTGACATACTTCAGGATGTTCTCATAGATGACCAGAGTGAAACGGCCTCGGTTTTTGTCTGTAAGTGTGGGCATATCACCCTTGCCTGGTGCAATCTCAGTTTGGTAGCGGAATCGACCTGATTCCAAGATGGCTACAATGTCCTGGCCCAACTGAGAGTACAAGCTCTCCACAAAGACCAGTACCACAGGATCAGTTCGAGACATGTCAGCTGGTTTGGCGGTTCTTGCGGGCAGCACCCTTGCTGATGGCAGGGAGGGAGTAGCTCGGGGATCTTCCCAATCTGCAGTATCTTCTTCTGGAACCGCCACACCTCCAACTCCAGCTGGTTCAAGCTCCCGTTTGACACCATACAGGAAATAAGCCGAGATGAGGACACTGACCATGCAGAAAAGGAAGAGCAACAGCAGGCTGGTCTGCAGCGTGAGCTGACGGAAAAGCCGCCTTACGCGGCCACACATC
The DNA here is from genome assembly GCA_036877525.1 of Chromobotia macracanthus. NCBI lineage: Eukaryota > Metazoa > Chordata > Actinopteri > Cypriniformes > Botiidae > Chromobotia > Chromobotia macracanthus. Next base: position 5,585,532 of record JAZGTH010000005.1, read on the forward strand.
AGCATCATCACCTTGCGACCACACCGTATAGACACAGTATAGACACAATCCTCTATTTACAAGTAAAGAGTCAAGTCTATTGTATGCCTTTTACAGAAAGATCGCAAAAAAGATGGGTTGAAATTGGGCTCCTCCGTAATGCCTGCACTCATGTCACCATTGCAGATGATGGCGAGACTAGTTTGGGCAGGGGACGGCATGGGCGAGGTGGGCTTCCACTTTCCAGCAAGGGATGTGCACTGCCCCCACATGCACCAGCGGCCCCCTGCCCAACACCCCGATGCCCCTTTTCTACCCTGTCTGAGTCCTTATCTTCTGATCCCGTGTAGAGAAGATTCTGATCTTCCAACTCGTTGAAGGTGGGTTCTTTTTGTTTGGCACTGGATGCTCTAGACAGATCATGCCCAAAGCATTCTAGCCAAGTCCCCAGTTTACCTAAAAAAAAATAGAAAGTAGTGTTAGGAAATCAATCAAATGAAATCTAAATTATGTCCTTCACGCAAACTTAATTATAAATTTGATTACCAAAACAATCTCTACAATGCAACTTTATGCAACAGCGATGCATTGCTGAGTGGACCACACAGAACACATCAGCTACCCATGTATTAATGTCTAAAAGTTTGCTGCACAAAGCCAAACCCACATGATGCCGTGGGAGCACTAGAACCTGGGATTCTTTTCACTGAATACCAAGAGCGTCTAGAGAGGCATTTACAAAGGCAATGCCAGGATTACAGGATAATGGCGGAGGCTTGTATTGATTAGTGAGGGCTTTAAAAAGTGATCCCCACTATCCTTCATGCACTTCAAAGGGCAAAAGTCATTTAATCTTTTTCATCTTAAACGAAGGTGTTAGTGCAAAGTGTGGCATAGGTGAATGAGTCGAGTGGGATTCAGACTAGCACAAAAAGTAAAAGACTTCTGTAGAATGAGGGTGGATGCGATGGTGACTGCTGGAATTGTATTGAAAGCTGAGGCTGCACTGGTCAGCAAAGGCTGAAAAGATGACCAGCGAGTTTATAAACATCATATGCCAAATTGCTAAAAATGCATCGTTACGTAACCTTTAAAACATTCCACAAGCAGTTTTTACAGACATCTCAAACTACATACAAACCTGTTTTAGACAAAAGGACAAGAAAAAGTTCTAAACGTCGGCAAACATGAAAGTCATTTGATGATATGCTAACCTGTAATCCCATTAAGCAGACACCTAAACAAACAGTACGACATGCACTTCTCTAGACAACGACTGTTTAAATGTGCAGTTATTTTTTTGTTCACTTCCAACAATATCTTTTCAGGATGCATGGTTTACACATGGCCGTCACTATGTGCAGACATGTCATTTAACAAGAGGGAGGAGCACAGGGCATCTGAGAAAAGACTAAAGCTGAGCAACAAGACCCGACGTGTCTGAGATGCAGCACAGGTCAATTTTCAAAGGCATCAGAGAGCCATGTTGTGTATGGGTTGTGAAAAGAGAGTAGAACAAAGAAACAAAGCCTAACAGGAATAAAGATGCGCAAATACTGCAAAAAAGAAGAGGCACAAGAGTACGACTATGAAGATGATAAAGATGAGGGATAAAAACATTAGAAGGCAGTTTTATCACTTTAAAAGGATGCTAGGAATACAGCATGTAAAAATCCTGCCACATTCACAATCTACAGCTGTCTGCTTTCTCATCAGCTCCTGTGATCCAATATCCTGGAATTTTAGAGTTCGGTGATGTTTAGGGAAGTGTAAGAGGCATTGGGCTTTAGGAAAAACAAATCCAGGCTGTATTCCACAAGGGACACTCAGGAATAATGTTTTTGCACACCGTAGCTCTTCATCTCCTTCCCTTTACTCTAAGATTGAGCTCAAAATACAATACCTGTCACTGGGCTCCCATTGTGCCCAGCAGAGAATATGAACAGTAGTCAGTGTGTCGTCATAGGTCAGATTACAGCCAGAGAGCTTTCCTATTCAGAGTCTGGTTCTTTAAAATGCAGAAATCTCAGCTAGAGACGGTTGAAACACCCCATTGTTTTCTGCAGGCTTTCAAGAGTATGACTCAAATGACATGAGGTAAGGGAACCAACACCCAGATGAGATTTTGAGGACATGAAACTGCTTTGTGGCATGTGCTTTGTGGTACTGTTTCGCTTCAGAGAAAAGGGAAGCGGTATAAGGCATAAAACATTCCTATTAATTTTTTTTTAATCAAACAAGACTCCACTAAAATAATGCATTCAAAAAATGCTATTATAAAACACTGAATTCCAGAGCTCTAAAATCTTTAAAAGGTTAACCGTTTCGAAAAGCTGAAATAAATAGTCTTGGACAAGAGAGAAAGGCTGTTTACTGGCTCAAATATGTGGTGTTACAAAAGATGTTTTAACTAACAAACTAACTGCCCACAATAGGTAGAATAATAGGTTTTTATGCACAGGTATCAGCTATTTTACAAGTCAGAGATGGAAATATCTGCTTTAATGAATATCTGCTATAATTATGTTGCATTTATCATTTTATATATTTTGCTCTTGGCCATAATAAATTTCTAGATTCTACATTTAAAGTATGTTTCAGGTCTAAAAACAGAGATGCTTGCTGTACATGCATTTTGAGACTATAGCAAAACAAAAATAAAGTAATAAATAAACAAAATGCTGAAAGGTAGCACAAAAAGAGATGAAAAAAATGTGTCAAAAACAAAAGTGTCAAGACATGGAAAAATCAGGACCTTGACATTTAGAAACCTGTCACCATCTCACCCACGCCAGCAAGTTTCTTCTGTCCCAGATCTTTCTTTTTTTCCTTTTTTCACAGTCTCAGAGACGTGTGAAAAATGCACCCTGCCTGGAAGTCACAAAAGCCATTTTTGATGGCAGGATAGCTTCCATAACACTCCCTATCTCAAGGGCACAGCATACCTTCATTCCCAACAGCTCACACTGCTCAACTCTCCTAAGGAGCTCAGGAGTTTCTTCAAAAACCTTTGAGTGAATCCAACAGAATGAATCCAACAGACAATATCCAGCAACAGCAAGTCACATTTCAAAATACAGCTACACAAGGTGCAAAATAACATTAGTTCAGCTACACTATTCCACTTGTAATGCTACTGGGCTGAACTGTTAAAATATTTAAGATGCATGTGTTCCCTATTACGAGTGCAATAAAACCAAGAGACAGGAAAACAAATCAGAACAGCAGTGTCTACATCTCCAGAACTGATCGACACTAAATAAAAGAATTTATAGGCTTGGAGTGTAGAAACATGATCTGAATACCAGGATATCAGAATATGGAGTGAATACACACATGTTTAGATGTTTGAGGAATGCACTGAGTCTCCATAATTAAAAGAGGAAATGTCTGGATCAAAAGCCACCTGGATCTGGAGCTATCAAATCTTAACATAAATCTCTTGTCTTTGAGCCTTCTCCATTTCTCCTTTTCTTGTTTTATGTCAAAACAAAGTGATGGCACTGATTTGTGGCTGGAAGAATGGGACTATCAAAAGGACAGCATGCTTGAACAGCTCCAAACACCAGGGCCGCATTCACTGCCTCCCAGAGACAACAAACACTTCCTGGAGCAAGTGCCGTGCACCTGCGTGCCAGGATTGCAGGACAATGGCTGGCCGCTCACCCTGGACAGCTTGCCTCGCAGGAGTAGTCTACCGAGCTTTAACCGCAGGCAGACCTAAAAATCAAAAGAACCCCACCCAAACCGGTACAGTGCCATTTAAGGCTAACAATGACAGATATGGTTTACAGCACATGATGATGACGGCTGTGCAGGCCGATGACTGAAAGTAATGCTGGCTCTGACCACCCCTGTTCTGTTACACACACAGCCTAGATCTCCAAAAAGAACAGCCCAGAGCCTGACTTTCGCCTGTCAGTGAAATATTTGCGCATTTCATAACACGAATGAATAAAACATGTTGTACTTGTCATTATGCTCAGCTGGTGCTGAAAAGAAATATGAGCCATTCTGTTAATTTATGATGTCTCTTTATAGAGCTCAAAAACAGTGCACAAAAACAAAATAGGGAAAAATTACCCAGGGGAAAAAGCTAAATTGTCTAATTTGTAAAAAAGACAAATCACCAGCTGCAGGTCAATGGAAATGAACTCAGATTTAGTAGATGAGTAACATTCAAAATGTTGTTGACCCGAGGATGATTGCGCCTGTTAGACAAAGGAGAGGGAGGTTATTCAAAAGTTTTTCCTTCATGTGAAATGTGCTGGTAGTTTTCCAAATATTCACATTTTAATTTGGTAAACAAAGCACCTGCTCTGCTTGTGTTTGCTTTGTTTAAGTAGTGTCTCTCATCATGGAGCCAAAACAACCCCTGCCCAGACAAAAATCACAGCTATCAAAACTAACATGACCTGCAGACGACCAACCAAAGATCCAAGAGTGTTTAAGATGCAGAACAGCAGACACAGACTGCAGAAAACTGTAACTGCAAAAAAACCCTGTAAATTGTCTATAGCTTTGACCAGCATTCTTTAAAGAACACTTTTATGAATACAGTAAAATTCACAACAAAACAAAATTTTTAGTGGTATCTTTATAACATCTAGTAAATGTTTAATGTTTTGGTTTCTGGAGTTTGCCTTATAAATGCACAAGGCCAATCATTTTCAGGGTCAGCAAGATGTTTTGCAAAGACTGCAAGGGAGACACAGTGAAAGTCTTTATTAAAGGGGTGCAAGCAAGACCCAGATAAATACCTACATTTGTCTGGAAAGTCTACTATTTCTACTGTTTTTTTGGGATTTACAGTTCATTTATTAATACCATTACAAATACACAATGGTGTACTAGAAAAAGAAACGTATTCCTTTTACATATGCTATTGTCTTAATATGTAGTTATAAAATGTAAGATAATGACTGCCCATATATACATATTTACGTTGTAATCGCACTCAGATAATAGTTAACTAATGGTAACAATAGTTACTGACGCAGAAGTCTTAAAGGTACAGAATCCAAAAAAATTCTGCCTGACTGAGTCTAAGGGTCAAAGAGAGGGTATTAAACAAAATGCTAGAAACACTAAATAACTTTAGATATGGAGTTAAATCTTGTGGGCTTAAAAAAAATTAAATGTTACTAAGGTAAATGGCCCCATTTAAATCATACAGGTTGCGAAAATTTTCTGCTAGTACTGTTACATTTAAAAAAAACATGATAAGAAAGAAAAAGAGAAAAGGACAGTCAGAAAGACAATTGAAGTAATGATAAATAGAGTCTGATAAGATAAGAGCAAACAAGAGCTACATAAAGTCATCTCCATTGAGCAGATTGTTTGGTTCAAAGGGTAAAGACACTACAGGGACAAATGGTTGGTAAACTCCTCAGGGCTGCAATCACTGAACTGACAAAAAGCATTAGATACCCAAAGGGCCTAGACACAGCACAATCTGGAGAAGGTCGGAGAAGTGTAATCCTAAATCCCTAATCCTGTTTATCTGGGCAAGACCAAATGTGCCAACGAAAACGGCATATGAATGCACAGAGTGGACACCATGCAACCTCAAACTGTATTGCAGAGAGCAAAAGGGACTCAGTCCACTGTTCCAGGAAATCAATTTAAAAAGGCCATTACAGAATGAGTTTAAAGGGCTAAAACCCAAGAATATAAAGACAGACAGTCGAGGGAAGCGAGTGTACTTTTTATCAACGGTGTACAGTTATCAACGGTTTGTGAAATCTTGACAGGGCCAAAATTCTTGTGACGACTGAACAGGTGCACTTTGCTTTTTTCTGTGGCACAAAAAATGAAGGGGACACTTGAATCTGGTATTATGTATGAAGGCACAGTGAAAGTAGAAGAGAGTAGCAAATCAATCAATCTTACCTGCTGGCAGCTCCAATATCAAGGCCACTCAGACTGCAGCGTAAGACGGTGTGTGTGCTGAGCTCCACCCTGTATGCTCTCTCACTAATACCGCTTCTGATACAACTGTACCGGTAAACACTCCAGCCTGTCTGCACACAGTGTGCTGCCACCATTCTGATGCCTGGGCCAAGCTCCAGGACCGGCTGACTTGCCCAAAGATTCCACCACACACACAACATGGGCCGCAATCAGCCATATCAGTGTGTCCTCCATACTGCTGACCTAATGTCCTTCCCAATCACTGAACCTAATCTCCTATTTCACTGGGACAGTATTCATCTCAAGTAACCAAACAACACACCAAAGAAATGCAATCACAGACCCAACTGACCGTCTTTACCACAGGGAACAGGATTATGGCTGAGGAGGCTAAAAAATGAGGATGATGGGCGTGGGCCAAGGGCGGTTTTTCGTAATAGCAGAATGGACTGTAAGAGATGAATAAGTAAAGTAGTAAATAAACAGGACATGAGGTCAATCAATAATTGAATAAATACTTTCCATTATTATGTAAAAGCTCTTTGGGGAATTTGGAGTTCTAAAACAAATTTTTCATTCTTTAGGTGTCATTCAGAAATTAAACCTATTACAAGTTAAAGCAACATTTAGAAATTTAGTAAAAAGGTAATTGTATTATAAAAAATGATTTAATACTAGTTGTGTGAATGTGGATATTATGCATTTTTTAACAAGAGTTGCTTTTATGAAACATTTTCAAATAAATGTTATTACTGATTTCATTGTTTATTGAATTAAATATTGCACTTAAGAACTATAATTCTCCACTGTTCTTGATTGTTGATTAAACCACTGCTGTGACAGAAGAGTTTATTTCTGATTCAAAACAAAATGCAAAAGGCAATTACCATTATTATTAACAATCCGAAAGCAGTCATTTAGCAGGTGTCACACAAATGAGCCTACAATCACGGAAAATGAACTAATTACACAGACTCTGGGCAATCCCGTGATAAACAACAAAAAAAACCCCAATGTGGAATCCAAAAAGCAACCAAGCAGATGGGTTTTTTACCAAGACTGATCAGACGTGACGTGCAGATGAATGATGAACAGAGATGAATGATGCTCACTGTAGGCGGAGCCTCCAATCCGTGAGGTGTTTCAATAGATCAAAGCTAATGGTGAGCTGCATCAGTGCAGTTCAACCCTTCTGTCATGTTCCTTCTTCAGCTACTGATAGTCAAATACTGTTCAGACACTGCTAAGACAAAGAAGAATTTCAGGAACATGTTTGACACTGGCACACAAATAAATCAATGGGCTGTCAGCTCAATTTCTTCCCTCTGTGTGCCTTAATAGTTCAGACGATAGAAGACAGTACGGGCTTGACCTCATCACTTATAAAGTCATCCAAACTTCGATTTTATTTTAAACAACAAGCAGGGTTAAAGGTGCAACACTAAGAGATATTTTGATTTAACTAGCCTTTAGGACCCATAAGAATGCTATGGTTAAAGAAAGCAGACACTGCCTGTGTATAAAGCAGAACAATTGGGTTTGAATGAGAAAATTATTCATTTTCTCCATAGAGAAATTCATAATAACAGAATATCAACCTTTAAAGACAGACCTGCCATGAGCTCTGAGATTGTTACCGTACGCTTCGGTAAAAGCTGCAAGTCACATATGTGATTTCAGCTTTATTTATGTTTATAATATTTGTTTAACAGCCCAGTGATGAGCTACGGTACCCATAATCCCTTGATTAGGCTTTTACCAGTAAATTTCATGTTGTACCATTGTTTTTGAATCAACTATAATATTTGCAATGATTCATGGGAGGTGCTGTTTTTTGGGAGGTAGTTTGTCTTGTTCTCTATTTTTTAAATACTTTATAGCTTCAAATCAAACGGTCATTTTCAAATACTTTTCAAATCAAAAAATCAACTCAAACTGCGATTAATCTTTTATCTTGTTGGTGTAGTTAATGTCTTAGAACATTTCAATTGAGGATTTGTTTTAAAATCCCTATGGAGAAAATGAACGGAAAAAAACTTATTTTCTGATTCTGGATCAAGTCCAGTGTAAACGTGGACTGTCGCTCGAGCTCTATTCCCACTATATGCTTCCACCTGGCACCTAAAAGTGAAGCAGGAACTTCATAACAACAACCAAATGCCTTGAATTCCCAAAATAAAGTGATTTTATGCTAAAGAAAACTGCTTACACGCCGTCTAATGTAACAATGTGCAGTTTCAAAAGCAGAGAGCTGGGAATGGGGCAGAAAAACCACTGTCAGCTTTCTTAAGAATGTCTTCAGTGATTGGAGGTACGCGCAAAGCAAACTACAGGGATAATTGGTAGCGGTGTGCATCCACTAGCAAATAAAAACAAGGGCAGCCATTACATGCTGAGCCCAGATGCTTGGAAGCATCTCCGTCCCTCTCCTCTAAATCAGGTTGCACAACACAAAGAGAGCCAGGTTATTTTTAGCACCTTTAACTACCAGGAGCAGAAGTGAGTAGAAAACAAGAAAAGGACGAGAGAGAAATGTCACCTTTATTACAGAGGACACTGGAGCCACAAAGGTCAGAAAAATAAATATCAGGCCTGCTGCTTGTTATCTCTGGTCAGAAAATTTATTTATGCCCCTCAAATTACCTTCAATGAAAACAATGAATTTATCTTGCAGATGTTGGAGGGTGTTTGTGAAAGAGATTATACTGAAGGCCAGCTGAATCAAATCAGTTTCAAGGAGAGAGTTGATTACAGTGTTTCCAGTTCATAAAAGAAAACATAAGAGCATATTTACTTACTCCTCAGCAACTCCCAGCTTCCTTTAATAAATAGTTTGTACTCTGTTGTAATCTGTATAGTTGTAATCTGATGCTATACATAGAAAAAGACATTCCTATAAAGATAATGTTAAATCAAAATCCTATTTCTTTTCTTTATTAATGCCCCTGACCTTATTGTGCATGATTATGCACTGCATGCAACTAACGCTACCAACTAGCTTTTAACATTTAGTGTTTGCGTGTGCAAAACTCATCATGCTGGAGTGATAGAGTAGGTGACTGCTTACTGCTCACCTCCAAGACCCTGTTATAGTCTGGACTCTAGATACGGTGCGGCCTATATTATATTCTGTGCCACTCAAAAATGGGTCACATTATAAAAGTTAAATGTGAATGCCTTTTTCTGTTGATATAAAACTAATAAGATATTTGGGTGTACTATTTAAATTAAGCTCTTTCAATGCCCAAACAGTTTGTATTCTATGGGGAAAAAAAGTTGTCTTAAATTCTCTGTATTTGAGTTTAAAAATATCTTGCATTAATATTGAATAGAGTATGCGCAGTAAGAAATAGATAAAGAACTGCGTCTGCTAAATCTTCAGAAAGATTCGACACCAAGATTCCACTGCTGTCCTGGGGCCAGTGTCATATTCTATTCTGTCCATCAAACTCAGTGTAGACACAACACTACATTGCCATAAAGAAGGATATAACTGGCTGTCTAATCTCCCACAGCTCACACTCAATTGATCCAGAACAGCTGTGCAGACCGCTTATGTCTTTTTTAACCCATTGTTTAAAAGAAAACTGTCAAAGCTCTAGATGTAATTAGCTGCGATCAGTTTGATTTTAATATTATTGAATATGACTGGATTGCCATCAGCATGGGTGTGCAGTTCTATAGCGCGGTCCAGTGTCTAAAACACAATGACATGTCTATGAAAAGCTCCTCTTGAGAGACAAATAACAATAGAGTGGCCCTGCCAGTTTGTACACTGCTCTTATTATCCAAGCTCTGGTTGTGCTGAAGAAGGACAAAAGACTCTTCAGGTTTCCAGTAAAAGGATTAAAAAAAACCTTCTCTGATAAAGCCACTGTCTTCTTTTTCTTTCATACACAAAATCCAAAAATGTTACTGATATATTGTGCATCCTTTGTCACTGGTTCAATGCTTCTTTAGGTTTTTGTGCTTTAAATATGTTTATGTCAATACATTTTGCAATGTGTTGTAAAAACTAAACACTTCTGTAACCACTTATTTACTCTAGTTGCAAAACAGTATGGTCATTTGACCTTACCATGGCAAATCCTGTAAGGTGGTGACCTGCTCGTAAAATGGAGCCAGTGACTTGACTGGAGCCTTCATCTCATCATCATTTTAATCATATCTGTCAAAAGTGTTATGCATTACTGTTGTCTGTTTTTTTGTGGAAAATTTTTGCTAAAAAATAACCTAATAGGCAAATGAGATGTTTAACTAACTTAACCCCGGTAAGCGAACAAAAGAACAGCACACAGTTTTTCTCAAAGGTGTGAAGGGTTTGTCATATAGGTCAAGCCATTCAATGAGTGTCTAAACAATAGAACTTAACAGCCACATGATTACCAGCAAAGTACTTCAGAGAACAGCTCAGCGCTCATAATGCAATGCGATTGGAAAAAAAATCTCTCAGTGAAGTGGCTTTGGTACAATACAGGAAAAGTAATAAGCTGAAGTCATAAGGGTGTATGCAAGCTTAGATGTAATGCTCCATCTATCAGGTCCCACTTTGTCCTCCTTGCTACTTATGAAAAAAAATGCAGTGGGGAACAATATACAGATGCAAACATGCCCCTATTAATGTGAGAAACTGTGTCCCTCTGAGAACAAATATGACACTAGCTGCAAAAAGAATATGCAGCCTACATACAACTGCAGGCTGAAAGTACTCTAGGCAAAGAAACGAGAGCCAGTGCTATTGTGTAGGGTCCACGCAACAGGGGGGTAAAAACCAAGGGCCTTAATCTTTTTGGCATATTCTATATGCCTCATGGCTTCAGGGAATGAGAAGATTTCCTCTTCATTTTGAGAGGGGGAGGGAGGGATTTGGCTTAAGAGAGGCAGGGGAGAGAGAGCGAATGAGAGGATGTTGCTATAGAAGTAATAGAGAAGCCAGGAGCAATGCATCATGCTGACATGAGCGAGGAACACAGGGAGAGTAAATTTACTCTATTGGATTTTAGAGGAAACAAATACGATTGGCCGTTCACAAGATTCATCACAAAGACTACCAATTAGAAGAGCACAGCAGCCCCAACCATCGATCTCTGAAGGGTCAAGCTCTATGTTACACCTTAATCAATGTTCACATGCTTACAATTCTCAGCAGTGTAATTATATAGTTGTTTCTTAGTTTTGAGTCTGCTGCTGAGATTAACTACTGAAAAAGAATGAGTGTGTGTGTTTCAGTAGCTTTAGTGTTTTCCTGGAAACACGTCTGTATGCATGCCTGGACTGTAAGAACAAAGTCTAATCACTGTAACGTTGCCTCCTCTACCGCTACCAGCAGCCTGTGAATAGAAACCTCAGTTCACAGGCTCGCAAAATGTGTCAGTGTCTCAAAATGGATAGCTTCCACCGGTGTACACAATCCTGACGGTAATCCGCTTGAACAGGGATAATCCAACAGCAAAGGAACAATCCAGACCCTCCGAAGACTCTCGCAGACTCCTCCAACTCCACGGATGGTGCATAAATGCACACAGAGACCCTAACTTTCTGATTAGCTATGTCTTAAGACCAGAACTACAGTTGTGACCTACATTAAACAGCATTGGGGTTGACCCAGCTACATTTAGACCCTCTGTGGAGAGACCTGTCCTAACCCTGGAGCTGTATGAATGGGTGACTTATGAAGTTAAATCAAGGTAAAAGCAGGTGGCCACAGGTCCAGTTTCACCACAGGTGCAGCGACCAGTGCACAAGGCAGCGCCTCTGGCACCTGCCATCCTCTGCATCCCATTTCCTACGCCAAGTTCAGCTAAGTAGGCCAGATGGTGAAAGTCACAGGTATAAGCCAAGCCACAGGGTTAGCTCTGTGTGTAATTAGGGCTAATATGCATTTTTGTTCCACTAAAACCACATGCAAAACAGCACAAGAACCACAACAGTACTAGCCATGTACGCCACTTTTAACAACACTGCATATCTGGCAAACAATGTCCTAAAATACAAAATAACAAATATCGAAAGTTAATGTTTATGCTTAATAACATTTAATGAACAAAAATGATGGGCAGGATTTAATCTTGAAAAATAGAGCCAAGTGGCAGTTGTTCTTTCATCTGTCGACTGTTCTAATTAAAAAAGATTTATTGAGGCTCTGAAACATGAAAACAAACAACAGAACTGTAGCTATTGCAAATATTACACAACTATATCCAACCATCCATCCATCCATCTCTCTCTCATCCTCTCCCTCACTCTGGTCAGCTCCCCAAGACATTCAGTTTGACTGCCACAAACTACAATCCGAGCATTGACTCATGCTGGAATAATTAGATAAACACAGATGCACGTCAATCCACATCCACCCACAGAAAACAGCCTGAAAGCATCCTGCTTCACTCTTCTGCCCATCCTCCCAACTGCCAGAGCACTGGGTGCCATTTGAAGGTAAGGTGTAGCATTTGTTTTGCCTTGATCATTGTGTGTGTGTCCAAGGTCTCAGTGGGGAATTATGGCAAGCATCTCCTTTGGAATTGGCGGTGCTATTTGTCAGACACAGGGAATGACTCTTGCAGAGATGAGCATCTTAAAATGTCAACACTGGAGGAACAGGGCAAAAATAGAACAAAAATTATCTAAAACATTTTTTTTGGCTTTTTGGTTTGAAAGCACAAATGCTAGTTATGCTTAGCAAAAGCCACTATGTAATTGCCATTGGCTTCTTGCATGTTCTAGCAGTTAGTGTGGATGAACTCATGCCAGAAACGGTAGGGCTTCACGTCCAGCTAGTTTTAATCCCAATGACGCATTGAGTCATCAGTGAGACTTGGCTCACGTTGCACTGCGGAAATTTGCAGAAAATCTCACTTGCGTTGACACGACCATATGGCTCATCGATTGATAAGAAGAAACCCTACATATATTAGCACAAAAGGACATTCTTATTTTAAACTGTTTTTAACAACTTAACTTGACACTTAAAATTACAACACTCGTAGCAGGATGCTTAAAAACAGTGTGAGATGTCTAAAACAACATAAAATTAACCATTTTTGTTAAAAATGTAAAAACATCTGGGAAAAAAAACAAAAGTATTCCTAGTATTCAAGAATGAAACTCACTAGCTGGTTGAAAGACTAGTCAACCAGAGACCATCCTTACTATGACATCATCACAAATAATATTTTTTAAATAAGAATGACCTACTCTGCTGAAGAAGCATAAAGTGCTAAATTATGTTATTTATAAAATCCCATCACTGCAATCCATCCCAGGGGTGCTGGACTGACATTTTGAGAGGTTGAAATTCCACTAAGTGGTTCCACAGTCAGGGTGCTAAGTCAAGTCCAGCTTTCAGGCTACATCCTCTCAGTGAGGGGGAATCTATATACACAGAAGCTTTCAATGTCACTTCATCGGCACAGCACGCTTAAATGGAGTCATCACCCAAAAAGCGACAAGTTGGGAATGGTCCAAATGTCCCTGACCAGGCCACACATGATGGGGGAGGAGATGATGGACACATATTGGATGGGGTTCCAGCTGAGGGCCATTTCCACTGTCCCAAAGAATAAGGGGGGTAGGAAAAAGGATGGCTGATAACACCTCTGGAAATAAAGTGGTGAAAAAAAAGGCTCACGGCTGGTCGTTACGATGGCTATAAGAGTAAAAAGGCCATTTTTCATAGAGCTCAAGGACATTTTACATTGTTAAATTTAGTACCATACATATGAGATTTTGGTCATTCTGCCCTACGCCTATCACTATCTGGAAAATAAAGAACCATTTGAGATAAACCAAGGTGATAAAAAAGGAGGCAATTCATCTTAAACACCAATAACTTTAAGATGCTGTGGACAGGTTGAGGCACAAGAATGCTTCAGCAAACAAATTTCAAACGTAAACTGTATTTAAAAAATCTGGCCCTATATTCAACAGGACACACCTGTATAGCCCTAACAATAATGCCTGGAGACAAATTAAAAATATAGTGACGAAGTAAGCAATGACAGAAAACAGAGGATTAGGAAAGACTTGTGTGTTTCTGTATGTTTTGCATCAGCTCTGAGCTCTTTTGGTTGAAGGATGGCTCCAACGTGCAAGACCTGAAGGCCTCATTCGCCCCACAGCATGCAGAGCATTCCTAATAGTGGTTTACATTATGAGAGCGGAACAGACTACTCAGCGAATCAGATAATTGCAGCTGGGGAGAAAAGATAGAGTGAGAGAGGGTGGGAAAGAAGCAGTAGCATCTTCACTGAATGTTACGAGGGAAAACATTTTCACAAGGGATACGTGACACTGAATATTTTCAACTGAACAACTAATCAACTAACCAGTCTTATGAATGCACTGTATAATTAGATTTGTTTTTCACCCAACACCGGATCAGATTCATTTCTTTTGGGCTCGATCTTGCATTTAAAACAGCGAAACAGATAGTAACCGAACGCTTGGGTCTCAAGGCACACTTTTAAAAGTTGGACTATTTTAACTTAATAAACCATCGTTAAAAACTCTAAACTCATGGTGGGAGGTTTGAAAAAACCAAAGACATCTGCCTGAATGTGCTCTGCTGTAGCACTGGTGCTTTCAAGTCAATAACTTGAAAAAATAACTTTGCATGATAAATCTTGCTCTGAAAACTGTCTAACAGCTAAAGTACAGCACACTCTCAGCAGGCCAATTAAAATATAAAAAAATTAGTGAAGAAAACCGACACCATTAAAATAAATAAATAAATGCATCACCAAACTTGTCAACCTCACATATACTAGCTGTTTCTTGGATAACTAATCGATTAGCTGACCGTTGTGTCCCATCCCTAATTTCTACCCCATTTCCCAGCAGACGGCTCTTTTTTGGTCCCCACCCTCCTTGGAGAACATCTGAGTGTGCTAGCACATGCGGCCTGATAGTGATTTCCCTGGACTGTGAAGAGAGCACACTCAGATTGTTAAAACGGCTTATTGTTCTGGGACCGCAGAGAGAACATGAGAGGCTGCCAGGAAAACAGGGGTTGTTTAATTGTGAATGAGTGCGTATGCCTGAGAATGTTAGTAGCATTACGCCTGCACAGAGAAATAAAGTGCAAGCATGTGGAGCCCATGAGAGACTGATCGATACCAGGTGCTTGTTCCATTTTAGATGCCCAGAAAGGACATGAGCAAAGTTAAAACACTTCTCTGTTCTCTAAAGTGGGTCAAAGTACCACTGCTGTTGCTGTACTCCATCTCTACAGGTCACAGGAGGCAGTGTGGTGCTGGCCAGCAACCTGCTTCCTGTCTCTCAAGGTGCTGTTAAGTGAAAGATGGGTGTTGGTCTCCAGGTGTATTTGATCAATCAACAGTTGGAAGGCAGTGGCGCAAGACACACAGAGAGGTGTGCAGGGAACAAGACCGAACAGGGTTTGTGTACGCACACATACACACACAAACACACCTGCTGGCAGTCCGCTGTCAAATAAAGCGGTGTGTACAGAATACTGAATGTGAACTATGCTGGCACACAACAGTTAGCTCTTCAAACAGAAGTCATTTAGACTTAAAGTAGCAAATACAACTTGTTTAAAGGGTCAAAGAGACTTTGATATAATTTTAAGTGAACTTATTTTGCTTGTATTCATAAAACCAGTATTGCATGCACGTAAGCATACATACACCCTTTCTAATCTGCACTTAATGATTTAACAGATAAAACACTACTGAGTTTAACATACATCTGTAGGTAGACTCTCTTTAGTAACTAAGTTTTGGTAAGATTAATGCAGCACAAATGTATTACAATGAAAGCACAGTAGGTTATCTCTCTTCTTTTTGCCTGGCTCAGTGTAAAAGATAATGCCAGATGCCAAGCTGCCAGTCTGAGTGATCCCACTGGTTGTCACGACCTCATCTAAGCACAGGACCCATAAGGGCCTAGGCCATGTGTGGATGCTGCTTTGTCAGAAAAATCTCTATTGGAAAAAAAAAATCTACTGTTATTGCAAGCTATTGTGATATGCATTATGTGATACAAATTTTTGATATTTTGATATATTGTGCAACTTTTATTATTATGGCCAAGTGCGATTATAAAACCACAAAAATAAAATGAATAAAAACAGAAAGACTAAAAATAGAAAGAAAGACATTCATTTTGTTCTGTCTGTAATGGTAGCTTTATACATTATTATTTTATATAAATGTTTCACCTAAATGTTAAAAACCTAAATGCTAAATGTTTAAATTTATAGTATGTGTTTCATAAATTATACATTGTTTAAATATGAATGCAAGGCTAAATAACACAATTGCTAGATAACACCATTATTTGACAATATCGTACAGCCCAACACAATTATTTTGAAAACAGGAAGACACACAATCTGTCACCTTGATCACTATAGAGATGATCACTAAACAGAATGGTAATAGGAGAGAGAAAGTAACATGGTGAGAGAGAGTGTGAGAGAGTGCGAGAGACACAGAATGAGATGACCAAGAGGGTAAACCAGTACTGTGTAGCCATCACGGTAAATTTGCTCAAAAGACTGGTTCATTAGTATTCATAGGCATGATTTAGGCCTCTCCACTACAGTTGTAGTTTGAATTTACATTTAAAAACATTTTATCAAAAGGCGAGAACAATACAAGTCTAGTGCTCTTGGCACTGCCATTGTCTAGAGCAAATAATCCCGGGTGCATAATTAAGCACATACTACAGATTGAGACATTTACATGACTGAAAGAACTCTTTTGGTTGTTTAGACTCTTATCTACTAAAATCATTGTTGAAACCACATCCACTGCTGGGTGAATTCCATCTGTTGGTTAATATAATGTTTTCAGACACATGGCAACAACGGGTATTTTTTGTAATTTACCACAGGCCACTAAGTGTGAATGCATTTTCTTCTCATACTTATTTCTTGTACAGGTGTGTAATAGTACACTTCATCAACAAGTCCAACTTTAACGACAGAATATATATACATAATCAAGCATTGTTTAGACAATGACCTTTGAGACAGATGAAAAATACGAAGCGCTCATTAGCTCAATGTTCCCCAAAGAGAGAAAACCGAGAGCCAGCCACTTTTGAGTTCTCTCACATCAAGTTAAATCATTGAAATAAGCCATCAAATAAGCCATTTGTTAGTATCTAGTACAGATTAGCTCTTCCTGCATGAAGACAGTAAAACACATTAGACCAGATCTGGGCTGCTTTCAAAATTGGTTCTAAATCCAATGTATCCCATATCTGGTCATCTGACTGAGCACCAAAATGCTCAGTGAAATCCAAGCCTTAAGATAGATAAATCATCACTGGTAAGTGTAGCCAATGTATGGGAATTTCAACCTGTCAATCATGAAGGAGGTAAACTTTATAGTGCTAATATTATACGTTTATGTGTAGTTTCAGAAATGTTTAAATCATTCTCATCTATGTCCAATTACCCATTCAAAAAATAATTTCCATTGCCATACTTCCCATTTTATGGTGTTTATAGCAAAGTCAAATGCTCCTTAAGGATAAATATATAAATAAACAAATTAATAATGCCCTACTCTGCTGAATTTATAACTGGAATAAATGAGATCCTTTTCTTCTACTGACAAACATCAGATGTAAAATAATAACTTTAGGTATAAAAATTGAAACTCATGTTAATGTATCAGAATCACGTTCTTCCCTATTCTGAGTAAAGAACATTTCTCGATAAGACCACATCTCTACAGATCAAGTCATTCCCGAGATGCCTTTCACCTATTAATAATTCAATTCTGCCGATGGCTCTTAATTATTTATGAAAGTTTATAATTCATCTTCCACCTCGCTCTCCCTCCATAAGGTGAAAAACAAAAGAGAGGTTGATTCAAAGATCAATGATGCCCGAGAGCCCACACCCCAGCATTACCACCCAATTATACAGCTGGTTAATTCATCACATGCGTGTGTGGGAATGTTATTACCTAATAAACATTAAAACATGTTTAACAGTGATCACATCTAAACTCAAAATACCAAATACAACTAAAAGCGAGGAACTAAATAAACTAGAAACTAAATATTGTTGGATTTTCGATTTGCAGAATAGATTTTGCATACATTCCCATAGAAAGAAATGAGGAAACAGTCATGCTCTGTAGCAGACGAAACCAGTGGCATCGGCTTCTGTCTCCAGCTGATCACGGGTCTCTAATGTGCTTCAATACACGCTGCTTAAAACCCTGACGAATCCCAGTTCTCACTCTACACTGATACAGGCCTCTATAGATTTGCCCTTACAGACCTACTCAGGTGATAACAGCCGAGACAGAACGAGAAAATGTTTTATTACCTTTTTTGCCATTTGCCACTGTTTATAATAGAACAGAGAACAGAGACGTAACAGGTGATCACTGGGGAGGGAGAGAGAGGGAAAATGGGACTGAGACACAATGCTGTACATGAGCCTCCATCTCCCACTTGAGTACCACAGCTCAAAGTATCTGGAACACATGTACTGACAACTCATCTGTGGTTTCAAAAAATAACATCTACCAGCAATGGTTTGTTATTATTAACAAAAAACAACAAACCACCACAAAAAACCTTCTTCAGTACAGTAGTTTAACACTGTATAATAACTTTAAATAGTTATTAACAAATAGATATAACGCTTAACAGAGCATTACTTCACATACCTTCAACTATTTATTTGTCTATATAAATGTATTTATATATTTAAAATTTATAAAAAAATAAATAAAACATTCATTACATTCATAACTATTTGAATTCAAAAACGTAAATGATCTATTAAAGGGACAGTTTACCCCCCCAAAATTCATGTACTCACCCTTATGTCACTCCTTTCTTCTGAAGAACACAGATATTTTCAGAAATGTCTCAGTGGTTTTGTGTCCATATAATGGAAGTCAATGGATGCCAATGATGCCTGGTTACCAACGCACTTTAAAATATTTTCTTTTGTGTTTCTCAGAAGCAAAAAGTCATACATGTTTGGAGCGACATAGTGACAGGAAGCTCTCCCTTTAAGAATGCTAAAATTTTTGCTAATGTAAATGTAAGTCAAGTGTTCATTTCTGTATGTTTTATGTTAACGGTATGTTTTCTATGAAGTTTGCATAACTGACCTCACATTACTTGTTAGAGTAAGTATGCTGTAATTTATCAATTCTACTTAGGTGAAGGCACTAATCAGCTGGTGAATTAATAAAACATACTATTATAAGAGCATGGCTTATAAATATTTATGAGGATACTTGACTGGGTCCCAAAACAGTTAAACGCATCAGGTGGTTTAATTGTAAAAGTACTAAACAAGTTTTTTACATTTGCACTCAGTAAAGCCAGTGAAATGTTTACTCCTATTTAAGGACCTTCAAAAGTCTGTTTACTCAGTGTTGTGTTTTGACAGACAGAAGCTAGTGTATGCACATAATGAGAAACAGCAAGGCCACACAACTTAATGAGTGTGCAATGTTCCAACTGGAAAAGCAATAAACCCCGAGCTCCTCCTTCCTACCTTTGGTTGACAGTGTAAGCTGGTGGTCCTCTCAGAATCTCATCAAAAGCGGCTCGGCTCCTCTAAGCTCTGGATCTGCAGGTGGGTCTTTGAAGACGCTGCGGGCATTCCTGCCAAACGAATCAGAGAGCATCGATTAACAAAGCAATAAGAGGAGACAATCTCCAGGACATGATGGTGGGCTTCAGACGGATTACATACTGCTGTAAAACTGTCTTGTTTAGGTTAATTCAATTACAGTGGAGGTTTCAAACTATGTTTACTATGTAGAATGGGAAAAATGTGCTTACTGAGAGTTAATTAACCATGCTGCTATTAGAGATGCAAAAAATGTCATTAAAAAAAAAAAAAAAAAATCGACTGATTTAAGGTTTTAATTGGAAGCTCTGTAGAACTGAACTGGTTTTAGGTTCACCTGACCTTCCATAATCATAAATAATCCTGCTTCTATTGAAAAATAAAACAATATTTTCACTAAATGGATGAGTCATATTGTTCCCTGGCTGGCTGATGTTAAGGTGTACATCAAAAGATCATTTTGAGTATCTAAATCTACCCCAAAAAGCAAGTCAGTCGTGCTGCAAGATATAAAATATGAATAATGCAAGCGGAATTTGCCCTGCTTTGATGCTCCAAGATTTCTGCAACCACAGGTCAATCTATGCGGTTCCTATTGGAGTAGTCGGAGAAGTCACAGCCTGCAGAAACTCTTTAAATTGAGCTTTCATGCATGAGCTACGGTACATATTGTAATCCTTGACAGAGGAAAACGAGAACAAGGAGCTCTTACAAATAGAGAAAACTCAACATCAATATTGTGCCGAGATGTGCATTTATCTAAAGAAAGATACATTATCTTAGCAAGGCCATATTACAGCGGGGGGAGGAAAACAAAAGTGGTTGGATTGGAGCCACCAAGAGATTGGCAGCAACACCGCAACGGTTTTGGATCTCAACCAATCAGCTCCTCCAAAGAAAGTCATATCTCCCAGTCTGTCACTCAGGCAAAAGGGCCCAGAGAACCAAAACAATCTTCTCATGCACCACTACACTTCATGGCAGACCAGGCCAGCGATGTTAACATAACAGCCGTCCTCTCGTTTTCCACCAAGGCAGGGGGCAAGATACGCAACGGACTGCTGCAAATGCTGACGTGGGGGAGCTCAAGCAATGAGTAACGCGCTCCGCTTTAATGACCGCCCTCTAATCAAGAGCTTCGCATGGAGAGATCTCGAGTGGAGGATTAGAATCAGAGGCACATAAAACCAGCACTGGGTGCTGTCATCGGTCCTGCTGAGTGACAGCCAAGATCACAGACTGAAAGAACCGTTATTGCAGCTGTTCAGGGCACAGACCCTTATATCTGTGGCTGGCAAGAGTCACTTAAAAACAGAAGCAAAACATAGTCTAGGTGAGCACAAGGAAGGGAGACCAAAATAACAACTTCACACTTCATTGGTGTCTGCCTGAACAGCTGAGGCCCTTCCTCACCTGCTTGAGCAACTGCTGCAGGCTCAGTTTCTGTGAACAAATGCAAATACACAAGTTCTTAAGTGAGATTACGAGTAGCTTACGAGTACCTCACAGAGTGCACAAGAAACCTCCTGAGGTATTAGTGCAGCCAGTACAAGGAATAGGCAAAACACCCACAATAAATCACAATTTTTTTTTCACTCATCTCTACACGTGTTGAGGTGATGTAACAATAAACTTGATTTGAATTATACAATACTTATTTGATCCACAAAAAACGTGAAAATGTAAAAATCTGAAGCATAATTATAAAGTAATTATTAATAAAGCTACTTACTGTAAAACATATGGAGGAAATAAACAGTACAGTTAGGTCCCATGTGGAGTGCAACAGCTGGTACTGAGGGCACATCTGCAGCTGCATAAAGGCAGTATGATGAAAAGATATACTGCGCTAATAAACACATGTGGGTGCCTTTCTGAGTTTAACTGACACGAAAAAACGCTGAATGAGCTTCAAGTAAAAAAACTCCTTTACTTCTTTTGAGTTATTAATGTAGTTGTAAAGGAATTGGGTCATTGATGCTGGGTTTCATTCACAAAGGACAAACACCTCAATACTGTCTCTAACATTATTATTCCCAGTTTATTGGCAATCAAAGCAGACCATATTAAAAAACGTCTTATATGCGAGATCTTTACCCTGAATTTACACCTTAATGCATTAAAAATGGTTTTGGAATCAGATCAGGAGTCCCTAAATCAAATCAAATAGTGAAGTGTCTAAAGAATGCCAAATCCATTACAAGCTACATTAAGAATCTGAATTCCTTTAAAAAGAGTAAAGCATTCTCAAAAATCAACTTGGATGATTGTGAATATATTTAAGTTACAACTGAGCTCTTGTTTTCATATCTCGCTCCTATTATTTCTTGGAACTGGGGACTATCTTAAATTGTTCATTTGCAAGGGTATCGATTTCCTCAGCGAACAGTTTTGACTATACCGAACATTGCCCTGCAGAAAGTACATACAATGGGTCACTCCCTGTTATGGCAGAAAAATCACAACATTTTCCAACACCATTTCTTTTAAATCTGATTTGCTGTCATAACACAGATGAGGCGGAAGTAAGATTAGAGCACTGGGGAGGACATAACTCTCTGTTAATGGCTGCACATTTAAAGAAAATGTATCAAATTCATGCCTTGAGCCTGTCATCTCTTTTCCTGAGGCAAACAGAAGTTGCTTTGCTCTTTATCACAGTTTGTATCCCTGAAGCCAGAATATCACATTCACAACTACAGAAACACATACCACAAAACAACCACTGCATGTGCAAATGGCAAGACTTACAGCCAATCCAAACGTTTCAGTGCAGGCATTTGCTAAACAGCTGCTCAAAACTATTGCTCTTTTTGGGGGTGGGAGGGGGGTGGTTTTGTTATCTAAAGCTCTTTCTTTATGATGACAACAGTGAAGAATTACCTTCAGCAGAAGGCATATTTGCTTTACTGCATCAGACAGAAAATCATTTAAAAACTGACAAAATGTCATAGACATTGTCCCTGGGCTACGACTTCAAAAATTCCATCAACAGCACGCCAAGATTTCCATTACGTTTCATTATTTTGTGACCAGGGGACAGATGACAAGAACTCAAAGCACCAAGTTTCTATACCATGCAATACTTTGCATTTTAAAGTGATGTTCTATAAAAACAGGATTTTCATAACTGTTTTTAAATTCGAGAGTTTGATGCAAGTAGCTGTACTCTTCACATGCAAAGAGCTTTGCCAATCATACAAGAGTGATTATATCAAAGGGCTTGGCCTTTTTTTGTTTTTAAACAACATTACATTTACACACTGGTAGACGCTTTTATCCAAGGTGACTTACAGGGCATTCAAAGTATACATTTTATCAGCAAACTAGGCATTTTCCCTGGAATTTAAACCCACAACCTTTGCGCTGCTTACGCTATGCTCTACCAGTTGAGCTACAAAAACACCATGACCTTCAGTTTACATCACAGCCCAGGAAAACCAGAATTTGCTACTGCTAGGCAGATGCAGGTGGTGTTGGTTGCAGGGGGAGGAGACTCATTCAAAAGCATTTTAGACAAACATTTGCATACACCCCTGTGAACAAGAGGTGCCAGAAATAATTTTGACCTATTTTATCTCAGAGCAAAGGAGTACTTTTTTAATGCATTTAATTGCTAACAGTTAATTTTGACATGTTTTAGGCATAAACACAGAAATATACTAAAAGCAACAAAACTTTTAGTTTAGATTATGACATTAAAGCTCTGCAGTATCTGGCAAATATATGGCTGTTTTAGTGAACAGATGGAATTAATGCGTTTAGTAAACATTATCTTTGACCCAATCTGGTGCGAGATACCCATCTTCAGCAGAGAAGTAACGGTTTTCACTCCTGAAATCCAGGCTGGAATGCGGCTTGCAGCTTTTGGGCCGGATCATCAGCTGAGGTCCACGATGGAGCTGGAGGAACTAACTGCTGTTCCCATTTGAGCCCGATGGCTCTGGATCCACTCAGCCCATGCACCACTCACTTGGCTTCCTCCAAGGCTGGACCCTGGCACTGATCCAGGTCCTTTCCCAAGCCCAGGTGGCCAGTGAACGCCCTGAGACGCAGCGCTCTGCCTGAGCATTACGTCAGAGTAAACCCACGCTGAAATATCCCTAAGAAAACCTCTGCAGAATGATGCATTCCATTCATTTTCAATTCTTCCAGGACAAACCAATAAATTGTTTAAACCAAACCATAAATTCATATCCATCTACTAGTATCTTTATATCTAAATATCAGAAGTCACTTGGAATCCATGCTGAATTTCAGTCTGCTTATCACATAACTTTAAAAGATAAGCAATATAGCTCAATTCATTTGAACTATTTTTATAGTGTTTTTTTTGTCCAGTTCAGGGCTTGACAAGAACTAGTCAGTCACTGTAACAATACGTCAAACTTCAAACCATTTATATTGCACTGAAGATAAAAAGTGGTTTTGGAATTAAGCACGTCCACAATGTTTTCTGATTACAGTACAAAACCAGTCAGAATTTATTACAATAAAATGCAGATAAATCTGAGCTAATGAAAAAATCAAAAATCTGAGAAACAGAGCGCTATGAATTTGTTTTGACACTGTTATTGATGGTTACACTACAAGACATGGATAGACAACCATACTAACTAAAAACTATTCCTTTACGATCACAAAACAAACATTATAAAATTCAACAAATAAAATTCCCAGACGAGTCTCAGTTGTCAAGAATTCCTGAGCGAACCGTTAACAATAACGCACAAATGAGACATTCTGCTGGAAGCCATACATGAGAATCAAGGCTAAATCTGCTCAGTGATTATCATTGCCCAATAAAGTCATCTCAGTGGGAAGGTTTTGTGTAGGTAGGTGCACATCTCTGGAGAGAAATGCATCTGAAGAACCACCTCCAGACTGCCATGAATAAAAGCTCCCCAGACTACGAGAGGTACGCAAGTGTTAGCATTTGTTTTTTTACCACAGCATGCTCCTTGACTTGGACTGCGCATCCGTTTTTTAGAAACCAGGTTTTTGAGAATCACAAGTCTTTTTTGGCAAAAGAAGTCCGTCTAAACCATATAGAGGAACCGCCTAGCATTGCTGGCATTCGCAAACGGTGGACACCTGACTGGTGGGTGGTGAAAATAAACCCATAACAGAGAAAGCTTGGCTCTGTTAGGCTCCCTTATGCGTTCTAAATGGTGTGATTTTAATCAATCGCTCACTTCCACAGCACACTGCAATGCATAGATTCCCAGAAATGTTCAAAAGATATGAACTTCAAACCACAGTTTCTGATGGTTGTGGAGCACTGGCTTCAGCAAAGAATTTCTCCTAAGATCTCCAAGCAAACATTAACGATTAAGGATCCATGAGACATGCAGAGATGCATGCATGCATAAATATGTGGACACAAGCACAGTCTACTAAATTAGAACTATGCCGCAGGACAAACTATCCACTGTTTCTGTTACCTAATAACACTGGCTAATTACAGATATAGACCTGCTGATGACCCTAAGCAGTAAGATCACCACGAAATGACCTTTCCAAGGATTGACCTTTATACCTGGCGTATTATTCACTCCAATCTGAAGATCACTTTTGACCTATAGTAATTTAGCAAAGAGAACTGCACATTAATCCATTTGTGATACTGTATTATCAATATAAAAATGAAACTGGGCATAAATGTCAATCTTAAATTTAATCTTCAATTTAAATTTAATCCAAATCATCTCTTCGTACATTATCTGAATCAAAACATGTCTTCTCTTCGCTTATATAAAAAAATTCTCGCAACAGTGATGTCATAACGGACAGCAAAATGACTGACCTGCTTGCTTGCTTGACCAAAAACATCTGTGCCCAGCACAGCAGTTGATAAGCGTAAAAGATATTGCGAGAAACACGACTCGTCATTTTCATGGGCTAATCTGCAAAAAGACACACAGGTTTGTTTCTTTCCTCTCTGCTTACATTTATCCTAACAAATACAGACAGCACAGGAAAGAAGAAATTACCCACACAAGGCTGATGCTACATATTGGATTTGCCTCTGCGTGCAAGGCAGTAAAAACTGGAACAACAAAGGCAAGTGTGGTAAAAATTCAGAAGGGGAAAATGAAAGCAATTCGTGTGTCAGCAATTCACAAGTGCGGGTTGATAAAGAGAGGCTGGGGTGAAAAACTTTACTACTCTGAATAATTTTGTTTAAGGTAGGTATACAAAACACCCCAATGCGGAAAAGGATGCAAAATCCTTATACGGTGCTGAATGGAAACGTGTTTGGAACAGGGGATTTATTCACTGCAGGGCCACAAGAGTTAATCAACCTTAAATATACATAAACATACGGTCTCCAGAGATGGCCCCAGTGATAATTATATAGAGTTAATGAAGAGCTCAGAAAGAGAGACACACAATGATGATTCATATGGGATCACATGGATCTAAAACAAGAACCCATCAAAAGTCAGTGTTCCCTTGAAGCAATACAGGATTGCGGTATTTGCTACCGAACAATATGGGGTTGCATCATTTTACAGTGATATCATAATTTTGCAAATATCTGTAGCTGACCTGGAAAACAATGTGCTGCTGTTGAGTGCAGCTCTGTAGTATAGAGTTTGTGATGTGAACGCTACAACATAATTTGTTGACACGAGATTTAATGATTGATTTTTCATATCATCTAAATGAATTGCCAAAACCAACACTTACTGATTGTGTTGTCTTCTTTCATTATTAAGGAGCTAATTAGGAGTGTAATAACTACAAAAATGAATCACTGATACTAAACCAACTAACAGCCGCAGTCATTTTTTATTGTATTTCACAAAGTCAATTCATCGTATGACCTAGGCAGTATATTTGTTATCTAAGTTATTCATACTGAGGTTCCAAAGGATGGTATCATATCAAAACCAAAGTTTTAGTATAGATCCAACCCTGGCTCCATGGGAGTTCTCGATTGTCCTTCAATACCCTACAATGCTGAGATTTTACTGTCTATGCTCTGTAAGTCAGCACTACCCAAAAAATCCTTTGATATCATAGATCTCTTTGATGACTGTGAGAAACGTAAGAGACTGAAGTCCAGCCTGTAGGGTTTTACCCTCCAGTAGAAGAGTATCACCATCAGAGAGAGTCCCTGGAGAGCAAGGGCCTCTGGACCTGAACCTTTGCCATTCTCGTCTTTACTCTGTTTCAATGCCACTCTCCATGACAAACGCCCTTTTGTCAGCTCTCTGCCAAAACAACAGGAATGGGGGAGAAAAACAAGGCAGTCATTTTGTCACCACTCTTGACATCTGAACTCAATTCCCCTCCTCCACAAAAGTAATCAAAACTGCCTCTGTGCCAGGAGGGTGTAAGTCCTCCAAAACTCTAATTCTCAGAAAAAAAAAAGTTGTCGCAAGGATGTAAAAAAGCAGCTGGGTTATTCTATGAACTTCTCAAGAGTCATAATGCACATGCTTTTTGTCTATGGAACAAAACATTTCTGCAAAGGTAAGGAGCTGTGTCCAAACTCCATCTCTCATTACATTGGGATTTTGAACGTGAACTTTTTTGTCACTGACCTTTCCAGACTTGTTCAAGATAATTTCATTCCCCTTGTCTCAGCACAGAGTAAACAGTGACGCAACTTTGTAAAGCAAACACAACTAGATTTTTACATTTCCTGAAGTACTGCTTGTCTAAACCTTGCATGATACCATGAGGCTAGGGGGCTGTGGGTGGTTGCCAGGGTGTTGCTATGTAGTTGCTAAGATGTTTTAAGAAAAATATATTCTGGTCCCTTCTTTAATTGCAAATCTATGGGATTTTTTGTTTTGTCCATTTTACCGTTATTCAGGTCAATCATACCATTGCTTAGAGAGAAATAGTGGCATTCCTCAAAGAAAGGTGATTGAACTATTATTAATGTACGAAGCACAAATGATCTCCAAGCAGCGAATGTCGACATACTGTATTACGTAATTAAAATGCAAACATACTAACATCAGCTAAAAATAAAGATGGATAACACAGCTGTTGTGTGCATTCAAAGGCCTTGTTTGGGGATTTAACCGCTCATAATTAGGTGGGTGTAAAACACGCTCGTTACAGACCCATGTAGTATAAAGTATAAAGTATGCATTGAACAGTAATGCAGGGTTGAATGTATACACACACACACACACACACACACACACACACACACACACACACACACACACACACACACACACACACACACACACACACACACACACTTCAATGGCTCTTTTGTGTATATGTATACATTACAATGGCTCTTTTTTGTTTGCTTGCAAGGCTAACAGTTTCCCTCCAACCCGTCCCATGCACCTGAGTCCTGATGCACACAAACGGACCAAAAAAAAAAAAATTACATTGATGCGTAAAATGCGGTCGCTGCAAGAAACGCAAAGCTGAGACAAAAGGCAGTGGGAGCCTGGAGGGAAAGAAAACAGCGATGCAGTTCCACCAAAGAATGACCTAATGACATTTCATCAATCTTCCATTTACAAAGGATGATTCTTTCAATTTTTAATACACTTTCACATACACAAAAACAAGTCTGAACATGTGAGAGACAAATAATAGTAGCCTCCAAGAGCGAAAGCCCAACCCTGCAATCTGACATTTGAAATCCTGCATCTGTATGCCCATCAGTTTTAATCAAAGCATTAAGTCTATAAGTGCCAAACAGCAGCTAAAAACTGAACAAGACTGAACACAAACTGCAGAAAATGTGAATATTGTTTGGCTGTTTAAAATTTTCCACCGCAATGCTTTGATTTTATGGGTAGTTGCCAGGGTGTTGCTATGGCGTTTAGAGTGGTTGCTAGGTTATGAAAAGAATCCATCCAAAGTGTCTATAATATTCTAATACCAACTTCAATGCAAGTCTGTTTGATTTTCAGCCCGCTATCAAGTCTGATCACTTAACAGCACACCTTTTCTCAAGATCTGGAGTATCATTTAAGTTGATACTGTTATACCAAGGGTCAATAATTGTGGCTTAGGGTCCCACATGCTAAACCTGGGTATGAGGTAGAACAATAGTGATAACTGTATTAGCAATGAATCAGAAGCAATAAACTAATGAATCGAATGAACTAATGAATCAGTGTTACACCCGGCTTATTCTCAGCATGGTTCATTCAGCTGGAATCAGTGATGCTGAGGCAACACCGATGCTGTCAACAGCAACCACCTGCAACAGCACTGAAGCATAGAGTTTACGCCTACTGGATTACAGGATCACACAGATTAAAGCATTTACAGCTCTGTGGTATTTTTGCAGTTAGACTGCACTGAAAAGAAACAAACAAGCAGGTGTGTTTGAATTATTGCAGCTTTCTCAGTTCAGTGCATTGGATGCTTTAGATCCCACTCTGTGACGCCATTTAAAGGTTTGAACCAAAGACCCTTTGGCCTCCAAATGTTGTTGCTGCCACCGCCAGTGGAGCAAAGCCCATCCAGAGCCGTGCCAAAGACTCGTGTGACCAGATCAGAGCAAGCAAACCAACGCCAACACAAATACATCCTCACTACTCAGCTTGCTGGTGATGTCAGAGATCAATACATCAGCATTCGCCTGAAGAAATGGTCTGATGTTTTTGAAGAACTGCAGCTCCTCTGATGAAAAACAGACCAAGATGAGACGTCTGTGAAGCTCCTTAAAATTGCAGACAACAGTCGTGGCTATTTTACCAGACTTCAGCCTGCAACAAGCAGCTTATAAAAATTCAAAGCAAAGCAGTTGTTTTTTATTCCAAATACCGTCCATCTGTCAGGAAATGTGCAGGCCTTCTTAAGACAAATTTAACCCAGCATGAGCTGGTTACTGAGAATCTTGTCTGATCTCTCCAAATGAACTCAGTCTGCAAGCTTGTTGAAATGGAAAAGGAAAACGTGACCAGATGGCACAATTAAAAAAAGAACTTACAGAAAAGTTAATACTTCTTAGATATAGATGTAGGATTAAGCAATTCCATCAAAAAAATTCAGAAAGCAATGACACTTGCTGCACAAATACTGTACAATAAAGACACTACAATAAAGTCCTGTAGTTAAGCAAGGATGATAATTTAAAAAAATTACATGAAATTATATATATACAAAAAACATGACTGCACATATTTTATACATTAGCTCTTGACTTGAATCAGCTTATTTCCAGCCCAGAGCACTGAGGACTCCGTGTGGATCTAACATCCAGGCGTAATCATACCAACACTGGCACCTATTAATGAAATGGAGTGTCTCAGACGTGCCAAGAGATAAGCGGCCAGCTGCTGATATAGCACTGCTCAGATGACAAGAAGTTGATACTTGGGTGAACTGAACACAAACACTGGCATGTTGACGGAGAGGCAAAGCGACAGCTTGCTCTGTGTTGAGTTCCAGCAGGAAGAGAGCAGGGCTGGATCAGGCCATGCAAAAATTTGGCAACACCCCGGCTAAGAAGACAAATTGTTATGCAGTTCCCCGATTTGGCACACTGCTCCTGGAGATTAATTACTCTTCCCTGCACGTCAAACAGAATCAGTGTTGAGGGGACGGGGGCTGTTGGAAAGGGCAGCAGGCCCGTGGCAGATGACACAGGTAAGGAAGGCTCTGTGGGACCATTCTCCTAACTCCTTGAGCTGGGAGACAGGGTACAAGAAACCCAACTAAGTGCCAAGACATCGGTCACTTTGAAGGAGGCTTTAACATAAGCACAGTGGTGGCTGAGAAAGGTAGATGCTGAACAACCGAATAAGTTGCTGAAGAGAGTGTGATTTAAGGGAAAGTATTTTGAGAATTCACTGGGTAGAGCAATAATTTGTGTTTGTGGGACTATAATAATGAATTATTTTAAGGCAGGATTTTAATCATACTTGAGTATTCTTTGGGGCCTTCACAAATCAAGCTCTGATTTGTGTTCTCCGTTTTTCTTTTCATCTTGTCTTCCAAATTTCCCCCACTGTGGTTTCCGTGGATGAGGCAACATCAACGCACAAAACATCTGACATGACTCCTGTAAACATGCATAACATTCTCTCTGATTGTGTCTGATTGGATCTGGCCTAACCCAATAAAAAACCCTCTCCCATATGATACACTACAGATTAGACTCGAAAGATTAGTCTGACCCCAAATTATGCTTAAATTTAATGGACACTGAAGACTGCAGGTCCTTTTAATGATAAGAGCAATTCATGAAAAGAAATCAAGGATAATTCCAGGACTCAAAGGAAAAATAAATGCCTTTACCTCGACTCCCTTCAACATTAAAGGATTAGCAGTAAAAAAAAACAGCTGGTTGAGTTTTTCCTAAGTGTCCATTACTTTGATAATACCGGCATGACAGAGCAATAGAGCTAATTGCTTGTATAACATGCATCTGAAACATATCAGCATTGGATTTAAAGAGAATCCCTAATGTTTCCGTGCCATTAAGAATGATTGCATGACAAAAAACACCACAGAGCTTCCAGGCTGTCAACTTACAATGCATCACTGCTATGTGATGCCGTACAACAATAGGCATGTTTCCGCAGACAATCTGGACCGGTGACTCAGTGGTGTAGTTGGCGGCATTATGTTGCAGGCTCCCACCGTGCGAAAGAGAGTGGAAAGCGGGTACTGACTTAAAGGTGCAGTAAGAGATTTCTGAGAAATGCAGTTGAAATTCAAAATCAACTCCCAAAAAAACACTTTTGTGAATATTTGCTATATGTCTATTTGTGTGTGTGTTGAATAAAAGAATAAAAGAATGTTTGCGCACAGTCCTGGCTGTGTAATAGGGGGCAAAACAAGGTGGACTGAACCAATCCTCACACTGACACTCTTGTAGCCAATTAGAAATAGGGGGAGCATCTGCCAGCTGTTTGCTGCTGTCTGTGTTGCATAGCATGTTGTTATTTTGAGGGCGGAGCAATGAAGGGAGAGGTGTGCTTGTTTGAGTGTCAATTTCAAATATCAACAGCATTTCTCAGGAATCGCTTACTGTCCCTTTAAAGGAATGCTTTCAAGGTGCTGAAGACATATGTGACCCATGCTGGCAAAATGAGTCAGAATGTGCACAGGCTCATTACGAGCTACAGGCAAAACAAGTGAAAAATATCAATTTTGGTCTAATTTGAAGTTTTTTACAAAAATTGTTCATTAAGCTCTCATCTAGTGATCCCAATGCTCCAAATGGCAGTTAAACATCTAAAATCATCTTTATTTGTATGTTTTCTGAGAAATGTACCTTACAAAATCTTTCCATTGTTTTAATAATCCATAAAAAAACTGCCTTTTTTTCCTGCTCTCTTCTCGACAACTGGTGCTTCTGCCAGGTGTAGCTCTGCTTTTTCTCTGCTTAAATTGACATTTTTTTTAACTTAGAATGAGAAAATAACAAGAACTTATTTATGAAAATTTGCTCATTGTGACTCTTTTTGCCAGCATGGGTCACATATATCCATCTATTTCCAGTTCATTTCAATTTCTGACATTACACTAAACTCTGAGTCATTTTCTGTAGAAATCATTGTCCATCTCTGGGCAGGAAAAAGCACATAAAGCTACACACAAATGGTGATCCACCCTTTATTGGTGTTTTTGAGTCATGCAATTTCGCAATAGTCCTGATAACAAGTAATGAGAACAAAACATCCCCATAAAGGCTGATAACAAGCAGGCCTGTGTGTGTCACAGCAGATGAAACTACACAGGCAGAATATATGAAGAAGTCATATTATCATGGCCAGTACTCACTTCTATGTACTTCTGGACTCGGCACAAACTTGACCAACTATCGGTCAATGGCCGAATGTGAACTGCAAATTCAATAGCCCTGAAACCAGTGGTATCTGAGGTCAACATTCCACCTCAAAACTCCAGAATGTCATTTAAAGGGCCATTTCATTATCTGTCTCCAGCTCACACTTGGCACAGATTCGCTCTTCATACAGCAATTACTGATGAGCAATTAACTTGTGTCTGTATTTCATGTCAACTAATCAACTATGTGAAGTGCCAGCATTAATCAGACACGGGGGAGCAATGGCTCTCGCGTTATGCAACAAACCAGAAGTTTCCTGGATGAGTGAAACCAAGAACATCCAAAGATGAGCCTGTAAAAAAACCCAATGAAGACTGTAAAAAGAGAAAGAAAAACATTACCTGTGGTACACCCAGATATAAACAGATTCAGAGAGCTCAGAGATTAATGCTATGCGTTCAAAGCTAATTACATTACAACAGATTACACATTACACACATACAACTAATTCACAATAACAAAGTTATTGACCAAGTCTGATTCCAGCATTCTGAGCTTCCCAAACATTGCTTTTTTTTTTAAAACTCTGTAGGTTCAACTATTAGAGGTAGCCTGACTGAATCGGTGTGATCTTACTGAAGTGTTAGTCCAAATGTTACAGCTGATGTCAAGCAAATCTAAGCCTTTTCAAATGACTGGATTTGTACTTATACTGTGAAAAAAAACAATGTGATCTTTGTTTTAGACAAACAATACTCCTAAAGGAGTCATAAGGCACCATAATGCAGTACACTGTGTCTAAGCCCTTTCAGCAAATGAAAATAAAAAGCCATGCAGAATGTAAGCAAGCTGGATATTAAGTTTAATATTCTTTTTGATGTTTTCGTTCCATATCTTCATTACATAGACATTCCGGCACAACATACACTTGCATACATCCTGAGGTCCACAGCCGGAGGGGATGACATGAGGTAAATTCACATGGAAAGGATTCGTCAACAGTTTTCTTTAGAACAGTTGATGGTTTTGGTACACTGCTATTATGCAATGCACTTCACATTTCAGCACTTGGAATATGACAGCTCTTCATTAAAAGTGGTCTTACAAAATTAATGGCCCAGTTATAATCATTATGTTTTGGGTATTAATTTGTTGCTCTGACCAGAAATCTCATGTCTCAAGCACTATTTGACATGTACCAAGAATAAAAGGAATATCAAATTACAAGCTTAAAAGACTGAAACAAGAAACTACACCCACTAGAACAGAACGCCCAAAAATATTCAGATCAGCACAAATCTTGAAAAAGAGCCTTCAAAAACTAGGGATACACCGACAGGGTTATTTAGCTAATTCTGATACCGCAAGGTTCACGGCTCACATGAGTGTTGAGTGATCACAAATATGTCTGACAAACTAGAATTTGTACAGATTAAATTTTGTTTTTGCAGATATTTAATTATTATAAAAAATACATTTGATTATGCAATAGACATTATACAGCTCAGTGCCTTCACAGTTATTTACAACTGTTTGTTATCTTCCTTTTTCATGCTACAATTAAAATGCTGATGATTTTTGACTGATTGTAAACTGGCGGATAAATATCGCTGGCCGATATATTGGCACATCTCTTCTAAAAACCACTTGAGACTTCAAAAAGTAGTTCAACTAAAAATGGCATTTATGTCATCATTTACTCTAGCCTTAAGTTACAGTCTCTGTTCCTTGTTTTCATTCTTCCATGGAGCACAAATGTTTAGCAAAATGTGCAGACTGCTCTGTTCCATACAAATAAAGCACTGAAGATCAAAAGATACCATTTTCTTCTGTCTGTTCCTAAAACAAATTTAACATTCAACAGGACATCTAATATAAGACACAAGTTATGTGTTCTATGGTGCCTCTTTTGTTCTCTTTGGAGAGTTAAAAACACTGGTCTGCTTCATTATATTGAAAAAAGGTTTAAAAAATCTGCCTAAATTCTGTTCTGTGGAACAAAAAAGGAAGGAAGCCATTTAGGTTTGCAATAAAGTAGGCTAAATGGCTTATGACAGAATTATGACAGAATTGTCATTTTTTTATGTATACATTTTCAAGTGGGCATTCCGATTAAAATCATAAAGTTCTAAATGTCATCTGAGATGTGATTGTTTTGCTCAGTCTAATTTTGTCAAAACCGAAATGGTGGATCCCAATCGGTAGTAATCCCCCAAACTCAAAGCTGTGTTGTAATAATCTCAGTACACAGTGACTATAGAAATTTCTCTTACATAAATGTACTAAATAATTTCCTAATGTTTCATGAATCACAAACAGTGCTGTGTAGAGTAAGAGACAGGAAAACTAAGTTATTGATGTACTGCAGAAGTAAAATCAAGCTCTAAGCGCACTTGGTTTCCCAATGCTTAATTTGTCTGATTGCTCCTGGCAGACCACCCTCTGACTCTATCCAGTCAAGAGAGGTGAACCCACGGCCCTGCACAGCAAGAGCTCAACAGCATAAACGCTCTACAGACTGCAGTCTTGGCCTGGTTCAATCCTTTACTAAAAGGGGTGTTAACCTGAGGGAAATAGGGTCAGAATATTTCCAGTTGCATGTAACAGTAACAGACATGCAATGCTGCAAGTGGTGTTGCTTCTTGTAAAAAATTACAATCTTACAGGAGTCAATAAATAAGACTCATTGATATATAAGTAAATCCATGTATGCTTAATCATAATGTTTGGTAAGGTGGCTGAGAATGTGTGGTTTCTGAAATCATGATCTGGGATGTCACCAACCAGCTTAATATGAAAGAGTATCTGCATTTAGTCTTTTTAAGCATAAATATTTAGCCATACAGCAGTCAGCCATAATGCACATCAGTACTCCAAGATCAACTCTGGAGGTGTACATGATGATGATGAATTAAAGGCAATCACTGTATTCTTTGGCCAACACATGAATCTGTTGCAGAGAAAGCTTCACAACTACCTGATTCAAAGTTTACCCTCTCTCAGCTCTGAGCTGCTCGCCAGACGTGCTCTGGAATCTTCATTTATTGACATGAGGTCATACTCTGGTTCTCTCTGCATTGCTGGCTTGATTTCCTTCTTTTCTTTAATAAAAAACTTGATTTGATATTTATCTTGCTGCACATAGAGCCACACATGTTGTGTGCCACCTATTTTAATGCCCCCACTTTCCATTTGACTCCCTTATTCACATTCAAACTGGAGATAAATGCCAGGCCCTGAATGCAGGCTTTCACATCTCCAGCTATTCAGCGAGGTGGCTCAGAAAGCCCGCCATTTCTCATCATTGAATCTTCTAACCTTTCCACTCAGATGCAGCTTTTCAAACAGCAAAACAAGAGCCTCTCACCCTAATCCCTGAGACAAGCCACACCGAAAGCCTCACGCTGCCCGAACATGTTTTGCTGTGCACTAAGAAATATTCTACAACCACTGAACTGATTTTCCACCCAACCGTTGCTTTGTGGTGCCTTAAGCCAATATTTTCTAGAGACAGACATTGCTCTGACTAAGACGTCTCGTCCTCTTTTGAACTATATGCCAAAGAATTTAATTGTATGCATACAATGCGCTAAAATACTTGATTAATGGTACCCCAGTAAATTGAGAAAACAAAATCAATCTCATTCTGGTGGGCGTGTTAACTCAGACCAGAGCAGCTAAACTTAACAACACATGAAGGTTAATCTATCTAAATCTCACTAAGAAACCTTAAGTCTCCAATTACTTAATCAGCACTGTACTGCATTTATGAGCTTCCATTACATTAAAGGATTAAATCAAGACATGCATCTAAATCCAACAAATAACTTCATAATCACATTATATCTTGTACATCAAAACAATCTGAGAAATTAATCATCCCAATTTAAGCGTAAAGCAAAATAATCTGACATCACGTTATTTACTGACCACATTAGTTTTAGCAGATTTCTACCAACAGCAATCGACTCTCTAGACACTCAGCAGACTGTCAACCTGTGATGAAATAATGTTGCTTTTAAATAAGCACCCATATGTTGCTAATGGCAGGATGCACTGTTTTTGGTTGGAAATTAAGCAATTGTGCATTTCTGTTAATACATGGACATTCCATAATTTTGCAACATTAACTATTGTTTCCACTGTTTCACTCAGATTTACACAGAAGACAAACATAACCTTCAGATCTGGGTCAATAACAGGTCTGCCCTCTTCCACAGTGGCACACTGTGTTTGCTCCCTGAGGCTTTCAAAGTTTCCTCGTGTAAATATTTTCCAGGCGAATTCATTTTTATTTTTTTATTTATTTTTAAAATAAGAAACACTGAAAGATCTCGGTGCAAATACATACACAGATACGTTCACAAACACACAGTGTTTATAGTAACTCTATAACTCTTGGGCAATTCTCAAGAGAAACAGCTTACTAACCTGTAGTCGTTAACTGAACCAAACAATCCTCAGAGCAAAATAATGTAAGTAAAAACATTAAACAAGTAAACAACAACAAGTAAAAAACAAGGAGAGAACGTAATGTCTTAACTCCTTGTTTTCTCTGGATTTATTAGCCTGCTAACAGCTAGTCACTCCATTTAAATCAGCGCTATAGCTAATGATGCAGGCTAGTAAACTTGCACTGGGATGAACGTATAAAACTACCGCATTAAACTCAAATTTACGCGTTACTTTCATGTTTCTGAAGGGTTCTGGCAAATGTTGAGCCAATGTGGTCGTTTATATAAAAGAAAACAGCTCCGGGCAGCAGTAGCAGGCTGGCTAAGCTAAGCTATACAGTGTAAATGAGGTTCATGATCCAGAGACTTTGAGCTGTTTCAAACCATAGTGCGCTGCCTACCTAGACAGCATTTTCGAAAATCATTCAGTCGCGTCTGCTATAATCAAAAACCAAACACACACATGAATTTCACAAATGCAGTCTAGAGCGAAGATCGTGTATTTATTTTAAATAAAAGCCTTTGGGATGATGTTATGCTAGAGACAGATACATATTCCCTAGCCTGCTATCCATTCCATCTAACACTATAACTATTATTTCTGCATAGACATATCTAATAGCTTTCGGCTACCCCAAGGGCGTATGCCAACCTAGACAACCTGTAGATCTATTAACGTTATTTTACGAAACGCGTTTCAAGATCTTACATGCATCTTAAATTGCTCCTCAGCTGCCTCTATTGCTGCTGTTAGCAAGTTAGCTGCTGAATTCAAAGATCCACTCACCAAGTTAATATCAGCTCCAGTAAGACAGTCTTCAATCCATATATTTGAATAAAGAAGAGGAGGTTTGGAGACTGGTAATATAAGCCTGTGATGGAGGAAGATTAGTGGCGTCCCGATTCAACAGCAGAGTAAATAGTGTGTCTGTACTCGAATGAAGGCAGCAGAACTCGAGTCTGCCTGACTGTCCCTCTCACACATTGAACGCTTTGCCACGGGATCTTGCAAAGGCTGTAATGCATATACGTACTGCTAGTGGGCAGCAATGTAGAGCGAAATCACAGGACTGACATTATTTTATACTGGTTGATGGGTAATGTCAGTATTAATTCGTGTTATCCGCATTGATGGACCGTCGATGCCCATAGTTTGTCCGTGTGCGCCTGAATACGTACACCCTACGACCCGAGCAAATAAACTTGGTTTTCAATTTTAAGTGATTATATAAAAACAACTTATATAATC
The DNA here is from genome assembly GCA_036877525.1 of Chromobotia macracanthus. NCBI lineage: Eukaryota > Metazoa > Chordata > Actinopteri > Cypriniformes > Botiidae > Chromobotia > Chromobotia macracanthus. The sequence continues at coordinate 5,623,442 of JAZGTH010000005.1, forward strand.
ACTACAGCAGGTCATATATGCATTCAGTTTTTTCTTTTATGGGCCTACTAAGTTGCGCAGTTAATGGGTTTTGTCAGTTTCTGTGTGTGCATGTTCTTGCTGTTGTTTTGCCAACAGTAAATCTAGTGTGATTTACTCAGAAAAAATAAAACCATTTAGGTAATTAAATAGGAGAGTTGTGATTAAATGTATAAAATGGAAAATGTTTGGAATCACAATAATCCAAGCAAAACCATCAACATTATTGTTGGTTAATTTTCTGCATGTTATTTAAAAACAATGTGCCTTTAAGAAAGTTTCTCCATACCTATATGTAACCATGATATACCACAAGTCACAAGCATGTCCTCAGACCAAAATGCTCTCAAATATTAATGCCTTTTAAACATCAAAACGATAAGCCTGATAGACGTTGTCATTATACATCTCTTTTAGTGGAGAACCTGTCTACACAATCTCAGTCACTATTTATAAGAAGCAATGTTTTAAATCACAAGCGCTTCAATGCTCTTTGAAACTAAGGGGCCAGAGAACTGTACTGGCTTTTTAAAACTGTAGAAGATTCACGTTTAAATAAGTTACATAAGTTATATAAAATAACAATTAAAAAAGAAACTTAATTGGTTCGTTTATTAATAAATTACTGACTGTCCTATTCACACAAATTGTATGGAAAACATGGATATTCTTACTTCCTTGAAAAACACAAATCACTTTTAAAAGTCTCTGCTTTTCGAATATTAACCATGTATCTCTGTCATAACGTACAAGTAATTTTAAATTCCACAGGCATCCATGCTCAGTGAGATCCAGTCAAATCACTGTGGATTAATTGCAGTAACATAATGTCCTCATATACAAAAAAAAGAAACATTCCCATAGCAGTCAATCTCAGATACAGAAAACAGAATAACACAATAGACAGTCTGTATTAGACAGTGAAAAAGAAAAGCTCTAAATTTCTATATATACTTACATAGGTGTGGGTGAAAATGAGGTAGACAGTGAAGTTGTGTCTAAAACCTCTAAACCTTTCTTGAATAGTGGACCATCAGAGAAGAGATTCTGGCTGGAGTTCTCCACAGCAGCAGGTGGCGCTGTGCGGCTGCCTCACGTGTACAAAAGTAAACGTTTGCGCGCACAGGTTCCGTTCGAGCGAGCTGGTAGAAATGGCGACGTCTTTAGGCTCCAACACTTATAACAGGCAAAACTGGGAAGATTCAGTGAGTATTAAAATAATCTTTAGTTTTCTAAATTAAGAGCTACGTATCATATCTGGAGGATTTACGTGTTCTGTGTCTCAATTAAATACATTTCCTGTTTTTCTGTTTCTATTATACAGCACCTTAGCTCCCAGCTAGTGAAAAGCCTTGAAAGCATTTAACATTAATTAATCAATAATCTTCTATTTTTGCGAACAGAATAGTTTGGAAAGCCTCTATTTACAAAGTATTTATCTTACGGAAAACAATAAATACAGATGAAGCCAAATTATACTTTTTTTTAATAGAATTAATTGTGCATTTATATTTAAAAGAAAAATAAAACCGTTTGCAGTATTTTATAAGAGTATTCAGTTCCTGAATCAAACTGATCATTTATACATATATAACAACAACAACATGGGGTGAATACAGGCAACTGGGGCACTTTCTGATCCTTTGTAATTGACGTTTAAAACCTGAAACAGTTCTTAACAGTTAGAGTTCTCCGTTAGACTATACAGAAGAAGGGAAGAATTATCAGATACAAAACATTACTAGTTGTCTTATTTTACCTGTTCACCGTTTGTTTGGTCAATGAACTTTTTTTTTTTTTGACAATCACTGTCATTAGTTTGGAAATGATGGATTGTCACATGCTTACATTAGTCCTCTTGTAACTTTATTTGAACAGGATTTTCCTATCCTTTGTCAAACATGCTTGGGTGAAAACCCTTACATCCGCATGGTAAGAGTTATCATGACCTACAGATGGATTCAGTAATAAAATTGTATATTCTGTATTTAAACGTTTTACTAAACATTCAATTTTTAAATAGTCCCATAATTAATTACTTATCACTCTGTAAATCTTTATCTTCAAACAGACCAAAGAGAAATTTGGCAAAGAGTGTAAGGTACTGCACAAGTACAACAACATACCCTTAAAATATTGACTCCCTGTTTTTTTATGATAGTATTTAATCTCTGGATGTGTCTTATTATGCAGATTTGTGCCCGTCCCTTCACTGTGTTCCGCTGGTGTCCTGGAGTCCGGATGCGCTTTAAGAAGACAGAAGTGTGTCAAACCTGCAGTAAAATGAAGAATGTGTGTCAGACTTGCCTCCTGGATCTGGAATATGGTAATGCAGTTCCTTTATGCTTTTATGCTGAAATTTTATGAGCATGTTGGCTAGTAAACCTTGTGGGCATATATTAAATGTCTGTTAATGTTAATGGTTATAATAGATGATGACAGTTTTATATCTGTATAACGGTAATCTTTTGTCATTTTCCTCACCTCATTTCACATAAGATGTGTCTCAGATGATGTGTGGGTCACTGTGTTCTTTCAATATACACATTGTACTTTATCTTTGAAGTTATCTATGAGGTAGTATTGTCTTAAGTAGGATTTTGTACTATGCACTAAGCACTATGTAGGATTTTCCAAATAAAATGGAGAGTCATGCAAAAATAATCCCTCTTAACCACATATGACCCACTATAAATCTGTGGTGATGTTTGAGTCTACAGAAACATGGTCCTCTGCCTGTATTTTCTTATTTTTAAATGTTTTGAGGTGCTCAGAATGTTTCAGGGAGGCAGCCTTTGGTCATAGCCCACTGTGTCCAAAGAATGTGATGTATGCTAGCTATAGCATGTTTAGCCCTGTCCCTTTTAGTCAGGGAATTGGCTACTGTTGAATCCATGGTGTTCAATATTCTACACTTTGCAGTTTTAGTGTAAACATACTGTCCAACAAAACAGTACGACACAAAATGCTACAAAATAGTTCAGAAGTTTGCAAAATGGGATGCACCCTATGGGAAATTTACAGAAAGCAGAACAGAATTCCAATCCTAGCATTCAGGGGATAATTGTGATTATAGTTTTTTTTTTTTAAATAATATGTTACTTGAATAGGAACATTACAGTACTGTATTTTTTTTATATTTACCTTGGTGTTCATTTTACAGGTTTGCCCATTCAGGTTCGAGACACAGGGCTTTCCATTAAAGATGAAGTACCGAGATCAGATGTCAATAAGGAGTATTACACTCAGAATATGGAGAGAGAGGTAGCCTGTCTCTGTAAATCAAACATCCATTCATATGCCAGCATTACACACAGTTACACATAATAGTAAATATAAACACTTGACAGTGTTAAACAATAGCGATAAAGGTGTCTGTGACAAACTTAATTTCTGTTCACTGAGTTGTAATACCTTGGGCTGTAGATAGCAAACTCTGATGGCACGAGACCTGTGGGGCTGCTTGGAAAGGCGCCGGGACACAGTGATATGCTCCTTAAACTGGCTCGCACCTCACCATACTACAAGAGGAACAGACCGCACATCTGCTCCTTCTGGGTGAAAGGAGAGTGCAAGAGAGGAGAGGAGTGTCCATACAGGTGAGCAGCACCTCCAGAATCTTATTCAGTATAATATTGTGGAATATCATTGGTAACAAAACATCAAACCAAGTGATATTTTATCAATTCCTTTTTCCTTTTTATTGGCTGTATAATGTCATTTGCCCTTAAGTTTATAAAGGTGCCATAGCAGAGTAACTACAGGTGGAATTTATCACATTAATTATTAACATGTTTGGCAGCCAGAAACGGTCCAAATATGTATTGTATTAATATTGGATTAAAATGTGTATTGGATTATACTTTGTAATCTAACTTATGTTTGTTAAATGTTTCAGAAAAACTGTATACAGTGTTTAAAAAAATAAATAGGGTAGTAAAAATATATACAGTATTTGCATACAGTTTTTTTTAGTATGGCTCAAGTGTCCAAATAAATTTTTGGGCCACTGTATTTCCTTGAATTGTCAAGGTTGTGCCAAAAAATGCATTTTATTTCTTGTCATATTGCTTGCATGATAAACCTCATACATTTTTATAAAGTGCTCAATGTTGAATTATGCATGAGCAATTGTGCATTTTGATGACATTTGTGAGTAAGCTTTGCATGTTATTAAAAGTTATTGCTGTAATATAATAGGCACGAGAAGCCCACTGATCCCGATGACCCTCTGGCTGACCAGAACATTAAGGATCGTTACTATGGCATAAATGATCCTGTGGCTAATAAACTCCTGAATCGGGCTACCACCATGCCCAGACTGGACCCCCCTGACGACAAGTCTATCACCACGCTCTATATTGGAGGGCTGGGAGAAGACGTCACAGACTCTGAGCTCAGGTGAGTGCACTGTAGAGCATTTGTACATAAATCTATACATGGCCAGCTGATGCATAATGTATCCATAGACTTTAATTTTAACAAAAAATCTTAATAAAAAGGAATGTTAATGTATATGGAAAACAATTTTAATCCTAATTGACCATATGTTTGAAAATATTTGAATTGTGCTAAAATACACGTATTCCACTTGGTCTGAATGAATGAAATTTACATCAAAATGAAACATTCTGCCTAAGTCATCATACCAAGACTCTTACAGGTTGCTTGTACAGGTACAGAAATGTACAGATGACTTTGCCAGTGGAGCTTTTGTTGCACTGTAGCTTTAAAGACTCAAAGTTGCAGAAAATGAACGTTTTATAGAAGTGGTTCTGAAATTTTGAAAGAGAAGGATAGAAAGAGAAGTCATGTTAATAACACATTAATAAATTTATGATTTCTAATTTTTTTTAACCAAAGGAATCACTTCTACCAGTTTGGGGAGATTCGTACCATCACCATTGTTCAAAGGCAGCAGTGTGCTTTTATTCAGTTTGCCACACGGCAGGCCGCAGAGATGGCAGCAGAGAAATCCTTCAACAAACTCATCATCAATGGGCGACGCCTTAATGTTAAATGGGGCAGGTTGGTGACTGATCATGCAAAAGAAATCTGCAGTTCTGCAAAGCACATGGATAAGGTGTCACTCTGAGTTGGCTGTGCTGAATGTTGCTGTGTGTGGTTCAGGTCGCAGGCGGCTCGAGGGAAAGAGAAGGATGGGGTGACGGAGAGTGGAATCAGGCTGGAGCCAGTGCCTGGTCTCCCTGGAGGTAATTGGCAGACGTTCTCAAGTCACACACTCACCATTACGTAAAACAGTGGTTATGAGGACTAGATTACATCAAAGCTGCTTACTGTTTTTGAGGCCACTAAATGTTGTGTAACATGAGCCATCTTTTTGACAGCTTTGCCTCCTCCACCCGTGTCTGATGAGGATGTCCCAGCTAACTACTTTAACCTGGGCCCTGCCAGTTCTCCTGCTGTCATGAATTTGGGACTTCCTCCTCCACCTGGGGTTGCCATGCCCCCACCACCTGGTGAGCCTCATCCTCATCTTCTTTTTATTCTTCTTTATTGGCACTTCAGTACCCCAGGTTAAGCACTATTCTAACTCAATAAACATATCTTTTCTCATTAGGTTTTGGTCCTCCCATGTTCCATGCTATGGATCCCATGGCCCCGCCAATGCCCCCTCCTATGGCCTTGAGGCCCCCAGGACAGGTCCACTACCCATCCCAGGATCCTCAGCGGATGGGTGCTCATGCAAGTCGCCACGGAGGGCCTTAGACAGTCATACAGCTACCTCACTGTTCAGTGAACGAAGAAACCCAGTGATGTTGCCACTACTGGCATTTTTGGAATCTGTTTCTCTGTCAGTCATTTGCAGGATGAGTGAGTAGGATAGAATGTGAATGTGATGGACAAGCAAAACATTTATAGGGAGTTCCAGACAAAGGAAAAGAATTCCATCTCGGAATTTACAGTCTTTTTTTAATACATTTCATTTTGGATGTTTTTAAGCTTTTAATTTGTTGTTGGTTTCTGTGATCTTAAAGTCTTGAAGCTGTTTTGCTGACCTGCCCCAGGATATAGTTTGTTCCAAATTGGTTGCAATGAGCAGGAATTAACAAATGGGGGCACTATTGACCATTTCAGGAGCCTTGAGACACACTTTCACACTGTTTTCCTATACCTGTAAATTCTGCACCAGTGTCCACCTGATTTTACCTTTTAGCATGTATATGTTTTTTCTAATTCCGTTGACCTAAAGTGCTTTAAAACGTTTTTTTTTCTCTTTTTTTTTATACACAGCTGTCTTTTTGTGGTAGAATAAATATGCTTCATATTTTAAAAATAATTTGTAAATGACTGTCCAAGTATTGTCTAAGGATCTAAGGATCTTTCTAAGGATCGACTGTCTAAGTAAACAATTCAGCATAACATTTCAACAAACAGTATTGTGTAGTGTTTCATGGCTCACATTAATGCCTTAAGTGTCCTTCAGAACTCTCAGAAATGTCATTCCTCAGACAGTTCTCCAAAAATCCCCTAGCATTAGTATGCAGGCCTCACGGGTCAGAAGACTCTTCAGGGCACCGGACGTTCCAGCCCTGCTGGATTTTGTAGAAGTTGGGGTGGGGGCACATCCTCTCCCTGGTCAGACTTGACTCTGTGTGAGCCTGAAGTAACTCAAAGCCAAGCAGAGGTAGACTTCTTACAGTGCCTGCAGTCCCACCAAATGGCATAGGAGCTCTGTCAAGAATGACAACAGTTTATGCTGAATAATCAGTTTCATTTTATTGTTCACATACTGATACTCATATCATACTGATATGAGTCAAGATCAGACTAAGGATTTGTAACCCAAGTCACAAATTCTGTTTCAAGGTCCGACCTTAAAAAAACGCAATTTATAGCACACAGATTTTTGCCATTTATGGATAGCACAATAACTTCTGTTGAAAATTCTGTCATTTGCTCACTCAATTGTTCCAAAAAGATTTTTATTTGTAGATCACAAAAGTGAGTTATGTGGAAACAGCATAATGGTGAGAAAATAATGACAGAATTTTTTTTACTAATCCATTGTCTGGGTATGTGTGCTAACTGCTAAGCCACATTAGCACTGTGTGTTTACTTGTGATTGGCAGGGGTAAGTTTCTGAGGTGGTTCAGGCAGGTGGGTGCTGATACTGGCCAACAGAGCCTCACTGTCAGTAAGTTCTTCCCAGGGAGACTGAAAAGACTTTGGGATCACAGTAACATTGAACTTCTTTGGAGCAACCTCCCTCAGAGGTCCACCATAACCTGGGAAAGAAAACTGAGTGAGCCTCATGTTTGTCCTTTTTAATCTGAATTTATGATCTTTGTGGACAATACACATCACATATTTACCATACTTTCCTACATAAAAATAAAAAAAAACATCTGTTCGTCTTGTCTCTAGTAGCAGAATGCAATATCCACTTGTAAATGTAACTATTTAACAATCACAGGTATAACATCATCACAGATATGACTGCCACCATCTCAGCTCTCTAAGCATGAGCATAAATTGTGTGATTATATTATTACATTTGACACAGGCATCTGGGTGTAACCTGTTTGTTCTGTAATGTTGAAGAGGTCTCCAATGTCATGATGCGTCATTTCCTCCCAGAGGAAAACATTTAGTCTCACACTGTCATATTACATTAGAAATTCCTCATCTGTTATATAGAGTTACAAAGACACCATTACAGAATGTGACATTTGACTCTGTTTTCACTTTGTTGACTGTTTAGCTTTTATTCACATGCATCGTGCTGCTCTTGCTTTTAAAATGATTGCATTGAATTGCATTGACATTCCATGGCATGCTGTTTAAAGACACAGAGAATGGGCTGAGCTTTTCTGTGGTTGTGATTTATCCTGTTGAGCTGCTTCTGAGGTATCTTACCTTCACATGTGTCTGAGCACTGCTCCAACACCTGTCACTCTTTCTCTTTAGATACACCATCAATGTGCAGCACAGGCATGATGATGTGTGTCCAGCCTTCAATGAAAGCTGTCCAGTAAGAACATTTTGGTGTTTTTACCCCACTAAACAATTTTATACAGTTTTACCCCATCTGGTTTTATAAAATGTATATTTGGTAAAATGGTACAGCATGATGCTACCAACACCAAGGTCATGGGTTCGATTCCCAGTGATTGCACATACCGAATGCCCTGAAAGTCACTTTCAGATAAGTCTGCCAAATGCATAAATATAAAAGGCATGATTTAATCTGTGTTAGGCATGTAAAAGGCATGATTTAATCTTAATCTGTGCACTTCTTTCTCTTTTCAAATCAAGCCTGGGAACACTTTCAAACACATAGATTACAATCCAACCTTTGCAAAACTTTAAAATTGTGAGTCTATTCTACTGATTTGAGCCCAGATGATGCGTTCTGTCCTGCAGCGCAAACAGTTATGTGTTAGTGTTTTATTATAGTGAGGAATGTAACTAATATGGTTGGAATAGCACAGTTTCGCTCCAGTGTCCATGCCAATTAAAACTGATCCACTGGTCAACACAAAGCATGCAGGCTCTTGACCAGAGCGGAAGGCACTATGGCCTCTGAGTCATGCCTATGTTTGTCTGCCAGTTTCAGCCTAAGAGGAGGAACTTCATGTGGAGATGGTTAGTTACTACTGACTGCATATCATCCAGTCCAACATATTCTCTTTTAGCTAGCTTTGCCAAAAAACTAAAAAAAATCTGTCATACAAAAGTTATATTACTAAATTAGGTTCTTGTTTAAATTGGAAATTGATGCCAAGCTACAAATTACTTACTTGCACTTGGTCTATTAATTAAAAATTTGAATACGAGAGAGTAAAATTACACACTTTTGCTTTAAAGTAGTAGAGCAAAAGTTAATGCCACCATTTAATTTCACATAATCACACCCACACATTGCCCATACAAGATAATCACAGACTACAAAATCCACTCACACATAGCCACAAAACAAAGCCATTTCAAATATCTTCTTGAACAAAGAATTCTGCAATGTTATTTTTTATGTTCTGTTGGTCTGACAACTACCTAAACATCTGAGGCAAACTACACATTCTTGTATCAGATACATGAATGACTAATTTTTATTTTAGGCAGCGAATTCTGCTTTTGTGCATTATTTATGTCCTGGTGTTTCGTATCTCTCAAAACAGTGACAGCGACAGCACCACTTAGGAGCCTCGTCTAGTCAGAGTGTGACAAAAATTCTCTGTAAGACAATAACAGATAACAGAGGAGAAAACAATTTGTGTTTTCCTGTCACTCTCTGTAGGCAGTCAATGTACAAACATGAAAATGGCTCCTAATTATTGTTATTACAAAAGTGTGTTCCAAAGAAAATATTTCATTTGGTTTATATTAATACAGACATATCAGAGCAATTGTACAAAAAAAGTCTCCGAAGTGAGTGGGTTCATTTCTTCTTATTTACAATATTGTTGCTGATCCAGTTCATGCCATCCTGGAGATAAAAGCAGGGAGCCAATGTTAATATTTTCATCTATTTCTTTACTGTTTCAAATGTGTTGTTATAGTTTAAGGGATAGTTAGACCCAAAAAGAAAATTCCTAACAAAAAGCTTTTGTACAGTTTCAGAACATCTTTTGTTGTGCTTTGTTATTTTAGCGATAGTGATCCTATAACTCAGTTGGTTGAGCATTGTGTAAGCAGTGCAAAAGGTTGTGGGGTCGAATTCCCAAAGAACATACATACTGATCAAATGTATAGCCTAAACCATTGTAAGTCGCTTTGGATAAAAGCGTCAAGTAAATGTAAAATGTAATGAATTGATAACTGTATGATGTCATTACATTCTGTGTGTTCCACATAAGAAATACAATCATATAGCTTTGAAACAACATCAGGATGAGAAAACGATAAAAACTATTTCCTTAAAGCTGAACACTGTGTGCTGTTTTTCTCTGTTAAAACAAAAGTTTATGTTGTGTTTTTAAATGATTTATTTTAAATTACATTTTTAAATATATTACCTGTATATTTGCAAAGGTGCAGCTACATTACTATTATCTTTACACACCTGTACACCCTCCCCAGACACAGCGGAACAGGCCTGAATCTGCCACTCTCTGTCCCTGTACGTGTGCAGGTTGAGGCCCTCTGCGATCTCACTGGCTGGGGAGGCTGTGGCCAAGTCCTGTTTATTGGCAAAGATGAGCAATGGCACACCCTTAAGATTCTCCTCATCGATCAGTTCTGACAGTTCCTGTGGAAGCAGGTCAAAACCATTTATATATTCACAATGGCAATATGTATAGTGTGCCAGATTAAGAGTCTATACTTTTAAACACTAAAATATTGTGTTTTTTAAAATGCAAAACACTGGTTTAATGACACCTAATAAAGCTACTCTTAAATCATTATGTAAAAGTCTTTGGAAAATGTATTAGTCGCTCAACTGGCCTGACAGAGTTCTCATGTCACCTCCCCTTTTAATAAGAATATCTTTGACAGCAGTATTGAGGATTTAATTTTGAAAATATGTTTTTGTGTGTGAGTAGTGAGTAAGTTCCCTGATTTTAACACTTTTTTTTAAACATGTTTTTCTATGAAATCATCCATGGGGACAGAAAAGTTCCCCTGATTGAAGCATCACCTGTAAAATATCTGGAACAGACTTTGACTCAGACTGAAAGCTATTTCAAATGGGTCTTTAATACAAAAGATCCATTACACTACAAAAGAATGAAATTACGGGCAGGTTGTTTTGTCACATATTGTCACAGATTCTGTTCTCTCTTACCAGTCCCGTTTCCTCAAATCTCTTTTTGTCTGCGCTGTCAATCACATAGATCTGAAAGACAGTCAGAGAGAATGAGGACTATTATACAACAAAAGGATTTTGGACCTGTATTACTTCCACCAACTGGAAATTTTGTTACATACCCTGTTTGTCCTCATACACTCAAATACTGTCAATGGAAAGGTACTTTCTTAGTTTTCTAAGTGAAAACTTCCAGCATACCAATAAATCTGTGTTTTCTAGGTACTTTTTCCAGAAGGGTCGAATCTTCCTCTGGCCTCCGATGTCCCACACGTTGAGCTTCATGCCATCACAGGTGACACTCTTAATGTTGAAACCCTAGAATCAACACAGAGCAGAAAGATCAGATGATACAGCAAAGAAAAATTTGGTCGTTTCACCTCTTATAAAAGCTTTTCTTAGTCAATAGACTTCTTGATTGGTTTAAAATCCTGACATGACCACAGAGAGAGGCATAATGCATTTAAACTCCTAGTCTAAATTTGTCCTGCCCCTTGAACAGACTCCATCTACTGAGACTAAATGGTTAAGTAACCTTTACCATGGGATTAAAGACCTTGTTGTGGGGCTATTCTAAGAGCAAATCTTCTCTCCTCACAGACTACGGCTCTTTACAGCTTTAGCTGGCTGCTAACAAAACATACTAGGAATAGCCTCCTATTAGATCCAGGTCACAGGATTCACTGCAAATACATCCATAGAATTGCATTCACTGCAGTTTACATTTCAGATTCACTGACACTGTAGATTTACAATTCAAATTCATCCACTCTGCTGTTAGAAGCATTAAAACATACTTATCTGTAGCCTTAATGAATTAGCTGATAATAAGGGTCAGACCTGTTCTTTCTCTTTGGCTGAAAACTCAAAACACACAATGATGACCAGCACTGTCTCTGACCCCTCAATAGTAAACAGAGTGTAAACCAGGTTGATCCTATTAACCATAATGTAATTCTATTTCTCATTTTTTTAGAGGGCAGTTATGTTTATATTAATCACTCCCACAGATGTTTCTTTACTGAAGTCATTTTATTTTTGTGTATATTTGTGTTTTTATGTTTGTATTTAGAGGTTTTAGGTGAGAACTTCAAAAGATTTTAAAGGGCTCAAGGGGGCCCCTCCCCACCAATGACCATTTAATCAACAGACAATTTAACAGTTAAAAATTACATATGAAGGTATATTTCATTTCTAAGAATTCCTAGACAATTAACCCCAAAGATGTTATAGTCATACTTTTATAGTCAAATGAACTTTTTACTGTACTTCTGGTTCAGTAAATACTCTTAATATTTTTAACCTTATGATGATTCTACTGTTTTGTAGTCTAGTATTACCCATGATGCAGCTGAAGAAAAACTGGTTTTATGCCAAAGAATAAATTTAGCCTGATACTTGTTAAGGACAATTTTATATTTGAAACAACACTTAAAAGTCACTGAGGTATTTAAACTGACATAAAACTGTAACTCTTTGGTACTGTTACTCCATGGTGTTGGAAATAAATTCAGCAAATATAAGTAGTAAAAAAACACAAGAAATGTGTTAACATGCCACACCAACTAATAACTTCACACTTTTGCAAATTAGCTGGATTGCTCATCCAACATGTTTTCACAAGTCACAGCACATCATTTATGAGAGTTGAATAAGCAGTAAATGTATTCTGTGATGGCAAAGGGCCATGTTGCTTTCAATAACCAAATGTGTCCTGATAAGCAAAGTTGTAACACTTGCTTCTGCACTAGCGTATTAAAAAGTGAAACAGTACTAATTAATAGTACTATCTTAACAGTACTGTCTTAATCCTCGAGAGTCCCTGATTTATGTGTTTCTGACCTGAGTCGGGCTGATGGTGTTTACATCTTCAGAAGCGAGCTGTTTGAGCAGAGTGGTTTTTCCAGCATTATCCAGGCCGAGAAGGACAATGCGAAGTTCTTGCTGTGTAGTGCCCTTTAGCTTCTCAATGACTGAAAACAAGCCCTTTGGGCAATAACAAGAAGATAAGCAAATATGTTTTCATATATTTTAGATACATCCATCAGACTCCTACATAAATATGTATATAAATTAAGATATTCACCCAATAAATTCTTTCATAATTTTTTAACCCTAATGTCATTCCAAACCTGACAATCTGGTCCACTTTGTTTGGTTTCCAGTGTACTATCTTTTTGTTCCTCATACGCAAGTTTGGAAGACACGAGGGGGAGTAAATGATGGAAGAATTTGTATTTTTGGGTGAACTATCCATTTAATAAACTACTGTACTTAAGTGGAGATCTGACATTGCCGTGAACACTTATGGTAAACTATTTTACAACCCATCAGTAAATCCAATTCCAGGCAAAACTTAAAAAATCTTCACTTAAATATCACACTCATGTAACGTTGTACATTTGACGCTGTTGATCAAGCACTGTCATCAGAGTCTTTCATTCAGAAGGTCCAAAGGGCCTTTCAAACAAATATGTGGCTAGCAGAACACTCACCTTCTGGACTTCACCCATACTGGTGTGACTTTTGAAGCAGGAATGGGTTGCAGAGACAGATGATAGAGCACAGCTACATTCTATGCAGGGTATATGTGGCTAAGCATCGAGTAGTCCTGTTGTTCCAGTATTCTCTGGTTCTTCACTTAGTATGGTGCAGCAGCTATGCTTTTCCTCTGTCTTTGAGGCTCTATGTGTCTGGCCTTCCACGTAAATGACACAAGGAGGATGTGGGTGACTGTGGGGGAGGGGTCGGATTAGCAGGCCATAATTAGCAATCTCTCTGCCCGCCTCCCTGCATTCTTCTCTTCCGGCACATCTCCAGCATTAAAGACTTACCTGGATTATCTATAACTACCGCCAGCTTCAGTACAGGCCTCTGAGACTCTTCTGTCTCTTCTCTCTCTCTCATGCATGGAGATGACATCCTCCTTTCTTACAAACTTTGAGTCATCCCTGTGTTGCCCTTCCTTCTTTCCCTTTCCCTCCTAAATTCACCTGCAGTTTGATTGGTCTTTATATTAACATGTAAACATCATGAGTAGCTGCTGACATATTAAAAGCACAGTGAAGCATGTTTTCAATACATTCTTACTAGATGTAATGTTACAATGTCTCTCCTAGGCAGCAGAGGGCAACAGTGTCTGTATTGACATAGTCAATCTTTGACAGGGTATAAGAGAAAGAGTTTTAGGGCAGAGCTATTCTACTAAATGAGTTTAAACTAAACATGCTTCTTTTAATAAGAGAGAAACAATTGTCTCTTACAGAATCATTTGCATAAGTAATCAGTGGATTGTGTTTCGGGCTTCTGTTTAGATACAGCATAATCCACTAATATTTTAACCAGTCTAGTTAATAAAGGAGAAATCGGTATGAGACTGATATTTTTAGGCAAAATAGAATTTTTTCATCTTTGTTAAATTATCTCAGTAGAGCAGTTTCTCTGCACATTTTTACATATGCCAGTTTTGCACATGGGTATTGTGTTAAATTGGTTAAAATAAACTTTTATAGTCAGCTGACTGTTGCTTCGGTGACAATGACAATAAATAATGCTCTTTGCATGCACAGATACTAAGTTTGGAATGCATGTGGTGGCCGGATATCTTCATCTGATAAATTATGGTGCATGTCAACAGTACATGTGTAATTTGCAGTCAGATTAAACTGATTTGAAATTATGAGAAATCTTATTAGTTATACCAATAGTTCTGTAAAAGAATCAGAGTAATCATAACACAATAATAAGTGTAAATAATAAAGTAATTAAACAATAAGTGCAGTTGCAACTATGTCAAAACACCATGTTGAAACTTATTCTTATATGATTTTTATTTCCTTGATTATAATCAAGATCATATCTGCTTAACCATCTATTGAAATTGCATGCTTTGTCCAAAAATATGGCCATATATAATATAAACAACAATCTCTGTGCAGTAGACTTGATAGGCAATATGCATTCTGGCAGATAGAGGTTCAGAGTAAGTCTACATTTTTCTTTAGCGGTACAATGGAAACAGGCCAGAATCAAAACTTTTCAGAAACATTTTCAGGGGATTTAAAATGAGTCTTTCTTCTTTTTGTACTGTTCAAAAGAGCCCCAATGTCCATTTCTTCCTGGTAATGAGAAGCAATGGGGAGAGCCTCTATCCATAGACAAGTCAAAATCCAGGCTCACAATAGAGCAGCTCTGGTCCTTCCTTGGTGTCCTTATCGCTGGTCTGCAGACTTTAAAGACTATTGTTGACTGTTTGCTCCTGTAGGGATTCCATAATGTTCTGGGGAATCAGAGAATCTAGACAATTACAAAATGATCCTGCATTACTCCAGCATAGATATTAACTTAATATAAACCTGCTTTCCATCTGCCCATCATCTTTAGAGAGTTGATATAACTCATTCTATGACATGGTGATACAAAGCTGTCTAGAATCTAAAATGAAGCTTTCTGAAGTTGTCTAGGATGTTAAGTTAATGAAAACATATTTGGTAATAATTACTTTATGCTTTAATAATTACATTAGCTTACCAAACATATATATAAGTATTTACTTTGTAATATAAATCGATCCCTGTGGAAAGAACAAAATCACAAATGAGATCTCTAAGGCCCGAAACTTCACAGGGCCATAATCCCTGTTCAGACTTATGCAAGTCTGTTGAGTTTCTGAATCAACGCATAAACATCATAAGTCTTTCTTTGATCAATCATCCCAGCTAACAGTTTTTGATTATAAGAATGTGTCCCTTATGTTTCCATTAAGTAACAAAACATAAAAACATTTTTATGAAAGTTCTAGAAATGTTTAAAATGTCCAGTTTTGTAGATGTTGTATTTGCCTAATTGCTTGGTTATAGGAATAGAAGTAAAACATTTTTTATATTTGTAAAGTTTTTAAAATGTTCCACTAACCGCAAGAACGTTTTTTTAATAGAACTTTTAGAGAATGTTAGCCAATGTTCTGACAATGTTCCCTGTTAGCTGGGATCTGTCATTTTTGTTAAGGGCCATTAATTACCATATTTGCTATTTCCTCAGAGACACATGCCTTTGTTGCTAGCTGAGCTCATCTGTCCAGCTATGAGTAAGAGAGAAAGAGTAGACTGGTGAACTGGCTTATGGCTACATGGGCTGCTGCACTGATGAATCGAGAGGAACAGGTGTCAGCCATCACAGAACAGAAGGGGCTTTAGTGACGTAAAACAAACTGGTTCTGGATGGTTTTTCAGTCTGGACCTGATTTGGGCAGTTTAGAGGATTAATTGGATACATTTGTGCAGTTTCCTGGCATGAAATGTTGCACTTTTGTGTTAAAACTATTTAAGTGTGAGGTGTTAGTCTCTGTCCCTTTATAATTAGAATAATTTTGTGTATCCTTCAAAATGCAATGTTAATGAAGGCTGTTTATTGGTTGTTAATAGACTGTAGGTTCCAGCTGATGACAATTTTCCCCAATATGGTGTATGGTAATATATCCTATGGTTGGAGCATATTATCCCCAAAAGTTCAAAAACTTTTTTATAGCCAAGACTTACAACACGTTTACTCCAGTTAAAATTGCATGTGAACTTGACAGGCAGTGTTCATCATGCATTTACATTGTACAATTGCATGAAAAAGAGCAGATTTGACATTTTGATTATTCCTTTTGTATTGCAAAAACCATGTAGACTATGTTCTGAACAATATGAGGGTGAGTAGTTGATTACAAAATGAAAGACTTCTACCCCGTTTTTTTGTGCATGGCTTTCTAAATCCACTTGGCTCAAAAGTTTGAGACAGGTTAAAAAGACATAATGCTACTGAAGGAGGTCCAGTCTTGTAGGCTTAGCTGTGTCAATTATCCAGGGTTCTTCTGAGGTTTCTGGATGCTTGTTGCTTGTGTGTACATCAGTATGTTTTCCTTCTCACTGACTTTTATACCCAGCAGTGTTGTGTTTTATGATGTTTACACAGTGACACATTGTTTCTGTCAGCCCAGAACTTGTAACGTAGATTTTGTACCTCACTGATTTCTAGCACACAGTCAGCCTCAGCTATCATCATGGAGCCCTCTTTGTGTCACCACCAACAGAAACTAACTGACCAATCCAAGGAAAAGGTATACGTTTTCCTCTTCACTTCTTTCCTTATGTATATGGTCTTATATACTATATATACAATATAATGGTATGTTTTCTATACTTTATACTAAGAAGTATGGAAAGATTTTATATTGCAAGGTTGTTTATGTTTCACTAGAACTAAGACAGATCTCTTTCAGTGTTTGTTTAGTTGTGAGAACTGTTATGATGTTTTTGCTTGTGTCTGGGCTTCATTAAGAGGACCTTGAGTTTTCAAGAAATTACTAGAGGCTTTTCGAACCTTGCTCGACGCAACTCTCTACGGAGAACTCTTGGGAGACACAACACCCTGTCAGACAACCACCCACATACCCTCAATAAGGTAAAACCTTTGACTAATTTTAGAAGCACCCTCATCTCAAGAATTTACTAGTCACTCTGCAGTTGCTAAGCACATTGAGTTACTGCCAAGCTAGTCATTGTGGAAATGACTTTTTAATGTGTACCTTTTAATGTGATTTTAATAACATTTCCAGAGCTAATGGTGTTTAAGGGGACCAGCACCTGAATGATTTTAACCAACAGAAGTGCAGTTAACGTATGTGGTATTTTGAACAACGCTAAAGAGTGCTAATGTGGTCACATGTTATTTGCCTGTCCTCTCACAACACAGTATTCTTCACATTATTGCCCCTTTGTGCTTCAAAATCTGACTATATTAAAGTTAAGTGTGAATAGTTTTTCATAAGAATAATGGCTAAAACATTAATAACATCTTCAAACGTCTAACATTAAATGTCACACATATACATTCATGTAATTCCCGCTAACTTTCTTTAGAATAAGAATGAAATAAGAGCAGCCACGGTTTCACTGGAAAAAGTCTGAAAAGAGAAAAGAGCTCTTTCTGAAACGTGCCCACGCTTCCTCTTGTGGCATGTTACCATGGTAAGACTTCCTGTTCGAGCAGGAAGTTATAATGTGTTTAGAGCACGGCTCACGCGCATGAGAAACAATTCACTCATGTGCTCATTCATTTTATAAAGTACATGCAATTCTAAGGATATGTCTTTGAAAGGGAATAACATTGGAATATCCAATGGACTCAAGGTAAGTTCAAGGGGCTTCTGACTGTTAATCTGTGTTTGTGTGTGTATAGGCCTCTATATATGTGTATGAGCAAGTATGAGCAAAACTGGCCACACTTGATAACAATGGGGTTAACATATTTCTCACAAGAAGAATTTTTTGAGCATTATCTGTTATCAGGAGACGAGCTGTTGTGACTTGTTAAGGTGGAACTGTTTTCTTTCATTCTCCCAAAAAACGAAATAGTTTGCTTACTATTTTTGCACATCAACATGTAGGATATAAGTTCTACAACATTACCCTCTCAGAAATGAGAAGATAACAGAACAATAATGTCAGTTAATAAGCAATCAGTAAAAAAAAAAACAAAAGTTTCATCTCAGACTCAGTTTTGTTGCTTGCAAACTCATGTTCCCTTGATCTCACTTGCTGCTTTTGTCTTTTTATTTGCCTGCTGGCACTGACTCAAACTAAATGTATTTCAAAATAAATGTTTCTTAATATTTCCAATACCAAAGATGACTGCACCCTATGATTCAACATTCATAACTTTAAGTAATGAATTTTATGACATCTGATTCATCAAATTACATCTCTGATCTTTCACTTTCACCCGCAGACACTGGCTGTTTCTGATGGAGGTGAGTTAATAATGATTTTTTTAAAGGAGAAGGAATTTGAGTGATATGTTAGTCTTCATTATATATCTCTGAAACAACAAAGCTACAACTATTTTTTCACATTTTATACATGCGGATAACACAGCAGACTCTCTCACTTTATCATTGACCTGTTTACATCCTGTTTTGGGGGTAGCAGGTGTAACCGCATAAATTTCCTCTTTCTTTTCAAGTATCATTCTGAAACAGAGAGAGCCGAGAGACAAACAGACAGGCAGGCAGACGGAGCTATAGAAAGTCATGTGACTGTCTAGAATTTATGACTACAGTAGACTACCATAAACAACACCAGCAAAATCATCTGTGAAGTGTCTCTGATGCTAATCTTTCATAAAGTGCAACTGTAGCCCAGGCTTAGGGAAATTCCTGTACTGCGTATCAATGCCACAAAATGTTTGTAGTATCAAAATAGACAAAAACTGTAGAAAGATAACAGAACCGATTAGCACATTTTTACCCTGAGGAGATCTTTAACAGTTTAACAGTTCTAAATGGTACAAAAAGCTGATGATGAGTTTCCTTTTTAACATGTCTCACAAATTCTTACAATATACAAAGACAAGATTTTCAGTCAGCTTGTTTACCCTTTAATAAAAAGCCTGAGGCAGTTGAGATTCAATGACAGACATGTTTGTACATTGGATTTTATTTCCAGAATATTATGTAAAGTGCCTAATGTGAAGTGAATTATATTCAGATAGTAAACTCCACAATGTGGGCCCTTCATTTGTAGAGGCTAAAATAAGTGAATGTAATTTATGCCCTTAGTACTTTGCACTTTCCATTAAATAAGGCCACAAAATAAAGACATATCAAAATAAAATTGCAAATGAACAACAGCTTCTAAATAAAGCTGTTGCTCAGTAGGACATAGCTTGGGCACCAGGGATTAAGTTAGTAAATGCATCCAGCTCTATAATTTTTGTGACCAAAAAAAGGAAAAGTGCCTCTATTGCTTTACAAAACATAATGGAACACTAAATTCTACTTCATTCATGGTAACTGCTATTTAGTGTAAATTCAAAAGATGTCATTGTGTATCATTTTATTACACACAATTAAAATGGATTTCACTGAACACAAATGGATTAAGTTTACATTGCCTGTGCCTCCATATCCTCCGTTTAATTTAGAACTGAACGTGCTGGAGGCAGACGATCGCGCAATGACGCAGCACTCTAGTAGTAACTCCAGTCTGCCCACTGTGCCCAGTGAAGGGGCCCGCGGGGTGGGTCAGGTGGCCAGCTGGGCCGTCAGCTTTGAAAGGCTGCTGGAGGACCCCATGGGTGTATGCTATTTCACAGTGAGTACACAAGCACCTTTTATTCAGTCACAACAATGACAGCAAGTATTTATGGACGTTGAAAGCATATCATTGCTGATATGCAAAACACATTGCACAGCAACTTAAAACAGCAGGTCTGTTATACAACTGGCTGACCAATATACTTTGCATTCAGAAATGAAAAGCAGAGGTGGTCTCCCAAAAATAAACCAGCCCTTGCTTCTCAGTGCCCATGTTGAGTACTTATTGACTCCTTATTAAATAGAGTGTCTTTGAGAGCTGCTCCCATGTTGCTTGGCTCTATCAGGCCCCTCTTTCAGAACTCGGTTTCACATTTGTTTACCAACCACGCAGTGTCATTCAACTCAATTCATTGTGAAATTTGTAAAACAAGAAAAAAGTGGTTAGGTGAAACAGCTCACAGCATGAGTCACTGTAATTATATGGAAATGAGGAGGTGTTAAGATCTTAGCAGGGTTGGAGCTGTGGACTGCTGGAAGTGTTTACTGGTTAACAAAAGAATTTGGTATTTAGTGTTAAGGTGAAAGAGATTGATAGAACCCTGTGAATTCATATTTTGGTGCCACATTGTCTTTAATAAAGCTTCTTTAATAACACACTGTTTGTAATAATGATACTGCTGATGGTGGCTCAGCTAGCAGAGCATGGTGCTAAAATGTATGTTGTTCCTTTAATGGACTGTAAGTAACACTAGATGAAAGCATCTGCCAAATGCTTAAATGCAAACTGTGTGTATATTGCGGACATTAATGTAAATGGTGCATGTAAGTATCAGAAAAATGAATATTATCTGTATTCATCCCAGGCATTCCTCAAATCTGAGGTCAGTGCTGAGAACATTCTATTCTGGCTGGCTTGTGAAAAGTACCGGAAGATACCTGCCCATCAAACTGAGCAGGTAATACACCACATATAGCACATATATCACAGATTTATGGTTATTTTAATCACTCATGAAAAAGACAGTTGATACAAATTTCTGTTATTTACCACAAATGTTGCTATTTTTTGAGGTCTAGTGACCTCAAACTGTCAAAATACAAACAATTCAACTATAAAAGCACCATACAAGTTGTTCATATGACTGGTGCACTATATTCAGTTTCCACTGAAAAAAACAACATATGGATTTGAATTAATTAAATTGAATTAAAACCATTAGGATTTGTCAATTTGGGATGAGCTATTCATTTGTTCTCTTAATTTCTGCAAGAGAGTTAAGGAATACATTTGTGACTTGCATTTTTAAGAATACATACATAGCCTAAAAATGACAAATATCATATGTTCAGATACTAATGTTTTACCGTAGTTAAGGAGGGAGGCTCTCCTGATTTACAACAGTTTCCTGTCCAGCAACGCAACCTCTCCCATCAACATAGATGACAGGGTACGAGTGGATGAGAGAGATGTACAAAACCCTCATTCTGACATCTTTGAAAAGGCCCAACAACAGGTATGTGATGTTGTGTTAATAATGTTTTGATGTATAACTTGATGTATAAAAAAACTACTACTAAACTACTAACGATACTGTAAGAATGTTGTTTGATGACTTTTAGAGAACATTAGCTAATGTTCTGAGAAGGTTCCCTGTTAGTTGAGATATGGGTTCAGTGGACTAGAATGATTAGGAGTCCCTGTGCTAATGCATATCAGTGCATTTAAACAGCAAGTGACTTACTGTCCATCTACACTGCTCTAAATGCAATAAGAAAAACAAAACACTCATCGAACACAAATCAACAAATCTATCCTCACTGCAGGCGAGCGTCATCCTAAATGTCCTTTCTAATTTAAATTGCTTTCAGCCCTGAGAACAATACAACAAACCAATAAAGAGAGATTCTTGCATCATTTCCTGCTAAAAACACCTGCATGGCTGGCCATCAGTGTGCAGTATGTTGTATTTCAGATAGTGGTGTATAGGTGTCCATAACAAACTTTGTAATTGCCTTAACCAGCATGTTTTTGGGTGAAGTCAGTGCCAAACCACCACAAACCAACATAAACCTGCATGACGGCTTCATCTGATGTTTTAATCAGGGTAAAGCAATTAAATAAATAAATCCAGGAAACCCTTATGAAACCAGGTACCTTTGATGTTTTTTTTTTGTGAAGCTTAGGAACAGACATCATGTTATACCTTTTTCATTCTATGATCAAGCTACGTTAGAAGCAGTGACGCAAACCAAGTTTGTTTAACAACAGACCGTAATTATGACTCAATTATCCAGAGCTACTAAAAGCAATCAAATTAAAAGCCCACCCTCTTTTGACTCTCACTTGAGCAGAAGTGTCCTTACCTCTCCTCTTCTATCCCATCAACCTCCTCTCTTATTTCTCCAGATCTTCAAACTGATGAAGTTTGACAGCTACACTCGCTTTGTGCGCTCACAGCTCTATCAGAGCTGCATGCTGGCTAATGTGGAGGGCAGGCCTCTGCCAGGGCTGGACTCTCGTGGCAAACTCACTTCAGCGATAAACGCCAGTACTAGTACTTCACCCAGACAGCAAGTCAAAACTGACAACAGAATTAAGGAGGTACAGCCCTCATGAAGCTTTGAGAGCTTTTATGACTAAGTAGAGTTTGACTTATGTACCATATATGGACATATTCTGGTGGGGTTAGTTCAGTCTTTTATTAATTCATGAAGCATAATATAAAATAACACCAGCTTAATGGTGCTGTTGGCATAAGTGCTATGTTAACAGTGTTTGATGTTATGGAAGATGTAAGTGGAAGTGAAGTGCATGGATTTCCCTGGGACAAATAAATATATAAATTATTTATTCATAATAGGTTATTAAAATGAATGAATGAATTGAATGCACTGTACAGTAAGTTGCTTTGGATAAAAGCGCCTTCCAAATGCATACGTGTAAATGTAAAATTGATTGTTTTGCAGAGGTTAAAGGTCAAGCCAGGTACAGCAGAGGCTGATGATGTCATAGAGAGGAGGAAGGTCAATCTGCAAGGCATGATGGGAAAGGACAAACGCAAAGAAAAGCGAAGGTCCTGGGGAGGTGATGTTATGATGTCAGAAATATAGAATTTACAAAATAAACTAAATGTAGTTCATCAATAAATTTTAGACCATATAATAAATTGCTGTTCTCTGTTGTTGGTCACTTCCAGAATCATCTACCAGTTCCAAGACTGGACTGAAGAGCGGAGAGGTACTCAAATAAATCTTAACAGATCTTTAGTTTGTGTCCTAAAGCCAAGAAAAAGAAAATTTTTAAACCATTGCTTTCCCCTGAGATTTTAACCATGTTTGTAGAATAGTTTTGAATTCAACAGTAAATCTATGGTTCATATTAGTTAAAATGACTTTCTCCTCAGGTAATATCAACCAAAGACCTAATTTTACTTATAAATCAAATATACTATACTACTATACTACAAACCCATTGGGAATTACAGAGGGAACTCAAGGCGATTTTCCAGGTTACTCTACAGATTGTCATCATTACTTACCATTTCTATAAATGTTGTTTCAGATTGAAAAATTAGTGCCACGTTCTGCAGATGGAAGGGCTGATAAGTACTGCTGTGTGTTTCTGCCTGACGGTACCGCCTCTCTGACCCCGGCCCGACCCGGACTCACTGTCCGCAATATGCTCACCGGCTTGTGTGAGAAAAGAGGTCTTCCTCTGTCAGACATCATCATCTACCTACAGGGCAAAGATAAAGTAAGAACTGTTGAAGTCTGAAAGTCTTGACATGTAGCTGCTGAGAGCTGCCCAATCAAAAACCAATTCTATATGTTATTTGAAATCCATTCAAAATCTGATTTTTTCAAATGCCTTTCGGTCAAGTAGTTGAAGTAGTTATTTTCGTCATTTAGGGTGCAACACAACTGTAATTTCACAGGAAAGTGTAATACAGTCTACAGCTGTGTGTGTCAGTCATTTACATTTAAATAGGACATTGAATATGTAATGAATGATGAAAGAGTTAGTGGCTTCGTGTGGAGCATATGGATGAATGTGTACATACAGTAACGCTTCTAATGCTTACAGTATGCCTGCCTCATTAATATGTCATGATCATGTGACATAACCACAGGCAAATCTTTCAGTTTTACATCCTCGCTTTCCATAAGCATGACAGCTACTCTCATGTATATTGCCATAATTTTTCTGTAACTGCTGATAGTGACAGTGCAAACAATCACTTTGAATCAGATTAATGTGCAGCAATAACAAAGCCATAGTCTTCTGTTGTATATGTTTTGTTATAATTGATTGTTTGTGTTTCTTTTTATTCATATAACGTTGTTAGATTTTTTAGTTCCCCACACTAATGAATATAGTCAACACCCCTTAAAGGTTAATGAGTTTTGACATCTCTTTTTGAATACCATATACTCTGTTGCATAGGGAAGTCTAGAATACACCCTGAAGCTGTTGTTTCTAACCATATATGGTAATAAAATATAATCCAGCTATTTGATTACAAATGTTATGTTGTAGCAACCACTATCTTTGGACCAGGACAGTTCTGTACTGAAGGACCAGCAGGTGTTTTTGGAACTGAGAGTAACATTTGCGTGAGTATTGTGCAGAAATAAAACTTATCAATAAAGACAATATTTTATCAGAAACACTTTATGGCTCTTTGTTGGGTGGAATCACCTACTTTCCTCAGGTGTTAATGTGTGCATGTGTGTTTGTGTTGCTGTTTTTCAGAGTGAAGGTAGCATTTACAGGTAAGACTGTTGCTGTTGTTGTGAGGTCCAATAAGACGTTGCAGGAAGCTCTCGCCACAATGCTTAACAAATACCGCCTCAGGCCACAGGACGCCACTGTTACCATGGTGAGTGGTGGTCTAGAGCAACTGGAGCAAATGCTTCATTTTGTTCTTTGTTCAAAATTAACAGTCGGACCTTTTCTGAAGGACCACAAGCTGCATGCAGGGAAATATTTAATTTTTCTGTTCCTCTGGTTATTATATTAAATTGCAACTGAAAAGGAAGGACAGTGCCAATATTAAACAAAATGATTCATATTTTCACGTCCCCAAAAACAAAAAAAAAAAAACAGAACTCAGTTTGGTTTATATGTAAAAAATATATTGAGATATCTATATTTGCCATTTGTTCTAACTTGATATGACTGCAGTAAGTGACAGGACATTTTTCGCTTGGGTTTTATTTCTGTGACATCACACTGGATAGCTCCTCACTATTCCCAAATCCTAGTCCACATAACTGTACATAAAGTGTGTCCTGACTAGAATCATATATGCTCACAATGTTTTATTCTTTCCTTATCTTTTCAGAGTGGAAGTGGACACATAATAAGTATGAATACAGCTGTTACATTACTGGCCAATAAGACACTAATTCTAAATAGAGGTAAGGATATAACTCATGGTTTGCTGCTGTCTTCAGGACATGGACTTCACCCATACTGGTGTGACTTTTGAAGCAGGAATGGGTTGCAGAGACAGATGATAGAGCACAGCTACATTCTATGCAGGGTATATGTGGCTAAGCATCGAGTAGTCCTGTTGTTCCAGTATTCTCTGGTTCTTCACTTAGTATGGTGCAGCAGCTATGCTTTTCCTCTGTCTTTGAGGCTCTATGTGTCTGGCCTTCCACGTAAATGACACAAGGAGGATGTGGGTGACTGTGGGGGAGGGGTCGGATTAGCAGGCCATAATTAGCAATCTCTCTGCCCGCCTCCCTGCATTCTTCTCTTCCGGCACATCTCCAGCATTAAAGACTTACCTGGATTATCTATAACTACCGCCAGCTTCAGTACAGGCCTCTGAGACTCTTCTGTCTCTTCTCTCTCTCTCATGCATGGAGATGACATCCTCCTTTCTTACAAACTTTGAGTCATCCCTGTGTTGCCCTTCCTTCTTTCCCTTTCCCTCCTAAATTCACCTGCAGTTTGATTGGTCTTTATATTAACATGTAAACATCATGAGTAGCTGCTGACATATTAAAAGCACAGTGAAGCATGTTTTCAATACATTCTTACTAGATGTAATGTTACAATGTCTCTCCTAGGCAGCAGAGGGCAACAGTGTCTGTATTGACATAGTCAATCTTTGACAGGGTATAAGAGAAAGAGTTTTAGGGCAGAGCTATTCTACTAAATGAGTTTAAACTAAACATGCTTCTTTTAATAAGAGAGAAACAATTGTCTCTTACAGAATCATTTGCATAAGTAATCAGTGGATTGTGTTTCGGGCTTCTGTTTAGATACAGCATAATCCACTAATATTTTAACCAGTCTAGTTAATAAAGGAGAAATCGGTATGAGACTGATATTTTTAGGCAAAATAGAATTTTTTCATCTTTGTTAAATTATCTCAGTAGAGCAGTTTCTCTGCACATTTTTACATATGCCAGTTTTGCACATGGGTATTGTGTTAAATTGGTTAAAATAAACTTTTATAGTCAGCTGACTGTTGCTTCGGTGACAATGACAATAAATAATGCTCTTTGCATGCACAGATACTAAGTTTGGAATGCATGTGGTGGCCGGATATCTTCATCTGATAAATTATGGTGCATGTCAACAGTACATGTGTAATTTGCAGTCAGATTAAACTGATTTGAAATTATGAGAAATCTTATTAGTTATACCAATAGTTCTGTAAAAGAATCAGAGTAATCATAACACAATAATAAGTGTAAATAATAAAGTAATTAAACAATAAGTGCAGTTGCAACTATGTCAAAACACCATGTTGAAACTTATTCTTATATGATTTTTATTTCCTTGATTATAATCAAGATCATATCTGCTTAACCATCTATTGAAATTGCATGCTTTGTCCAAAAATATGGCCATATATAATATAAACAACAATCTCTGTGCAGTAGACTTGATAGGCAATATGCATTCTGGCAGATAGAGGTTCAGAGTAAGTCTACATTTTTCTTTAGCGGTACAATGGAAACAGGCCAGAATCAAAACTTTTCAGAAACATTTTCAGGGGATTTAAAATGAGTCTTTCTTCTTTTTGTACTGTTCAAAAGAGCCCCAATGTCCATTTCTTCCTGGTAATGAGAAGCAATGGGGAGAGCCTCTATCCATAGACAAGTCAAAATCCAGGCTCACAATAGAGCAGCTCTGGTCCTTCCTTGGTGTCCTTATCGCTGGTCTGCAGACTTTAAAGACTATTGTTGACTGTTTGCTCCTGTAGGGATTCCATAATGTTCTGGGGAATCAGAGAATCTAGACAATTACAAAATGATCCTGCATTACTCCAGCATAGATATTAACTTAATATAAACCTGCTTTCCATCTGCCCATCATCTTTAGAGAGTTGATATAACTCATTCTATGACATGGTGATACAAAGCTGTCTAGAATCTAAAATGAAGCTTTCTGAAGTTGTCTAGGATGTTAAGTTAATGAAAACATATTTGGTAATAATTACTTTATGCTTTAATAATTACATTAGCTTACCAAACATATATATAAGTATTTACTTTGTAATATAAATCGATCCCTGTGGAAAGAACAAAATCACAAATGAGATCTCTAAGGCCCGAAACTTCACAGGGCCATAATCCCTGTTCAGACTTATGCAAGTCTGTTGAGTTTCTGAATCAACGCATAAACATCATAAGTCTTTCTTTGATCAATCATCCCAGCTAACAGTTTTTGATTATAAGAATGTGTCCCTTATGTTTCCATTAAGTAACAAAACATAAAAACATTTTTATGAAAGTTCTAGAAATGTTTAAAATGTCCAGTTTTGTAGATGTTGTATTTGCCTAATTGCTTGGTTATAGGAATAGAAGTAAAACATTTTTTATATTTGTAAAGTTTTTAAAATGTTCCACTAACCGCAAGAACGTTTTTTTAATAGAACTTTTAGAGAATGTTAGCCAATGTTCTGACAATGTTCCCTGTTAGCTGGGATCTGTCATTTTTGTTAAGGGCCATTAATTACCATATTTGCTATTTCCTCAGAGACACATGCCTTTGTTGCTAGCTGAGCTCATCTGTCCAGCTATGAGTAAGAGAGAGAGAGTAGACTGGTGAACTGGCTTATGGCTACATGGGCTGCTGCACTGATGAATCGAGAGGAACAGGTGTCAGCCATCACAGAACAGAAGGGGCTTTAGTGACGTAAAACAAACTGGTTCTGGATGGTTTTTCAGTCTGGACCTGATTTGGGCAGTTTAGAGGATTAATTGGATACATTTGTGCAGTTTCCTGGCATGAAATGTTGCACTTTTGTGTTAAAACTATTTAAGTGTGAGGTGTTAGTCTCTGTCCCTTTATAATTAGAATAATTTTGTGTATCCTTCAAAATGCAATGTTAATGAAGGCTGTTTATTGGTTGTTAATAGACTGTAGGTTCCAGCTGATGACAATTTTCCCCAATATGGTGTATGGTAATATATCCTATGGTTGGAGCATATTATCCCCAAAAGTTCAAAAACTTTTTTATAGCCAAGACTTACAACACGTTTACTCCAGTTAAAATTGCATGTGAACTTGACAGGCAGTGTTCATCATGCATTTACATTGTACAATTGCATGAAAAAGAGCAGATTTGACATTTTGATTATTCCTTTTGTATTGCAAAAACCATGTAGACTATGTTCTGAACAATATGAGGGTGAGTAGTTGATTACAAAATGAAAGACTTCTACCCCGTTTTTTTGTGCATGGCTTTCTAAATCCACTTGGCTCAAAAGTTTGAGACAGGTTAAAAAGACATAATGCTACTGAAGGAGGTCCAGTCTTGTAGGCTTAGCTGTGTCAATTATCCAGGGTTCTTCTGAGGTTTCTGGATGCTTGTTGCTTGTGTGTACATCAGTATGTTTTCCTTCTCACTGACTTTTATACCCAGCAGTGTTGTGTTTTATGATGTTTACACAGTGACACATTGTTTCTGTCAGCCCAGAACTTGTAACGTAGATTTTGTACCTCACTGATTTCTAGCACACAGTCAGCCTCAGCTATCATCATGGAGCCCTCTTTGTGTCACCACCAACAGAAACTAACTGACCAATCCAAGGAAAAGGTATACGTTTTCCTCTTCACTTCTTTCCTTATGTATATGGTCTTATATACTATATATACAATATAATGGTATGTTTTCTATACTTTATACTAAGAAGTATGGAAAGATTTTATATTGCAAGGTTGTTTATGTTTCACTAGAACTAAGACAGATCTCTTTCAGTGTTTGTTTAGTTGTGAGAACTGTTATGATGTTTTTGCTTGTGTCTGGGCTTCATTAAGAGGACCTTGAGTTTTCAAGAAATTACTAGAGGCTTTTCGAACCTTGCTCGACGCAACTCTCTACGGAGAACTCTTGGGAGACACAACACCCTGTCAGACAACCACCCACATACCCTCAATAAGGTAAAACCTTTGACTAATTTTAGAAGCACCCTCATCTCAAGAATTTACTAGTCACTCTGCAGTTGCTAAGCACATTGAGTTACTGCCAAGCTAGTCATTGTGGAAATGACTTTTTAATGTGTACCTTTTAATGTGATTTTAATAACATTTCCAGAGCTAATGGTGTTTAAGGGGACCAGCACCTGAATGATTTTAACCAACAGAAGTGCAGTTAACGTATGTGGTATTTTGAACAACGCTAAAGAGTGCTAATGTGGTCACATGTTATTTGCCTGTCCTCTCACAACACAGTATTCTTCACATTATTGCCCCTTTGTGCTTCAAAATCTGACTATATTAAAGTTAAGTGTGAATAGTTTTTCATAAGAATAATGGCTAAAACATTAATAACATCTTCAAACGTCTAACATTAAATGTCACACATATACATTCATGTAATTCCCGCTAACTTTCTTTAGAATAAGAATGAAATAAGAGCAGCCACGGTTTCACTGGAAAAAGTCTGAAAAGAGAAAAGAGCTCTTTCTGAAACGTGCCCACGCTTCCTCTTGTGGCATGTTACCATGGTAAGACTTCCTGTTCGAGCAGGAAGTTATAATGTGTTTAGAGCACGGCTCACGCGCATGAGAAACAATTCACTCATGTGCTCATTCATTTTATAAAGTACATGCAATTCTAAGGATATGTCTTTGAAAGGGAATAACATTGGAATATCCAATGGACTCAAGGTAAGTTCAAGGGGCTTCTGACTGTTAATCTGTGTTTGTGTGTGTATAGGCCTCTATATATGTGTATGAGCAAGTATGAGCAAAACTGGCCACACTTGATAACAATGGGGTTAACATATTTCTCACAAGAAGAATTTTTTGAGCATTATCTGTTATCAGGAGACGAGCTGTTGTGACTTGTTAAGGTGGAACTGTTTTCTTTCATTCTCCCAAAAAACGAAATAGTTTGCTTACTATTTTTGCACATCAACATGTAGGATATAAGTTCTACAACATTACCCTCTCAGAAATGAGAAGATAACAGAACAATAATGTCAGTTAATAAGCAATCAGTAAAAAAAAAACAAAAGTTTAATCTCAGACTCAGTTTTGTTGCTTGCAAACTCATGTTCCCTTGATCTCACTTGCTGCTTTTGTCTTTTTATTTGCCTGCTGGCACTGACTCAAACTAAATGTATTTTAAAATAAATGTTTCTTAATATTTCCAATACCAAAGATGACTGCACCCTATGATTCAACATTCATAACTTTAAGTAATGAATTTTATGACATCTGATTCATCAAATTACATCTCTGATCTTTCACTTTCACCCACAGACACTGGCTGTTTCTGATGGAGGTGAGTTAATAATGATTTTTTTAAAGGAGAAGGAATTTGAGTGATATGTTTGTCTTCATTATATATCTCTGAAACAACAAAGCTACAACTATTTTTTCACATTTTATACATGCGGATAACACAGCAGACTCTCTCACTTTATTATTGACCTGTTTACATCCTGTTTTGGGGGTAGCAGGTGTAACCGCATAAATTTCCTCTTTCTTTTCAAGTATCATTCTGAAACAGAGAGAGCCGAGAGACAAACAGACAGGCAGGCAGACGGAGCTATAGAAAGTCATGTGACTGTCTAGAATTTATGACTACAGTAGACTACCATAAACAACACCAGCAAAATCATCTGTGAAGTGTCTGATGCTAATCTTTCATAAAGTGCAACTGTAGCCCAGGCTTAGGGAAATTCCTGTACTGCGTATCAATGCCACAAAATGTTTGTAGTATCAAAATAGACAAAAACTGTAGAAAGATAACAGAACCGATTAGCACATTTTTACCCTGAGGAGATCTTTAACAGTTTAACAGTTCTAAATGGTACAAAAAGCTGATGATGAGTTTCCTTTTTAACAAATTCTTACAATATACAAAGACAAGATTTTCAGTCAGCTTGTTTACCCTTTAATAAAAAGCCTGAGGCAGTTGAGATTCAATGACAGACATGTTTGTACATTGGATTTTATTTCCAGAATATTATGTAAAGTGCCTAATGTGAAGTGAATTATATTCAGATAGTAAACTCCACAATGTGGGCCCTTCATTTGTAGAGGCTAAAATAAGTGAATGTAATTTATGCCCTTAGTACTTTGCACTTTCCATTAAATAAGGCCACAAAATAAAGACATATCAAAATAAAATTGCAAATGAACAACAGCTTCTAAATAAAGCTGTTGCTCAGTAGGACATAGCTTGGGCACCAGGGATTAAGTTAGTAAATGCATCCAGCTCTATAATTTTTGTGACCAAAAAAAGGAAAAGTGCCTCTATTGCTTTACAAAACATAATGGAACACTAAATTCTACTTCATTCATGGTAACTGCTATTTAGTGTAAATTCAAAAGATGTCATTGTGTATCATTTTATTACACACAATTAAAATGGATTTCACTGAACACAAATGGATTAAGTTTACATTGCCTGTGCCTCCATATCCTCCGTTTAATTTAGAACTGAACGTGCTGGAGGCAGACGATCGCGCAATGACGCAGCACTCTAGTAGTAACTCCAGTCTGCCCACTGTGCCCAGTGAAGGGGCCCGCGGGGTGGGTCAGGTGGCCAGCTGGGCCGTCAGCTTTGAAAGGCTGCTGGAGGACCCCATGGGTGTATGCTATTTCACAGTGAGTACACAAGCACCTTTTATTCAGTCACAACAATGACAGCAAGTATTTATGGACGTTGAAAGCATATCATTGCTGATATGCAAAACACATTGCACAGCAACTTAAAACAGCAGGTCTGTTATACAACTGGCTGACCAATATACTTTGCATTCAGAAATGAAAAGCAGAGGTGGTCTCCCAAAAATAAACCAGCCCTTGCTTCTCAGTGCCCATGTTGAGTACTTATTGACTCCTTATTAAATAGAGTGTCTTTGAGAGCTGCTCCCATGTTGCTTGGCTCTATCAGGCCCCTCTTTCAGAACTCGGTTTCACATTTGTTTACCAACCACGCAGTGTCATTCAACTCAATTCATTGTGAAATTTGTAAAACAAGAAAAAAGTGGTTAGGTGAAACAGCTCACAGCATGAGTCACTGTAATTATATGGAAATGAGGAGGTGTTAAGATCTTAGCAGGGTTGGAGCTGTGGACTGCTGGAAGTGTTTACTGGTTAACAAAAGAATTTGGTATTTAGTGTTAAGGTGAAAGAGATTGATAGAACCCTGTGAATTCATATTTTGGTGCCACATTGTCTTTAATAAAGCTTCTTTAATAACACACTGTTTGTAATAATGATACTGCTGATGGTGGCTCAGCTAGCAGAGCATGGTGCTAAAATGTATGTTGTTCCTTTAATGGACTGTAAGTAACACTAGATGAAAGCATCTGCCAAATGCTTAAATGCAAACTGTGTGTATATTGCGGACATTAATGTAAATGGTGCATGTAAGTATCAGAAAAATGAATATTATCTGTATTCATCCCAGGCATTCCTCAAATCTGAGGTCAGTGCTGAGAACATTCTATTCTGGCTGGCTTGTGAAAAGTACCGGAAGATACCTGCCCATCAAACTGAGCAGGTAATACACCACATATAGCACATATATCACAGATTTATGGTTATTTTAATCACTCATGAAAAAGACAGTTGATACAAATTTCTGTTATTTACCACAAATGTTGCTATTTTTTGAGGTCTAGTGACCTCAAACTGTCAAAATACAAACAATTCAACTATAAAAGCACCATACAAGTTGTTCATATGACTGGTGCACTATATTCAGTTTCCACTGAAAAAAACAACATATGGATTTGAATTAATTAAATTGAATTAAAACCATTAGGATTTGTCAATTTGGGATGAGCTATTCATTTGTTCTCTTAATTTCTGCAAGAGAGTTAAGGAATACATTTGTGACTTGCATTTTTAAGAATACATACATAGCCTAAAAATGACAAATATCATATGTTCAGATACTAATGTTTTACCGTAGTTAAGGAGGGAGGCTCTCCTGATTTACAACAGTTTCCTGTCCAGCAACGCAACCTCTCCCATCAACATAGATGACAGGGTACGAGTGGATGAGAGAGATGTACAAAACCCTCATTCTGACATCTTTGAAAAGGCCCAACAACAGGTATGTGATGTTGTGTTAATAATGTTTTGATGTATAACTTGATGTATAAAAAAACTACTACTAAACTACTAACGATACTGTAAGAATGTTGTTTGATGACTTTTAGAGAACATTAGCTAATGTTCTGAGAAGGTTCCCTGTTAGTTGAGATATGGGTTCAGTGGACTAGAATGATTAGGAGTCCCTGTGCTAATGCATATCAGTGCATTTAAACAGCAAGTGACTTACTGTCCATCTACACTGCTCTAAATGCAATAAGAAAAACAAAACACTCATCGAACACAAATCAACAAATCTATCCTCACTGCAGGCGAGCGTCATCCTAAATGTCCTTTCTAATTTAAATTGCTTTCAGCCCTGAGAACAATACAACAAACCAATAAAGAGAGATTCTTGCATCATTTCCTGCTAAAAACACCTGCATGGCTGGCCATCAGTGTGCAGTATGTTGTATTTCAGATAGTGGTGTATAGGTGTCCATAACAAACTTTGTAATTGCCTTAACCAGCATGTTTTTTGGGTGAAGTCAGTGCCAAACCACCACAAACCAACATAAACCTGCATGACGGCTTCATCTGATGTTTTAATCAGGGTAAAGCAATTAAATAAATAAATCCAGGAAACCCTTATGAAACCAGGTACCTTTGATGTTTTTTTTTGTGAAGCTTAGGAACAGACATCATGTTATACCTTTTTCATTCTATGATCAAGCTACGTTAGAAGCAGTGACGCAAACCAAGTTTGTTTAACAACAGACCGTAATTATGACTCAATTATCCAGAGCTACTAAAAGCAATCAAATTAAAAGCCCACCCTCTTTTGACTCTCACTTGAGCAGAAGTGTCCTTACCTCT
Source organism: Chromobotia macracanthus (assembly GCA_036877525.1). Lineage (NCBI taxonomy): Eukaryota > Metazoa > Chordata > Actinopteri > Cypriniformes > Botiidae > Chromobotia > Chromobotia macracanthus. The sequence continues at coordinate 5,657,713 of JAZGTH010000005.1, forward strand.
CCTCTTCTATCCCATCAACCTCCTCTCTTATTTCTCCAGATCTTCAAACTGATGAAGTTTGACAGCTACACTCGCTTTGTGCGCTCACAGCTCTATCAGAGCTGCATGCTGGCTAATGTGGAGGGCAGGCCTCTGCCAGGGCTGGACTCTCGTGGCAAACTCACTTCAGCGATAAACGCCAGTACTAGTACTTCACCCAGACAGCAAGTCAAAACTGACAACAGAATTAAGGAGGTACAGCCCTCATGAAGCTTTGAGAGCTTTTATGACTAAGTAGAGTTTGACTTATGTACCATATATGGACATATTCTGGTGGGGTTAGTTCAGTCTTTTATTAATTCATGAAGCATAATATAAAATAACACCAGCTTAATGGTGCTGTTGGCATAAGTGCTATGTTAACAGTGTTTGATGTTATGGAAGATGTAAGTGGAAGTGAAGTGCATGGATTTCCCTGGGACAAATAAATATATAAATTATTTATTCATAATAGGTTATTAAAATGAATGAATGAATTGAATGCACTGTACAGTAAGTTGCTTTGGATAAAAGCGCCTTCCAAATGCATACGTGTAAATGTAAAATTGATTGTTTTGCAGAGGTTAAAGGTCAAGCCAGGTACAGCAGAGGCTGATGATGTCATAGAGAGGAGGAAGGTCAATCTGCAAGGCATGATGGGAAAGGACAAACGCAAAGAAAAGCGAAGGTCCTGGGGAGGTGATGTTATGATGTCAGAAATATAGAATTTACAAAATAAACTAAATGTAGTTCATCAATAAATTTTAGACCATATAATAAATTGCTGTTCTCTGTTGTTGGTCACTTCCAGAATCATCTACCAGTTCCAAGACTGGACTGAAGAGCGGAGAGGTACTCAAATAAATCTTAACAGATCTTTAGTTTGTGTCCTAAAGCCAAGAAAAAGAAAATTTTTAAACCATTGCTTTCCCCTGAGATTTTAACCATGTTTGTAGAATAGTTTTGAATTCAACAGTAAATCTATGGTTCATATTAGTTAAAATGACTTTCTCCTCAGGTAATATCAACCAAAGACCTAATTTTACTTATAAATCAAATATACTATACTACTATACTACAAACCCATTGGGAATTACAGAGGGAACTCAAGGCGATTTTCCAGGTTACTCTACAGATTGTCATCATTACTTACCATTTCTATAAATGTTGTTTCAGATTGAAAAATTAGTGCCACGTTCTGCAGATGGAAGGGCTGATAAGTACTGCTGTGTGTTTCTGCCTGACGGTACCGCCTCTCTGACCCCGGCCCGACCCGGACTCACTGTCCGCAATATGCTCACCGGCTTGTGTGAGAAAAGAGGTCTTCCTCTGTCAGACATCATCATCTACCTACAGGGCAAAGATAAAGTAAGAACTATTGAAGTCTGGAAGTCTTGACATGTAGCTGCTGAGAGCTGCCCAATCAAAAACCAATTCTATATGTTATTTGAAATCCATTCAAAATCTGATTTTTTCAAATGCCTTTCGGTCAAGTAGTTGAAGTAGTTATTTTCATCATTCAGGGTGCAACACAACTGTAATTTCACAGGAAAGTGTAATACAGTCTACAGCTGTGTGTGTCAGTCATTTACATTTAAATAGGACATTGAATATGTAATGAATGATGAAAGAGTTAGTGGCTTCGTGTGGAGCATATGGATGAATGTGTACATACAGTAACGCTTCTAATGCTTACAGTATGCCTGCCTCATTAATATGTCATGATCATGTGACATAACCACAGGCAAATCTTTCAGTTTTACATCCTCGCTTTCCATAAGCATGACAGCTACTCTCATGTATATTGCCATAATTTTTCTGTAACTGCTGATAGTGACAGTGCAAACAATCACTTTGAATCAGATTAATGTGCAGCAATAACAAAGCCATAGTCTTCTGTTGTATATGTTTTGTTATAATTGATTGTTTGTGTTTCTTTTTATTCATATAACGTTGTTAGATTTTTTAGTTCCCCACACTAATGAATATAGTCAACACCCCTTAAAGGTTAATGAGTTTTGACATCTCTTTTTTGAATACCATATACTCTGTTGCATAGGGAAGTCTAGAATACACCCTGAAGCTGTTGTTTCTAACCATATATGGTAATAAAATATAATCCAGCTATTTGATTACAAATGTTATGTTGTAGCAACCACTATCTTTGGACCAGGACAGTTCTGTACTGAAGGACCAGCAGGTGTTTTTGGAACTGAGAGTAACATTTGCGTGAGTATTGTGCAGAAATAAAACTTATCAATAAAGACAATATTTTATCAGAAACACTTTATGGCTCTTTGTTGGGTGGAATCACCTACTTTCCTCAGGTGTTAATGTGTGCATGTGTGTTTGTGTTGCTGTTTTTCAGAGTGAAGGTAGCATTTACAGGTAAGACTGTTGCTGTTGTTGTGAGGTCCAATAAGACGTTGCAGGAAGCTCTCGCCACAATGCTTAACAAATACCGCCTCAGGCCACAGGACGCCACTGTTACCATGGTGAGTGGTGGTCTAGAGCAACTGGAGCAAATGCTTCATTTTGTTCTTTGTTCAAAATTAACAGTCGGACCTTTTCTGAAGGACCACAAGCTGCATGCAGGGAAATATTTAATTTTTCTGTTCCTCTGGTTATTATATTAAATTGCAACTGAAAAGGAAGGACAGTGCCAATATTAAACAAAATGATTCATATTTTCACGTCCCCAAAAACAAAAAAAAAAAACAGAACTCAGTTTGGTTTATATGTAAAAAATATATTGAGATATCTATATTTGCCATTTGTTCTAACTTGATATGACTGCAGTAAGTGACAGGACATTTTTCGCTTGGGTTTTATTTCTGTGACATCACACTGGATAGCTCCTCACTATTCCCAAATCCTAGTCCACATAACTGTACATAAAGTGTGTCCTGACTAGAATCATATATGCTCACAATGTTTTATTCTTTCCTTATCTTTTCAGAGTGGAAGTGGACACATAATAAGTATGAATACAGCTGTTACATTACTGGCCAATAAGACACTAATTCTAAATAGAGGTAAGGATATAACTCATGGTTTGCTGCTGTCTTTTAAAATTCACTATTTTGAGAGTTTCATCTCACCATTTGTACAATAAACAACCAAATCAATTTATCATCAGATTGTAAACAAGTAAATCTACTTTTACAAATATTGTGCTCAGTCTTCCCATTTTTCTTTGAGCTTCAATATATTAGCAATGAATCAAACAGGTTTTTCCACTGAGAGCCTCAGGAGTGCCGTCCTCTGTGGAGCACGTCACCATGCATTTGTGTTGTTTTGTCATTTTTTTTGTCCCAAAGTGGCATTAAACCTTTCACAATCTGGAGTGAATTCTGAGCCAATGTATCCTGTTGCATAACTAGCTTGGGTTTTATGGGATACAGTAAATAGGTATAATGTATGTTTACATTGTTATATTTATCGTGTTACAGGTGTTGATCAGGCCAGCAGCTCAAAGGGAGTCAGCTCACCTCCTTCTTTACAAGTGAGTCGAATTCTGCAGCCTCAGGCCAGCGGAACTCATTAGCTCTGTTGTAAAACCTAGTGAGCTGTCTACCTAGACATTGATTTAAGGCATCATTTTAGGGCACACTCTCGACTTGATGCCTGCTCCAGATGGTGACTGTATAATTATGTTCTCTTCAAAGATCCATTCTTTTAGACAGGCATCGCATATATGCATCCTTAGTGGAGAAAGCAATCCCAGCATGTAGTGTAATGTCAAGTTAAAATATATTGAAATATAGTTGCACTTCACGTGAAAAGCACTATTTTTGTAGGATGCAGAGTTCTATTTCCATGTGTCAGGTGTCAGAAGACAGCTCCCTATCTAGGCAGTAGACAGCAAGGGTCCTCCCTTGGGTTTGGTTAAAGCATTTCATTACCTCATTTTACTGTTATAAATCTGTCACAAGGATAGGAGAGGTGCTGTGGATGCAAACATGTTCCTTCCAGGGATTTCCCGAACACCCGCCAAACAGAAAAACCCTGGACTGAGGAGAACCTATGACATGGAGGGTAAAGATTATAATTGCTAATTGCCTCTGTCCTTTGTCTGTCCTTATATTCTAACACATAAATGCATCTATTTCTTCCTATGCTGGTGGATTATTCAGGCTTGGTGGAGTTGTTGAACCGAGCCCAGTGCTGCAGTGCTGATGATCAGAGAGGTCTCCTGAAGAAAGAACATCTAATGCTACCTCAGTTCCTCCAGTTACCTCTGGAGGAGGTTGAGGAAACTGAGACCAGCAGATCACTGGATTCCTGCTCCAGTATGAGCTCTCTTGAAATGGGTTCTCCTGCTATTTCAGACGAATCAGACCCTATAGAAAAGCAACAACCTGAGAGTGAATGTTCAAACTCAGCACGGGAAACTGTGGTGTGAACTCAATGGAGCTGTTCAAAATGAATCACGCTGGAATGTGGAACATACTTAATAAGTTTCATGTGAAAGTTGTGGTCTTTATTGATGGATGCTTGTTGTTTGGACTTTTTGATACAAGGCAATGCGATGAAAAATGGTTTACAGTCTATGTGATTCTGCACAGTGTTAATGTACAGCTGCTTGTATTTATTTCAAATTGATTCATCTAACAACAATACTTTGTATTTGTTTTCTTAAATATGTGGGTTGGGTACTGCTGTAAAGGTTAAACCAAAGTTCTGATGAAAGATTATGAAAACATGATTTCTCTTTAGAAAAGCTTACACTAAACGTGAATCCCTATTAATGGTAGGGATTCTTGGACAGGCTCTCCAAACTAGACTGTTAGTTGTGGCTCACCCAGTTGCGATGTCTCTTCCTAGACATACAGCTGCCCTGAGGGTGAATAAAGAGAGTGATAGAAATGAAAGGAGGTAAATTATAGGTGGGGAAGAAGTCAGTGAGGAGCCTAATGCACAGTGTGCGTGTGGTCTGACTGAGAGCTTAATGCTGATGGTTCCCCCGGCTTTCTTCTAATTCATAAAACATAAAGGGCCACACATAGACAAGTGCACTCACTTAATGAATGCTGTCCTCAAGAAAGCCTTCATCAGGGACTCTTTGCCCTAAATATTTATGGTCTCTGAATAGTGAGTGTGTAGTGAAGAGGTAATCGGCTGGTTTTAGAATCAAACACAATCATCCTCAGATGACCAGCCCTTAAGATGAGCCAGACAGAGAGAAAGAGAGAGAGAGAGGAATGGGAAAGCAAAGAGAGAGAAAGATGAGTGAAGGGGAGGGAGGAGAATCTGGAAGGTGATGATTCTGTCTTACATCACTGAGCATCTCCTCGTAAGGATACGATTATTGCAGTTCTAACTCGTTTGCAAAGGTCTGTTTTGTGTTGTTTTACTCTGAACCAAGCCTGCACACCTGTGGGTCTGTCCTCAATGAATATATGCTGAAAAACAACAGGGTTTGTAAGGTAAGATTGCTTAAACTCCAATGTATAATTTGTCTCTTTATGTTACGGGTCCTAATAATAAGCACCTACAGATTTCTGCCCAAGACAATTCAGTTTGCTGTCTTCTTAACACTGTTTGTGTGTGTGTGGTCCTTGAATTCACTATATTATGGGGACCAAATGTCCCCACAAGTATAGAAATTTTGATGGACTTTTGGGGACATTCTTGGGTCCCGATAAGGAAACAAGCTTATAAATTATACAGAATGATCTATTTTGAAAATCTAAAATAGCAGAAAGTTTTCAGTGAGGGGTAGGTTTAGGGGTATGGTTAGCATAGGGGGATAGAATATACAGTTTGTACAGTATAAAATCATTGTTTTTATACTGTACAAACATTCCATGTCTATGGAATGTCCCTATAAAACATGAAAACCTAAAGTATGTGTGTGTGTGAGGCATGAAATTTTGGAATAGATAGGAAATTTGGTCTCCACACTGCAGGCAAAACCTGAATCACAGGCACACATCAGTTAAACTCCACTTACCACAGTGTTAATTCTAATAAGCAGTCTTATGATGTGTATATGTTAGTAAAGACTGTTGTTATTTTGTCTTTTAAAATGCAGTTGGTTGTGGTTCATACTTTGTCATATGTTAAACAATCAGTTGGGTTGACCAACATGTGTTAAAAGTAAGTGTTTGGTGTTGTTAGAATATCTGACATTGTAAATGATTAAAGTTCTACAGTTTTAAATTAGAATGAGGTGTCACATGGTACAGGCTTACAGAAACCTGTCAATTCATTCAAAAGCTGAATATCTAAACCCCAAATACTTTTACATCAATGACTGAATTACATTGCAGAAGATAAAATTCAAGATAAAAATGACTCACAAACTGAAAAAAAAAAATCAAACTGATTTCCTGTGACTTATTGCTGGTCTTAGTAGGGCTCATAAAATATCTTTATCTTAATATTTTAAAACTAATCTTAAAACATTTGTGCACATTAAAACATGATCTGAAGTAAATAATTTGATTCACATTTGATTCAGATTTACTTAATGAAACACATTTGTCTTTCTTTTGGTCTGGATTTGCCAGAGAATTACTCAAACCAGAAGATAAAAAGTAGAAGAAAATTGGTAGTCATTCATTGTGAATAATTCAAAGCTTCACAAACGTTTTGTCAGGCAACTTGAATGAGTCAAGGTAATCATGTTCCATTACTGATCTGAATAAACTCAACAGTTGTTTTTGCTGTATTGTGGTCCGTTCTTAATGCTGTTCTGCAACAGAAAGTTTCCAGAACTGCTGAAAGATGAAACATCTCATTTGAGTCAGGTGACTGTAATCCAAACCCATCCTGGAAGGACACCGCCCGTCACATTCATTCTTTTATTTGTCAAGCTTCTGGAATCAGCTTGTTGCCATGGTAATACTTTCTGGTGATGCAGCCAGGAGAGCTGTGGAGTTCTAATTGGCCCTGGTCCTGAGTGGGATTTTGAAAGGCTGCTTCAATGTCATACTCTTGTTTGAAACTATATTACATTATGGATTATGACACAACATACTACAAGTGTGTGGCTGAACTTGGAGGCCATTTCTGTTTTTAAAACTCTTGCACTTTGCTTCCTCTCTCTTTAGCTATCTCGAAATCTCACTATCTCGCCCTCATAGTCTGTCTCCTGCCAGCAAATATACAAGCAACATACACATACACACACATTCATATGCAGTGTGAGGGCTGATGGTTTGATGAGTCACTGTCTGCTGTCTTATATGTGCTAACATTTTCACCCACCTCATATTTGAGGTCAGACTAACCTCATCTGGTGGCTTTCCTGCAGCTCTGGCTGGTCAGATATGCTTCTTTGCAATACTGTGTAGGGGAGGCTGGCATGGAAGCAATTTGAAACTAATTATTGAACCTGTAACATTGACACAGATAACAAGATGTTTACATTTGATTAATGATTAGTAAATATTTATTATGTCTTATAAGCATAGAAAAAAGTGCATGTACATTTTATATACCAATAGTACCAAATAAATCATTTGTAAGTGTACATTCATTCCATCTGTATATTTCCTATATGTATTTCAAAAGAATGTAAGCATCAAATGGTGTATTTGTAAAATGTATTGTATTGATTAAAGCTACCAGTGCTTTGTATCACTGGTCAGAATTTTAGCTTTGCTGTATGTGCAATTGAAGGTGTTGACTCATATCAATGAAAGGAAAGACTAAGTAAAGCACACTCACACTGCAACGAGAACCTGCATTCATCTCAGGCTTTGTTTGCCAAAGCCAGAGATTATTAAAGAAAAGGCATTTATGCAGTCAAATTTCTGAACAGTCAATAACAATGGTGCTTCAAACCAGCTGAGTTATATAAACAGAATGAGCCCAAAGATTACTTATTTGTAGCTGTGTACAGTCAAGGACAGCCTTCATAAAAGCATTTAGCAAATATCAATGCTTCTGTATAAGCAATTTTGACGAGTGCAGGAAGGCCTTAGCACAAAGAGCTTTCTGAAGCAGAAATAAACCTATGACTGGCTGAGATGATTTAGTGGCTAAAGGATGTTGTTCTGCTGTTCCAGATTTCTGGTCATATAGTACAAATGGAAACTCTAAGAGAAAATGCTCTCATGAATGCTTGCTTAGAGCAATAAAATGAGCGATTTTGAAGTTTAACATCAGGGATATATTTGGGCAAATTCCTGTAATAAAACCCAATTCTCTCCCTAAGGCATTTGGCAGAGAAATAATACAGTAGGTATGTCTTTGTCTGAACTAAATATAGCTTTGTTTAAACAATTATGTGCCCATGAACAATGCCAAAATAACAGTTTTCTCTATTAGCTTTATCAGTGCTTGCTAAGGCAAGCTTTACTATTACTTTAGGGATCTGAATAAACTTCTAAGCTCTTCACTGTGTAACTTGTCCAACACTGTTTGTATTTAGACAGGAACGATACCTTAAGTCATTTAACTTTTGAAAAATTGCATTACTTTTCTAAGAAATTTGATTTTCTAAGACTTATGATTTTCACCTGGTGGAAAATAAAATGGTGAAAAAAACCTGCAGGTTTACATTAAAAGAGGGCCAAAGGAAATAGCTAGGAATCATAATATCATAGAGACATGTTTGTGTGCTTTATTGACTTGAACCAGTGACTAAACAACTAGTAACCACTCAGGAATGCCCAGCAACCGCATAGCAACACCCTGGCAACTGCCCAGAGCACCCAAACATCATGGCGTCAACTTTTGTGTAGGCAAGCACCACTTACAATTTGTTCCCATCATGTGAAAATCAAGTTTTTTGGACAATTAAAATTCAGGATTCGTAGAGTTTCAAGGAAACAACATCCACAACATGCCTTTCCTGCTCACATGCCTTTTTCAGTCACAAATGTTCCACAGAGACATGACAGACCGAAGTGGTGACGACAAACCCATCTCTCTAACAAAGACCTTTGCTTTACTGAGCAGCCTATAATGTCTAAGGACCAATTTCTGACACATTTTGACCTATTTTCTTATTAATCTGCAAGGAAAGTGACAGTCTAAGATGTTTCTCTTCCTGCCTTTTGTTCACGAATGGTGTTAAATCAAACAAATGTGTTTTATCTCCTACATTCACAGGGAACCAATAGCATTGACTGCTGTACATTGCCTGAGGACTGATTTACCTTCACAAACTGAGACATGGAGAGCGCAGACAACAAAGTGAGTGGAAATCGTAACTTAAAATCCTTAATATGAAACATACTTTATTTCATTGATATATGTGGAACCTTTTCCGCTCTATAACTTTGTCTTATTTTTCTTCCCCCAAGGTGTCTACCATCTCACCACAGAAACAGGCGGTAAAGAACCGGTCCAAGTCCACAGAACAGGTACAGCAAGCCAAAAAGGTAATGCAGCTTCTCAGCACAGTACAAGCCAGGGTGCAGTATCTGTAGCAGACAGTATATACTGTCAGGGCATAACATAAGAATTCTCTGGATTTACAGATACTTAAAAACATTTGTGATAATTAAGTACACAAATGAACAAAATATAGTTTTTGATACTTCAATACACAAATCTTTGTAAAACATTTTGTGCCTTTGGTTTTCATTAGTCAGGCTGGTAGGTTTATAATGTGGGAGGGGCCATTTTTCTATTTTTCTATTCCTCTTCATTGTATCTAATGAATCCCACTCCAATTAATGGCACAACCTACAAGAACACTTAATGATCAATGCAACTGTCTTCTGTGCATGCTGATAACATCTATTGCCCTTCATAAGGAGCCACATTTTAAAAGCCAAAAGAAGAGTGTGACTGTATAAAGAATTTCTACAGCTGCCCAGCACCATCTAGTGATATGGTCAAAAATGTCTCTCTCTCTTTCTGTCTCTGTATGTGTGTGTCTGTCTCTTCCACCATGTGTGTATGCATTCCTCTTAATCCTCCTTATGTATTTTACATTTCTCATGTCTGCCCTTCTACCACAGGCCTTTCACACACCACAGAAATCTCTCCCAGCTAAACCAGAAACTGAGAAGCTGGAGGTAAACACAGAATGATGGATTATGGACAGCTTTTAGAGATATACTTCATACTTCAGATCAAAGAATAGTCCGGTCTGTGCTACTTTTGTCAGGGCTGTCAAAGCTGGTTTGTTTTATTAATGTTTGTCTTACACTGTTTCATGTCTTTGATTACTTTGTGTCTAATGATTTATATATTTCACAGGAGGCTACAGAACTGAATGCTTCATTAGAGGAGTTCAAATGACTGCTAGATTCAAACTTTGAGGCTTTGAACAGATCAACAGGAATTATGGGGAATAATGAGAGGATGACTCACTGTGTCTGTTTATACCATTGTGAGTTTAACACAGTGTAGTTGGCATAATTACAAGTAATTTGGAAAACAACCAATTATATCCATGTGTAGCTTCTTAATTTGTATGAGCCTAATAATGTATTAACAAATAAACAACTGCAAAACTAGATGTCACAGAATTTTGTCTGTAATGCATATTAATGTTAAAGTGGCTTATTTGTTATGTAAAAGTCTGTACATAACAAATAAATAAATAAATTTTAAAACTATTCTTACAAATCCTTGAACATAGTAGTATTCACGATAAACGTTTATTTGATCTTTTATCTGAAAAAAACATTTGCTCACTTTTCTATGATTAAACCAATTACACAGGGTTTTTATTCTAAGCACCAAATGTTATCAGCTTTTAAGTTTTTTTACTTCTATACAACTGCTGATTGTTCACATTGCGAGCTTTAATTTGCTCATAATTCATTCTGATTATTTGGCACTCAAGTTTCTTGGTTCGGAGAAACAGGAACAGGGCACCAGAGTTAGAGAATTCCAGTATCACAGTTACTGTGAGGACATGAATCAATCCTGTCAACCCTTCATTTCATTGTTTGTGGGTGGGCATGGTTGCCAGCTGGGTAAGTTATAAATGAAGAGAATGTTGTGGCATGGACACATGTGAAAAGTTATTTTTATTAAGTTCACACTGTTGAAGCTATATGATTATTGTGAATTTCTGACTAGGAAATAAGAAAACAAGAAAAGATTACAATAAAAAAATGAATGAGCAACATCTAAATGTGCGTAAATTAATAATTACGCACATTTATCAGAAGCATTAATCTGTTTAGTGAGATAATTCTTTGCAAAATGTTATATTTTTGTCATTTTGTCAATATAAACCTAAATATCCTTGGACAAGATGTGACGCACATTTGGTAAGCAATATAGTGGAAGATAATTAAGATTTGTTTTCAAAAAATATTTTAAATTAAGTTAAAATTAATTGTCTCACCACCATTGGCAAATCCTTTCTTGTTTTAATCATAAATCTCATTACATTAAATTACATCTCATTACATTAAATCATTAAATAAATTTATGTCTAAAACAAGATAGAAAAATTTGTAAATAGGCACTGAAACTTTCTTGAAAATTCTATGAGGACTGGTCCTCTTATATTCTGAAGTTTACTTTGTTATAGGGATGTTTGGATATTTATACTGGAAAGCAAGGTAAGCATATTAATACAATATTTTTACAATGCAGGGGAATTTGTGTGGGCAACACACTGGATGTATGTCTTAATTTGATTCCTCTTGAATTGCACATGCAAATTGATGGGGAGTATATCAGCAGGATGATGAGGCTTCAAGGGTGAGGTTATCTTGTTGTAGGGGTCTCTCAGTTCAGAATAAGTGAAAGGTTAAATGCAGCTCTCCCTGAATACAACTAGCTATATTTTATTTTATTGTTAGGTGATCTAAATCAACTGCATGTTATAGATCAATACCCATGAAAACATCTCAAAGGAGATCTCATGCTCTTTTTTCATGCACAGCAATGAGATCAAAAGGAAATGTCTTATTCTTGAATTTTGCTGCAGATAAAAATGATCATTGTGCTCAGAGTTGCTCAAGCACCAAAGTCTGCAATGAAGTAGTATATACTGGGTGTACACTATAAATGTAATGTAAAGTATTTGTCTCATGTATATCTACTTTATCTTCATTTCTTTAATGCAATTTTAGGATAAACATCCTAAGTAATTTGTGCATTTTCATGGATCATGCATTTTTGTGTTTAATATTAGAAAATGTATTGGAATGGAGAGTATGGTGCTTCTTTCTCTGGAATCATCTAATTAATCAATGTCTTAAAAAATCTCACCACATGGTGTCCCACTGTCCATTCTCTGGCCCTCAGAGTGACACCGGCATTAAAAAGCTGTTGAACAGTGAACAAAGTACTCTGTCACATGTAAAGCATTCTGCATCTAAGGCCTGGGACAATTTTATAAATAAACAACTTTTATTTCTCAATGTTTATCTATTTAAAATTACACTGAATAATACTGAATAACATACAGCTTTAACCCTAAACTGAGATGGAAGGTATAAATGAGATGAGGTTTAATAAATGCTTATATAAACATAGCCATGAGCAATAAAGCACTATATGACAAGTCAAGGTGGACCAATATTGTGCATTAGTCTTAGTTTTTTATAATAACATTTGATGATAAAGGAGGATGAGGGAAGAAAAGAAAAAAAATCTCAATTTTAATGTTGAGAAACAAAATGAATTATAATGCTCTTATAAAGAACATTATAGCATTTAGAGTTTAGTTCTTTGAATTCATGAAAATTATCTGGATGAGACCCATAGATACCAGCCTTTCATAATGAGGCTCTAAATTAAATGAAATTAAAATGCATTAGAGTTGCAAAAAGTGAAAATGCCACATTAAAAAAACATTTTCTTCCAATGACGTTTAACCGCAGCAAGCATCCATTGAGGAATTAATGATGGAAACTGAAGAAATTGAATAAAATGTGTTTCCACTTCCTGAGTTCTGGGTAAGTAAAAATGGGTCTCGCCGAGGGGAGTGAGATTAAAGCTAATTTATATTTTATCTAATTAACTATTTTTTCCAATTCACAAGTCATGGAACCAACTTCACTTTTAAAGACTTTAATGAGTTCTATAAAATCAGAATCAAGTACTGGAAATCATTGGGTTTAAATATGTGTATTTATGTATGTGTGTGCATATATGTGCACCTTATACTGTACAAACAGCACAACTCTGTTGTGTCATTGTAAAATTACTTGTCAAAATATCTAGTCATCCTAATGCCACTCAAAACATCAGAACACTGTAGCATGAAGTATGCTTTTCTGCATCACTGTCAATCCCACAATCCATCTTGACATGCATATCTAATGACCGTTATTTGCTAAATTTTATTTTTGATAAGTTGTTCATATTGTATCTATGGACAGATAAGTCTGCGGTGGCAATCTTTAAGGATAATGCTGTTCTTTCTAATCCAGTGGCACTAGTTGTGTTGGTACTGGTCACTGTCCTGATCCAAAGTTCTATCACTTCTTCCTCCATTATTGTCAGTTTAGTTTCTTCTGCATGTGAATCAAACATAACCACATTTCAAAGACATGTCAAAGGGATTGTGTCGTTCATAAACAGACAATAGCTGTTTATGTGTTATGACTACAATAACCATGACAAAGACTAAATTAAGTCTAAAAATAAAAAGACTAAAAATAAAACACAAAAAAAACAGATTTAGACAGATACATTATATCAGGGTTATGTCAGTGTCGTAAACATAGTATGTTACAAGTGATTTTAGGGGTAGGGACATGCTCATTCTAAAGAACATCTGACTGGGCAAAAATCTGTGTAGTGCAGATTGAGTCATCAATATTTTTAATTTGTTTTCCTGATGGAGGAAGCCTGTAAAAATGTACATGTGTATGTCTGCTAAAAGTTAACATATAAGATTGCCTTACAACTAATACACATGGATTAAAAGCAACACCTCCTGGGTCTTTAAGATTTTTAGAAACATTCTTAGTTCCTGAGAATTAACTAACATTTGTGGTCAGTAGCAGCTCCCCAGGACCTTTCCAAAAGTTGATTGCCAAAGAACAAATGTTGTACTTAATATATATACTTGAAATATGACTCCACTCTATTGATTATGTTTTTCAGTCTGTGACTCCACCTTTTTGATTGTGTCTTAGTCTGTATTCCATGTATTGCTGGATGTTTGATCTGCCATTCCCATCATTGTGGGCTCTAACATTGGCACATCTGTCACCAACACTGTTGTGGCTTTGTAGGCAGGGTAGAGAGAGATGTTCAAACAGTAGAGAGAACATATCCAACTGTTCACCATTCAACCATCACAAAAAGTCTGGAGCTCTTCACTGACACAGTCTGTGTGGGTCTTCAAAGCATTTTTGGGTCCCAGTCCATGATTGCTTTAACTGGTTGTCAGTTGTAGTGTTGCTACCACTGGAGTCCATCACTGGTGTGATGAGGGTTGCGTCACAAAAGGTGGTTATAGGTTTAATATTAAATATTTGGTTTTTGCATGTTGCTTGCTAAAAAAGGTATTACTGCGACTCTAACCAGTTATGCTAACCGGCCAAACTGACCACATGTGCCTAAGCCTAAACCAAACCATGAAAAGAAAACACTTATTTTGTTCTCTTTCAGCTGGATCAGTCAGTAATCGTAGGAATTTCAACAGGAGATAGTATAAAACAAGAGTCTGATAAAGGTTTGGTGTCAGACTGAAGTTATGGTGAGTATCAGTTTGCCTACAGATAATGACATCATCTACCTTTAATATCCACAGGTCCAAGATGTCAGAAATGTCATCTTGTGAATCAAAAGTGTGAATCAGAATGCTTGAAATTCTAATTTCAAGAGATGAGAGAATGAAATGGACTGGAACGATCGAATGGCCTTTAGCCATTTTATGCAGCACTTTTAAATAACTTTAGTTTTTTATTCACCTTTCATTCACCTCTGCCTTGAAATGCATTATGATTTTTTTATACCAAAAATGCCTTTTTTAAACAATGCACAGCATCCTTTTTCCTTCAACAAAACAAACTATGTACCTCTTCCTCATTTACTGAGCTCTGCTTAGACTAATAGTTGTCATTTACTCTGCATTAGTACAGTTTGTGATAGAGACCACCACTGAGTCATATGCTTGTTTAAAAGACTAACTACACTTTTGACATTACCAACAATAACATGCAGCCTTCAGACTGTATAAAGAAACAAGATACTTTTAAGTCTAAGTGAGATGTTGAGTCATCCTGCTGTATATAATAATTTGGAGGCAATGAGCCATGTATTTTTAATTACCTTTCCAGTTTTACAACTGGAGATACACAAGAGTTGTCACTGTGATGGAAAGTATCTCTATGTTTATCAGGGGACAGTCAAGAGCTAAAGCCTCTAATTGTAAATGGCCTCAACTTTGGTGGGCAATGTTTGTGCTGTATAAATCTGATTGGCTGAAATCTTATTCTAGTAACACATCCTGTAATCAATAGCTAATAAGCTAATTACTGTGAATGAGCACATGTGCCTATCATCCTTTGACTGACAGCTGTGTGTGGGTGTGTTTGATCAGGCACTGATCAGATTGTGGATGCCCAGTAGTCTCATCTGGTTATGGGTTTAATTCTTCTGGCTTCCTCGCTGATGGTGCTCTGCAACCGTCTTCTGCTGCTAGTTAAGCTTCTGAACTTCCTACCCCAGGGTCAAGTGGCCAAAGCCATTCAGAAAATCATCAACACAGGTGAGAAGGACCACGGCTTAACAACAAGGGTATTTTTTACTGGCCTAGTATTCCTAGCAGTTCAAAACCACAAAAAATGTGTTTATATATATATATAATAGTTATATATATATTTTTTATAAAGTTGTTTTTATTGCCTCAAAACTTTTTCCCTTATGAGGTGGTTACTGGAGGACCCATTGACATTCCTGCAGGAACTTTAATGGTTTCCATTAAGCACCTAAGCCTTAAGATTATTGTAGATTCTTCAGCAAACTGCCCTTATTGAAGGGGTGCTTAGAAGTTTTCCAGGGGTTCTGCTAGTGTTCTTGAGTAACCCTGAAGCCTGCCTCAACTATCTTTTCACTTTTACAGGTTTTTCATGAGATGAGCACTTTCATAGCTCAGGAGATTAGATGGAGTTCTCAGTTGTGTTTAATCAACTTTGTTTCAAGTGTTTCTCCTAAAATTGTTTTATGAATAATAGAAAGAAATGAGAAAAAGAAACAAAACTATTTACTACAGACTTTCTTTCTCTGTTTTGGCTGATTAGGTTCAGAACAGTTTGGTATTCCGTTTTGCTATCACTTCTTTAATTGGTGAATTGTTCCTTTCTGGGATTACTTCACACCATGACCAGGTCAAACCTGTGGGAGAGAACATTAGGGAACAGCTTCCGTTCTTCCTGTATAACTTACCTGTACACCTGGTTGACCCAAGACATTCATTACATCCACCAGCGCCTCTGAGTAATGCAGTAATATTTGCATTTAGACACCACTGAGCCCAAGAGAAAGTTAATCTGTAACCCTTACAGGGTCGACTGTCGACTTCCACTCATTCATATTAACTATGTAGTCTGTGAGCTTTGTGCTGTGAGAATCAATGTCCTGCTGTGACTCGCAAATAATGTGTGGGGTTTTGCTTAACATTGTTTCTCAAGAGCTCGATTTCTCAGCAAAATGATAGGGCGTAGATAATATTCTGGCGCATCAACAAATGAGATCGAGCGAGAGAGGGAGGGAGAACAAAAAATAGAGGAAGTGATAAACAATGACAGGAGATGCACATTTGATGGTATCAGCCCACTCTAATATATTTGCACTTCAGAGGGATGGAGGAGTGATGGACTTATATCGCTCCTGGATTTATCGTAATTAGCTACACAGTGATTAAACTCTCTAGTGAGGCATGGCGGCTGGATTGTGGGTCTGTGGCATCATAATTACATTGCCTGGGAAATCACTAACCCAAAGGAGTTTTGGGTTAGTGTTTTGTGAGTTACACAAATAACACATTGTTATTTGTGTAACTCACATTTTTCAAACATTACTGCTTTCTCTTAAAGGCAGACACACTGTTAGCCTTTTCAAACAGAATGAACCTTTACATAAGTCCTAATGACGGCTCCTGTGTGATCGTACATAGTCATTCAGTTTGCTCTTGACAAGGTTAGCAAAGTGCGGAGTCTCACGTACCTTGTGCTTTCAGGTGTTGATTTAATAAGAATTTAGCATGCTTGCTCTCTGACACTTGGCTTCAGTATTGGAATGACCAATCTTTCCTGCATTATCTAAGTCAAGCTGCTAATTTTATAAATAAATCTGTTTACAACACGTTCCACACTAATGATACTATGACTATTTTTAAATTACATAGTTGTTTCATAAAGCAAACCGTTATTCAAAATGTTGAAATTCTTAAAATTTTTAAAATATCATATATCACATGATAATCTGTTAAAATAACATTTCTGATATATATGATATATAACAAACTTCTACTAACATTACTGCCAGAATGTTTGGATAATTTTTAAAAATATTTAGAGAATCTTAGCCAGCTTTCTGAGAATGTTCCCTGTTAGCTGGGAATACATACTCTGGAGTAAATTCATCTCTTTTGCGTTCAGAATTTTAATGTTGCTTAAAACTGCAAAATGTATCTCTTACCTGTATCACAGTGGGCCAGATGGCAGTAGCCTGCTGCAACTTAGCACTCAGAACAAGCCTGCAAGCTGGGGAATTCCTTCAGCATATTGCATTCAGCACAAATTTTGGGCATGTTTTCACCTTCACCTGAGCTGCACAATCTTTTAAGTGAATTTGTAGTGAATTCTTTCCTTCTGTATTCATGTTTTCTCCCTCACAACGCTATGCACATGGTCTCCCTCTAGTTGCTTTGTGTCATTTTCAGCATTCTTAGCATACTACTTTGGTACCCGCTTCCTCTTAACCATCTTTCCACATGGCATGATTCCTGGGATGGCAACATATTGGTGGTTTGCTATGCTGTACCTGATTCTGAGTTTCTTCTTCCTGCCATCCATTGTCTATGCCCTTTTCAAACCAGCTGGCAGGTTCTGGTGGGTATCTGTAGACAGTGGGTTGTTTGCCTCTTTTGTGTTGTGTTGGTGAAAACATTACAATTACAAAAGCCTCTTTCCCCATGACTGCACATCTGGGAACGCCTTCCTCTGTGGATGCATTCTCTCAAACCAATGGATACCATCATGATAAGAGTCGCATTGTGCTGCGGGGAGGCATGGAACTGCGATCAGTCACGTGCCTCCTGAGGACCTTTCACAGTTGCGAATCCAGGAAAAATCAAGCACCTACGGCATATAATAACCCAGCTTTGATTTATGATTTTGATTGTGAGACTCAGGCTGTTTGTGGCAGACTCACTAAATGACTGAAGTGGTCGGCTACAGACTTCATATGTGGTTCTCACTGTCTTTTAGTCATTAAAATGGATTATCTTTTTATATAATGTAACCACATTAAACATTTATCCACCTTGCAATTTTTTTGGAAATTCCGAAGCTAAGCTGACAAGCACAAAAATGTATTTGTTATAATTATTAGATTGATATGAACACTCCAGCCATTTTATTTCATGTGCCACAGAAGTGTTATTTTCCCTATATGAACCTGGCTGTCACAGATTCAAGGAAAAGCCCAGTCTGACTAGAGCTTTTAAATTGACTTCCTTTAGTGGTCCCTATGGCTTCCACTGATAAGTCAATTTAAAACGTACAGATTGAATCCTCAGATACAATAATGTACAGAGTGAAGCATAAATATGGCTGACTGATTACAATGTGCAAAATTGAAATGATCCCATTCAACATATCTGGCATTACATTGACTTTTTACACTTCCAGAGCTCAACTTGATAGTGAGATATGTACTTTTTGCTAATTTAATAAGATAACTTGTACTGATATAATCTTAAGGAATTCTAAGCCGACAACTTCTATACATCTAGACAACATTTTGACAGGAAGTACACCTCTGACCTTCACTACAAACATTTTTTGAACAATTACAATTCAAAACATTTTTGTGACTGATATGAAGCTCTTAACAAAAATAAGCTTAAAAAGTTTAGTGTATCGCCTATCTGATTTAAATGTTATATTTGTAAACAATTACTCAAAGACACTGCACACATAGATACATATCAGACCCCTAGGAAAGTTATATTGCTGTATGAGAAGTACAGACCTTTTTAGAATATGACCTTGCGTATTTGACACCTTCCACAATATAACCTATGATTCCAGAAACAGCGAGTAGACGTGGGCTTTGAAGACTGCCCACTCAAACAAGTTACAGTAAAAAGACTTTTGAATACTATCTGTGCTGCCGGTGCAATTAAAAGTTGAGTCTGGCCTTGATATATTTTTCTCTAAGGTTGATTAAAGAGATTCTGTAGGATTCTGTAGTACTTGTGCAACATTTTGTTGTTGGTATTGTACAATTCTAATTGCTACATTAAAAGTGTGATAAATTGCTATTAACAATCACTGTCTTTAGAAAATAAGAGAAAAGATTCTTACACTTTTTGATAGAGATCAGAATATTTTTATGATTATACAGTAGCAACTATTAATGTAGTAACTACAGTTTTTTGGATTTTCTTATAACGTTTTTGTAAAGGTGTTCAAAAAGTTGCATGTTGTCTGATTATAGCAACCACAAATTTCACCTGTAAAAATCTACATTGTCTCTCTCTGTGAATTTTCTGAGAACGATCTATGATTCTCTGTGTTTCTATCCCTGAACAGATTTGTGTCTGCTTCATCTGCCTCTAACTGGCCTCAAACTGGCACCTCATTCAACACAACACATTTGATGCTATATGATGTGAAGAGCTACATTTTATTAAAATAGCTTTTTAAAAGGATGGTTTAGATGATACTTTCAAAAATATGCTGTTGGCTTTGAGCCCCTACTGAGAACTATTTTGTAGTATGATATGAGAAAATAAAACGGCCAGCAAATTTGTCTTTATAGACATGTTATGTCATGTTGTTCTTTAAGGTTTTATATATATATATATATATATATATATATATATATATATATATATATATAGGTAGGTAGGTAGGTAACAAGTAATAATAGCAAAGGTAGTTTACAGGGTTTTGGGCCTGAATTTCTTTCTCAGAAGCGTGTTCATTATGTTTCCAACAGTGTTCAACAGTGTTGATTATGTTTCCTGTCCTTGTTAATTACAGAAGAATTATTCATTCATTTCTATTATTTCTTTCCATTTATTTTTTTCATCCTCAGAACACAGCAGGGAAAAATTATGTGTTTGAAACAACATGAGATGAGGGTGAATAAATGATTGATTTTTCAGTGTTCTCAAACATGTTGTAGTATTTGTGAGCTGTCTTTGGATACAGCGATTCATTTTAAAAGAGTGTGACAGGAGCAGGCAGGTTATAGGCAGTTCCAAATGAGGAATTAATTTGGTCTGACCTTGCAATGCTCGCAGGAATCTGCAGCTCCAGGGCAGGTTCTCCGGGCCAAACGGTGTGGGAGAAATAGTAGAAGTTGCATTAGTGATCAAGCAGCACATGAGTTAATTAATATGAGGTCTAAGGAATGCCACAGGTCTTTTCTGCTCTTGTTGAAGAGTTTGGAGTCAGATATTATAGTCCTTTATTTTTTGGATATCTGTAATGACAATTTCAAAACTTACCACAGTGAACTTTCAGCCTACACTGGGGTGGTGATACAGCTGGTCTGTGCATTAGGAGGACGTAAAGACTGCAGCTCTTATAGCAGACAGCAGCTCTTGTAGCAGTGGAAAAAGCTTAACAGTCAACAACTCGCATTGTGGATTACATTCTTTCAAGTCAATCATTCAATAAGCCTGAAGCACTGAAAAGCTTTCATAACCAAACCACTCACTGTTGGCAGAGATGAAGTATGTGGCAGAAATGAATGCTGCCTGTCACAAAATTCCTGTGATTTTTCTTATAAGACCACATTCTTTCATGGAAAACTCCAAGTAGCTCTCTCCAAAATGATTGACTTGGCAAACATGTTGCAGATTTGCTGCTAGGCAGCCAGTTTATTAAGCTGCACAATATATAAGCAGTTTATTAACCGCACTGAGATACTTTATTGACTTTATATTCAAACAGAACTGACAGTGGTATCCCAGCTGAGTAAGGTCCTGCTGGGGGATTGACTTCTGCATTTATTGGCATTGAACGAGGATCATCCAATCAGAACTGAGAGTGAGAATGACAGGATATGTACTAGATTTGTGTTGTGAATATGTTGACATGTATTATGCTTGAATGACATGCTCTTAATCAATCTTATCAAATCAATAATGACCTTTGGTGCTACATCACTTTTGTGGAGCACTAGGGAAGTGACCCTTAGCATTATAGGATTAGCATGCCAAACATTGCATTAGCAGCCAGTACATTAGAGCTTGTTTTTTAACAGATTTGTAATCTTATTATTCATTTAATTAATATAATTTATTTTTGTGTTAATAAGTGATGGAATGGAACTTTCTCATATAAATTAATAAAATATTTAGTGTGGCTCCAGGGTCTGATGTGCCAGTGGAGGTTTTTTGATTAATAGACACCAAAAAGTGGTTTTCTTTTGAATCAAACAGACTGTGGAATATCTCTGCATTAGAGACTTATAAAGTGTCACATATGATGATGTATTTGGTTAAAAAATTCCTTTTAGATCAAGAAGAAATCCACATGAAAATTCCTATACAGTAGGTAATAAAGGAACTGAGTTTGTTTTTTGTTTACATAGCATTACTTTTTCTCTGTTACTCATTTAGAATACAGATTCAATTCACTCAGACAGTTTTTGTCACTAAAATCATTAAATTTCTCTTCCAGTCATCAAAATCTTTGTTTTGACAAACTACTTGATGGGAATGTGACATACAAATTAGGTTCTGCCTTTCAGTGGTCTGTAAAGATATTGTCCAACCAATGGCAGGCTAGGAAAGAGTGTTCAGTACAAAAATAACCAATCACTTTTCCCTTCAGTTATTCCATTTGATGACATCATTGATGCAGAATGTATTTTTGAACAGCATCAGAATATCCAAGATATCTTGCATATGCTATAAGATATATTCCTGCTTCTTAATAATGCACTGCTCTCCTTATGACAGTGTATCCACTGATGGAATCACCTACACAGTTACAGTAAATGGGTACACTCCTAGTCACCTCCCCCTCACTTTTATATAAAGTGCAGTGCGTTCCAGCCACCTACACTGCGCATGTTCCCAGCAGGTCCACCAGGAAAGAAACACGCTGC
This sequence comes from Chromobotia macracanthus, assembly GCA_036877525.1. NCBI lineage: Eukaryota > Metazoa > Chordata > Actinopteri > Cypriniformes > Botiidae > Chromobotia > Chromobotia macracanthus. The sequence continues at coordinate 5,679,913 of JAZGTH010000005.1, forward strand.
TTCACATCACACTGCATGTCTTTGATGCTCTGAGCTTGGGCCCCATAGTTTGCAGGTGTATTCCACTTCATTACATGATCTGAATGTTATGTTGCGCTCTTTAATTTCAGAGGTGCAATAAAAAGAGAATTTCCATCTTTAACATGTGTATCTGTGTAACTTTATTTCAAGCAGGCAAAGTACAAGGCACATAATAGAGCCATGTCATTATTTCAGCCTACACAGGGAAATCTGCTGCCAGTGATACTAAACAATCTGTCCTGCTCACTTATATATAATTCACCTGGAAAAGTGGATACAGCTTGTATTGTGGAAGATGACCTAAAATGTCATTTCCATACATGTGTTTAATTGAATTTCATAATAAGGCCCAGTGATTGTTAAGAATTTGAAAGTATTTCACAAATGCCAGCAAGGTTATGATTTACACATTAAGCCATTGCATTTTCTTAAATGTTTTTAGGACCTCTATGAATGGCATTCAAAATTTCGTTGTGGTAACTAATTAGATAGTAATTTATTTACAGTTTTAAAACCCCAACCCCCTGAGGTTCTGATTGTAGAGCATTGAATATTTATAAGGTTGAGAATGTCAATGTTTGAGGTATTTATTGTTGTCTTGCAATTTGCATAATAGTACTCTTACTCTTTGGTTAACATTGGCAAAATGTGACTTTGTAGTTTGACAGTTTTGGCTACAATATGTGTTACAATATGCTAGTTGATGATTCTAAGATAAGAGACTGGTTTGATTATCACACTAAATTAAAATTACACCCATGCACAGTGGGGCATTATTGCATTGGTCCTGAATTAAATCTGGGGATTCTTGTCCTCAGGGTGGAATAAGACCCAGTGCAGACAGTCATGAAAGATTAAGTAATCACAGCTAAGCAAATACAGGCTAAACCTGCAGCATTTGGAACGCATTATGTAATAAAGTAAAAGCTGGTTGCTGTCTGCTTTAAGGATAAACAAAGCCACATGAAACTGAAACACATCTTTGTAGCATGCTGCCATTCACATTCTGCTGTGTTGCAATCAGTTTGCAACTGTTCCATTTAGTTTCTGTCTCTCCATTTATTGTTCATTAGGGGTTTAGAAGTCTTATAAAAAACAAAATTTAGCAGCTGAGCATAAGGGATGGGGTAATTGTAAACAAACATAAAAGTTTAATGACTTGTATAACAGGCCTGATAATGCACTCTTTTCGCTGGTGCTTAAAGGCTAAACACTACATTGTTTCTGCTAATGTCATTTTTCTCTGCTTGTATATGTTTATACTAGAGTATCCATAAGGGTACTCTAGTATAAACTATAAGGGAGTACATTTAATGAACTTCATATTAGCTATGTGTGATCCAGGCAGGCAGAGCCCTCAGGCTATACAGCAGTCTAACTGTCCTTTGGGAATTTTATCCAAGAAACAAAAACATCTAGCAATCAATGTGTTAGTGGGAAGTACAGAGACAGCAGAGTGCAGTGTTATATGTCAGGGCCCAGCTACAGCCCAGAGGACCACTGAGAAAATGCCTGTTAAAACAAACATACAAATGCACACAACATCATGAAAAAAATATTGATTGTGTTCAGAGCATCTCATAGAGTTGCAGAGAGTTAGACACAGTTATGTTGCTATCTGAAATGCTTCCAAAGTCTATGGCAGAATCACATATGTATCGTTTATGGATAAGGCAACCCAAGAAAACAATAAAGCAAGCTAAGGAAAAATGTGAATGAAGTCTAATATATTTCATTCAATACTGAAATGTATTAATAAAAAATAGTTCATCCTTATTTAAAATAAACATTTTGCCCAATATTTGTATGTTTTATATAGATTTATATTTATTATTACAAAGTACTGAGAAATTTAAATTAAGCATTTGTATAAATGTTACTCAATTTTAACTTAATTTTACCAAAAGCCAACACATACTTGAGTAAAAGTCAGAAAGCAATGAAAAGTGAACTTTTCCATAGCTTTTATACTAAAATTGAAAATCAAGAGGCAGTTTTAACCTTCGTAAAGCAACCTGTTTAATAATACATTTCTCAATGTCTTGTGCTATGAAAGACTGTAGGACACAATAGATATTAAACCAAAACTAATATCCTTAAACCTGACAACTGAAATTGTTAAACTTCAAATTCAGCAGCAGCTTGACATTTCAATTTGGCTGTTTACAGATTGAACATCTATCGTGTTAGCAATCTGTCGAGTCAAATTGGACAAAAGCTGGGCTGTGGTGACAAATAAGATAAAACATTATTTAATAAAGTAGTTTTTTATTAATTTTGTTGTGGTACAATAGCCCTCACTTTTAAAACATCATAACATTCAATACAACCATCTTACCCTGAAACCTGTATCAATTAAACAAAGATACAAGGATGGCAACCCAAACACACAGTGAACTTGGCTGACCTGTGATACGCTTCTTCGTGTGTCTTAAAAAATCATGCTTATGGTGATATCAGTAAATACCGGCAAATTGACTAGCCTCAAAATAGACAGATTTTTGACAGTGGTGACCATCAAACAAGAATGTAAGCTCATTAGCTGATATTCATTTTGTCCATCCACTATAGGAAGAAAATTTCCCTTGTGCATCTATTGTATATATGTCGTTTTTCTGTGGACAATTATGTTGCTTATAAGTAACTGGATCACTAAACATAAACTTCCCAAATGGCCTCCCACTCATTTCTCACAGGAAGAGCACCACAGGTCTGTTTTCCCTGAAGAGCCTTACTTGAGTGTGAGTGAAATCTTCATACGCTCAATCAGTGACTGCTGTATAAACATGCTTTGTTAATTTACAGTGTCCAATTGACGCAATGCACTTGATGAGGGGAAAAGTCTCAGGTAGTATAACAAAATGTGTTATCACTTCTTATCACAGTACTGTGATATTATGTATTATTGATGCATATGACAGTTTAATCATAGTACAGTTAAAAAAGTGGCAGCTAAATGACTGGTTTAGGAGCACCAGGTGACATAAACGATCAAGAGAAGGCAGGTTGATTGTTATAAAGTAAACTTTGTGAAGGTAATTTACTGTTTAAACTTTTTCAAAAATCCTATTTGAACAAATGAAAGCCAATGATTCATACTTAACAACAGATAAGGTTGAAAACACCTACAGTCATCCTGGAGTTGAAGTTCCACAATTTGCATTCTGCTAGTTAGCATTTCACCTTTATAAACAGATCATGTTCATAAACAGCAGATCATCCTTCCCCACAGTTTCTCAGTTTAAACTCTAGCTTATGAGCATCTTTGTAAAGCATACAGGCCATCTGTAGGTGTAAATGAGCTTTACTCAAAAGCATCAAAGTGAGGAGGCACATGCCCCTATTTTTTAAATAAGTGGATTTTAACTGTAATTTCATCCCCCAAATCCCCATTATTTGTTTCTTAACTTAATTACATACTGTAATTACAAGATGTTGCACGATTATTGTAGACAAAGTGTTAACTGCTGTGGTCCTAAATTTAGTCAGTCCACCTTGTGATCATTTGCTCTGAACTGAAAATTCTGTCATCATATTCTCACCCACCCACCCACCAACCTGTCACTTAAAACTTTTGAAACACAGAAGAAGTTTTTTAAATATCAAAGCTGTATTTTTGAATACAACAAAATGCTTGACAATCATGTTAAGTGGAGTTGATGTGTAAATACTCTGAATTTGTCCTCTGTTTAACCTATCCAGACTTCACACACAGTGGAGTAGCGGGTTGTGAACACACACCTAGGGCAATGGGCAGCATTACAGCACCCGGGGAGCAACTGTGGGTAAAGTGCCTTGCTCAAGGGCACCTCGGTTGTTTGCAGGAACCAGGAAGCTTCTGGTTCAACTCTCTAACCAATAGGACACATTTGCCCTTGTAATTCAGCTGTTCCTTTTTAATTCTGACATGAATTTTAATTCTAAGTCCTCCAGTGAGACCAGTCTAATTTTCTCTTTAGGCACACACACCTGGTCCTTCACTGTGTAAGATCACTTTCAGCAGCAGTGCATGTCCTCATAGACACTGACATGGAAAACACGCCTGCGTGACATGTATGCAAAATTAAGAATCCTTGATTTTTATGGGCTTTTAAGTTTTTCATTTATGAGACCTAATTTTTCCATCACAGAGCCCAAAATGTCCAATAAACTGTAAACTCTTGATTAAACTTGACAGCCAGAATAACACTTGAATTACCCTCCTCCAGACACTAATAATTAGAAAGAGGAAAAAACTGAGAGACAGTATGTAAATAAAGCTCTCATGTTGTGAAGTTTGGCGGGGTTGTCAGAACTGTCCACTGCAGCCGCAATGAGCTTTAAGTTCTCTTTTTAATTCCCTGGGAACTTCCATATAAATGCTTTATATTTTCAATTAAAACACATATTGTGTTTTTTTAGAAGACACATTTTATCCTGTGTCATCTCTCTAAACAACTGGCTCAATTACCTCAACTTTACCTCACAGAACTCTTTGTCTGAGAAGATGAAGCAGTCATGATCCCCATGTGACCTTTAGAGATCAGCGTAATAAACGGCATGTTAAATCATGGTGAGCTAGTTTGACAGAACACCCTAACAACAACAGATGAATGTCAGTCACAACACTTGAATGTCAGTCACAACATCAAGGTGGTTGCATAGAAACACCTTGGCAACCACCCACAACAACCTAGCACTGTGGCAGCCGGTGTTGCATTGTGTTAAGCTCCACTCATATTTTCTTTGGGAGGTCTGGTTATCTTTAACTGGTTATCAGTATGCTATATAACATAATTATTGGTTACTAATTGTAGCCTGGTACACAACTACTTATGTAACTATTTTCTTTGCCCTGGCACAGCTCTTTATATCTTCAAGTTTCCTTGGCTTGTTTCATTTCTCTGGTGTCTTTATTAGGTCACATTGGGCCAACAAGTCTTTAAAGTCATTGACTAAACTCCCCAGTTCCTTCAGGCTTGCAAAGACCAAACTAAACATTGCTGAATTGTGGTGTGAAAAAAGTATCTCCACATATTTCTGTGATACTGGTCCCTAGAAGCAGTTCTGCTCCCACAGGCTAATAAAAAAAGCCATGGGAGCAGTCATTTCTCTCATCTTCTGCCTCACGCTATATTCAGTATGTACTGTATACTGTAAGGTCAACTCTGCACACAGTGTAACTGAGTTAAAGTCATACTTTGACAAATGTCAGAGCTTGCAGTGGACACATGTAAACAAACTGTATATGTTTTCTTAACCAGTTGTTGGATGACCCTAGTGAATTGCTTAATTGGTTTTACAAGCCAGAGCTGCATAGCATGCATTTTTTTATTTATTTATCTATACATTTATTACATTGTTTTTCAGACAGCTTGTGGCATTAAAGAAAAGTTGGTGCACACTTGCGTCATCTTTGAGAGCTTTGAGGAACATCTTGTGGAAAGAACAATGGTTATTGATTTGCTTGCAGCTCTGTCTTTGATATGTCTTACGATGTCTTGACAGTCAATATTTTATACCCTGAACCCTTTGAATTATGTAGGGAATCCTCTGAGGAAAGAATAAATGAAGGAATGAAAGAATAATTAAATAATTAGCAGGTCATTGGATCCTATTAGAAAACTCTGTTCGTTAATCTTTTTCCTAAACAAATAAAGAGCAGCATGTCCAGAGAAAGGTACCAAGCCAAAATGTTTTCATTCTCAAAATGACTTTCATTCATTAAGTCAAATCATGACATATGTAAACTAAACTTCTCTCAGATTTGAAATCGTGCCGAGAGACAGAACCCAGCAGTTTCCATGGTCACCAGCAGAATCATATCCATCAGGAGTGCAGCCTAATCCATCCTGTCTGAACACACATGATTCGTTCTCTTTGCACTGGACCACTTGGTTGACACACTGCATGTGTTCTGTATGGAGCAGACATTGTGGGTCTATAAAAGTATGTATCTGCTCTGCATATCATAAAACGCTGCATTTTTGGTTTTCTTGAGACCTAAATTATATGCTTAGCTTTTCATCTCAGTGAATCAGTTTTAAAAAAAGTTTTCTGCTTTGGCTCTGAGCAGGATTCATCCTCAGCTGTCAGCTGTTTGATAACGCTGCTCTGTTTCCTTTCGGGTGTGATGTTATCTAATCTAAAATATGTTTCAGTCAGGACATTTACTGCATCTTAATGTGACTACTGAATCTTCCATTTGTAGTTTTATTTGCACTTCCCTAAATTCAAATTATCTACTTGCTCTGACACATTGACCAATGGAACTTATGTTAGTGACAATTTATAGCTTAATGTAAATGAGCAAAACATGATAAAACTAATCTCCCTCTGTCTGGAGACTTTGTATTGTATGTCATCCACAAAAACTTACAATGATTTAGTTTAAAAAGAAACCGATTGCAATAACCACAAAGCATTTGTGAGAATAATCACAATTAATGAGGCCGTTAATGAGGAGAATAAAAGACTACTGACAAGGTTTTATGTTACTGTCAGAGAACATGGTAAGAGGTAATTCCCACCTTCATTCAACAGCCTTCACTCATAATACACTGTGGAGAATAATTATATTGCCAAGCTTTGCACAAAGCTGATATGAATTATCTGTAGCTACAGCCTGAGCAATGCATCACCGCTCTAGGGAATTTCCCATGTGGTTTGAGTCTTAGTTTGACTTAAGATGAAGACAAAAAAATTACCTTACGACTAAGGTAATTTGTTTGATTTGATTCCTGCTTGATTAATGTATCAGTATATGACATTGGTTCTTTCATAGTCATAAGACGTTATATGCCAGAAGTCGTAAGTTATACTGGCTAATCAGTCAGTGTCATGATAAAGATGTATTTACTCTTACATGGTTGGTAATGCAACATTGGGCGTTACACCATGCGTTGACTGATAATTAAGTTTGTGATGATTTCCTGTACTTGAACTGTTTTAACAAGAGATACATTATTGCACATCTATTTGATTGGGATTGGTTGCATCTATATTTGTATAAGTTCCCCTTAGGCATGATATCCTATATGAGCTACATGTCTATTATATGGAATTCTAGTCACAGATTACATTAGATGCTATTAATATATCAGTTAAAACCACTTTGGATCTGATAGAATCATCTATATCTGCCAACAAGTTATTGACAACAAACCAAGCTGTTAAGGCATTATCATAGCCATCTGCTTTCTCCCAGAGATTTAAAAATCGATAACACCCAATACAAGGCAGGTTGCCAAACTCTCACCAATTATGTCCTCTCAAAAGTCATTTCCTGAAAGAGTCAAACAATTGTCTGAGACACAGTCTTATCTGAAAGAGATTATCATACCCCTCAAACATAAAGAGGATATGAAAGAAGAGAAAGAAAGCACCACTGTTTGATCAATGCAAAAACATAAAAACTTTTCTGAGCAGCAACGTTCACTTGTTTAGAGAATGCAATTTATTTTAATTTAAAGGAATGTACAAAAAACATTTATTTAAAGGAATGTAAATGTAACTAATCTGTTTAAATTAATCTAAATCCCTCTATTCCTCCATTCTAAATTAAGATTTAGAGAGTACAAATTTTTCTTCTTTTGTGTTCCTCAGAAACAAAGAAGGTCATTCAGCTTTGGAATGACATGAGGTTGAGTAAATGATGGAAAAATGTAAATTTTTAAGTTAACTATACCTTTAACAGCTCACAGTCAACGATCTGTCTTATTTGTGTCTGTTACTAAGGACTTTTCAAAGCAACATCACAAACAAAGTGGATATATTTTTGTATAGCACTTCTCATAGCGTGTTTCATAATTCATAAATGTTTCGAAGCTGCTTTACAGAAAATTAAAGTTCATTGCCATCTTTCATTTTCTGTGAAGTAGAATACAATATCCGCTTGTAAATGTGGCTTTGTAGACTTGGCTTGTTGGCTTGCAAGGCAAAATGTTCAATGCTCTCGTCCTTTGTAAGTCGCTTTGGATATAAGCATCTGCTACATGACTAAATGTAAATGTCAATGTATTGTAAAGCAGCTTTGAAATGATATGTATTGTTAAAAATACTATACTATACTACTATACAAATATATATGTTGATATATGTTGATTTTATGTATATTTATGAGAAAAATGTGTCTCCTCAGCTGTGAAACAGCAACCTCTGAGCAACAAACTTATCATGTGGGATAGTAAATGTGTAGTAAATGTGATTCAGTTAGCTCCTCTCAGACCTTTTGTGTCTCTTATGTCTCTTCTCTAACTCTGTCCAAGCACAACATGTCTAAATTCCTCCTAGTGAGCCTACCATCTCTTTAGATTAGTGCACAATATGGTACTGCATGTGTCTACCCTCTCATCTATATACCAATGATACCTATTTGTATTCCATACTTGTAGGTTAGTAAATACAGGATTATGTCTCATATTCCTTTATGTCTCTTCTTTGGAGAGTTCAACATTGAAAATACTCTTCTCCCTACTATTCAGTTTCAAATCCATCAACACACAAAAATACAGAATGTAGACTTACACAGAAGTGGACTGACTTCTCACAATTAATGTTCTGTCTCTCATTCACTGTGATTTTGTCATTCCACATTCTGTTAAATGCTGCACATAAGAGTTTGAGTTTTTGGGGATCTTGGCATTAGAAAACATTAAAGTAAATGTACATAGTTGGGAGAGTAAAGATCTTTTATCAGTTTAACTGCACACAATGAATCAAACTGAATGCAAACTGTCCCCATTTGCAAGTACTGTGTAAGTCTGCTTGTCTACATTATGTTTAATAGAATTTTCAAATGAGTTATTAAAAGGTAACTCAGAAATCATGGTGTAAATAACAAAACTGTATGCGTCATGTCAGAGGTCTGACCAGGTATTCCAGTTTGAACCTGGCTTGGGTCATGCAGCGATCCAAACCCTCTCACTCTTTACTTCCTGTCTGTTTCAATCACAAAATCATTCATTCATTTCATTCATTTTCAGTTCTGTTGATTTTTAAATACATGAATAGATCCAGATACAAAATGATGAATGCTGCGTCATTGACCTACTTACACTGGTAAACTCTCCTCTAATTTCCTGCAGTCTCTGTTATACCTGCATTGACATCACACCTGTCATTAACAACGGCCGGAACGCACTGTTCTAAGTCATGTGGCTCAGTCACGAGCGGCACAGAGACAATCTGTGTTTTTCAAATAAGAGGACACAGTGAGCCGATCACATTTAGCCCTTAAATGACTCTTTATCGAAATCCAAACACCTACTAAAACTGCAGCCATCCGCTCACAATTCTTCAGCATTTAGCAGCGTTTTCTCCAGGCTGTGCATTGGCTAATTAGACGTCTCCAACTTTGTGGCAGCAGCCTTCAAAAGCATTGTTCTTTGGCAATGCATTTGATCTTGTGCATTTCTTCCCCACTTAAAATAGCAGTGAGGGGGTGAGTGGTGAAAATGGATTGGATATGCTTGCATTTAACAAGTTCAGTTAAGAGTATGTGTTCTGAGCACTTGTGTTGAGTTGCACGTGCTGGACTCAAATGAAGGGTTTGGCAGGGGCACTACGTGGCTGTCAGTGGCATCCGAGTTGACAAAAACATCCTCTATGACACAACTGGTTTATTTTACCACCTTCCTGCAGTGATATGGACTTAATAAATAAAAATATAACCAAATATATAATATAAATATAATAACCAAAATAGGACAATATTTCACTGTTGACAATGCTGAAAATGTAAATGGAAGGAGCCTAAATAGATCTGCTAAGACATAATAAAATACTTCATTTTTTTATGTTGTTTGGAAATAAAACAATAAGGATACAGTAACTTTTGACACTCTCAATAAAGATGAATTTGGCTGATCAGTCAGATCTTGACCCTTTGTATCCTACTAATTTCAACTGTTAATTTAGCATAATTAATTTCATGAACAAAACCCAGAGCAACATTAGTTTTCACAAAATGTTCTTGGTAAATCATTTTCATAATTCCAATATAGGGCTGTCAATCAACTATGATTATACTCATAATCTTTTGTTGTTAACACTTTCATGCATTCATTTTTTTAAAGAAAGGAAATAAATATGTAAATGTTGGGTTTTGCAATTTGTGTGGATGATACTTGAATATCTGTTCATATAAAAACAGAGATTTCTCTGTAGCACTTTCCTCTTCTCACTCACACTACACTTCCTCTTCACAACAACACCGCTTCTGTTCTACCACTGCTCTGAATAGCTGACAATGCAACAGAAACAGATGCAGAAAAACAACACAGATTCTATATTTTATATTTTTTGAACTGTATTAACCAGGTAACAATTTTTCTGTTAATTGTAAAAAGTTTTTTAGTTTTATTAAAATTTAGTAACATTATTAAAAGCTTTTTTAATTCTGTAAAATTTTAAAAAAAATTTGTTAAAGTTTAAAAGTTTTAAAGTTTTTTAAAGTTTTAAAAAATGTTACATTAACAACTTAAGAATAATGTTTTTGATATATAACAGATTTAATGTTGATTAAAAATGTTGATTACTCATGTAATTAAAAAAATAATTAATCATGTTCATTAAAAAGCAACTATGACATTAAACATTGCTAGTTAATTAACGTTGAGAGTCATACTTTAAATATCCTTTTCATCATTTATTAAAGTATATTTTCAAGTATATTGAAATCAGATTGTTGGTTAATGTTCTCTAAAAGTTGTTTCAAAGTTATCAAAAAGTTATGTTGTAGTACCTTTACCAGAGCTTTTTAACATTATATAACATATATTAAAAGCGCTATTCTTAAGTAGTTAGTGGAACATTTAAAAATGTTACAGAATTAAAAAATGTTTGAACATTCTTATAACCAAGCAATAATATTAATAAAGTCTAAAAAAAATCAAATTTTGAATGTGCCTTCAGCTTTTATTATAACATTTTCAACGTTTTTGTTACTTAATGGAAACATTAAGGAAATGTTTTTACAACCTACAATTGTTAGCTGGGGTACCACTAATTTCCCAAAGAATTGTTTCTTTGAGCCACTGTGTGTGAATGCTCCTAAAAAGTCTATCTGCAGAATTGAGCAAGATTGGAAATCTCATGTCGGGGAGATGAATCATGATTCTGTTGCTGACCCTATCAAAGACCCAAATGTGTCTCTGACCCCTAATTGTGCTGAGTTTAAGTTTCTTAGAGGCTTTATCACTGTCATCTGTTTTTATTCTAGTTCGAGTCTAAGGCTAAGTTTGCTCTCAAGTCACAATCAGGGAAATTTTCTGCATTTGCTGTTGACCAGATTTACCCTAGGAGGATTTGGAATTTTTCTGTCTTCCTAACATTGTTTTTATTTATTTTTTTAAACATTTTTTTACATAAATAATAATGTTATAATCTTCAAAACAACTCAACAACAGGTTATTGATTCAGACCTCATTATACAGTGTATTTACAAAGCATGGATTTAATGACAGGACTCAGAACATATAAAGAAACAAAGCAACAGCTGCAAACACGGCTTAAGTACTTTTATCTTATGTTTAAGAACACTTGAAATCTTTTTACTGCAAAGCACTTTACAGTCTCCTTTGTTTGAGCACCACAGGGCACGATGACACATAAAGGTTTCAATCTATGTAAACTTGAGTAGGTCTATGTTTTCAACGCATTTAAATTACACTACTTCACTGTTGCCGTTATTTCTATATTATGTAGGGTGGCTATTTTGAATACTGTCGCCATAGCATTTTGGCCAAGGCATGTTTTGATAGAAGATTAAAAAGAGAGCAAGGTTTTTGTGTTAAAGAGGTTATATTCAGAAACCTCTCCTACATCAAAGGACTTTAAGAACAGTCTTGCATTTGCTGACAAATTGTATCGTCTAAATCGTTTCCCATCTGTTCATTGAAACACAGGTGTGCATATATGCGTATTCATCAAAAGAGTTCAAGGTTTCATTCGACATGTTGTCCTGCAAGCCAAATATTATTTATGTTGCTTATGAAGCTAGATGCTCAGAGGTGATGCTGGCTTTTCCACATCCAATATGCATAATAAAGGCCTGGGGGAAAGTTCTGCTTGTACCATTGCTTTTTCTTCTTTTTTGTTTCTATCTCTTTTCACACATGGTCTTTTGCAATCTGTTTACCCTTAACTTGTTCTCTCAGCTCTCTCTGGCTCTGTTTCAAAAGACTAGTGAACTGCCTACAAAGGCAACTGCATTTTATGTATAGCATCCTAAATGAAATGCATGATGGGATTGCCTATGTTGATATATGTAATGTTTTACCACACTATTAGTTATCATCACTGCCTGCTACTACAAAAATCAGCATTTTTGCGTTTGAAGTGTGTCTATGATGAATTAAAATAGTTCTTACAGAAGCAACGTAATATTTTTGGGAACAGAGCATCTTTCTGCCTGTCTTTGTCTGCTATATGTCATTTGCTGACTCTCTTTTTATGGCTTTGAAAGTATGAGGTATTCATTTAGTTTCTGATCTTTTTCACTTTTGTTGTCTCACTTGCCTGTTGTGATATCTGTGCTAGCTGTGGTCAGCGAATACAATTACAATTCTGATGACCTATAGAAATTAAATCTTAAGTCATCCAGTGTTATTTTGTAAATGGCTGTTAGTTTCCTCTTTGTTAGATGTGCTATAAAACAGTGGTTCTCAGCTGGAGGGGTGTTGGTCTGTTCTGAAAGGAGTATGGACAGCAGGCAAAAAACAATGGTAAATACATTTTTAAAATTGAGAATGCGTACCATATCTTTTGTTGTTGACATCAAAGGCTGTGCACCTTATCAAACTGTACAGTACTTAATTAATGTAGTATATTTGGCCCAGTGTTTGTTTAATGTATAAAACACCTCTCCTATTGTTTCCCAGCTTTTTTGAATGAGTTCAGGCAAGTCAACATTGAACATTGAAATTTGCCAATTTTTATTGGCCTAAGAAGCTAAGAAACTAAGAAGTTAAAATATGCATATAGAAAGGTGATTTTTATTTGCCACTATGGGGGAGTATCATTTTATTAGCTCTTCAGAAATTTCTTATCTCATTAATCATCTTGGTCATTGTTATTGATTTCTCCAGAAAACCCCTCTCACGTGACGTAAAATCCTCCAGGACAGCAAATTAATTGAAATGTTCTGCAATTATGTCTCATAAACATCATTGCATGTTTGAAACAACGTTTTGCTTTTATTTCTTACTGCTTCTTATATCAGAGATCCTACAGTCTTATCCTAGCACATTCTTAGAAATCCTAAAGGAACAAAGTACAGAGGAATAACTGAATAACTTCTTTTGAGAATAAAACAAGAAAAGAATAAGCCTATTAATAAGGTTTCAGGTGCTACCGTGCATTGCAAATTTTTCAGATAATTCATTCCACAATAATGGATCTATGGCTGGGAGGAGGTGCGATTTTATAAGCTTCCCAATCTGAATAGCATATTAGCAGCAAGCAGAAAATAAAAGAGCTGCTGGTGCTAAATATTTGAAACAGCTGTATTATCTGGCTTAGGGTCTAGAGAGTATTTTGTTAAGTAATTGTTTTTAGAGAGTTAACAATAATAAAAATCTCAAAAGAGATTAGAGCAAATGAAACCGTACCACAACAAACATTTCACCCTGCAAAAAAGCTGCAAAAAAAGCTGACAAGGAATATTGATGCTATTTTTGTCAGCCTTTTCCTGACATCTTAAGAAGCTGTTAAATCAAATTGTTTAACAGTCCCTAAAACACAGCTAACACCTGTGATAGGAAACATTGGGGTTCTCATTAATAATTTCATTAATCAATATACAGCCTGTTAAAGTGTTTCTTCATTTTGACCACAGAGGATAAATTTAATGCAAAAAAAAGGTTGACGTCTGTGATTGCCTAAAGAGAAGCCAATTTACCCTTTATTTGACAGGCACCTGATCAGGTAACGTCCTCAACATAGTGACTCTCATTTGAAATGCATCTGCTCAAATGTCAAGCTGCATTCATTTAACAAAAGTTCTGAATGAAAGTTGAGAAGAAGTCTGCTCATCCTGATTGAATTCTGTCAATCACAACACAAATATCACATGTATGTCCTTGCTGAAAAAACAGCCTAAACTAGCCAAGCCTGACCAGCTGTGTGCCTGAAATCCCTCTAAATCCTTCAAATCAGTCCAGACTAACCAGGCTGAGAGATCAGGTTAAACTAGCAATTTTTCTTTGTTTTTTCAGAGAGAAGAAGTAGAGAAAATGGCCATTTATACCTCACTTTAGTGACAGTTCTTTCACCGCCCTAATTCTACCTTAATATTAATTCATTTCTATTATATTCAACAATTAATCTAAAAATGAAATGCTAATGGTAATGCTAATGCTAAACCTCACAGGATCGCATCATCAAATATTCACAGTACATTAGCTCTATGGTCTTTCCATACTAAAGATGAAAATCCTATTTTGAATTTTTTCCATTGCAAATTACTATATCAGCATAACATACTGAGTGAAAAACTGAATAGAACGATTGTTTTAACATTTAGTAAGTCCCCTTTTGCTTTAATGACAGCATGCAGCTGGCTTGGACAAAACCTCATGATCCTGACTGCATACCAGCATGATTTCAGAAGTTCCAGAAACATCTTATGGACTTCAGTGGAACCAAAGAAAACCTGAATTAACATGGTGAGTGTCATCAAACTTACATTTAATTAGAGGCTTATACTGCAGAATCTTAAATATTTCTTACTCATTTTATGTCATAATGTCTTTTTATTTCATTTTTAACTTCCTTTCTGGTTTTTTTTCAGATTTAAATAGGGCTTTCGCTTCCAGATTTTTATTGTGAGGTCAGACCTTTGGGCCCAACAGTACACCATCTCATCATGTCCTTAAATGACAGTTTACTGAAATGGCACAAAAAGCACCAAATGTTCTCAGAAAACTTCAGTCATGTGATAACACCACCAAAGCATCTGCCGGGCCTTATTTTTCATCTGCTAACTAATTGCAACAAGCCAAGATGTTCTGCTCTGAGGTTGCACACATTCCAGTGAGGACTGAACACTTTGCAGAATCACAGTGTCCCATTCTATGCACTGCATACAATGCTGCCCCTCATCAGATTAGCGTGTGCCGCAGCTTCCGCCCGCCCCAGCATCTACCGATCTGACCCAATTTGCTCTCTCTCTCACTCCCTCACTCTCTTTCTTGTGGGAAGAGCAGGACACTCATGTGATTTTTTTTCTTTCATCTTGTTTCCTTTTCCTTCTTTATTTCAGCAACAGTTGTCTGTTCACCTTAATTTTTTTTGCCTTTGACTACAATCGACCGCAATTTTGGTCCTTTAAAACATTTATTAAGCTTCCTGTTTGAGTCATGATGGAACAATCTGCCCTATGCAGAGTCTAAGCAGGGTTGTATGCAGGGGTGCTCAGGATCGAGCTAATAAACTAGTAAAACAGTTTATTTAAAAATTACAGGCAGGTTTGTTAGAGTTTGATTGGCAACAAACTTTTCAGAAAGTAGATCTCTATGTGCCTGACTGAGCACCCTGGGACCTGTAGCAAGAAATTAAGATTTTAGTTTTCTCATTTCAAATGATATTCAATTATTGCAACTTTCAGAAGTGACAACACCTTGAAATGCAATTAACTTGAGCAGTAAACAGTGTGTCCAGAACAACATTACTTTATGTTGCCAAACACCAGAGGCTCTTTGTGTGGGATGTGTACGTTACACATGAAAGGCAAAATTTGCTATTCTGTTTAATTCTAAGTGTGTCTGTTTAACATAAGTGTATCTCTGGTCACTGAACAGAATGGAACTGTTCTTCAAAGCTGATTTCATGATGGTTTTTCAATAGCCTTCAAGCAGTGAAGTTGTTTTACTTTTGTACCCAATCTGACAGCTGTCTTGTTAGGACTCTTGGTTTATTTGATGCTAAAAAAACAAATAGGATAAAACACCAGAATGAGGTTTTTAATAAGTGTGTCTAAAATAGAAAATTACTTAAAAGCAAAATGGTAAATTAATTATGTAGCACTAAGATCTGGTTATTCCTCAGATAAGGAGAAAGATGTTTTGAAAGATTTTTTCCACAATTACACATTTTCCAAAGCAGCAGTGTAAACATGAAAAGATATTTGCGGCACCTTTTGGGATTCTTAGAAAATAGGCAGTTCTTCATGGAACTTACATAAAGGAATCCATAAGTTCCTGCAAGAACTCATTAAGACCATCAGTGGTTCCTCCAGTAACTCTGTCAAGGCACTTTATATAGAAGGCACTGTATATTATAGTTTCTTGAGTACACAGTAGGAGGTTTGAACTTTTCAAAAGGGTGCTGAGGAAACCCAAGTAGTGTATCAAGGATCTTTCCATTTTTACAGTGAGTTATGTAAAGAATATAATCTTCAATATTATGTTATGTGATATAAACTACTATCTACACAGCTGTTCAGTTCAGCTGAGATGCAAATGCTATGGAGAATTCATTGAATATGTATGGCCACATTAACATATAAATTACCTTTAGATAATCAAATTTAGACTTCAATAGTTGTTCTTGTCACCTTGTGCAACCTTTGACAAAAACCAACTAGTTTAACATCATCTGATAGAAAGGAAATGGAAATAAAGAGCATAAGGGCTTTTGGCTAGCCTCAGTTCATCACCATGCTTACTTTCCAAGCTTTTGAACCTCATCAGGACCAGGGACAGTGGTGAGGAAGGGTGCATAAATCATTGCTCTATTCTTTCTAGTCCTGACAATGCAATTCAAACTTTCAAAAGCTTCAGTTCAAAACTTTATTTACAACGTGTCACATTTATGCCCTTATACAATGAAATTAGATGAAATAACGTGTCTGTGCCATGACAGACTATTGATCCAGTTTTGCTGTAATTGGACATTAACCAGTCGCCATAAATAAACGTGTAATTCAAGCGGACTGGCAGAGGGGTGCTCTTAAAATGATTATTCACATTTGGTCAGACTGCCTGCCTGTCTTCATCTGTGTTTTGTTAAGTTAAAAATGAACTTATGAATACACTGCACTCTAAAACATGTAAACAGAGAGCAAGAAAAGGCTTCAGAGATCTTTTAACACTATTTACAGAGACGTGGATCTTGCACACAAATACGAGTGCGCGCACGGACAGTAAACCAAACGTTCACGTCACTCCAAAACACATACATACATATATATACATTTACGAGCGTGTGGGGTTATGGCACATGATCTTTTTGAACGCTTTCCTAAAGTCCCTGTTGAAAATCGTATAAATTATAGGGTTCACTGAGCTGTTGCAGTAGCCAATCCAAAAAAAGAGATTGAATAGAGAATCCGGTATTGTGCAACTTTCTCGGCATATGGCATGAAGGCTGTAAGTGAAGAAAAAAGGGAACCAGCAGAGCACAAACACCCCCATGACCACGGCCAGCACGAAGGTGAAGCGCTTCTCTCGCATCTGTGCCAGTTTGGACTTGGATATAGAAAGCTGTCGTGCCTTTGGCTCTTGCTCAAACTCTGAGGTGCGACTGCATGCCCATGACAGGCGTCCATTTTGCCTTGCGCATGGATTTGCACCCTCCACTTTCTTGCTCTTAGTGAAGCGCGAGTTTCTCTGTCTGTTGGAGAGGCTGCTCTCCTCCAGATCAATGTCGTCCAGCTCGCCTTTGCGTTCTCGGCTGCCAGAGCTGTTACTACTGGGGCTCTCCACCTCAGATTTGCCTTTACGCACGAAGCATGTCTCTGACTGCGATGGCTGTCGCTCCATCCCGTTCTTGGCCACAAACACGGTGGCTGCGCGCTGCTTGGCCACCCTGTAGATTTTACAATACACCAAAATCATGATGAGACCAGGCGCAAAAAACGAGACCATGCAGGATGAGAGAATGTACCACGTCTCGTTGTTCAGCAAGCACTCCATCTCGTCGTGTTTGGTCATGATAAGCGGTGGGAAGGAGATCACGGCCGATATAACCCACACCACCATGATCATGCTCTTTATTCTCCGTGGGGTCCTCTTCAGATTGTAACTGACCGCTTTCGTCACCGACCAGTACCTGTCCAAACTTATGGCGCAGAGATGGACAATAGATGACGTGCAGAACAGCACATCTAAAGCCAGGTAAAAGGCACACCAGGTGCTGCCAAAGTACCAGTATCCCATAACTTCATTGGCCAGTGAGAACGGGATGACAAGAGTGGCCACCAAAATATCAGCAGATGCCAAAGAGACTAAGAAGAGGTTCTGTGGCGCACGGAGAGCGCGGCTGGTGAAAACGGCCACCACAACCAACACGTTCCCAACGATGGTCACCAAGATGATCACGGTGACCACGAGAATAATCAGCACCGCAGCGCACCGTGAATGTGGCGGGGATCTCGGTGCGCTTGTGCCATTATTATCCGCAGAGAGGTTCAACGAGGGGTATGGGATTGTAGTTAATTCCATTGTGGATGCGTGTGGTGTTGATTCTCCATGTCCAGGCGTATTCTCATCCAAGACGCGCTTCGACTTCAAACTTAGAAACTCCAAAATGAAGCGCTGCGCTTTCCACAAACGTATCATACCAAAGACGAGGTTACTTTTAAAACTCCCGGATAATTTGCATATCTTTTGTCTGTTTCGCAGGCTGCGCTTTTGATGCAGCAGCAGTGGCACCTACAAAGCCAGGACATGTTTTGTTACCAAAAAGCGCAGCAGAAAGAAGCAGGATATCTGGTGTTCAGGCTGTTTCTGCAGACGGGGGATAAATCTTTGGTGCGTTCCAGTTTGCCGCGCTAAACGAGTATGAGAGATACCGCATGAATTGTGTGCCTCTCTCTTGCTCTCTTCACGAGGCGGGGGTGTCAAACTCACACATTATTCAATGTGGGATTTAATAACTGCAAAGCATAATTGTAAAAATCCATAATCAGGCATGTTATAACAACTAATAAGTCATCAAGAAAACATATCATGCTTAATGCATGCATGAATAGTGATGAATCGAAATTTCGTTTCATGGCTACATTGCAACACCATTAACTTAAATTAGTTAATTAAATGACATAAATGATAATGAAATATTTAAAGCAGCAACAGTATTATAATAATTGTTCAAAGTTATTATCGTAACGCCTTACATCATAATCCTGACAATCCCATCTGAGGTCAATTACCAAGAAATGCAATTCCTAGTAAATATGATAAGGTTTACATGAATTATGCAGTATTCTTGCCCTTTGGGGAAATTGGTTGCCTCATTTGACTCTCTTAATTTATTTTTAGTAACTTTAGTGACTTGATGTTAAAGAGTTTATTAACCCTGCAGTTCTACCAGTGAATAGTAATTGACAGTGATGAAAAGATTCATTTACTGTTTAATGATAGATAATTAGGTAAAATTTAAGGTGTCAGCAGTCAACTAATAATACCACTTGGCATTTGCAATTAATCATCCTAAACGTAAAGCATTAGAGAGCCTTAGAGAGTAGCATACTTAAGAGATATATACCGTAGGGCAGACCGTGGCTAGTTGTCACACTTTATACTCCAGTGAATATTTCCCAGGATAAGTTTATTTTCAAAGTCAATGTCTGTGTAGTAACATACTTTAAAGTCATAACTACAAAACATTTTTCAAACATTTCCATTGTTATTGCCCAATAGGTATTTGGTTTATTGAATATGCTTTGATATTTCACACTGTATCATGGATCAAGGATCATTTGTTATCACAGTATATCTTGCCATTAAACTGCATTTTTTCTTTGAGCGTACAGGAAGAATGATCATTTGGCTAATATTCCCTGTAAGTCACATGCATTCATCAAAGGAAATGACCCTTAGGGCTCAGCATTAAAGTATAAATAATTTGGGCATTATGTCAAAATGACTGAGAGATTGGTTGCAAAACATGGTGCTAAATGAACAAACTGCATAAAACTACTTGTTGAAAATGAGAGGTGATATTGTGCTATGTAAATATATTTTGAGATCAATAGTTTCAGGTCATGTGTTTTCAGTAAGAGAGAGAAAATGCTTTTAAAGTGCTATTTTGTGGAGCTAACTGCATTTTGTCTCACCCTAAAGGAAGCACTCAAAGCATACACCCAGCATCATGCCAATCTGGGGAGGCATGCATCCCTTTCATTTTAAGCCATGTGATTTTGAACCAAAACATTTTTGGTATCTATTATGATTAGGCTGCATGATGATTATGTATTATCTACAGATATAATTGTTTTCAAATACAAAATCTGTTATCATCCACTCATTCATATGTCACTCAAACTCATGAAAATTTGAACTGCTAAACTAACATATATCTAAATGGAAAAACCAAAATTTGGTGCACGACGGCCCTCCATATACAGTTTTCTGTCTAAATGCAAATTGTACAGAATTAAAACAAACAACTTCTCTTTCAATTTGATGACAGGCATGAGAAAAGATTTGGGCATTAATTTGTATGTATATGCATGCTGTTGAAAATGGCATTATGAGTCCATGTGTGCATGTGTGCTTGTCTGATATGGGCTAAATCCTGTGTTATTTAAGATTGGTGTTTGTCAGCAGCAGACACTGACTCATTGGGTGTTTGGTGGGCAGTCTGCCATTCTCTTACTTTATGGGCCCTGTAGGGAAAATGTTCTGGCTTCGGAGTGCTGATTGATGCAATTACAAATTCAGTTCAGCCCTCTAAAATTGTAATTCAGGGAGTAGATGAATATTATGCAATAATTTCCAAATAAAAAAAATGTTGGATGCTGATATAATTTGTCATATCAGAAGAACCATATTGTGTGTTTATTAGCTCTCATTTGTTTGTTTTGTCCACAGAAGTACCAGTCCAAATGTCTCCGTCTGACAGATGTTCTATCATTCCAGTTGCCTGTGCAAAGCTTGAGTGCATTGCAACTGCGCATTTTTCTTTCTCTTTCTTTGCATACTGGCTTGCACCCACATGTGAATGCAGATAACGCATGTGCATGTAATCTCACAGACACAAACACTTTTGATGGGATATGTCAAGCCTGAATTTCAGCAGTTTATGAACTGAGAGATATTGAACTCCCCCAGTGTGTGTACTGACTTACAGAGTTTTCCGGCATCACAGCTGTAGTGCTCCATGACATCATCTCTGTACAGCTGAGAAAAACGTGAGGAAATAATCTTTTTAACAAAACAGCCTTTAGGTTTATTCTACATTTTGCCCTTCAGCTAATGAGCTTCTCTATTTCAAGCTACAAAGGGAGAAAATATCAAATATTTAGTGCATTCATCAAACCATGACGTTCATTCATTTGTATAATAATCCCAACCTTAAATGTGCTTTAAAGGCTGGGTGTTATTCTGATGACAGATTTCCTACTGATGTCCCTAAATTCAATGTCAAACCTAATAATGTGCATAAATAAAGAAAACAGTTTGAATGTGTGTGGATAAGCTCAGTGCAGATGTGGATTCACTGTGGATTCAGATGTGGTTACATTTCTTATGGAAGGTGGAGGAAAGGGAGCTGACAAGATAAAGTTTTATGACTTTTTTAATTTATAGGAAAAGCTATGGTCATTCCAAAAGGTGAGACAGTATATGAAAGTCTGAGTAATGGCTAAATGATTTGAACTGGGTTCTGTCATTTCAGGCCCAATGTTTTGAACTTTTGGTCAAGTGACAGGAGAAAGTCATGCCCCCAGAATGTTTTAAATTGGTCAGTCTGTGTTTAATCAGCTATGTGTCCATGCAGTATCCTGTCTATGTCAATCTGTCACCTGGTCACTGACAAGGTCAGCAGATGAGTAATAGGGCATGTTGGTTGACTATTACAGGTGTAGAGCTGTAGAGGAAAGTCTGTAATGTAACAGGATCATGTTATTATGATCGTGTTGCAACTAAAGTGAGGAACCAGACAATAATAGTGACTTGAGACAGCTGTTTTACAAATAATGCTTTACACATAATTTCTTTATTTACCTATGCTGTTTCTCTCACTACTATTACCTCATCCTTGAAATTACATTAAGAATATGGGAGTATAAAACAGTTGTAGTTTATATGGTTAAAATAATTTGGTTTTCTATAAAATTTGATGAGAGTTCAAAATTGAAATGTTCAGTAATATTGACTTTGTAATGAAATTTGGAAAATCTGAGCACAGTGTGTGACATTGTTGAGATCTCTTCTGAACCTCTAGTGGAGACGTGTGATTTCTGTGTCTTTTTCTAAGGCGAAATATCTGAAACAAACAACAAATGATTGCTGTAAATGAGAAACAATTCAGATACTAATTAGACCTCATCTGTGATTTTTCTTTCTTATGGGTATGCAAAGAGGTTCTGTAAATATAATAATAACATTGTTCTCATTGCCAGAGACATGCTCACTGAAGGTGAGAATGTGGGGGTGTACGTGTGAGAATTGAACAGGGAGTCACAACAATAGAAAAATCAACCCTGTTTACCCTGCATTATTAAACAAGAGGACGAGAAGAAAACATTAAATACTCTGGGTGATCAGGGTTGTCACAGATCAGAACATGACCTCTGGTTCCCTTGTGACAGATTCCCTGGCCACTGTATCTGGAAGGGAGACCCCAGGGGCCTCTGTGTGTGAGTTACATCCATAAGAACTTTTTGTTCCTCTTGAGTTGCATTACAGACCTTGGTCTTTCACAGATGAGCAGGAGACTTAGAAAGCTTTTGATTGAGGCAAAAACAGAAGATAAATCTGTGCTAGTTATGTGTGAAAGAGAGAGGGTAAAGGAGGAAAAATGCAGCTTATCTCTTGCTCCCTCATCTCTACAAGTTTTGGGGAGAAACTAACTTGTAACACCACTAAACTAGTGAGACTGGAACTTAGCAGTGTAGCTTTACTGTAAACACTGTAGTTGTCTTTTCCAGTGAGTAGTAGTGTACTATTGTTAAGTGCTATGTCACTGCTTTTATATCACTTTATTTTTATAAACAAACTGAATCAATAATCAAACTCCGTTTCCTATAGTATATACACAGTCTTTTCTCATATGTGGTCCAAAGCATTTTATTGTTTTTAAATCTTTTATTATCTTTTATTATGTCATTTATTTGAATTTATTTAGACTACAGTCTGAACAATCCAGTTAATACACCGATGCACTTAAATGATACTGTGTAGCAGAGAAAATAGAGTTATTTAAAATGGTATTGCAAATATTGCAAACATTACTATTAAAATCATTTACATGGGGCATTTATGAATTGATATTTAAAACAAAAAGTCACACACGCATTTAATCAAAAAGGGCTTCAGTTATTTACATGTTTGTGAATTCCTCTTCAGGCTCCAATAACCCAATTACAAACAAGAGATGCTTAATCCCCTCCAATTCAAACACAGAGGAGCTCCGGGAAACAATATTTAATCAGTTTATTGGGTTTATTTTATTTATTGTATCTTTGTTGAGCAACGCTATCTGATGATTTTACATTGCCATTGAGTTTGAATACAAACCAAATACAATGAATATCTATCTGCTCACATGAAGTCAACACAAGCTTCTGTTTAATGTTGTCATGTATATTTAAACAAGACCCCTGAGTCCATATATCACGCTATGCTTTCCAGCTGCCAGCCATGGGCTGCATAAATATGAATCAAGAGTAAAATTATGCTATGGTTTGTGGACTTGCTGGAGATTTCTTGGGTAAAGAGAGTCGGCAGCTGCATGCCAAAATGTCTCATTACTCAGCACTGCAAGCACACGATAACAGATTTCCTACTTTTCTCCAATACAACCTTTCCTTCTGCTTTGACCTTCAATGCCTATTCATTAGAGATGGGAAACGATGACCTCACCAGACTCCCTCTGCCACAGTGCTGGGATAATTATCGAGTGTTTGATTTATGTAACCCAAGGCATTCGGTTTCTTAAAAGACCTCATAATGCTGACACTTACATGCTATTGAAAACCATTCAATAGCTTTTGGCAGGGACGTCTCAATCATAGTTATTTTAATGAGTTGCACAGTTTAAAGCACAAAGTCGTTACATTGGAGAGCTTTTCGCCACGCATCTGCACTGTCAGTGGAAGGAGTGAGATGATAGACAAATATAAGATGATGGAAAAGTTCAACCCAAGTAATACTCAGATAAGTGAATGCAGCAAAGCATCTGTCAGATTTTAATAGCACTGCTCAAATGAGGGCGCTACTAAAGACAGCTTTGGAATTTGTGTAGGTGCTAATTGGGTTATGTAAATTCGGTCAAGCACATGTGGATGATAAATAAATGTTTTTTTCTTTGATGTATTTTGAATAGTTTGGGCTAGGTGAAATACAGATCTAATATCACCTCAGATATTGCCTGGAGTTTTTATAATGTGATATGTGTGATTGAGATAAGAGTGTTAGTATATTATAGTTATTATAGTAATAGTTATTTTGTCTTATAAGATATGCACTTCATTGCAAAACAAAACAAAAAGATTTAATATATTGTCTTAACCATTTTAATTTAAATGTTCAAATCATGTTATAGCCTTGTAATTGGTTGTACAATATATGTTTAATGTGTCCTATTCATTTTTAATACTGTAACTACATGCAGAATCCCAGCATTTGTTGACCACAGTTACAGTATGATGAATAAGCCAATATGATGAATATGCTACTATAATATATAATATATATTAATAAAATATATACTATTGTATACTATAATAATAATTTATTCAATAAAAGTGATAAATTAAAGTTATGGTTTATTTTTACATACTCTTTTACATACATTTTTAAATATTTGTTTTACATACATATTTTGAATTTGCTTATTATCTTAATATCCTGAATCTGCATTCAGTAAATAAATGATTTACACAGAAAAAAAAATGAACACTACGGCCATAAAACTATTTATGTTTTCTCATGAAAGGTTTACTCCTGGTGGAATGTATTATGATACAGAGGATGTCAGTCTTGTCATGTCTTAAGTTTTATTTGTTGGGATTGTGTTGAAGGAGTGGAAAGCTTAAGTCTTGTGAAGTCACTCAGAATGCTCTATAGAATTCTCCAAAAACTGTTTATAGTCAGGTTTAGAGAATTAGCTGCTGTAATGTCAATAGACCATTTGTTCAGCTGGAGTGGTTTTATTTCCTGTGGTTAATATTATGATGAAATTAACCTGAAAGGACATTGGCAAAACACTAAGTAGTTGTTTGCTTGTTATTTGTAAAAGCCGCTTGTCCTCAGATGTTATTGGAAATTCCTGAATTTTAGAAATATTCTAGGTTTCATGGGTGTCATGTTGTGATTTATATTTAAAACTGCATCAAAAGTGGGGCGCTTGCAAAGATTTATTCAATACACTTTTGAAAAACCCAGACGATATTTTATGCACGCTTAAGCGAGACAGTTCGAGTTGATCTTTATTGCCCTCTTGTGTTCAACAAAAGCACTGCAATCCACACATTTATTGATTGGCTTTAACCACAAGTAATTTTAGACAGTTATTACTATAAAAGCCTTATTGCTTTTGATAATTTAAAAATAGACTGACAAGACGTTTATTAGTCTATCTCACATCAATAATAGAGAACAAATTGTATTTGTTTACCAGTTTTTGCATGGCATAATCTATCTCTACCATTATCATCAGTCATCATCATATAACGATCTAACACAAATCTATAACAAATGGCCTCTTTCCTTTGTTTGATTTTCCATAACATTAACAGTACATCTTAAAATCTTAATAATAATGATAATAATAATATAACAATTGTAGAGTAGGCCTATATTTAAATAATTCATGCTGATTCTAAATCATCAGAATTACCTTCTCATACCCCTTCCCACTTTCAGATTTCACAGAAAAGCTGTTTTACAGGGCAGACATTTAACGTTGTCTACTAATAGGTATCTACTTATAAAGAGCCTTACCGTGGGAAAGTTAGTGTATATAGTTAAAGGTAATATAAAAAGGTATAAAAAGTATAAAGGTAAAACAGAAGATATTCACGAGGTATAAGATATTCACGAAGATATTTCATTTAAAACTTTTAATTTTATTTAAAAGATATTTCGATTTAGATTCGACTGGTAATTTGTTATGACAAAATTCTGGTTACTTTTTTGCCGTGATATAAAGAACTACAATGCTCGATCTTTTGAGTTTTGAAATTCACCATCTCTCTTTTATTTAACAATTGTTTCTGTTTTTCTTATTCATCAACATCCGCAAAATTGACCTGTTTTTATGAGTCCCATTTTGGCCTGCCTCGCTGGCGTAACGGTGTGGAGGAGCCAATCAGATGCCTCGTTTCAGTTGCAGCCAATGAGTAGAGCGCTTCTTATCGCGCCCCGAAATTCTCACGGCAGCCATGACGCTTGTTTGCCATCGGTAAGAGCAGCGGATCAGAAACAAAGGAAACGCGCACTCGTCTTTGTGAATTGGTATGCGCTTTCAGGTAAAATGAGCATGTGTTGTGGGCATTTCCCACTTTATTTAGCGGTATAAATAGACGCAAATGTGTTTTCTTTCTGATCGCTTTGCTATGTTGTTGGTCTACTTTTCTAAATGTATAATCGCATGTTAGCTAGTTAGCCCATGAGCTAACCGAGAGACATTGATTGGCGTGTAAGATAGAGCTCGGCTATTCTTATTGTCCGCAGTATTGTGTGGATGATTTGAAAACTATGATAGATTATATTAAACATCAATCAAACGATCTTGAATGTTGAGGTCTTTATGGTTGATTATTATGTAAGCAGCCTGCTGTCACAGTGGGGAAGCTAACATAGGAGTGTTCCAACATGTTTATCCAACATGTTCATTAACATCATAAAACATTGCCGTGATTTGCTTTAGGCGGTTAGTGTCGCACAAATGAGCTCGGGAGGTTAAATGGCGTGATAAAATCTAAAGTGACGAACTCACGTCGTAGGGGGTCTGATCAAACTAATTCACTTCTTTAGTTAGATTGCAATCTGGAACAACTACATATTACGAACTGATGACATTTTATTTCCTACTTGCTGGATTTTATTTGGCTCACTGAGACTCGTTGCAATTGGAGGAATGAATATAGAAGAATGATTTTTACTCTCACAGTTATCTCTCTTGGCTCTGTAACGTGGCTTTGGGAAATAAACACGAGGTGGTGGTGTTTTGTTTGGGTTGAATTGCACTGTGATGATGAAAGACCAGAAATGACCTGCAAATGGCGTGTTTAACTGATTAGTTAGCGATTGCTGGTGGGGTTATATAATGGAAACATGAGGGAGCTGTATTTAGTTTGAGTGCAGTTGCTGATGGCTGCAAGGATTTCAGCTGCACCTTCGTTTCTTTGAAATGTAATATGAGTGTTAGTGGATTTGGCAAGCTCTTCAGGTCGTACTAGTTTTAACGAGTCCAATTTTCTTTCTTTCTTTCTTAATTGCTGTTGATTACTAAATTGTAGTCTTTACAGACATGTATAAAATGTTGTCAGCTGCACGTGTATAACAAGACTCATAATCTGCTACTTCACTGACGGTACAAATTTACCGGCGTTTTTCATTTTTAGGACTTTACAAGATACAAGTTAACACTAGAAAATGTTATTGATTCATTTTAATTCTAGCCCTTTGAGTTTATGTAAATTTGAGGAATTCGAGAAGTGCGTGAGTGTTTCTATTTGTCATAGGTGTAATGGAAAAAATCTCCTCAGCTATTGATCCTTGAATTGCTTTTGTGTGTTCTCACTCCCAGATCTCCATTCCCGTGTAGTTTTAAAAAGCTGCGTGTGTCTGCTTTTAGCATCATTACTAGGCCTCTCACCTTTTTGCACAATTGCACTCAGTTTATTTATTAGACTCCTAACACAGCCTAACATTTATAACAGTGATGTGAAAACACAAAGTACACAGTATGTGGTCTTAATGTCCAAAATTTGTGTTTTGTAGCAAGACCAATGTAATCATCGTTTGGTCATTGTGTTTCAGTGTTACAGGGATGCCCAAGGAAAAATATGATCCGCCAGACCCAAGGCGGATGTACACAATAATGTCCAGTGAGGAGGCGGCCAATGGGAAGAAGTCATATTGGGCAGAGCTGGAGATTGTTGGTAATGTTTGGGTTATTGAAAGGATTTCTTAAAATCCACATTAAATTGACCAATATTTACTTTCTATATACACTTTCCTGGCCCTATTGGTGCATAATTCATAGGTATATGTTGCTCCAAAAATTAGCAAATAACTAATAAATAACTTATTTTTGACTATCATGTAGGCTGGAATACAGTGTTAGCTGTCAGGCATTGTTATAGGCTACTGTTTAAGGTTCAGGCATAAACACATCTGTCCTTTTTGATTCATAATGTTTGTGTATTGCTTTAGCACATGTTTTGAGTTTTCTGTGTTCTGACATGCTTACAGGAAAAGTGAGAAGTCTGAGTTCAGCACTATGGTCCCTCACCCACCTCACTGCTCTCCATATCAGTGATAATTCACTCTCACGTATCCCGCCTGACATTGCCAAACTGCACAACTTGGTGTACTTGGACCTCTCGTCCAATAAGATCAGGAGCCTGCCCGCCGAACTAGGCAACATGGTATCTCTCAGGTGAGAAGCTAACATGCTGTTTGTTTGCCTGCTGTAAATTGCATGGCTTATTAAGACTGTAAAGCAGCCATAAAGATTGTGATGTGATGTAAGGTAGATGGATGAGGCCATTGTGGTAGATTGCAGTTGTTTTTAACCCCATAATTGCAGTAATGAGTTTAGTAGTACCAAGCATTTACTAATTAGGTCCCACCTTTAGAGGTATTGTTATTTTGTTTCCAGGGTCTTCTCTCTAATAAAAATGCTTTTTTAATATGTGGGTGACGTATTTGGTTTGCTCTGAATCGATTCCATCTGTCACAGGTTAAAATATGTTAGAACCTCTTTGCTAGTGTGATTACCACTGCTCTGCTTGGTTATAAATCATGTTGTGAGAGGAGCTGAAGCACTGTATTAGGTTTCTTTGAAAGTGGTTGGGATTTCATCCAACATTGGAAGCACACCAGCTTATAATGGGTTTTGTGCAGTATGGTGGCTCCAAAGGTTTGATGTTGTTTCTTTTGATCCAGTTGGCTTTTCATGCAATATTTGATATCTTTAGAAAACACCCTGTATGCTGAATTTGTGTCTCTATTTCACAGGGAACTGCTTTTAAATAACAACCAGTTACGAGTTCTGCCTTTCGAGCTTGGAAAACTCTTTCAGTTACAAACATTGGGTTTGAAAGGTACTGCTTTCCTTTGTAATCCATTAAGCATAATCTTAAATTCTGTTATATGCAGGCCCAGGTGGAATCTGTTTGACTTGTGTTGAATTGGTGTAAAAATATATGTATTTGTCTGGAAGTATACATTCAGTAATTAATGAGTGTAGTAGTCATATTAGCCAAAGCATTTAGCTAACAAACAAACAGAAAGGTTGGAAAACATTGTAAATGACAGCTGTCTGAAATCATCTGGGTTGTCTGCAGATTCCTTGTGGAACCAGTCATGTAGACATAAGAAATCATACAATAATGATCATGCACTTCGTAACCAAACGCTATTTCGTTCTATCATTGTTTATAATTTGGGTATCTGTAATGCTGTGTACTTCATCTCTGGCTGTGTTCTATAGGAAACCCTCTTGCACAAGAAATCATGAACCTCTACCAAGAGCCTGATGGGACACGGCGGCTCCTCAACTACCTGCTGGACAATCTTGCAGGCACCAAACGTGGTAAGCCAACCCTCGTGCAGCTGCCCCATTTGTGTGGCAAGCACGGGTAAGCTTCTATTCTTGTACGTGCTCTTTAGAGCAGATTAATTTCATGCACAGCATGATGAATCACACCATTGTTGTGTCTGATTGAACACTTTCTTTTGATTGACTCTGAATTACTGTTGGAATAATTACTATGTTCTTGCGTGCCAGCGGCCTTGCCGTTTCTTTCCATTGAGTCATTGCTATTTTTTATTTAAAGGTTCACTCACTGAGTTTATGATTTCTTTTGTCCATCTTGCTGCAGTATCTATAGAACAGCCACCACCTCGCTCATGGATAGCACTGCAGGAGCCCGATAGGACACGGCCAGCAGGTAATAGACTTTCACTTCTAAAACTTCAGCTCAGATCATATGCAAAACATACAT
Organism: Chromobotia macracanthus; assembly: GCA_036877525.1. NCBI lineage: Eukaryota > Metazoa > Chordata > Actinopteri > Cypriniformes > Botiidae > Chromobotia > Chromobotia macracanthus. Next base: position 5,710,040 of record JAZGTH010000005.1, read on the forward strand.
ACACCATTCCCTCTTTCACTTCCCTTTCACCTTGAGTTCTGTGATACCCCGCCCATTAATATTATAATAGAAAAATGCAAAGCATTGTATGTTCTACAAGCACAGCCTAGAGACAAGCTAATTTACATCGTGACCCTTAGTTTGCATTTTCCCTTTAGTTTGGGGGTGCCCAATCCTGTTCAGTGTCAGGGCCAGTGTCCTGCAGAGTTTAGCTCCAATTTGCCTCAATGCACCTCCCTGGAAGTTTCTAAACTGCCTAGTAAGACCTGATTCAGGTGTTTGATTAGGGTTGGAGCTAAACTGTGCAGGACACTAGGCCTTCAGGTGAAGGATTGGGCACCACTGCTTCAGTTTCTTAGTGTTTTGAGAGTGTGTCACTGAAATATTTTTTTAATACTACAGCACTGTTCTCTGTAATGTGCTACAACGTGCTGTGTGACAAGTATGCCACGCGCCAGCTGTATGGATACTGTCCTTCCTGGGCCCTCAACTGGGAATACAGGAAGAAGTCCATCATGCAGGAGATTCTGAATTGCAGTGCAGACATCATCAGCTTACAGGTCTGTCAGTCACGTTTGTGTAACTCAGGATTAAGAACTGTACTTTGAAGGCATATTTTTGTACCTATTTGCTGCATTTTTCCTTGTTCATTATAACACATTTGTATGCTGTTTTGCATGTGAAAAAAGCTTGTGTGTTTTTGACCTGTCCTACTTGTGGTTATCGGACAATGAAGAACCAGTTTGTTGTGTATGCTCAACAGGAAGTGGAAACAGAGCAGTACTACAACTACTTCCTGGTGGAGCTGAAAGAACATGGTTATGAAGGATTCTTTAGCCCCAAGTCCCGAGCCAGAACAATGTCTGAATCAGACCGCAAACACGTGGACGGCTGTGCTGTCTTCTACAAAACAGAGAAGTGAGTCCAACAGGTTACATCTCTTGTCAAAGATTGCAAGCCTTCTGATTCACTTGAGGAATCAAGGCTTCCTTTTAGAACAGGATACAATGACAAAACCATGCCAACATTAAAGTTAAATGCTGGATAAGGTTTGGCCTTTGACCTCACTATTTGTGTTGAGCAGGTTCAGTCTGGTACAGAAACACACAGTGGAATTTAATCAGCTGGCGATGGCAAACTCAGAGGGCTCAGAGGCCATGTTAAACAGGGTGATGACTAAGGACAACATCGGAGTAGCTGTACTATTAGAGCTACGGAAAGAAATGATGGAACAATCTGGTCTGTGCCCTTTTATATCCATCTCAGTTTAATGTTATTTTCTTAAGGTCAATTTTAAAGCTAAGAACCTTGTTCTTCTGAAGGTGTTTAGAAAAATTCTAGAACATTTACATTTATGCATTTGGCAGACACTTTTATCCAAAGCGACTTACAGTGCATTGAAGTTATACATTTTCTTAGTACATGTACTCCCTGGGAATCAAACCCACAACCTCTTGTGCTGCTAACGCGAGAGCTCAGTGTTAATGCTCTACCACTGAGCTACAGGAGAACCTGTAACTCCTACAGGAGAGCTACAGGAGAAACCTGTAAAGAAATAGTTAACTCAAAAAGCAAACTGTCATTTACTCACCATCACCCGCATGCAGTTAAAAATTAGTATGACTTCTGTAACTTGAAAGATGGTTCTTTTTCGGAAAGTTCATCAGGTTGTGAGCAATAGCCAAGTTGTCTCTTCTCCTGTTCCTTAGCTGGGAAGCCACTGCATGGCATGGAAAAACAGCTGCTTCTGGTGGCCAATGCTCATATGCACTGGGACCCAGAGTACTCAGATGTGAAGCTAGTACAGACCATGATGTTTTTGTCCGAGGTGAAGAACATTGTGGACAAGGCCACTCGCAGTCTGAAGCTCTCCTCCATCTCTGGAGAAACCAATGCCATCCCCCTTGTCCTGTGTGCTGACCTCAACTCTCTACCTGACTCGGGTATGTATACATCAGAATTTAGACATAACATATGTTTCTCTTTTGGTATGAATGCTGACAGGGATTTTTCTGGATGCACAGGTGTGGTAGAGTACCTGAGCACAGGTGGTGTGGACAGCACCCACAAAGACTTCAAAGAGCTGCGATACATTGACAGCTTGACCAACTTCAACTGTAATGGCAAGAATGGTACCTCCAGCACCAGGATCACACACGGCTTCAAGCTGAAGAGCGCCTATGAGAATGGCCTGATGCCTTATACCAACTACACCTTTGACTTTAAGGTCAGACAGCCTCTTATATAATGCTGTGTGTATATTGATCTGTATTACTGTTTTCCACTGTGGATTCATATTTATGAATGTAATATTGTATTTTATGAATACAGCACACTTGTGTACAACAATGTATCACTGCTTAATGCCATATTGATTGATATTGAACTGATAAATAATTATATCTAATGAAACTATATACTGGAAAAATTATCCTGGTCACAGTGGTGCTATGTTCATATCTTGCCTTATGGCATATGGCATGCTTGTAATTATTTTTTTGTACTTGTTTGCAGGGCATCATTGACTACATTTTCTACTCTCAACCTTTGCTTAACATTCTGGGTGTATTGGGTCCCCTGGACCCCCACTGGCTCCATGAGAACAATATCACTGGCTGCCCCCATCCCCACATTCCCTCTGATCACTTCTCCCTGTTTGCACAACTGGAGCTTCTCCTGCCATACCTGCCTGCTGTCAACGGCATTCATCTGCCTGGCCGCAGGTAGTTCTCCGAGCCAGCAGGGGGAGCTCCAGCCCTTACTTTTTCCTCTTACAGTGGAGAAAGAGGCAGGGGCTGTTGTGTATAAATTTAAATCCAGTAAAAGGAGATGATGGGGTATGGCTAACTTTTATTCCCATGGATTTTAACTGAAGCAGACGCTAATGTCAGTCTTATCTATACCACCTCCCACCCACTTTTGATTGTTGTTTTCTTTTGGTTTTGTTTTTGCATTTTTTTCCCTCCCCTTTTCTGGGCACAGGTTAATGTTCTGTACTTTATCAGACTTTATCATAACAAACCCTAAAGGGGGAGCAATCCTAAAAGTTTTACTTAAGAAAAAAGTCAAAGCTTTTTTATAACTATAAGGCAATATCTTCGAAACACATGCAGGGAGTCAAGAATCAAGTTACCATGACGATGCATAATTTGGATCATGCTATTACAAGGCCAATTTAGAACGAGCAGCTGAGTTAAAACAAATAAAATTAATTTCACCAGCTTAGGTCAGATCGTCCAATCTCCAGGAGCAACCCTTAATGTAAGGGCTTTTAATATGTAATGAGAGCTGGCTAAACTCTCACACTTGCACTCAGTGGTGCTGTGGCCTCTCCCCACCATCAACACCTAACTGGCCTTGTCCATCTCTGAAGTTATCTTTTCTAAAGAATCTGTTCATAGGATGGCAGTCATACCATGCAAGTGATTCTTTTATTATTGCATTTAAGACAGCAGCTTTTCAAGAGCCAAATAGCCTACATATGCTGTCTAGCTTCATGTGTCAACTAGCCCTTATTGAGATCTGGTGTCTGCATCTAATAGAGAGATTATCTATAACAGGCAGCTGTTTTAGCATATGCCAATGACTGTAGCCTTTGCACCTGGAGTGCTGGTCCCAGACCTGTTGAGTTTGGCAGGACATCATGTTGAGATGCTGTGTGAAGGGTGGAAAATCCTAGCGCAGGTAAAGATAAGCACATCCCATGCGCATGCAGTTAAAATAGCCCCTCGATGTGGCCAGTCAGAGCATTGCCCAGCTAAGACTTCAAATCCCCCCTCCTTTTTTCATTCAGTTTTTATTTCCTCTACATGATTGTATACAAGCAACAAAACTCCTGATCTATTACATTTTTGTTCTTGTTTTGTATGTACACAGTTTAAATTTGGATGAAAAATGATTGTATTGTAAATGAAAGCGAAATTTCTATCAGTTTTAGATGTACATCCTAATGAGCATTCAAAAGACCAGCGTGTGTAATATAATTTTTTTTTCAGGTTTCTGCTGTGTAAAGTTGCACTTGTCGAGGTTACTAATCCCCCTTCCCTCATTGTACCATTTTATTTTCCCTTTACTTTTATTATTCCACTGAGGCAGATATCTGGTGTTGTGGTCCTGTTACCTGCTTTAATTTTTAAAATCACATGACCTTGTGCCTCACTGATTTGTTTCTCTAAGCGCACTGCCAGTGCTATCAGTGAACCTGAACAGCCTCAATCTCTCTGTACATCTTCACCCTCTTTATCTCTTTTCTGCTTTTTTGTATTGCTAGAAATCATGATCTATTTTCTCTGTTCTGTTTGGGTGTTTCTGAGTGTTTTTGTTGTCCTTGAGCTGCTGTGCTGATCCACTCCTGTTAGGCATGTTTCTTTAACCCAGTTTATCTGTCATTTTGAGCAATCACGTCATGGTCTTTCCACTCCAATTCCTGTTATCTTTTGAATCCTCTACTGCCACTTCCTCTCTCTCGACTCAGGCGATTCACTTTAACTGTATTTTGCTTGTTTTTCTTTTGTTTGGTCCATTCTGTTTTTCATTTCTGCTAGACCACAGTTATCTCCTTATGTGTTGTGCCATTTTCAATGCATTGCCACAAGGCCAAGTGTAAAGCTGGATCTACTACTGTAAAACCTGCTCTGACCCGATGAAAAACAAACACTGTGGCAAGTTTGTTTATTTGCTTTATAAACACAAGGCCAGGGTGTTGTTTCTGTAGTGTGTTCTAATTTTAATTGTGTTTGCAGTCGCATTATAATAGCAGTCACCACCAATGCATCATATAATGCGTGCCTGCAAACCCGATTTGTGTTTCTTTAACCCCCCCTTTTGTCATGTTTTAAAAATTGAATGGATTGACAAGCACTTATTGTAGATCACTGGTGCAGCTACTCATTGCTTTTTTTTATAAAGAAATCATGCTTTTGCCCTGAGGCAGAGGTAAATTTTAATGACTTTTATCAAGCAAGAGTAAATGGGTAAACTTGGGGTGGACCATCTTATAGTTTTCCTTTTGGTGTCCCTTTTTATTCCACACACTATTTCAGTCTATGAATGTTTTTGTTATTTCTGGTTGTTTTAATGGAAAGCAATTTGTCTGGTTATATTGGATTGCTGATGGTGTTTGTAGTAAAAAAATTTTTGTAAAGTGTGAATAAATAATGTATCACGTTTCGTTTCTTTGACATGAATTGTGTTGATGTGTATTATGATTGATATCTAATAGTTTTTGTCATTTTCATTTGCTTTTGTAATATTCAAAACCAAATTTTTTGTAAAAAATGTTGGCACACTGAGTTATAGATTTATATTGTTGCTAACCTTCACTGCAAGACACTTTTAAGCAAAAAAGTCAGTCACAGAGAAAAAAAAGAGCTGTCATTTTGTCACCAAACAAATTTCTTCACCTTTGACCCTTTGAATCCTTGTGGCATTTCACCTGGTTTGGAGAGCCAGTTAGTTTAATGCTTACAAATGTGTTTAGGTTGTGGCATAGATGACACTTGTGTCTTTAATATTTTCTGTTTTACCTTCTTTCCTAGTGTTTTCTTGCTCTTTCTTTCCAGAAGGGTTTAGGGTAGGATGGATGGATGGCAAAGGAGTTGTCTCTGTTATTTTTTTTTCTTATGTTGTTTCAGCATCTGCTCTCATAGCTAGTCACTTCTAATTAATTGTGCATGTTTAGATAGTGTTACCATTGCAAACTTCTCTAAATATGACATTTTCTTTCGGGTCAGACAATGATTTCAGGTGTCTTGTGCATGACAAGCAAAGACAGCATTATGCTCATGTCAACATATTCAAAACTTGGCAATAATGACTTTTGCAACTTTGTTTTCGTCACTCCCATTTCAGATCAACTGGACAGATGTTCCTAACCATAGGAATTCTTTCATTTCCTCTTCCTGTTTCACAGTCAGCTTTTCTCTGTCAGTAGGGGTAGTAGTACAATGGTCAGGACTGTGGTTGAATCAGCTGAGAGTCAATAAGTATTTAGTTAATGTCACGCAAATGCACTGGACCAACTCTTGTTTACCATTTATGGAATACCAGCATAACACTTGCACAATGTTTTAAAAGAATGTTGCATATATATACATACATACACACACACACACATATATATATATATATATATATATATATATATATGGAAAAAGTATAGATCTTTAAAAAAATCAAGCAATGGCAGCTGTTTTTAATTCAATATTAAGAAGTGTTGGGATTAAAGCCTAATGGTAAACAAGGTGTTTTGGATTTCACTGTTCCTCCAGTTCTCTTGGGTCTCTGAGTAGTGATGTGTTTATAACAGGGTCAGCTTGTTTCCTTTACACCAATGTATTTTTTCCTACTCATGGTTAAATAAATTCTATATCTGTTTCAGCCGTGGAGTTCTGTGTTCATTTTTCAGATTTTGGGCTATAGAGTTATCCAATACACATTGTAATGGAAGCTTTTGCGTCTGTTTGCAACATTACTGTAGTATCGTGAGTATGTAGTGTTATATCTTGTACACTTGCTGTAGATTACCTGCTAAAGTATTTTTTCCCAGGTTGCCATAGTGTGTGTCATCCAGCAGATGGGGTGCATGTTTCACAGGTCGTCTTATAGATATGATTTTTCCCCTTTTCAATTATTATCAAATACTCTTGTTTTCCATTTGTTAACCTTGCCAGAGTCCTGAGTGGATGTAAAAATGCTCTGCTGTCTGTAGTGTCTATTAGAAACGACCATGTGACTATAGAGCATTAAAAATGTTAGGCCATGTTAGTTTCCAAACAGTGCTGTATAAAAAGAGTTTTGTATATGGTAGTGTGCTTTATACCCCACACATAAATGTTATATTGCCTGCAAGATGCTAAAATTGACAGTTTATGTCTGAACAGACATTTCCCCATGGTTCCATTGTGATTTAATGAAATTACCATGGAGACAAACCCTTCTACAAACCCATCATTGCCGAACGCATAAGCAGTCAGTCTAGGGTAGCAATGCGGCAAGCATCTGCAGCATCAAGATGAATAAATCATGTCAGTCATAATTTGTTTAACTTTTGTCAATAAGAGATCCAAGTGCTGCAAATGATGCATCACTGTTAACCTGAGACACTTATACCATGTCCGCAATGTGGAAAATATCAAAGCATATCTACCTTGGGGCTAAGATTAATATTGCAAAACTGTTTCTGAGGAAAACAAAAATTCAGATAAAACATGGGTAAAAATCACATTTCTCTACTGATGCTGTGATAGAAAATTAGTAACCAGATGTAGACGTTGAGTGAAACGACAGCAATTTCTCTTAAAACATCCTGTAATCGCTTTGCTATAGGATTTCTCTGGATTTTCCATTTCCTGCTCCTGGCTCACTGATAAGAGAAACACAGAAAGATCCTGGAGTGAGAGAAAACGACTGTAACCCTGGTTCCCTGAGAATAGGGACTAGGGACTGCATCTGACTAGAGGCTAGAGGGAACCGGTGTCTGAAGTACATGTCTAATCACGGTAATGAAATTGGCAGTGACAGTGTATGATGTGCATCAGGTGAGAGGGCTCCTGTCATGAACGTCATCAGCTTCTTTGCTGAATTAGATGTTGACACAGTGTCTCATTCCCACTTCTGAGGGAACTGGGGTTACAGTCATCAATCAATTAGCAGTGACTTACCCGGTTGCAACACACAACTGTTAGTGACAAGAAATTTCCCTAAAGCAAACTACCTAAGCAAATAAACATATACAGGGATGCCCTCAGGCGAAACCCCATCCCAAGGGCAATGCTCAGGCTTGGCTCTGTCTGCCTCCCACAGCTAGACACTTTAAAGGAAAACTTTCTGTGCTAGCCTGTCACTAACTGAGGACTATGGGGAGCAGATGATCCTCAATTTGAGAGCACTGCTCTACACTCATCCCAGAAGACCGCACAGTCATGGAACAATTTTATTACCGTGATTAGACATGTACTTCAGACATCCATCATGCTGAGCGTTCCCCGATAGCATCAAGCCAGACACCCTGCGGGTTCCCTTTCGAACACATACTCTGGTCTGCAATAGCATGTAAACAGACAAGCAGAGTGATAAAAAAACAGCGGAAAAGACACCACAGTGCTGTTATGCTAAATATAACAAAACTCTTGACATACCACTCAGCCAATCAGATCTGAAGAGTCTGGGGTGAGACAGAGCAACAGAGCTTGAATTCTTTATTTTGGTAATTTAGTGTTAATTTAGGTACCACAGCCTCAGTAAACTTCAAGTACTTAATCAACACTAAACCAGAAAGTAAGTTTCCTTTTAATTGACATTATACTGCATTTTGTTTAATATTTTCATTGATGTTGTTAAAGTTTCTAATATTTTTAGTTGAAAACAAAATCGATAGTGTGGGAGGAAAGCAGACTCACCAAGTGTCACCAAGTATCATCCACTAGTATCATCACTTATAAAACTTGCACACATTACACAATTACAAAATCTATGTGTGGTTGGATTCACTATGTTAGAGCATTTGGACTTACAGCAAAGCTTGCTGGTCAAAATAGACTGTTAGAACATCATAATGTAATTTTGCTGCCTTAAAGCCGAAGTTGTTTACAGGTTGAGTTTCACTTTGGAAAGAATTCATTCGTTTTGAAGTTTCATTTCAAGGTTTGGACCATAGGGAATCTGTCTAAAGTTTCTAAGTTTGTATGCTGGTTATAATGACCTAAACCAATAATCCCCACTGAAAACTTTTGCAGACAGTCTCTTGGGACAGACTTTTTTTTTGAGCCATGGCCACTTGAATTTAGACGTACACTTAGGCTTGTTTGTCCTCTCCTGAATAAACACTTTAACACTATTGTGACTATAACACAGTTAAGTAATTTTAATAGCTTTGCAGATGTATATACAGCACAATACAATATCTCTGTTGGGCCCTGTTTAGTATGTTTAGTACAGCCTATACTAAACACTTACCTACTTTAACTATAATGAATATGAGTGATCCCAGTTATTCTTATAATCAACATATACACTGTGGCAATAGTTTCTTGCTAGTATGAGGGCCACAAAATGCTGTGAGAATGCTCAAGGGATTTTGAGATATACTGCCTGGTACCATAAATCAGAAAAATAATTTGTTACTTGATCAATCAGATCAAGTAACAGTGTTTATCCCTGTTTATTGTCACTGCATATTGGAATCCATCAGTGATCTATATTTTGAGCTATATAATAAAGGTCCATATAGAAGCAATGAAGGCTGTATGCCACCACCCATCTGCACCATCTGGCTTTATCGCTTAGCCCAGTCTGAGAGATTGGGAGTTGGTCAGATGTGAGTTTGGTCCTAATGAGAAGCATGTGGGGATCCCAAATCCTGACTAAAAATGGAAAAAAAAATCATTGTGGCCAAAGCAGTTCTCTTATTTGGATATAGAAATAAAGCATTCTATTTAATTTAGGACTTCACATAATACAACTGGTATTGGTTTTTTATTGTTAGATTTAAATTTTGTTTTCTCAAAAAGGCATATGCTGCCTGGGGTTGGTTTAGTAATTGAAACAGTTGAATGGTTGTATAATATTATACATTTTTAAAATGATTTTAAAGTTTGATGTTGAAAATAGATTATGTTATATGTAAAATAGCTTAGGTTATATACAGCACTTCTGGTTCTTAGCTTCTGGTCCCTTACAGCTTATAGTTTAGTAGGTTTCATACTATAGATAAATTGAATGTTCTAAGATTCTGAATGAATCTCACTTGCAATAAAAGTAAATTGTGGTAATATTTTAACAACAGCTTTCAGATGTTGCTTCTTGGACATCACTTGCACAACTTGGTATCATTTATGCAATGATCCTTGATGGTATATCCAAAGATCCAGTTCTTTCGAGCAACAAATTCCTTTGAGTGGAATCCAATCTAAGAGGATAATAGACTAAGTCTTTTAACTCTAGACAGAGACCGATGTTTGTGACAGTCGACATCTCTTCTCTCAGATGCAGATTACAGGGAAGCAATATTTTCAGTGGCAATGCAAATATGACTGCTGCAAGAAAAGTACTGGCACACACAAATGCAGACAGCCACAGATGGGTCTTGACTACAGTCACCTCAGTGAGGATGATTTGATGTAAATGTCTGTAGACAGCTACCAAATGTATCCTCTACACTTCCCTGGGTTGTGTTCCACTTACAATATCACCTGTTTTTTTCACCTCTTTGCTGGAAGCCAGAAAGTTCATTGCTCAGAGAACTCCCTTCACCCTTTTCCTAACAAACCTGATTGATTACTTGTCACCCTGCAAGCTGCTTCCTTACTTTTGTCACTTCAAGTTCTCACCATCATCCATCTAAGACTCACAAGGACCTGCACTACAGCAAAGAGTTATTTAAGCAAACCCCTTTAAATTGAGTTGTTGATGAAGCCATGCTCTGTGTTGAGAGATTTAGAGGTCTGAAGCCAGACTGCAGCATCTAGAGCCAGGGAGAGGCGTTTGTCTCTGCCACAGTGTCGGCGGGACATCAAGGACACTGATGTTTGTTAGCGGGGAAGCGAGGCTCAGCTGGAGGTGCAGGTAGGATGAGGAGATGCTGGGTGACAGCAGTTCCAGGTAGCTGCTGCTGCTCAATGTGTGGAGAAACGCTGAGCTCAGCGGTCTGAAGTGAAGTTAACAGAACAGGCAGCTTGCAAGAATGCAGAGAAATGCGAGGTGAGAAGGCACAGCAAACATGACTGAGCAGATGGGAATTTCTTATTGTTTACCAGAATCGGCTCATAAGGGAACGTGCTTTGTTTTCAGAAGAGCTGTTTCTATTAAAGCTGAAATTTGAAATATGGAAAAATCAGTGCATAACCTTTGCATCTCAATTTATTACTGCAAAATGAAGCTCTCTTGAAAGAAAACATTTTCAGGGCAAAACAACTCTGTTACGTGTTGTAACATGTTCATGATGTCCTGAATCCTCAATTGTTTGTCCCGGACTTCCACATAAGCTTTGATGTCTATGACACAGATCCTTAAGCAACTTTGCAAAGTTTTGACCATCTGGAGAAATAAAAGGGTGTGGATTTTACTTTACTGCCCATATTAGTCTTGTTCATTGCATCAGAATGCAATAAAATGGGTCATTGTTCCGCCATTAAAAGAACTTCTCTGGGAGGTAATTAAGACACTAAGAAAGAATACAATTTTTCACTGTTGTTTTTCAAATTCAGTGTTTATAGGAGTTTACAGGGAAAATACTGCTTTCAGCATAGGAACTACACGTCATCTTGGATAATATCCTTTTTAAAAGTCTCTAACATAAATTTTTTAAAATGTTATAAACAAACTATGTCACAAATACAAAACACATTTGTTTGAGCAGCTCTACTAGCCCAACAAAACAATACTGGCTCAATCAATGATGTGACTTGTGGGCGGAATTTGTGGTTTGTCATTACTATGTTTGTCATTGTCAGTTATGTTTGGTTGCACAGGTGGCATAGAAAATACACACTTAAGCTTTAATATTAAATAAAGTATTGAAATGAAAAAACTTGAAAACCTTCCGTGAATTGGAAAACTTTGAACCTTCCGTGAATTGGAATGGGCTGTCAGAAAGTGGTTCTCTGATTTAATGCATCATTTACAGCTTTGGTTAGTATCTTATACCAAGCAAAAGAATAAGAGAAATTTATGCTGTTGCCCTCAACATCATGGAGACACTCACCAGATTTACTGATCTGTTGAAATACAGGACCAGCAGTTAAAGACAAACTGTTCCCAAAACACTGGGAAATTTCAATTTTTTAAATAATTTTTGGAATATTTTTCTCCCATTCCATTCTTTTTATTTCCTTTCCAACATTTTCTGCCTTTGATCATAGAATTGGAAGCAGAAGATGTGGTGCACATTTCTAGAGAGAGCCAGCAGTAGAGGCTGCTTCTGGTTAAACAGACGGATTAAACCTTCCAATCGTTTTTGGTGTACAGCCATATTCAGTTCATATTCAAATTGTATATACGTATATTGTATATACGTATATTTTATATACGTATATACATATATTGTATATACATTACCAAAAAAAGGAAAGGCTCCCACCACATCTTCAGGACCTACCGTAGTCCTTATCTTTCATCATCATTGTGCTAAAGCATACTGAGTGTTTGTATCTGGCAACATCCCCTCGTATTTTAATCTAATATCCCCTTCCTGCCTCTCCTCAGCTGTGATTGCCCATCTAGAGAAACAGCTTTAGAGGAGGACGTATTTTCTGCAGGAGACACCTTGTCCACGAAACATCCTCTAATGAGGAGCGCCGTTGTTGCTGTGTGTAACTGCCGTGACAGCCTCTCTGGTCGATTTTAGAGACAGATTCCAGTAGTTGCTGTCACAATATCTCAGGCTGCCCACTTGGGTTTCACCTGGAGAGATTTAGCCCCACAGTTCTGCATTGATGACTTTTTAGCTGGTGCTATATCAATGCAGGAGGAGAAGATCCAGAGGACCTTGTGATCCTCCTGGACCACAGTGTGCTCTGCTGATCAGGCATATGGCTGCTCTGCGGGTTCATTGTGTGCTACAGCAGGGAGTTGTCCTGATCTTTCTCCATAAAACAGCAGAATGAGATAACCTGGTATGGAGATACAGTCAGCTCTTGTTCTTCATTCCTGGAAAAAAATATGTTCCTACAAATACCTAAAAAGCATTCCTCAAAAATACCTCTCCGTTCCTCATAGTCAACTCATCCCTGTGATCCCGGAACCTGTGAATTTATTGACACATCCACTTATGCTCATATAGGAGGAAATGTATGTCCAAGCAGGCTTAAAGGAGCACACGTGTGTGAGACTGTGTTTGCATAAATCTTTAGAACAACAGCTTTCAGAACAGTGTCAGTCGGCTTCCTTTACTGCTCCTCTGTTTTCCTTCTGGTCTTGTAAATATCACATGTAAATCATGCTGCCAAGAGATGAAGCTTTTCTTGAGTCTTTAGGAACTCAAATAAAAACCTTCTACTTCCTATAAAGTACTTTTTCTTGTGGGCTGAACCAATGTATGAAATCATCATTCCTTCAACAGAATGAAAGCAAAACAGGTTTTCCTTTTATTGAAATTAACTGCTGGAGTATAAACCCTCATAGGAATTGTAATGCATGTGTGGTGATGTCCTGTGTATTTATACACAAAAACAGTGATTTGTGCTGTGTTACTAGGGTCTAAATATTTAACAAAACTTTACAAATAGCTATTTTTCATGCAGGGTTATTTAATAAAAAATGTAACATCAATCCTGTTTGTACCCTTGTCATGCTAAGAGCCCATTGAATTTTAGGCATGCATGTATACCTTTAATTGTGTTTGTTCTTGCAATCCATGCATCTGTTCACCAGGGGCCGTTCAACCCAGCAGCTTGTGTGACGTGCGAGTTTGTGCGGAAGGAGTTTCAGGAGGAGAGGGCAGAGAAGGAGAGGAGCAACAAATGTGAAACACACGTTTTGGCGGGACACACAGACTCGGCCGTGGTTCGTCTGAGGGCCAGCAGTGATGGAAAGACAGCTCTAAACTCTCTTTTACAGCCGTTAACTAGTAACAAGCCCCTCTAGAGCTCTGGGTTCTATCTATGCAGGTTCCGATTAAACCAGAGGCAAAGACAGTAAACTCTTCCATGTCTTTCTGGATTTCTAATGTATCCTCTTCTTCTGCATCTATGGCTATGTACAGAACATCCACATGAGTGAATGAATTAGACACATATGGTGGCTTTGGCTGGCCACACCGGAACAGAACAGAAATTTAAACAGCATGAGACATGCATTATGACATGTCATGGCACATGTGCTGTGGGACTGGTTAGAATAGAAATGAAGCAGCCCTGTACATCTTTAGGAGTTTGATGGTTCATGGCTGATTGTGTTGAATTTATGTCTGATGTAGGTCGGTGCAGCTGCAGTATGTATCTGTTGGTTTATGTATCTAAAGGTTGTGTTTAGCTGCAGTATGCATCTATTGGTTTTTCCCTTCCGGCTCTATTACAAGAAGTTTGCTGAGTCATCTTTTTGTCCACAGTGGGCAGTAAATGGGTAGGAATAGCAATAATCTATTGTTCCCTGACAATATTATAGGTGTTTGGAAATGAAACTTCCAATTATTCCCAAAATGGATTCTATACTGTATTTGCTGCTTCTGTCTGGGCTACATGAATATGTATTTTGTGTAATTTTATTTGTGTAAGTAATGTAGGAGCTCAGATTTTTATTCTACATCATAGAAGTATTGCGATTCTTAAAAATGCTTAGAGAAAATATTAATTTCGCAGATTGCCAAGGGTGTTATTTAGACAAGGATTAATATACATGACCATCTGCTTTCAGAATCACTCTTTGCAACTTCTTTCAGTTCAGTGAACCAAAACTCAAGTAGCCTTTCCTCATTTGACCTCTTTATGCAGGCGCATATCACAAAACACACAGATATTCACAGCGTAAGGCCTTCCCCGTAAATTCAATTATGCTTAAATTTCAATTAAATCTTTTACAGCTTGAAATAAAATTCAAGAAAAATTCAATTATTATATGTGGTTATGCCTAATAAAATACACTAAAACGTTTACATTAAAAATGCCAACCACAGGACAGGCGGTAAGACGATCACCTTCCGTGATGGCATGACCAGTCTGGCTAAACAATGGAGCAGGAATTTAAAGTTTCGATTAAACCGCCATCTGCTGTAACCACATTGACAACCTCATTCTTTTACTTCAGCCAGGAAAGCATGAGAAATGGACTGAGTCCCAGCTGTCCTTGTGCCTTGCCCCGCAGAAAGTCTCTTTGCTGCTCTGCACTTAAAACAATCCCACAATCTGAGGTCTCTGTGCAATTATGTCATAAAAGTAACCACAGCTGACTTTTGCTAACTGGGCTTTTAGCTTCACAGTGGAGAGGTTTTCATAGATGAAGACTGTATGTTTCTTGGCAGTCTTATATGATTCAGAATGCTTCTCAAATAGTAAACGTGTTTTTCTGCTAGTAAATGGTTCTTTTTTAGACAATTCTCTTGTAAATGCAGAACAAAGGCAATTATAAACACAAAATCCAAATGAAAGGATAGTTCGCTCAAAAATCTCAGCTCTATCAGTATTTACTCTCTCTTTGTTGTTCTAACCATTTGTCTTTCTATATTCTATTGAATATAAAAACAGGCATTTAGCAGTTGATCTTTCCTTTGCAATAGCAGTTAATAGTGTCCAAAGAAAAAAGCACTATAAAGATATCAATATACAAAGACTTTTAAAGCCATATGAAAGCTTTGTGTGAGGAAAAGTCCAAAAAATAAGTCACTAATTTGTAAAAAAAAAATGACTGACCATTTTTGTGTGAACTGTTTACGTTAACAGCTAATAAGACTGCAGAGTACTTGGTGTATCTGCACAATCCAAGAAGGAAAATCATAAAACACATTTAATACAGTTTTCAATGTTTAAATCAGGTTGTTTGCACAACAACTCTGTGCCATGGTGAAGTCTCTGTATCAATGTACCACACTGGGTGATGGAGCCCTGCATGCTATTGCTTGTCAGTACACATACTAAAATACACTGAAGGCCTAACATTGTACTTTTAGAGCCTTCGCCCCACAGAGATGGTTGGAGAAAGAAAGGTGCTGACAGATAGATGGCACATGATCCATTTCCTCCCGCACCACAGAGATGCATTAGACATTCTTTTTCCAAGAACCCAGCATCCAGTCTCACCAGGTGATTTATTTAAATAATCCACTAACTACATAACAGAGCAAGATGCTCCTTCTCCAACTGCTGTGCGTTCCTGTTGAAGAATAATATGATTAAAACACTACAATGGCTGTACCTGGCATAATAAGAAAAAGTCAACAAAATCAGGGATAAGAAGATAAAGCTTGTCCATGGAAATTCTGTTGTTGCCAACTGATTACACTTACTGTGGAACACGACACATTTCAGAACATTTTAATTAAAGGAATAAGCCCAAGAAAGGACTTTTTATGAAATGGTTATTCCATATACCTGGCAAGGATTCATAAAAATAAACACACAGAACCAAAAATGTAATGATATATTATTCTTCCGCCAAGCAATGTAGTTCTTCAAAACAGCTACACAGACACAGTGGTATAATACTGATGTAATGAGGTCACAGATGTGTATTTATATGGTAATTTACAACAGCCTATCATAATCAAGGACCAAAACTATTGTTTTATAATTGAAATGTTTGCATTGGAATCATTCATTTTCTCCTGAAACACAAAATATACAAAGGGGTCATCATGTTGCTCACAGCCCCTGCTGGTAAATCCCAAAAGCACACTATTATTTTAGTCAAAAATCTCATGTCACTATCGACAGGCAATTAAATGTAGCTGAGCATTTTTGCAAGCAACATTTAATTCGCAAATTCTTAATGATATTATAGTGTTTTCATCATTCCCCAATATTTATTTATTTAAAGCGTGGGACTTAAATCCCGACACCCTAGAATAGTCGCTGTTTTGAAATGCGGAAGTAAGCTATTTCCTGTGAATGTGCAAGACTTCATTTTCAACTCTTCAAGGATTCATTAGCTATAATAACTCAAATGACATTATGGAATGTGTGTTACTGTGTGTGTTATGTTGTTGTAAATGGATGAATACGGCTCTCTACATAACAAATAACAACGTGCAGTAAATGGTAAAAGTATTTGCTCTACAAACCAGTGCATTTATAATTATGTCAATATTATAAAATAATACAGTAAGCAATACCAGTTTGCAACATCAAGCAAAATAACAAGCTAAATAGCTAAATATAACTTGAAGTGGATATGACACTGAAAACAGATTAAGTTAGATATAAATTGGATTCAAATCGCTGTCGATGTATTTTGATGTCACTCGCTGATCAGTCTGTGCATCACCACTCAAAGTCTAACACACTTATTTACATATGGCCGCGCTTATATATAGCCTAAACTAAAGGCAGTTTAATCAAAATGGTTGCATGAAATTAGTATTGAAGCTGTCTGTTCATTACTATATTGCACTGGGGTCTTTCAATTGTAATGTCCTTGATTCTTGTTCAGCGTTATAGAGAATTTGCAGGCCTTGTCTCTTGAGGTTTGGATGGACATCTTTTCAGCTTGTCATCCCTCCACGAAATCTACAAGACGATTCTGCATACTAACACAATACCATAAATATTCCATATCCACTCCTTTTCACATTTTTTTTATATTCTGTCTTTTGTGCTTATTGCATAACATATTATATAGAAGCAACTTCCCAGTCAGTTTTTAATAAAACTTTTTGTGCAATTACTTGAATTGGACTCTAAAGAGTGACATATCGTAGTTTCTTTTTCTTTTTTGACACATTTGAAATATTGCACAGTAACATTCATTTTGATATGCCCTGGTAATGTTTAGGATTGCTTATGTTTAACAATACTGGTGGTTTTGTGTTGCCATGAGTATCTGCATTTACCCTCAGTGTGGATTGTGGATGGGGGAGAGGGGAGGTTGGGAATGAGAGCATATCTTCCATAGTGCACTTTGCAGTCAGTCTGGAAGGGGAGGGGGAAGGAGGGGGCAGCCTTCGCTGCTGGATCGCTTATCTGAGATCTCAAAGTCCGCCTCACGTCCGTGCGCTCTCCCCTGTCCTCGGACCTGCCATGGATGTTACTCCTGGATGTATATTCTTGGTTATTTTCCTTCACTTTCAGCATGCGGATACTCTTTACATCGCCGACAGGATAGGTACGTGGAGATGTCTTTATTGTTATCGCTGATCCCGGTTACTTTATACCGAAGATACTGATCGGTACAGACCCACCGTTATGAAGCTGGAACTCAATTTTTATGTGCATGCTCCTGCAACTTATACTTTCGTAGAAAAGAGACTAAGGCGTTTATTTTACCCAGAAAATGTTAATGTCATCAACCGTTTCCATGAATTTGAGTGTGGAACTTTTAACAGCATCTAAACTGAAAGATCTCCAACTTTTGTTACAGTAAGAAGAAGGTCATTGCACAGTATAGGAACTGTACATTTAAACCAAGTATAAATTATATGAATTATACACTTGAAACAGAGAAAGATGGAAAAATGCATGTGACCTATTAATAATGTAAAACAGCTAACAAATGTAATGTCTCGTGCTTGAAATTACTGTCTTAAAAATGCAAAGTGTTATTATGTTTCACACAGATTCGAGTACACAGGTCATTATGAGTACACAAATTAAACAGAATAACATGCATATTACTTAGTTGTCAAACTGAGCCAGACAAATCACATTGTGGGGTTGCCTGTAAGCTGCAGTCTTTCTCTCTAATGAAGTGCAAGACACTTATGCATATAATGCATACGACCAGAACAGAGCAAGCAAATACAGCCTCTCTCATCAGCATGATAGGAATGCATGACATAATGTAATGTTATTTTCACATGTTGTCATGTATTTTCCTATTTTTAATGGACACATGTAAAGTAAAAAAAGCAAATAAACACATTTTTTATTTATTTTACAGTTCGAGTAATGTGACAATTTTAGCTAATTTAAAGATCTGATTGTTGGTGGATGCTGTGAAATCTATTTAGTGTGTGTTTGTGCATATAAATGTGTGCAACTGTGTGCATGCCCCTGGCAGATTCCCTGCAGCATGTCCTAAGGGAGTACGGGCTAGTGAAGCCGGTGAGCGTGGATGCAGACGGACGCTTCCTCTCCCACGCCGTCTCTGCCAGCCGGCTGAGTGGGCAGTGGTCCCATCGGCGCAGGAGGAGGCAGGCCAACCAGCATGGAGAGACCAATGAGTCTGAGAAGAACTCAGAGCAAGACCACCTGAGGCACAAGGAGACACTCTTTTATAACATTACTGTTTTCGGACAGGAGCTTCACCTGCACCTCAGGTTAAATTCCAAGCTTGTGGCTCCAGGAGCCAAAGTGGAGTGGCTGGAGGATGATAACCAAACACATTCTGAACCCTTGTTGCCCAGTGACTGTTTATACGTGGGTTATGTTACCAACATGCAGGATACATCAGTGGCTATCAGCAATTGTGATGGCCTGGTAAGTTTTTTATTTTGCTATGTTAGGCCAAAGTTTACCACAGGGGTCCATACTGTTTCTTGAGGAAGCACCTGGACTGATATATAAAACATGTAAGATTTTCTTTAAAATGAAAAAACAAAATCATTCCTAAATGTGGAATGTTAAGCATATAGAAGGTAATATTTTTAAAGTTAGTGACTAAAGATATACATTAGGGCTGCACAATATTAAAGAAACATTATTCAATAATTAATTATTAAATAATATACTATTTAATATGATGCTTTAAGTTTATAAAACTACTTTAAATTAAACTACAGTTAATTAATTAAATTGCAAACATGCATGTTTCATATGCTTTCTGGCAAAAAATATTAATATGCCAGTCTCTCTGCCTCGACCTAAAACTTAAGGTATTATTAAAAAGTTTTTAAAGTATTATTGCAAATCATTGTGATATGCCCATTTGTTAGATTTTGATCATTTTTAATCTTGTGATATTTCAATCTTGCAGCCCTTATATACATTCTATATGCTGTTACCCAGACAATCTAGTTTTTTATATTGAGCCGGCTGAGAATCTGGATGCAGGGTCACTTGATCTGTTAAAAAATCTAAAGAATTGATCTAAAGAATTATTGCATATGATTTTAATCCTGTAGAATGTACAAACAGATCAGGGTATGATTATTAATAATAATTTGTAATAATTAAAGGTATGGTATACTGCCATTGCCATTGTTAGCTGTGTTGAGCAGGTTATTTAGCAACTTTAGAAATGCTCTTATATTGGATTTCTGCCAAAGGATCTTCCTGCTGAGATCCTATGTGTGCTTGTCCTCTGATTGGTCTGGTTAATGCTTTTGCAAAGAAGCTGCCAGTCACAACTTATTGACATCACAAGAAACACTGTGAGTGGTGTAAGTGTACATTTTGTTTCCATACCTAATAACATTACTGTACTGAGGGACCATGCCAAGTATTTGCTATCATTCTCCAGCATCAAACAGTTCCCACACAAATCGCCCTTGAAGAAGCTATTCGGCCTTGGACGAGGTCCATGAATTAGAGATCAACATAGATATTATTCATGTGTTTATATCTTGGATGAAATTGAAGGAATTCTTTGGCCCTTTGGTGGTTTGAATGTGGCGGAGATAAGGTTGATGAGTGATTTTTATTCAAGCATAATTCAGCTTAGGCCTGGGCGGGTACGGTAGTTCTTAAAAGCTAGCATGCTAATATCACTGACTGTCTCTTATTTAAAGTGGCAAAATAATCACAGATTTAATTATGACATAGGCTCTGTTTCATTTGGCATGGATCCATGCCAAGTGTTGTAATTTGGAAGTGTGCTCTTTGATGTTTTCCCTTGCCAAACCCTGCACTGGTGCAAAATTCTCAGCAAATTACTACCCAACAGTTTTTACATGTTACGTCTCCAAAGTGTAGACTTTGGCTGAGGGTGGCATTTTGGACAGGGTCATGGACCTGAATTAGCCCTAACGTGTATTCATGTTTTTTACAGATCAGTTTTGCTCATTCAAAAGAGAATGCTTACTTTACAGTAGGTGTGGTTATAACTGTGATAGAATAATATAATAAAAAGATTAGGAATGAAATTTTGATGAACGGAGCTGTGCTCTTGGGAAAACAAGTCAGTGCTTGGTCTGTCTCATATCCCCATCTAACCAAAGGGAAAATAGCTAATAAATTAAAATGAATCTCTAAATTAAAGTCTGGGAGATGCTTGTTCATGTAATTCTGTCTATCATAACCTCAAGATATATAGTCAGCTTTCTATGATATATGTTTGGCAGTATACCTCAGCCCCTGTGACAGCCTTTCAGCATCCCTCCACCACCCCAAAAACCCTTTCATCTCCCATTAAGTACTTCTTGAGGTAAAATACCTTACAGGGACTACAGGGAGAATCAGTTTTTACATGAACTGCCTAAACAAACAGATTTACTCAAATGAATCGGACTACACATAAGAGAGGACAGTTTGGAAAACAGCCTGTCTGGCAATTGCCTTGCTCACCTCCAAAACTATGTGCGCAACACAATATGCAATTTGTAAAAAAAACAGCGATGTAGCGTTTTACTATGTTGCTACCCGTTATTTTGAAAGCAACTGAGCTTTTGTCAGGCTAAAAAATTGACTTGCGTCCCAAATTAGTTACATCCCAACATTCCATGTTAAACTTGAGAAATGTCTAGGAAGATTTGTAAATGGAATAATAGAGAGCCTTATATAATAACCAGTCATTGTTCAGAAAGGGACATCTGAGGTTTCAGAATATAGACAAATTTCCATTGCTATCCGGCCTCACAGCGATGGATACAGTACACTAGCCCACCACTGTCTGTACTTGTAACTATGTGGCGTTCCTCACGCGGAGGGTGTTACATTTCTGTGCCTGGAGCACGTGGAGTTCAGAGCATGTCTGGGCAGCCTCGGAAAACACTTTAGAGTGACCTCACAAGTACAAGCCCCTTCTCCTACACTCCAGCTGACTCCATCCCTGCAGGCTGAGTGGAGGGGAAACAGTAGCCCTGCAGTGAACTTGCAGACATCCAGCACCACAGGAGAGCAGGGCCTGGCTTTTAGTCGATTTAGAGTGGATTTCTGGATTATTCTATTTTACTCAAAAGCTTGTCACTCCTGAGGTGGAATCTAAAGGGAAAACAGTCACCTTTTTAGATTCCTTATGAAAAAGTAAAATGGGATTTAATGTTGCATTTTGGGAGAGCTTCCATTTAGCTTTGAAATGAGAAACTGCTTTACATTGTAATAGATTTATTTGGGGATGTTATTTTTGTGAACAATGAAGTGTGCACAGCCCTCAGATTAAAAAGTAAACATGAAATCATTCAAAAACTACTTTTAATATGTTCAAAGCACGTGACCGGACATCCTGGCTACTTTTAATGCAGACTGCATATTCAATTCCATACATATTTAATGTCGGAACCCCACATACACGCACACACCTGCACACACCTATTTCTTATATAATAAAATTATATAAATCTTATAAAATATAGAAATGATATAAATTTTATATAAAATTTGGGGTCAAAGTCATATCTAAGTGGTCATTGTGTCACACTGTCTAAGCATCATATTAGCCAGTCTCTGTGTGAGACTTTATAAACTTTCAGAATGCTTAGAAACTCGAGATTTGCTCACAGCACCCTTTCAAGAAAAATAACTGTGAAGGCCAGACTATCATTCTTTTAATTATTTTGTATTTGGTGAGTGTTAAATTTGGACCCTGGGCACATATACTAAAAAGGTGTTTTTGCAAAGACTTGTTAATGTAAAGTTTTTAGTATTAATGTAAAGTTTAGAATGGTAATGTAAATTGTTGATACTTCAAAATAGTCATGCACAAAAGACATGCACAGATTTCCATGTCAACAAAAGAGGTAGAATGAGATATTAGTTATAGCCATTAGTTATAGTTAATAGCATTCTAGCCACAACAAAATCACAAAACCTTTTTTAATTGTTAACTTTTTTTAACAATGCACATTAATCATTTTGCGGAGGAGTTCTCAATCCTGGTTTTCCTGGACCAACATTCTTGATGAGTTCCAACCTTATACCTGCCAGTTTTTCAAGGAAACCCTAGGATCTTAATCAGCCGGTTCAGGTTTGTTTATTTACACATTCTGCAGAAAAATACATCTTCAGCATCAGGTATGAGCACCCTTGACCTGAGTTCATTCCCTACTCAAACACACTTCCACTGGCCATACCCATTCTTCCCCTGAGCCAGCCTCCTGTTGGCATGGTTTTTAGGGTCAAAACTACATCCAGTTGGCATGATGGCACCTTAACATTTTATTCTGCTTAGAACAAAACATTCTCTCAGCAAGCTTTCATCCCATAAAGTCTGTTACCTTTGTAATTGTATTTTTAATTGCATGGTTACATAATTACACAGACCTGTTGCAAAGTGGTAACAGTCTGTAATTGCTACCAAACTTTGCTGCTGGCATTGGTATCAATGACTCATTTCACCCATCGGGATGGTGTTTTCATTTGCTCTTTGTATTAACCCTACTTAACCCAGACTCATCCATGACCGCAAAGAATATGTCTGTGTGCGAAACCAAAGGCCAGATGAATGCATTTCAGTAGACAGGATGTTACACAAACATTGGATTCAGACATGCTTATCCAAACAGGCTGATCTTGTCACAAACACCCCTAGCTTCCCCTCTGTGGCTCCACCCCCAACTCATGCACTGGCTGAGCCTGAAGACGTGTCAGACTGCTCAAGCACACAGAACAATGTTTTGAAAACATCACAGATTCACAGTATTTTTACTCTTCTGGAAAGTCAATTAACAAATTGGTTACTGATCATTTTTTTTAACATTTGAACACAATTGCACACTAAACCTAGCTTTGTTATCAAATCTATTTGATAGATTGCTATTTGCAGTTGTGTCGGTTACTTTTATTCCTATGTAGTTGTTTCTAAATTCTAAACAAGCAAATCAATTTGTAAGCTTTGTGGAGTCCTAACTGAAACGCTCATGTTCTTTCTATAGTGCAGGATTAAGCTCAAAGCTCATTGGTGTAGAGCCTGTCATGAAGCTCAGCAGTGCAGGTGCGCGCTGTGAGGTCTGAACCCCCACTAAGTGTGAAGTGAGTGGGATGTGCACCGCGAGCATGTGCCTCGGTTCTCCAGCAGGGGCACAAGCTGTTGCTGCAGCCAAAGCTAGCTTGTAACAGGAAGCCTGAAATTAGCAGGATAATCCTATTCAGTCAAGTTTAGTGCAGAATTCAATGGGATTATTTGGGCTTGTGGAAAAGTAAGACTGCCTCTGCAGTGTGGCTGAGGTGTGCCTTAAGGATCTGTAGCCATAGTGAGATGAAGCCTCAATAAATTTCATTTATTGCTAATTGTCATTTTAGAAATACATTTTACTGCCCACACTTGAGACTTGAGTCTTTTCAGCCTTTGATTGGGATCAGGGTTGTGCACCAGTCAGAAATGAACTGTGAATGCTTTAAAAGTGAATTTAATTGAATTTGAGTTGAATTTGAATGAAGGTAACCAACAGGATGCAGAATTGTAATTTGAATTTAAGAACTGAAACAAAATAAAATTCACAAAAATTTATTTGATTGCAGTTTAATTAATACTAAAATATCTTTTTTGTTCAGTATGGATTTCTAATAATCATGTCACATGTCAAGGAATAAACAGGCGTAGTTAATCAATGATGTAATCAGTTTTTTTAATCAATGATGTAATCACAACAACATATCAACATATGTTGTTGTGCTGGACTAATGAAATTCCCCTGTTTTGTGACTGTGTTGCATTTCATTGGAATTGCAATTGAGTGAATCCAAATTCAACATCCTGTTGGGTGTGGCCAGTTCGATCCAGATTCCACCTCCAAAGGGAGCCAATCTGTAGATTCTGAATCGTGCCCAACCCTAATGATTAAAATGTCATTATTAGTTTGGCACATGAGGGAATACAGAAACATCTGGAAAGCTGATTGGGATTGAAAAGCCACTTATGTCAACAACCATTCATTTTATCATTAGACAGATTGGTGCTTCTTAATTCAAGTCACCCACACATGCATGTTTTGTGTTACTCTTTGTATCGTCAGTCTCTGTGCAGATACAGTCCTGTCTCTCTTTTATTTTATCACAACACGCTCACCTTTGATGAATCTAAGTGTACATTACTCTGATTGAGGATCGGACCAATAGCCTTTAATCTTGTGATCATGGTCTTTTGATGTCAGGTTGGTTCCGGGTGGGTTCAGACTGTGCCACAAGAGTTGCCACTATTGCACAAGCTTAGCACACAGTGTGTCTCAAGTGAATTAAACTGCTCAGAATAAGAGACCGGGCACCGTTTTTTGGGACCATCTGTCAGACTTAAGCACTGGGCCTTGGTGGCACTTTGCTGCGCTTGTGTGTGTGTGTCAGCGCACCATGGCGGAGGATGAAAGGGGAGTTACTAGTCAGGTAGGGCTGCTCCAGAAATCTTCTGGCACCTGTCTCCTGGGAATTTTTCAGAGCGCTTTGATGATGTCATTAACATTCCAGCAGCGAGGTCTCCAAAACATAAAGTGATGGAAAAAATAAATACTTAGAACAATATGCCAGAGCACACAGTGAGGTAAGAGAGGTTTAGAGGTACAAATGAAATCACTCTAGAGCTTTGGCCGACTGTTCTTACTGAGACTCATCTTCCAGATGGAAGACAACTCTCATTTCTGGAATGGCCTCTGAACTTTCATTGTGAACCTCAACTGAAGAGTATTGTGATGTGGCAGCTGTGAAGGAGAGAGAGTGAGAATGGTCTAGGCTGCATCAGAGATATCTCCTGATACCTTAACACACCCCTCTCCTTCCTGACTGGTACACACACACATGTACGTTTAGAGAGGACTGTGAAAGGGAATCGTAAGCTAGATAAGAAGTCCCTCTCTAAGGCTGTACTTAACTGAACTCGCTGTGAGAAGCTTGTATCAAAGTATCTAAAATTATTGGATGACATTTTGAATTTTTTTGTTGTTGTTCATGGAGACAAAGAGGTACTTCCCGCTTAAAATGTTTGGAAATGGTTCAGAAATAACTCTCTTTGCTTTTTGCTTTTTGTCTTGTTCTCTCTAGCCTCAGTTGTGCTGATATTGTGCTACATTGCTCTTTTTACACTGGTGTTTTGACAATCTAAGGTTTAACCCAGCACTGCAATTTTTTTATATATATCTAAATATATCTAAAACTAGATAAGTTTTCTTGAGAGCTAAAATTGGGTAAGATTGTATGTTCATGTTTAAGCATAAACATCACTAAATTAGATTTATGCTTGAAACAATAACAATTTGTCAGTAGGGTAAAAAAAACTTAATTCGAGTTAAATTTTCTGCAAGAAAAGTATTTTTGCATTTAAGTTATTATAGGATTTTAAACATAAAAAGCTACAAAACCTTTTAGAATACAAGACTAGCAGAACTTAGATAAAGATAGTGGAGCAAGACCGACTTAGACCAGCATAAATTTCCATGCTGCTTCAGACTGGTTTAACTAATGCTGTTCACCAGTAAAACATGACAGTTATCCAGCTTAGGTCTTTCTATCTAAGCTGGTTGATCAAGCAGCTCTAACTGGTAAAGCTATATAGCCTGGTGGGGACACTAGCAAATCAACATTCCATGCTGGGCTAATTTCCTTATTCTTAATGTGACATCAGTTTGAACCGTATTTGATTTTATTTGACCATAACTTAATCCCTCAAAGGAAGTGTGAAGATTTAACCTTGTTTCAACCATGGAAGTGCTTGAGTGAGGCGCTAGTATCAAATTTCCTTGTGTTTAAGAAAGAGAGAGGAACAAGACAATGAATTCTTGGCAGCTGATGATGTGGCGAAGAGCTTGTAACATGAGATCATGGTTTTCAGTTACCAATGAAGACCTGAATTCTCCAAAGACCCATTGATAGAAAAGGTTTCCAGTGAGAGCTGACTTAAACGTATTGTGGAAAGAAATGCAGATTTCCATCTTAAAAAGGTGAATGGCACTGTGGAATAATTTTGGAAGAAGTGCTTGCACCTAAGAAAAATGTGATGTAACTGAAAGTAAGGATTTCTGACACTATAGAGGTTTGTCCAGACCACCTACAGGAAATATGTGTGTAGTTTGTGTGAGGTCTGAACTGATCCAAATACTGCATGTGTGTGTGTGTGTGCGTTAAATACTTTTCATTGTTTGGCACCCGCCATCATTGCTTTATCACATCATCACTCCCTCTAAACTCCTCAAAATTGTGGACTTCTTATTCTTTTTATATTTTGTTCTTTATCTGTCATCACTCTCAAAAATTTAAGTCCAAAGCACTTCTTCCACTCTGAATTCTGCCCATGTTCCCAGTCACATATTTAGAGAAGAGGACATCTGTATGAAATACAGGCCAACCATTGGACAGGCTGTGGCAGAGCAGCAGCTTTGGCTCAGGGAGCTTGTGTCTCTTTGCCCAGCTCAGGAGATAAATGATCAGAAGAAACATGCAGAGCGTTGCCTGTCTCTGTGGGACAGCTCTTAAAATGGCTATTCCACATCACTGTGTGTCATTTTAGACATGTTCAGGTTTCTTAGAATCAAGGCCTGTCTTAAATCGGGGCTTAATAATCCTCTACAAGTTATCTGGATTTAATCCTTGTACTAGCACAAATTGCAACATTAGTAACAATTTCAAGTGATGTAATTATGATGCAATTTGTGAACCCAGTTTTTGAATTAAACTGTTGCTACTGTTCTTTTAAGACACCTGATTAGCTGCCTTTTGCATAATGGTGTAGTGCAGATTTGATTATTGTTGCTGAATAGTGTACTGTACATAATACTGTATCTATATAGTACAATAAAATACATTTTTTGCCATGATATTGCCCTCTTAAATATGTGTATTTAAGTGTATAAGTTTAGGCAATATAATTGTAATATATAAAGGTGTTATAATAGTGCACAGATAGATGTAGATAGAGAAGACAGATTACAGTTGCATCACAAGCAGCCACAATATGCTTTGTTGGCCCAACAAAAACACACCTGAGAAAGCTCATCTTCAGAAGTATGAATGAGCTTGGTCTTCAATACATGCAGTCTTGCATAAATACACTGATAGTCCTCAGATGTGTCTTGGCTGTGCTTGAAACTAAAAGAATGAAAACACTGCTAATGTTCAGTATGAATGAAAACATGAGTCACTGCTTTAGTAAGGCAGACCTCTGGCAGTTCTTAGTCAAGCAAACGCCTGTTTAAAACAAGGTTAATATCCTGTTTTCCTATAACCAGGTCATGCTTGGGGATTGTCCAAATTCAGTCTCCAAAGAAACCCGAACCTTTGCTGCCCTTCTTTCTCCCAAGCCCAAGTATTGAGTGACAGTCATCAGGAAGTATGGAAAAACTTCTCTCATCTGGAATCCAGAGCAGCAAAACCACACAGCTGGCCTTCTGTGTGTTGTGTTCAATGAATGACAGTGTATTTCGTTGGATGCTGCACTTTTATAGAGAGGAATCCTAATACACCTGGAGAGAGACCTACTGGATCTGGATCCGTGCATGTTTGCAAAGATCATCCATCACAAGAGATCAGTCGCATGACAAAAAGTCTTGATAAAGTAACGATTGTTTCTTTATTTTGTCATTACCCACAATCTGGCAATATTGTAATTGGGTAATTGGGACAAGATAGCATGTAAGTGTAGTGATCTATCTTAGTTATGGAGACAAACTCCACTGTACTTCCTTCTGTCTCTTCCTGTCACTGTCTGTTTCCCTGTTTTTGTGTGTGTTTGTCTGTCCTACAGACTATCTCTGTTAGTTTTCAATTTGAATTGAATCAGCCAGCTAAGAGACAAAGCATTAAAACCATTTCCTATATCACAGTGATAAAGCTGTGTTTGTCTTCCACTATGAAGCTTCAATTTAAACAGTAGCCTTCAAATTGAAGCTGATTGTATTTTCTCCCAGGTGTGAAATGGGTGTAAATGAAACCTATCAATTCTCACTCTTTGAAGTGCAGATGGTAATTTACTAAGTGGCAGAACATTGAGAAACACCTTCCTAAAGCATCTTGACCATCAACAGAAGTCAACAGAACAATTACAAGTTTTATTACTGCTGAACTGACAACCTGGACTCAAAATAATCTGAAGAAGTACAGGGAAGTGAATTGCAATTTGCTGTTTTGTAGCTGCTGAGACACCAATATCAGCACTGTAAGCAATCACACACATAGAAAGCAAAGCTGGAAAGTAACTAACTAAAAGCAGTGATGCTACTAAACTTAATTTTTCAGTAGCCTGAGAGTAGCTTAGTTGTTTTCATAACAGTATAGCTTTTCCAGTAAGAAGGTATTTCCAGTGAGGATCTGTGTAGTGATACAAAAACACATAGCTGTTTTAAATGTTACATTGTATTGCCCCCACAGCTTTACAACAAGTTGGCTCAGACAATAGTCAAATATGCTTGCATAAACTGTCCTCTCTCTCATATGAAGCACTGGGAATTCTGATTCATTCTAGTTGATTGGTTCATTCAAATGCTTGTAACCTTGCTCTGTTTCACATTAGCTTTCTCCAAACTTATACACAGTTACCAGAGTCAGAGATTGTGGAGTTTTATATGGGTAAACACATAAAATAATCTAACTCTCTGCTGGATTTTTGGAAGAGAGACACTTTAGCCCAGCTAAAGGCCACCCAACAGTCTCACTGATACTGAGGCCCATGGATTAACTAGAGGGGTGCAGCTGGCCCAGCTTGTTCTCTTGAAAGTGTTGTGAGGTGTTTCTGTTCACGTATACTGCAACAAACCAGAACGTTTTATGATGAATTGTTCATGCACAAGTATTAGAGCCTTAAAAATGCTGTTAATGCTCTGCTTTAGAGAGCCAAAAGATTAGCATTAGCCATGGTTTTTCCACGAGGAAAGAGGGGCTTTGATTTTGATGACGGGTTCCATTTCAGATTACAGGATCTGGAGATGTCCCAAAGGACTCCAAATGGAAAGAATTAGTCAGTTGAAAGCCACATGCATTCGATTGTCCAGTAAAACCCTAGTTGACTAGTTTTTCCAATATTCACAGCACAAATTTAACCAATGTTTTGTGCCTGGTTGTAGTACAGGAATCAGAGTTATTTAATAAATAGTTTTAGAGCATCAGAGTTGACTTGTCTTGTATCATGCATATTTTTTTAAGAATAATCATGTGGAGCTACTGGTTTAAAGAGAGGAAACATTACATAACATATTGTAAATTCTAAGAGGAAAATCTGAGGAATTATAACTGTAGAAAATGCTTTGGCCCAATAAAAAAAATCAAATGTCACAAAATAATATTTTTCTGTGGCAGCTTATTAAAATCTTATTAACACCGTTTATCATTCAAATATTGGACAGTAGTTGAGCTAGGTGCAGTGCAGTGGAATGGACCAGAACACAGGGCTCAAAAGATGACCTTTTGAATTAAACTGTTTTTAACAAGAAGAAAAATATGGCCCTCAAGACCTGATGCACTGAATAAACCCACGGCCAAGAACGTACTGTACAACTTCATGTGAACATAGGCCATCAGTTAAAGTTGTGCTGACTGGCCAGCAATAGGCTAATGGTAAATGATATGAAAACAAATTGAATTCTAAATGCATGACACTCTTGAAAAAGCCATATGACATTTTAAAAAGTCAGTTATATCATAATTTTCCTGTTAATCTGTCACACCTCTCACTTTTTCCTAAATTGCAGAACGTCTGGTAGACCTATTGAGGACATTAAGGCAGGAAAAGTTTTTTCACGCAGTCAATCCCTGCTGCTTTTGAAATAATACAGACTGGTTTTGAATGGAATTTTGGAGAGGACAATGGTATGTGGTTTGCTTTATTGTCAGCACATTCAGTCGGGCTGGTTGTCCTCCGTGACTACGTGCGACGACAGCCCTTCATGCAGTGGTGTCGATTTATGCAGCGCGTGGGCATTTCCTTCGTAATGAACCCCCGGGGGAAGCAGGAGGCAGTGAGGGAGGTGGATGGGACCGCTCTCTGTGTAATATTTCCTGGGAGACTGAACTAAACAACTAGCTCAGCGGCCCAGGCTGGCCTCTGTGGTCTGCCGGACTTCAATTTTGTGATGACTGTAGGCACTCCAGCATGACTTTAACGGTCATGCTTAAAGTTCACATTTGATATTCCGCCGCATCGGGGAAAGAGGGCTAACCTTGCTATCGATTGGTGCTCTTGTTAAGAGCTGTCTAATTTGCTATTGAAGCAGGAGGAAAAGACCTGGATTTCTGGCATGGAAAAGCCAATGAGTCATAGGGACTCTTAGGTGTCCCTTCCATGCTCTTTAATCGATTAGCCCTGTGTGTGTCTAAGGCATAGTGCCCTAGGCAGTGGGCACATAGTGCCCTAGGCAGTGGGTGCATCCTGTCACTCAGATAGAACGAATCTCAACTAGACAAAGCAAGAACGCAACAAGAGTTAGAGATAGGTCAAGTATATCTGTCAGTGAGTTTGTTCACTCTGGCAAAGAGTTTCTTATTGATCTCTATTAACAGTTTGAATTTCCCTTTTTGGACTCACACACTATTTGCATTGTCATTTTAAAATAGCATACTTGAAGATCCCCTATTTGGTGCTTAATGAAATCTGTCAGATTTTATGGGAAATGTTTGCATGAGTTTGTTTTTTGCACTTGAGGGCCAGTGTCGTAGGGTTTTAGGACTGGCGGTGGCCCGAATGCATAAATCAGAGGCTGAACGAGAACAGATCGATTCTGAGATCAGGTTGCCCGAGGGTTTCTTCCAAAGCTGAGGAAAACATGATATAGCAGGCCTACAGAAATAGCCCTTATAGCCGATTCACTTAATGGACTTGATGTGCTGTACTGTGTTTGTCTTTCAAATAAGTGTTTGTGTTGTTTCCTTTTCTTTGCTGATCCCTGTCTCTCTCTTTTTTTTCAACCCACCCACCTTCTGTCAGGCGGGGATGATCCGTGCAGGTCAGGAGGAGTTTTTTATCGAGCCACTGGAGAGAGCAGGAGACATGACAGGAGAAGAGGAAGGAGGGCCCGGGCGACATCACATCGTCTACCGCTCCTCTGACATCAAGAGGCCGCCCATCAATCAGCCCAATGACTTTCACCCTAGAGGTCAGATTCGTTCACCCCTCCCCTTTATGGCATCACAATGCAGGGAGTCCTTCACATCCATGCATGATGACTAGGGAGTGGAAGCAGATTGGTTGCTGTGGATTCTTGTGTACCTCTTTAATGGTTATTGGCTGAAAATAGGTCTGGCTGTATCAAGTTGCTCTTTGCACGGATGTGAGATGAAATATTTGACAAGGGTGTTAAAATGATGTGTGAAGCACATTCAATTTTAAAGCATGGTAAATGTAACCTCTTAGCTGAAGTATGCAGAAATTGCAAATACTGTTTGGGTTGAATCTAGTCCATTTCAAGATCAAAAAAGATCTTCAGTGTGTTGTTTAGACTTCAGACTTTTTATAATATCTTATTTTGTGTTCCACAGACTTTTTTGCTTTAGAAACCACATTAGTAAACAAAGACGGAAATTTCAATTTTTGGTAAACATTTTCCTGAATGTTTCCTAAATTTCGTGTTTGCTGAATAGATCAGAACCAGGATGTGTGGTGAAGTGAGCAAATTTTACCAGTGCTGAGTCATTGCCCTGACTGTTCATACTTCCATACCTCCACAGACCCCCTCAACATCCAGTGTGTTAGATGTGCGAGGAGAGGTGCAGCGGAGCGACCGGATAAAGTCATAAAGTTCTGTAAAAAGCATTCACATGTCACTTTGAGTTTGAGCGGGCGAGTTCAGCCGGGGGATGTGGGGAGTCTCAACATGCGTCACAATCCCTTTGAGTATTCCTGTTTTCTTCTTGGGATGGTTGTTTTGGAGGACTGTGTGAACCACTTACATTAACTGCAGTACCTCATGACAGAACTCTCAGTAATTCAATATAAATACAAAAATACTTGTTGATTCAGGGGAATTTGGAATCATTACATTCTGTTTCCTAGACAAAATAAGTCTTATGACTCTCGTTAAGAATTCAAACTAAATTTCAAATGTGATTTTGGCCTTTTAAAAATACTTTTAAAAGCAATAGCTATACATCATCTAGTCATATCTTTTACAGGTGTGGTTGGCTATTAGAAAACAACTTGCAATTCCTCATTTGAAGTTTTAGTGGAAGTTTGCCACGCATGTGGCAGTAGGCATGAAATTGTAATGAATTGGGGAAGTGCTTGTTTGCACAGGCAAGTATTAAAACTAAAAACAATATTTCTATATGTGAACTTTTAGATGATAACCAAAATCTTAAGTGGGTCTTTTGAGCTATCAATGTGTGTGTGTGCATGTGTCTATGCGTGTGTCTATGTGTCAGTGTGTGTCTATGTGTGTGAGTATAAGACCGACGGGAAGCAGTGTTCTCAGTGAATTCCAGTAGAGGCATGCTGGACTCAGGCAGTCAGTGTCTACGTGGCAAGCCTGATGAGAGTTTAAGCTCCACTTGGCAGACACAGAATGTGCAACATTCAGAATTACTGTAAAAGTGGTGGAGAGAGAAATAAAGCAAGAACAGTGAGAAGTTTTTTCCTTTCAAAACAGCCTGCAAAATTTAGTTTCATAATCAGACCTGCTGGAAAGAACTTCATGCCTTTGTTTACATAATTCCATCATAGTTTATATGGTTTAGATAACTGTGTTGTAGGAGTAGCTTACTATTGAAACTTGAAACCCATTGCGGTACTCAGAATGTTGTTGCCTCTTGTATGATAAATTGCTTTTGATGTTGCATATTTGTAAGTCGCTTTGGATAAAAGCTTGGATAAAAATAAAAATGTAAATGAGTGTTTTTCTGAATTGGCATGCACATGTGTGGACCTTGATTTTACTCTCTGACTTTTGTTGAAGCTCTTATGTGAAGACAATGGTAGACATGCTTGCATGAAGGAGTTTGTTCTAAAAAACTTTCATTCACAACTGAAAACTCACAGAATCATAAAATGACTTCATGACACTGTAAACTGAGAAAGAGGATTTCAAAACACTGAGTCATCAAAACTGTGCTTTCTCTAGCGTGGCTCTTGACATTTTGTTCACTGTCCTGATGGATTAGCCTGACCTCCACTGTGGACTGTTGCCTTTGGAAGAGCACTATATATCCAAACAAATGGAGGACATGCTAATTAGTATAAGAAAATGTACAGTCAGGTGGTCATTACTGCAAAATATCACCCTGTATCCAGCAGAAGTGGGTTATTTTACAATAACAACTAGCTGACTATATGTTGTACTTATTACAAGACTACTTGCCACACAAGAAAATTTTAGTGTTTTATTAGTTATTTTATTACGTAAAGCATTTAAGTAGTGCAGAATGAGCAGTCTTATATCACTTTATCCCTAAAAGTTCAGTAGTTATTGAGGGATATCTAACTGTTGGTGGGACTGTGAGATTGACCAATCAGAATCAAATATTCCAGAGAATAGTGTAATAATTAAACATAATTGAGTTCCATAATTCTAAATATAATTAGAGATGACTTTATATATAAAATATAAGCCAAATTTTTCCCCTGGTTTGCTTTTGAGAAGAATAGCATCTCAGTTAGTTTCTCCTTACCTCATTTAACCCAATATTCCAGACTAAACGTGTAACACCAGAGCCTTAACAAAGGTGCCATAATGCCTTAGCTACCGAAGATCCTGTAGGTTTGTGTGTGTGATTGTGGAATAAGAGTGGAATGCATGTGTTTTTCATTTAACAATTTTCCCATCCCTAAAACAACAGCATTCCGGTTGTTCCACTGACTAATAGCTGTTGGCCCAGCCTTTTGAGGTGGAGCATTCAGCTTCCTCCACTGCTGGAAATATCTCCAT
Organism: Chromobotia macracanthus; assembly: GCA_036877525.1. Classification (NCBI taxonomy): domain Eukaryota; kingdom Metazoa; phylum Chordata; class Actinopteri; order Cypriniformes; family Botiidae; genus Chromobotia; species Chromobotia macracanthus. The sequence goes on from JAZGTH010000005.1 coordinate 5,744,544, forward strand.
TTGTGCTGGGCCACCTTTGCAGGCTTTTTGAATAGACAAGTTAAGAGAATCTCATAAGAAGGAGGCCAGCGGCCTTTCGTCTGGAGCAGTAATGAAGACTGATCTTTCCATGCCTTGGAGCAAGGGCTCAGATTTCAACCTGAGAGATCTATGCTGTAGTAACTGATGGTGCTTAGGTGAATAAGACAGTAACTAAGAAATCACAAAGTGTTGCCTGACTCTTTTTTCCATCTGATAGATGGTTGTGAAAATGTTGCTGGCTGACATAGGAAGGTCCTCGGAATTATGGTCCTGTCCTCCCCTGTGATCAGGAATGTGTACAGCACAGTTAGCATGGAATTAATTTTCCAGATAATGTTTGAAACACAGTAATTAACTTTGAACATCTTTGGGTTTATGCACTGATTGGTATCTCTGTAATGCCTGCTTAGGTGGGAGTATTTATTATCTAGATGTGGGGTTATGAAAGGCCTTGGGCTCTGGGTGCATTAAAGGGCTGCATGATATTGAAGAAAAATGTGATATGCATTAACTTGCTAAATAGGCTAATATTTTAAAAACGAATAATTTATAACAAATAACAAAACAAATAATTTACTCAACATGCATGTTTCACATTCCTCCTGAAAAAGGAAATAATCACTACAACAGTCTCTCTGCTAAAACTGACCTAAAACTAACAAAAAAATCTAAAAATGAATCTAAAAAGTTAAAAAAAACCTAGAGCCTAAAAAGCAAAGTTTTTAAAGTATTCAAATCATTTAGCTATTGCAAACCATTCCGATATACATATTGGCATATGCTCATTTGCGATATTTCAATAATTTCAATATATCATGCAGCCCTAGTGCATTATGAAGCCCATTGCAATAAACAAGAATTATATACGCATTCAAGATGTAAATTTTTTCAGTATGTGTGTTCACTGGGAATCAGACCCACAGCTTTTGCACTGCTTTATGCAATACTCTACCAACTGAGCTACAGGAGCACATAAATGCAGTATGTAAGCGTTACAGTATATGTATACAATTAGGAAAAGAATGACTCAACATAAGGATCATATTTGATGCTGCTACAGGCATGGCCTTTTGATCTGACTGTAATCAGACTTTCCTGACTGATTTAATCTTTATACTTTAAATGGGATGCCAGAGGTAAAACAGGATAGGTAACTAACAGCCTAGAAAGTTGCCATAAAGGTCAAAAGTCTTAAGGATTATGCATCCACCCAAAGAAATGTAGCTGTATTTATGGTGTTTGATAAAAATAATAAATGAAGAAAAACGTGAAAAAATAATATATCACAATCATACACATTCCTTTTCAGGTGCGATTAGATTTCTCAGAGGAAGCCAGAGTTAGATGAAGAACACTTGGTAATTTGCTCTGCACCACAAGAGAGGCTAGCAATAGCAAACTAGCTTTGAAAACATAAGATCTCACCCTCTCTTCAGAGCACTCTACAAAACCACACATCCTCCAAAAATGTGAAGAGGTATGCAAATGCATAGTTTGACAGGCAAGTATGACATCCTACAAAAACATCTATCATTAGTGATTGCTATCAATATGTGAAGACATTTTCAACCAGCATCACAAAATGTTTCTGGAAAAACTACCTACCTGCCTTTACCCTTTTCCTGAGTAACACAGATGTGTCCAATTTGGATGGGATTAAAAGCATGAAAAACATCTGTGAATCACAAATTCACCTGACATTCTATCATTCAAATGACAAGAAAACTTGTCATGCCTAAGTAGTTTTACTAGTTAATTAGTTATCCAAAAAACTAGTCAGCCTGTCATTTAAATGAATGCATTTTGTGTTGATAGCATCAAAACTCATTGTATAGAATGCATGATGGCAGCCAAGGTTATGGCAGCACTATGCTGTTTTTGCAGAAATTGTCTGCACAGCTGAGACGATGCAGGTGAGAAATAACTTCATAGTAACTTAATTTCTAGATTCATGCTGCTTACAAAATCCTGTCCCACCCGCTTATGCTTTCTGTTGGTCTTTGGCTTGTTTTAGTACTTGAACTCAGATCTCTGAGTTCTCATGAACTCAGATCTCAGATGTCCACAGCATCACTGTGGTTAACACTTAATGAATTTTGAAGAACAGCAAAGAGTTCTGGGTTCACTTTTGTCATTTTTTATGTGTTGGTTTGAATGTTACAAGTTACTACGCAAAGAAAATGCTGATTGGGACTGAGGAATGTATATAGCAAGCACAAACAGAACCACTGACCCAGTATGTTTACTATTGGCTGAAGTAATATTTGCTGCATGAGTGTGGATGTAGCCTGATACCCCCCACACCACCCACCCACCCACCCCTTCAATACTGAGTCATGCTGTCATTGCTTGTCTAAGCAGGTGGACCTTCCTACATGCTGCAAGCAACATATTTTTTAGTAGAGTAATACATTTCTTGGCCAAAGTAAGCTGCAATGAGAAACATACTTCATGCCATCAGTCAAAAGTGTGCCTGTGCAAGACTACAGTTGGAATAGTTTCATCTTTTCAGACCTCTCGTTACTTGTTTTTCCAGGGGTTGCCCGGAAACATCAGTTAGCACTGATGCAGTGCCAAGCTTTACATCTGCTTCACCATGGCAATGTGTTTTGCCTCAGTCAAGACCTTCTCAAACCAATGAAGACCAGCAATCCACAGCTGTGTTTTCAGAGAAAATGTTCTTCTAGAAAGTTTATAAGATTTGAAGGTTTTTATTTTATCCTTGTAGCTTTTCATGACACTCTCTTTTCCTGAATGCTAATAACCCTTTAAGCCAGATATGTCGGAACTGACAACCCCAAACACTGATCGATTTGAGGAATTACGATAATTGGCAACAGTTACAGACTGCCCGGCCTTCATCAATATTCTGTACATCAGCATCATTCCTGCAGACCGGCTCTGATAACTCCAGCTACGATTTAAGCAGCAGTGACACAGGTCAGGGCAAAGAAGTAACCAAATATTCAAGAATGGGGGGACCAAATGAAAAATGTAACAAAAGGTCATTAAAAACTCTGACCAACCATGCTGACCAACCACAAGGGCATGCCCATCTTATATGCTTATTTGTAACTTTTCTATATTTAGTCAGTAGCAAAAGAGTGCAATAATCCAATGAAGGCTGTTACCCTTGAAATATGATGACTATAGTCAAATGGGTGTCAGGTGACAGTTGTACTCACTTGACTATTGCAGAAAAAGAATAGGGTCACTGTTCACTGACATTTGCTTTATTGTCACTTCGTACACCTAACACAATTAACATGTTTATATTGGAAATTGAAGATGAAGTGTGCTAAATTCTTATGCTGTTATGGATCTTTCATACACTAATGGGTGCTGAATTCCATTGTGTATGTTCTTTGGCTATGTACATTATTCCAAATGCTTAAAAATTAGTTTATCAAATGTTTTAATCAGAGGATTTGTACGCTGCTTTGCCATTTCATAAACTAGGAACATACAGTATTCCTTCAGTGTGAACCATAGACTGTATTTACATATATTACCCTATCAGCAAAGTATACTTAAGAAACAAAACATTAGAAACTGAGGAAGAACATTTGTTTGAATTAGGCTGTGTGATAAACAGAGAGTGTTTATTATCTGTGTACATTGTGTACTATCAAGTGTGGGTGTCTAATTAGACTGCACTTTAACTTTAACTGCTACTAGCATCACTGTAAAGATAACGATGTATGTTCTTTGTTATTGTTAAAGGCACAATAAATACATATTATTCTATGGTGCAGGAACCCAGAAAAATGACAGGGACCCAGAGTATTCTAGCATCAGGGTCATATTATTTAAAGTTATTTTTCAGAGAAAGATTGTGTGGAGAGAAACCCGTTTTATCCAACTAGTGACCAAGTAACCCCAAAATAGAAACAGCACAGTCAGTGCTGATATTCCTATAAGTCATTTTTATTCAAAACCACTTTTTAACCTTTATTCATGACACTGGCCTTTCATGTTGATGTGCTGGTAATTGCTTCCATCTTTGATGTCATTCCAACAGACGCACAATCACAGGTCACCCGTACATGCTAGTTCTTGTTGTCCGAGGTCTAATTAACCTCCATACAGAAACTCCACAGTGTGAGTCAGGGTTGCCAATTTATTTATTCCTACTGTACTGTGCTTCTAAATACATTTTGTGATGATTTAGAAATAGGAAAGCAAATGTCTGCTGCACAGTCCAAGTCTTTGAGCCTATCTAATGTCTATTTGTCATGTTTAACAAGCATATAAACATTGTCAGATGGTTGTATATCTTGGTATAAACTTATGCTGTTATGGATCTTTCATACACTAATGGGTGCTGAATTCCATTGTGTATTTTCTTTGGCTATGTACATTATTCCAAATGCTTAAAAATTAGTTTATCAAATCTTTTAATCAGAGGATTTGTACGCTGCTTTGCCATTTCATAAACTAGGAACATACAGTATTCCTTCAGTGTGAACCATAGACTGTATTTACATATATTACCCTATCAGCAAAGTATACTTAAGAAACGAAACATTAGAAACTGAGGAAGAACATTTGTTTGAATTAGGCTGTGTGATAAACAGAGAGTGTTTATTATCTGTGTACATTGTGTACTATAAAGCATGGTTGTCTAATTAGACTGCACTTTAACAATTCTGTGGGTATTGATCTAAAAACAACAGCTCAAACACTGATTCCAAGAAAGATTTTCATTGTGTGTTTTCATGGTTTTCACCCAAATGTTTGGACCCTGGCGTTGTTTAACTGAACACAGAGCTGTTGGATCTCTGTAATGATGGAGACAGAAGCGTATTGGTTAAGAAGAGGTTCATTCTGAGGAAGAGATGACACAGGAATCCATCTTAATGACTGGTGTACTGTCGATGAAGGCACTTAACCCCAGGTTATTCCTCCAGGGGGGCCCGCTCTGCAGTTATGTGTACTGTAGTAAGTACACACTAACTGGCAGATCTCTGCTGTTGCTGTAGAGTGCAACACTGACAGCAGTTTAGCTTTGAAAATATGTTTTCCTATTATTTTCACCTTGGGCATCAAAAACAATACAGGATTATGTTCTTGTCTTTTATGTGTCAATGAAGTACTCATTCCATGAGTATGCAACAAGATGAGAAACAATGATACAACATAAAAATTTAGACTTTGCTTGTAAGTATACAATAGTGTATACTGTACTTAAAGTTTATTGCAAAATATTGTAATGTATTTAAGTTCATTGAGAATGTTGGGTTTTCTAATCCTGATTCTATGGCGACTCTGATTGGTGGAGATTTCTTCAGCTTACGCTTGCTTCCTCTTTATTTGTAAGAGGGGTCAAAGATATTACTGAACCTGTGCAGCCATCTTTTTCTGCCTGTCATCTGGTTTAGTTCTCTCTCACCTCACTGTCCTTCGCTCCAGCAGTTCTGACAGGCACAGTCTGAGAGACATGCCTCAGTGCTGCCCAATCTGAACATGAAAGCTTTAAAAGCTGGCAGAGTGTTTATACTGTGTATTAAGTGATGAGAGAGAAGGGGAGCCGAAACAGAGTAGAGATGAAAACTATTTTACTGTCACTTTTTCACTTGATTTTTTAACTTATAATACTATAATACTAGTTAATTAATATATTCAGTAGTGATCTTAATCTACATTCTGTGATTTAGTGTCCATGGTTCAAGTAAGTTTGTCTTTGTGATGCAATATTTGAATGATACTCTTTAATTGTATGAATATGTGTGTGTATTGCTTGCAGGTTCCCCTCTGGGCGGTCTGGCTGGAATGAAGTATTTACCCCACAGTGGTAAGAAGATAAAGGGTAACACACGAGCCCGCAGAGAGACGTACGAAGATGAGATCTTTAACATCGAGGTTCTATTGGGAGTCGACTGCTCTGTGGTGATGTTTCATGGCAGAGAGCACATCCAGAAGTACCTGCTGACCCTCATGAACATTGTAAGTTTCCCAATCCCCATTCCCAGCTAGCAATTTTTAATATTAATTTCCCTAATGTTTCCATTAAATAACAAAAACTGTTATCTTGAAAGTTCTAGGAACATTCAAAATGATTTTTATTTCTGTACACTGAAGAGTGTGAAGTTGACAGGATGTTAGGATGACAGGAAGCTTGATCTAGAACCTGTCCCTTATTCCTGGTCAGAGACATCCCTGACAAGTTTTCCTACCTAAAAGATTGATGTACTTGAGATCCCAGACAAGACCAGACCCGCTATGAACTCCGTGCTTAACCTGCATTCTTGTGTTATTGTGGCAGCAGTAATATGCTAGGGTGCGATAGAAAGTTTCTTCAAATGACGGTTTACATTAACGTTGTAAACAACTTAAAGAAACGCTGAGAAAGCAGTGCATATTTACACTGTGTTATAAACTACTCAGCATTCACTGTCATGTATTGTGTAGAGTGTGTATTGGACCTAAAAGGCAAATGTGACGAACCAGTGTCTCACACTACTCTGCTCATCCTCATAATTCTCTCATACACAGTTAATCTTTTTGCATGGTGGTCCCATTACTAAGCAGAAGACAAGTTCTGATGGAAGACCTTGCTGCATTATTAATTTAGTCCTAATGATTTTTGACATTTTGGCCTCAATTGGCTACCTGCCTGCTACATGCAAGAATCTGCACTAATGAATTACTGACCAGGTCTTGCAGTGGGCCACAGAGAGAGAGCGAGACAGTCCAGTGCTAATGAATGTGTGTGATTAGTGTGTGTTGGGTGGGGGGGGAGTTTTTCAGCTGTGTATATAAACAGAAGTCTATGGAATGTACCCATTTAGAAGGATAAAAAAATGAGTGTATGATGATGGGACCACTACCATTACTCAGTTGTGAGAGAGAGAGAGAGAGAGATATATTATGGATTAACATAATAAATAAATGTGGTAATGAGGAAGTGTGTTGAGTATTGCTGCTAATAGTCTTTAGGGGTGAGTTAATGAGCTGTCATTGCCCAGTGGCTGAGAACATGTGTATCTGGGCCGGGGGGTGGGTGGGGGGGGAATGGATGGGGGAGGTTCTTAACTATATACTGGGGACAAATTTGTACCCAAAAGTCAGCAAAAGCTTACCAATCTGAGCAAAACCTTCTTCTAGATAATTCGGTTGTCTTGTAATTACATACAATGTTATGTAAAATATATTCACATTTAGATTTATCTGTAGTGAAATTTATTTTTACTGTCACTGTCAAGTAATGTTACGAACGCATGTAATTGTATCCATAAGCATTCTGCGAGAAGTTTGCAATGCTCTGTGAGGTTAAACAATAGAGACTAATGCTAGAATATCTATCCTTTTCACACTATGTGTGTTCTGCTTAATCAGCCTGTATTTGAGCTGTCTTCCATCTGTTAGAGTCTTTGCGTGGGTGTGAGTGTATTAGGGCTTCATTAGTTTTCTTTCTCACACACCCTGGACATCTAGCCAGATCCTCAGTGTCTCCTTACAGATTCCTCCCAGAGTTTCCCTGAGACATTCTGTAAATGAGCAGAGAGATGAAGTCAGGTGTGGATATGATAAAACTGATGCTTCACTTTTCTAAAACCACGTGACACTGAATCTGAACGGTGCAGATTCACTAATATTACATTCACAGGTGAAATCAAATTTGACTGCCCTGTTAAAGAGTAGACATACAGTTAGGTACAACTGTTTTTTATTACAACTGATATTTTCAGCAGTTTGACCCCACTGTACATATCCACATACCTGTAGTCATGTCCAGACTCATGCTTAAAGGTTCAGGGTTCATCTGTAAAAACCTTCTGAAGGTCACTGCGAGGTTCAGTGCTGTGCTCTGTTAGCTTACAGGCAGTAAACTCTGCGGGTTGTTAAACTGTTTAAGTGTTCTCAGATCGCCTTTGGCTGTGTGACAGTTTCTCCTGCCTACTTAATTTTCCTAGCTGTGTTATTGCCCGGATGAATTACAGACCCATTCATCACACCCAGAACCTTTGTAGAAAGGCTATGATTGTTTTTCATTTTGTTTGTTCATCATTTATGTTTCTCTTCTGAAATGTTCCACAGGTAAATGAGATCTATCAGGACAGTTCTCTGGGAGCACATATCAATGTTGTGCTGGTTAGAATCATGATGCTGTGTTCCTCCAAGGTAGGACTGCCTTTGTGTATTCAATAGACATCGGTTTCTTCTCAAACTTTGTTGAATGACTCAACAGCACTTCAAAGTACAAAAAATGTATTGGATATGAAAATCCAATGATCTTGACTCCAGTATCTGTCTATAGTATTGAAGATTTATTTTATTGCAATCCAAGGTACAGTCTAAACAATGCAGCTGAAAAAAATTGCTTCAGATTAGGATGTCCTTCAGAATTAAAGCAATCTAAAACATCTGGATGCAGTTGTGAAAGCAAAGCTTTGCTCTAGAAAACACATGGGCATGAGTGATGCAGTGGCCACAAAAATATTTGGAAACTTTCTTCAAAATGACACACTTCAAAATGTATGAGTGTCATCACATTAAACGAAATACCAAAACAAGTCACATATGTTTTTAAGGAAGAGGACACACAACTCCAAAAAGTTGTAGGTGGTTAAAACCAATAGCAAAAATGTCTCAGAAAAGGTCTGGCAGTGTTTGTTTGCAGATGCCACTTGGTTTTATAGTTTGTTTTCTAATGCAGTGTCATCCATTACAAGTTTTTTTCAAGTGTCCAACTGCTTTTCAGGCCACTTTGTGTAATGAAAGTAAATATTATGAATTATGACTGATTTATCCAACACTGTTTGTGTTTGCTTAATTTCTAATTGCTTCTTGAATTGTCTCACTTGATTGCGATTTACAATGGTAACCTGTAATTTGTGTTTATATGAGCAGTCCATGGGTTTGATTGAGCTGGGTAATGCCTCTCAGAGTCTTGAGAACGTCTGCCGCTGGGCTTTTCTCCAGCAGAAAGAAGACAAAAATGATGCAGAATACCACGATCACGCCATCTTCCTCACCAGACAAGAGTTTGGGCCCACTGGCATGCAGGGTAATTGTGGTGCTTCTGATATTTCATAAACCAACATGAAAGCACTAATAGGGCTTTTCGCACTTGGCTTAACCCTGGGTAATCTTCTTTTTTGACCTTGCCAAAACCCAGAAAAAAGCAATGTTTCCCCCTTGTAATTTTGAAATGGGGTTAGCACTACTTTAAACCCTGGATTCTGCCATCCTGCTTCAGAGCTTTTCAGGCTGCAGTCAGTAATGTCATTGACCTCATAAATATGCCAATAAGAAAGTTAACCCAGGGTTTAAAAATGTACAGTGTAAACTCACAAATCCTAAATGTGTGACAACAACCAATAGGAGTGCAGACAGTGATTTGCTGCCCAGTTAGATACTGCAGTCGAGTTCGAACGCCAGCAGCACAGAGACTCTATGACCTTCAGTGATTCAGTTGTTTTCAGTATAAACTGTACTTAAGTTTAGAGTACTCTGCTGTGATTATGTAAATACTTGTAGATTTTATTCCAAGTTTGTTTTCTTACTGTTTGTAGGTTATGCTCCTGTGACAGGAATGTGTCATCCTGTGAGAAGCTGCACTTTGAACCATGAGGACGGTTTTTCCTCTGCTTTTGTTGTGGCCCATGAGACGGGACATGTGTGAGAACAACTTGCTCAGAACTTCCACCATGATACCACTGCTGGGGAAGCTACTCTAAAACTGTAGCTTGTAAAGCAACAAGCAACTCATAATTTTAAACAGTTTAACATGAGTCAAGATACACTTTTGAAAAGGTGGCTACACAACAAGCCACTAATAAAAAGTTACTATTTAAATACAACTTTCAGATTATTTTACGATCAGAACAGAATTTATCTGCCACAAATCAGTTGAGGTTATCAATTATGATAACAGCATTAGAACAAATGAGCCACTGTTACACTGCTGAACAGTATAAATATTTGTAGCATTACAATTTTTTATTAGATAATTCCCAGCATTGACACCAACATATAACTTCAAGTTATTGCCCATAATTTGAAAGGACAACTACAGTAGCACACTATTCACTTCCTTGAGTCTTTAAAGGTGTATCACACTTGTCAAAACACACTTTGTATATATCGAAATATAAAGTAGTTTATACACAAGCTGTGTATTAGATAGCGGAACATCCTTTCAGTACAGATAGTGAGTGTATAGATCAAGTGAATGTGTGTGTTCTGTGTTATATTCAGACTGGGGATGGAACATGATGGCCAGGCTAATGAGTGCGGGGATGAGGTGCCCATGGGCAGTATCATGGCTCCTCTGGTACAAGCAGCCTTCCATCGCTTTCACTGGTCCAGATGCAGTCAGCAGGAGCTCAGGAGATACCTCAAGTGAGTTTGTACACCTCCTATTGCCACTGGTAGATTACAGATGGTCTGTGTACAAAATGGACTTATCATTCTTACAATTCAGTCTAAAACGTGTATATGCCAATTAAGTTTTTCACCCAGGCCTTTTTTACTGTCACATGACAAGTGTTCATTTTTAACCCTGGCATGTAATCATTTCTGGAATCTTAAAAGCACCAGTACAGATGATTGTCAAAAGAACAAGACAATTAAAATTTCTGTGGAACAGTCTGTAAAACCATTCAACTTCAGTTTAAGTGGAAAAGTCCACATAAAATGAGTTATATTTTGCACTTTTAATGAGTAATGAAAACAACTGAGTACATTTTTCTGGCTTTGTGGTCTGATCCACTGGGTAACTGTCATTTCCCATAAAGCTGGAAAAACAAAAATTTCCCTTGACTTGGTTTATATTTATGTTTTCTGCAATAGTTACAGTTAATTACTGTGAATGACATCATAGTAATGACTTTTTGGTCGTTTGGAAATATAATATACTGTCTAGCCAGGGCTTTTCAACCTTAGTACTGCATGTCCAGACTATCCTGGCCCTTCAGGACTGGAGTTATAGAGCCCTGGTCTAGGCCAGGGCCTAGTACTGCTTTGTAATATATAAACATATTCTATTATTGATTAAATTCATTGTATACAAAACCAAATAAAATAGTGCTCTTAATTCTGCAGTACATATGACTGTCTCCGTGACGACCCCTTTGATCATGAGTGGCCGACTCTTCCCCAGCTGCCGGGTCTTCATTACTCTATGAATGAACAGTGCCGCTTTGACTTTGGCATGGGCTACATGATGTGCACTGCGGTGAGTGTAAGACATCCTATTGTCTTACTGACATCATAACATACCATTAACTTAGTGATGCACTACAGAGTGGGGTTCAAGGTTTAAGTTTTAGACCACAGAAATATATTTCGTTTTAGTTTTCATAAAATACATGACATATTAAAACATAAAATGAACATGCTGAAAAATTGAAATGAGCCTTTCTGGAAAAACTGAGATTTTCAGTTTGTCCTGCCCAACTTCCTGTTTTAACAGGAAGTACATCAACAATGGAAAGTTAAACTGAACTTATCTAGAGATTTAATGCAAAACTGCCCTTTTTCTAGCTCACTAATTACTCACTAACACAAATTAATGCAAACAGCAGTATTTTTGCTAGTGGTAGAAAGCACAGTACATGTTCAACATCTTCCATAATAAGAAGTGATGTTGTAAAAGCAGAAGCTTCAGTGTTAACACTTGACACCAGCTGCTGTCCCATGTTGCATAATGCATAGCCATAGTCTGGCCTGGTTTAATAAGCTTTATCTTTCACAGGCTGCATGTATGAATGCGAGCATTACTGTTTCTTTTAGTACAGCACCTACGACCCCTGCAAGCAGCTGTGGTGCAGCCACCCCGAGAACCCATTCTTCTGCAAGACTAAGAAGGGCCCTCCTATCGACGGAACAAAGTGTGCAACAGGAAAGGTTGGAACTGTAGAACCTCTGTTCCGCTTTTGACTCGTAACATATTCTGTAGAACCAACATATGAAATACATTTGTCAAACATACAGTAACATACAGTGCATTTTTGAGTATACATTTTATCAGTCCGTGCATGCCCTTGTAATCGAACCCATTGCTGTGGCATTGCTGACCAGTGCTCTACCTCTTTATCTCTCTAGCATTGTTTTAAGGGGCACTGTATCAAGTTGACACCAGACATTCTCAGGCAGGATGGACACTGGGGTCAGTGGACCAACTTTGGCTCCTGTTCTCGGACCTGTGGCGGTGGGGTTCGATTCCGCACCCGTGAGTGCAACAACCCCATGTGAGTGTCTCTTATTAAATTGTTAAGATCAGCATCATCAGACTTTGGCATTTCTCTACTAAAACCAACCCGATTGTCCGCTATGTCACAGACCAGCCAATGGGGGGCGCACTTGTTACGGAAACAACTATGAGTTTCAGCTCTGTAACATGGAGGAGTGTGCAAAGACTCTGGCTGACTTCAGAGAAGAACAGTGCAAGATATGGAACCCCCACTTTGAGCATGAGGGCACCAAACACAATTGGCTGCCCTATGAACATCATGAACGTGAGTCATAATGGATTCATTTTTTGTTCTAAAGACTATTTGTTGTACTGCTTGAGTTTGTAAATGCACAACATATGAGCTATTAATTAGTATGAAATATGTCCCAAAATAAGTTTTCAATCCTCATTGCCAGATAATAGTGTATATTGGTTTGAAAGGGAACCGCTGATGTGTTGAGCTTGTTTTTTTGTTCTGTTAGTGGTGGAATTCATGACAAGAATGTCTTTTTGTCAGATTGGGGAAAGCAGATTGATGCAATACATTCTGTGTTTTGCTAATGGAATTAAAAGATGAAACGCATGAAAGATGTATTGCTTTATAATCAGAGAGGGATATGAGCGTCAAAGGACAGACCGCTCTTGTGTCCGCACAGATATGAAGAAATTTTGCATGTATTTCACTTTTGTTGAATATGATTTTTGTTGTAGCTGGCACACTCACATGCTGTTGTACTTTTCTCGGCAGAGATGACCGCCATGTGTCTTGGGCTGGTTTCATTTTCATGTCCTTAGGAATGTCCTTTTTAAATATTATCCACAATTTTATGTTCAGTCTTAATTTTTCCATAGCATTAAGCAGAAAGTGGGAATATTTTCCCTCGTGTGTTCTGGCAAGAATATCAGTTTAACGTGGCATATGCAACATCTTGCATTTAGGTGGCTGGATGCTGCATTTTAAGATACCTGAGTTTTATTAGCATGCCATCAAAACCTCTTTGTTGCATAATATGAGCAGTGGCGGGAAAGATGGAAGCTACATTTCCGGAGAGAAAGAAGACAAAACAGCTGTCTGGAAATGTGACAGAATGTCTTGTGTTTTGCTGGGATTTCTCTAGCTTTAGCAAAGCAATATAATTACATATATTTTGTATGGCTAACTTTAACATTAAGACTTTAGATAGAGTTGCTTTTAAATTAAAAAGTTCCTCTCAGTTGCTTGAAAACATTTGCCAAAGGTTTGACCCAGTTGTTCTCAGAAAGAAGGGCATCAGCCAAGGGTTGGACAGCAGTGGTTAGAAGAAACACACATGGAAATGTGATTAAGAAGCAATGGCATCTCCAGTTATCCGCTGGGGCCAGATAGCTTTTACATTAGAGGGAAACCAGTTAGCCAGCTAATAACCATTCCAACCTCACTTTCTTCTGCTCGGAGAAGTAAACAGTACTCATGCAGTACTGTATGAACAATGTTTTTAAAAAAGACAGGTTATTCATTTCAATCCTTTTGTTGTTTATGATTATTCATTTAGCCAGCACATTTGTACATGTGTGGTTCTAGCGTTTGTACGTATTTGCACTTTTGGAAGCATGCTGAAACAGTTACTAAATACATAACAAGGGTTTTAAGTTAACAACTTTAGAGGCGTATCAATTCATAGGTTGATTTTATTGTATGCATACAGGAAGTGCATGCATTTGGATAGTAACTGAAACATACATTTAGCACATTATTAACAGTGCATTTAAGCTGTACATTTGGTATGTACATGCATTTCCTAAGAATCGAACCATTGATCTTTGCGTTGCTTGCAACATGCTTTACCAGCTTGGTAAAAGTCTGTGTTCAGAACTAGCTTTACTTTTTAAATGCTTTTAATTAATATGTATGAAAGCTTTACGGAAAGCTCTGCTAGAATACCACACAAGACTGTTTTCCACTCATCCGGTTTGTCTGTGTTTTGTTTTTGGGCAGCTGAGGACAGATGCCAGCTGTACTGTCAGTCAAAGGAGACTGGAGACGTGGTGTCCATGAAGAGAATGGTGCATGACGGCACACGCTGCTCCTACAAAGACCCTTACAGCGTGTGTGTGCGGGGAGAGTGTGAGGTAAAGGTTATTCACACACACATACACACAAAACATCCATCACTGAAGTTCATCCTCCAAAATGCCATAGAATGAATAATATCAGGCCTAATCATATAAACCTCTGTTGGTTTCTGTCTGCATATTTTTTCTGAGGTGCCGTTTCCAATCCTCATTGCCAGATAATAGTGTGTATTGGTTTGAAAGGGAAATGCTGATGTGTTGAGCTTGTTGTTTTTGTGTTCTGTTAGTGGTGGAATACATGACAAGAATGTCTTGATGTCAGATTGGGGAAAGCAGATTGATGCAGTACATTCTTACATGTCTGTGTTTTGCTAATGGGATTAAAAGATGAAATGCATGCAAAGATGTATTGCTTTATAATCGGAGAGGGATATGAATGTCAAAGGACAGACAATGGTTTTCATGCCTGTTGGCGGGTTTTGTGATTGTGTCCACACAGTTATTGCTGAAGAGATTTTTGCATGTAAATACATGTCTTGTATTTAGTGTTGCACTGTTCCTACCTAACTTGATTGTTTTTAGACATGCCTTGTGCAAATGAATTAGTAGATAAACCTTGATTTAATGCGGGTTCAACTTTGACTTAGTTTTAATGCAAATAATTAGCTTTGTGCTGCCATATAACCACAGAAGGAAAAAGTGCATGATAGCTGAAATTGCTGTGGGTCTGGCAAGGCTGATCTGAGATCAGCACATTTAACCTCTTAAAGATGAACTAACATGTCTCTCTTTATATATTCTCGGTTCTGTTAACTCTGCTCTCTGCACAGAAAGTGGGCTGTGACAATGTGATAGCATCAGAGCTAGAGGACGATAAGTGTGGAGTGTGTGGAGGAGACAATTCCACCTGCAAGATCGTCAAAGGCAACTTCACCCGCAGCACGAGAAAACCAGGTAAAACCAAGTTTTTGACTCATTTTAAATGTCATAAGAAATTCTGGTTGGACATTTCAAGAAACATGACTAGCAATGTTTCAAGGAAGTGAACTGGTGTAGAATCTGGAGGGCTGCTTGACTGATATTCCACAAGAATATTCACTGATTCATACATTTAAAGCCTCTCTGTCACCATCTCTGTTTGAAATATAAAGTTGTAATCTACCTTTGAAGTTTAAATTCACCATCCTGAGCACCCATAGACACAATATAGTAGCCAGGTCTACTTTCTGTTTATGGACATGACATGACCATTCGGATGAATGATGTCAAGTTAGATGTTTCTAGGGTTTTAGCTACATAAATGTGCAATGCAAATGAAAAATTATACTTTGTAAATGTATGATGCATTGAGTAGTCTGTGAAATGTTAAAATGGTACATGAAAAAGAAAAATGAAAAAGAAAGGAAATATTCTATAAAAAGGAAGCATTAAAACTGAGGCTATATAAATAATGTGACAAGTATGTGTGGAAACTACTGTATTAAAAATGTATACAGATTTGTTTCCTACTTATTACTTTGTTCATTAGTATATATGTAGCTTATGATTAAATAAGCAATTAGCTAATTTTTAGGAACTGTATTCTTAGGTTTTCTGAAGATCTTGGAGATTCCTAGAGGAGCTCGTCACATCCTGATCCGTGAATTCAAAGGAACTCCACACATTTTAGGTAGGACCTCATTCTTAGTAGATACCCATGTGATTCATTACTACACACTGGCACTCATAACTCAAATGTCTGGTCTCCCACTGTATGTTATTGATGGGGAGATTTAGACATCTGGCTCTGAGAATATTAGAAGTTCCAGCTCAGTGGCCATGAAGCACCTTTGCTAGTTGGAAGTAATGCCTTCCAATACTATGATTTATAGGTACAATAAACACATATAAAGTCAGCTTGATGAAGATTGATCTTTGTTGTTTCTCACCGGGTTCCTCTGTATGAATTACACCGCATGGAGATTTTTCTAAAGTTGAATTGTCTGCTCATAGCGGTGAAGAATCAAGCCACGGATCATGTGTTTCTGAACGACGAGGGCGATTTCCCAGAGTCACGAACGGTAATTGAGAAGGGTGTGGCGTGGGAGTACACTAACAATGATGACATGGAGACGGTCCAGACGACTGGACCGCTCAAATATGGAGTTCTCATCATGGTGAGAATAAATGTTACATTAACTCGGAGACACATTTAATTCAGTTGCCTTCATGCTTAAAAAGTGCTAGTAGCTGATATTGTGATACTATTGCGGACTGTCTGGTCAATAAAGACATCTCTTACATCAGACCTGTAACTTCCTTTGTAAATCAACCAATCCCAAGTAGGAACGTAACAATTAGAGAATATTTAAATAGTCTTTATCTGGTTAATTTATGACATTCAGCGCTATATTAAAGTTGAGTCACAAGGTGCTTCAAAGGCAAAAGAACGTGTTTTAAAAAGTAACATTGCTTCAAATTTAAACATCTACCGCAGGTTCAGTCTCAAAGTATTTCCAAGGTCACGCTGTCATACAAATACATACTGCCAGAAGACCCACTCTCCTCGATGGAGAACACCCTGCCACAGGATGACACAATTTACTTTGAGTGGGCGCTGAGGAAGTGGTCACATTGTTCCAAGCCATGTGGTGGAGGTACACAGAACGACACAGACATGAGCTTTGATTGAAACTTCAGTGGTAAAGGATGACAGCTCGGCACACTCTCTGTTTGTAGGAAAGCAGTACACACGATTTGGCTGCCGGAGGAAGTCGGATGGCAAAATGGTCCACCGCACACTCTGCTCCAACATACCCAAACCCCGTGCCATCAGCCGAGCCTGCAACCAGAAGGAGTGCTCGGAACCAATGTAAGCATATGGTGTTTGCCATGTGGTAGTTTTCCAACCAGTATCATTATGTTGGACTTGAATGCATTGTGGATGTCCAAAGAGTGCCAGGGGATGATGTAACTGTTCTGGTGAAGCATGACTGGTGGGTTAGTGGAAGTCTGGCAGATGCTGGTCTTACATGTGTGTGTTGTGTATATCAGCTGGGTCACAGGAGAATGGGAGGAGTGCAGTAAATCCTGTGGCAAGACTGGATCTCAAACTCGACCTGTGCGATGTGTTAGAGCCGAACTGGATGGTTCATACAAAGCCATCAATGCCAAATACTGCAATGATGATCGGCCCGAGGGACGACGGCCCTGTAGTCGTCACCTGTGTCCTGCACAGTGGAGAACTGGACCTTGGTCTCAGGTGAGAATGTGGGTGTGAAGCTTGTTAGAACTGTGGCTCTCTCCCCAGTTATTTCCTTTCACTATCTGTGTAATAAAGAGAAAAACCCCTCCCAACCTGCCATAGAACAAAGAATAATGATTTGAGATTAATGTTGAGAATGACATTAAAGGGATTACGAGGAATCACAATTTCCTTGATCTTCCGAGATAAAAGAGCTTGATAACATGCTGCAATTTTCAAAACTCAAAAATCAGTCCAAAAAGAGCATTTATTGAAACCAAGCGAAAAGGACTTATTCTGAACTCCCACAATCATTTGTCATACCGATGAACGCACCATCCATGTTTACGCATTAGTGATGCCTATCTGTTGATCACAAACTTGCCCCACCTATTCACAGTGAGGTCATAATGAGAAAGCCTAACAGATATATTGCTTGCAGAGTCTGTCAAATCTGTCACCTAACAAACTGCAAATACTTGCAAAGCATCCCAACGTTTAAAATGAGTTGCTTGATATTTGCAACAATATCCCTAATCATTTCATCTTTTAACCATTTATTCAACATGTTTCACCACAGAGTTTTGTGACCCTTTCACATTGTAATGCAGGCTTTGCACAGAGACCTGTTATTGAGGCTGTTATATAAGGATGAGATAGAGGGTGGATAAATTATTTAAAAGTTAAATCATAAAAAATTTAAGATATGACCCTTTCAATGCTACAATTATGACTTTTGGTCACATTATCTATATTTATGTATGTGTCTATATCTATATAAATGTGTGTGTGTAGTGCTCAGTGACGTGTGGTAATGGAACTCAGGAGCGACAGGTCATGTGCAGCACTCCTGATAATGCCATTGGCATCTGCATGGATGGCAAGCCTGAGAACATCAGAACCTGTCAGCTGGCCCCGTGTTCAAGTGAGTGTCAACTGAGGCTTAGCAGCTGCTGGTGAAGTGTGTAGATCATTGTCAAAGGCATTCCAAAGGGAATTGGTTTTTTTTAATTACAAATTTTTTATTTTGCCATTGGTCATTGGCTGGATGTGTGCATCCTAACAGTGTTGCTGTGTTAGGATGCTCTAACAAACAGAGCAATGTTTAATCTGCGTCGGCATTACAACTGAGATAAAAGAAAGTATTTTAACTTTAAAACAATTACTTCCCCTTTAGAACCTTACAGAAACATTTTATTTTCCGTAATACAAAGCAATGCTTTTGCTAAATTGTTGTGCTCTGTCTCTATGTCCAGATGACAGAGGGAACTTCCTTATCCAGTGGCTCTCCAGGGCAGACCCTGAGTTCCCTGCACCCAAGATCTCCTCAAGTAAACGGCCCTTCTCCAATCAGGAGCCTTCTGTGTGCTGCATGGCTGCTTTGACCTGGACTCTGCCTCTCTCTCTTACACTATGGCTCTGTTACACTTTGCCCTGACCACTTCTGCCTCTGAATCTGCTCCTACACCTAACTTTTCCTTCTCCTGGGGGAATTCTGCAGGCTGTTTTTTTTTTGCTGTACCATTGTCTGCCCCACACGTGGTCTTCTGCAGGGCTGAGGGGTAAACATAGCCTCTTACATTGTGTTGAAAGAGGGCAGTGGATGCTTGAGCGGAAGTGGGCCTTGTTTTAAAAAGCCATGATGGGTATGCTGTGTCAGGTAATATGGATATGACTGTTGTTACGACTTCCAGGGAGAATCATTCAGCTAAATGAAACAAGCCCCTCTGTGTGAGGGAGGTGTTCAGCTATCACTGGTGACTGGAACATTTCAGTCATTTTGTCAGTTATATGCATATACAATATAAGCATAAAAACAATATATCTACAAAAATATTTAGTATGTTATAATCCCAATTTATTTTGACTGTTAAATGTGATGTATTTTTGTACATATTTTCTTTTGTACATATCATCTTTTTTTAAAAGCTGAGTGTACAGATCACTATACAAATCAAGCAATTTAAGTACAGCCGTTTCATTATGTTCAAAGGTGCATTTAGTAACTTTTTTGTTTATCTTGCACTGACCGAAATAGCAGTGGTCTTATAATGACTAGCAGCATAGATACGGCATCACGCAAAGCAAAACAGTTACCATTGCCACAGAAAGGTACTGTTGCCATTGTAGAAAGTGTCCAGTAACGGGGGCGTTGCTGAGCTAAAGTAAGTGGTATTTGACTGGTCATGTGACCAAAATATGCCCACCTTCATGAGACAACCAGCTCTGTATATTATCATTTTGTTCATTTAATTAGGCAACTGATATTGAGGGGTCTTCCTCTCATGTGAACATACATGGCTTAAAACGTTTTTCAATACAATTTATTACTTTAGGCATAAACATTTCAATGAAAAACATAAGTAAGGTATGTGCCATGCTGGGTACATAAATCATATGAAAAGTATAGAATCCTGTTTAAGATGGTGCACACATTAATGCTCTAACAGTTTTATTTTATATATTCGCTGTGTGTTGATGTTGTATTGAAGGATAAAAAAATACCTCATGCTTCTGCACAATTTGTTTAAAAAATTCCACTCACATCACATATTTTGCCTTAATTTAGGGTGAAGAGATGTGACATTGATATCACTAAGTCTGCATGCCCACCAGATTTCAAAAGGAGGCAGCTAAAGTAAAGAATCTGAACAAAAATAATGGATGTTTACAGCAAAGGTAGTCTGACAGCTGCTGCTCTTTATGGTTGTATCTCATGGTCTCTCACTGCTGTGTCATGAAGACAATGTCTAAAGGCCTTTTATAAACTAAACAGCAATTATCAATCAAATGATGTTGACATACTTAGTAACTTTAATAACATCAAATGACTGTTATACCAGTAAAAAAATAATAATATATTGTACTTATGTATGTATTTTGACCTTACAGGCCAGATTTTCTTGTCTGGAAAGTAAAGATTTGAGATACTTAAATTATGAACAGAAGAGCTCTACATATTTAAGGTTGTTATGGTATTTTAAAGGATCATACAATTTATTCCTGTCTGTGTTTGTGTGTGATGTACAGCTGTTTTTATTAGTAATGGCTGTTCATCTGAGTAACTTAGTCCCAAAAAGAAAAGGAATAAACAGGGTTCAGGCTAGAAATCATCCTTCGCTCAAACACACAAGACTAGCTTTGCAATAAATAAAAGCTCTGTTGGTAGTTTCTACCAAGACAGTACTGACAGTATATTTGGAAATGAAAAAATCAAACCACCTCAAATCTGAATTAGACACATTACTAATGAAATGACTAATTAGTACAAATTTGGTTAAAACTGATGTAAACCCTTCATGGTGTTGAAGGCAGTGTATGCAGTTATATTTGAAATCTCTGCTGAATGCTGCCCCCTGTAAGTCCTACTTGTTATAATGCTTTCATTCCAGAGTGTAGCATCTCATTTTGTACCTGCAGTTACATTCATTATGTGGTTGTTTAAATGTCATCCGAGATGTGCCATTTTTATTTTTTTACAGTTATATTCCTCAAAATTGTGTAAATTTTTCCAGTGGATTTGATGGTGTGAAGCAATGTTTTACCAAAGTGTTTACTAAACTGTGAATAGTGTGACATTTCAAAGCAGTTTACATTGTAATGAGAAGAGTTTCATGTGTTGTCTTGTACATGGTACTCTATACTTGACAGGAAGTCTCTGTGTAACTAATGTAGTTTCCTGTCAGTTGTGTTTATGGGAATAAAGGGTCAAGTAAAATATTGAATATTTACACCCTCTAAATTTGTGCTTCATACTTTTATGCTGTATATAACAAAATGTGTTGTATCTCTCTTGCTCACTAACCTTATTTGAATTTTGCTTCTGTCCTCATGTCCTATTGTTTTTTTAATTTTCATTTTTTGCTTATTTTTTTTTAATTCCACACTAAATTTGTTGTTTGGTTCTTTCAGGGTTACGCTGCAAAGGAGACAAATCTGTGATCTGTCGGATGGAGGTTCTTAGTAAATATTGCTCAAATCCTGGCTACAGGCATATGTGCTGCAAGTCCTGCAAAGAGGGCAACTACACTGCTGAATTTAACCTTACTAGACCCTGGACCTACACCACCATTGCACCTCCCATAACCTCCATTCCTTCTCACACCACACAGATGTACAGGACCTCACAGAAGTCCATTATCCGTTCAGCAATCACACCATCAGTGAGCAGACAGGGAAGACCCAGTACCAACACCACACCTTGGGCCTACACTACCACTTTGAACCCACTGACCCTCAAGAAAGGAACCACAATCCCTCTAAGCACTAGCATTGTCACTGTAGACAGTAAGCAGTCCAGCACACCCTACTATGAGGAAGATACTAGTGTCCCGTACTACGAGGAAGAAACGTGGACCGGAACTTCAACCGTACACATCTTGGAATACGAAACATTAGAGTATATCTCAACATCTACCGAGCCATGGCCAACCACTCCCCAATATACAAGCACTCATGATGACGGACAATTTGACACAACTATTATGACAACATCACAGCCTGGAGTTACTGCAACAAGCCCTCCTGCCATAATTAGTCTCCATAGATCCAATGACAAGAAGGAGAATAACTCCATTGATGTTTCCTACAGGATTGTTAGTCCAAATGAAGTCGCATTGAACCACTTTGTTCCCAGAAAGCGAGTACCATTCCGTGAGAAAACACAAAATAAGAGAATCCAGGAGCTACTTGCAGAGAAAAGGAGGCAAGACTTTCTCCTTCAAAGACTGAAAAGAAAACCAGGAGACTGATAAATGTTTTCCTTTATTTGCTTATCCCTGGTGATCTTGTATTTTTTTTGTGAGTGCTTTTTTTATAACTGATTTACAGTCACTACATTCTCTCTTGTCATTTGCATTATTATTCAGGAAATAACTTAATCCCAGAGATCTCAATCTTTCATGTAGTATCTGTCGAGCATCTCAATACATGTGATCCAGAAAGAAAAATGACCGTAATCAATCTTAGCTGAGACTGTGGCAGGGATTTAGAACATTCGAAATTCAGATGTAATGTACAGAGGGGTGTATTTGAATGTGTCTGCTGTTGAAGATCTGGCATTTTCAGCTTCAGTCTGCAATATCACTAGGCTTGTTTTGATTTTTGAATGCACTCAAATGAAGCTTGGTTGCACATTTCCCTGTTTTGTAATGGAGGCATGGATTCGACAAACATTTTGTGTTTGAAAATATTTTATCATATTTTTCTAACCTGTGATTTAACCTGAACCTGTGAGGGCAAGCTGATGATAGTAATTGTTTCACCTTTACGATTTTTATGAATGATGTCACTTACAGCAGTTCTCCACTACAAGTGCAATTTTTATAAAGCAAACTGTCCAGCTCAATGGTGCTGTGTAACACTGTCTATTATGAGCCTTATGTTGAAAAACATCATAATCAAACCACTTAGGGACTGTTCACACAAGACATGCTCATGTATTTAAAACAGTTCACCACAGTGTTGGGTTATTTCCCCCTTACTGCTCTCTTTTCTTCAAGTTGGAACAACACTACCCTTTCAAAATATGCACACTAGATGGCCTAGTGTAGTGCAAGTGCACAGTGTATGCATGCTACCTACGTGTGCCTTTAAAAAAATGCAAGGATCCTGTGTGAAAGAAGATTGCTGTGGATTCTGTACACCTTATCTGATAATTACAAAAAAAGCTTTCAAAAGGACTTTCTTTACAATGCGTACTTATTTCACTCCTTATACACGCACACACCCGCATCCCTTCATAAATGTTGTAAATATGAACTAGAAATTTATTTTTTGTATTTATTGAAGTACTTCTCCCAAAGGCATTATCAGCCCACTTGGCGCTTTTAGTGAAATTCTGCACATATCCTATAAAGACAAGAGTGTACACTACGATATCTTCACAGTCTGAGCACTGTCTGGGCGACTCAGTCTCGGAGTATTTTAAGAATGCAGTGGGCGTCTGCGGTTTTTATTCACGACCGTCTGCTTTCTTGATTAAAGGGGTACGAGTGGATATTCTTGATTCATCACATTCTTCAATAAATAAAGTTGCAAAAAGAAATAACTGTGTTGTTTTTCAGTCCGATACAACTTTCGGTGCGTGTGCAAGAGAAAAGCCAAACAATGAATCGTCAGATTTTAAATTGGCTGAGGTGCCAACATATGGCCACCAGATAGCGCTGCTTCTCCCATGAGCTTAACGATGTCGAGCGTGTGCATTTTTCTTACTCTGCCATAAAATTAAAAATCATGGTTTATTTTTGACAGTAAATTTGTACTGATTATTTCTGCATTTGCGTGCTCTGGGCACTCTTAAACTGGGCACAAACATTTTTTGTTTGACTATTTATTTGAACAAGTTTGAGTCACTGTAGTGTATGAAACAGACAGCAGGTGGCAATATTGTGGCACGCTTTACTACAAGCAGGGTCGACCTCTGTTATCCTGCCGTGGAGTGTCAAGGTCAAGGTCTGCTATTTTCAAAACAACCTAAAAATAAATACTTTGTATTCTACTAATGAGAGTTCATTTGTCAGTACGATTTTGTGGTGAGGTTTTAAAGCTCACTAGTTTTAAGTGTTAACTGATTAAAGTCTGATTAAAAATGGTAATTATTAGTTACCATTCATGTCTGGTTATTATTATTTGTTTGTAGTTTTCACAAACATTCATACGTCACTTACGACTAGTTGCCACTGGAAAGCATAGATAAATCCTCAACAATAAAGGCTCAGTCTTTCACAGTCTAGCCAGAGGCAAAGGCAGATACTTCAATTGTATTGAAGTATCTTCATAGAATGTGTAGGCCTAGTGTACTATACACTATGACTATTACTGTTACATAATACAAACTGTGTTATGTATAAGGTAGCAGTTAAGCGCTGGAGTATTTTGTCATTTTATAACTGTTTGGTGACTTGCATATGTAAGTATTACGTAATAAGTATGAACTACAGTAATATCTGCTATATGATGTCCTTGTAATGTTTGGGGAAAACACAAAAACATGTGGAGGTCATGTTTATATGTCAATTTCCTCGTGGCTTTTGTATCAGATTGTTGTCTATCAGATTGCTGTCTATTTGGAAAGCCCCAAGCAAGAGTTTATTCTCTAAACCTCTAAACCTTATCTGTTGCTGTGGTCTTGTGGCAACCACTAAATTGAACTAAAACACTGAAATAAGTATCATTAGCAAAGCAGTGCACTCATATTTTATGGCTCCTTCATTAATTTAAATGTTTCCTCATTGTGTCTTACCCCAATGTGATGTTACTCAAAAGAGATTCTAACAGAATTCTCATGGTTGTGTTGTTTTCCAGGTAGTCTCAATTTAGCCTTTGTGTTTCTGCTGTACCAGGCTAAGATTGTCTGGTTCTGACCCTCAAACTGGCTCAGAGTGTCAGTTTTAATGTATGGGAGCCAGGCAGGTTGAAGATTTCTTAGGGTAAGTATATTTTATCAGACTTATAAGTATATAAGTCAATTTGTATATGCCAATTTCTGTAAAGGTATTAAACATTTTCACCAATGTTGCAGAAAAACAAGAAAAATGTTTGTTGACCCAACTGGACATGCTGATCCAGTAACAGGACGTTGTCACATATGAAACCTAACATAAAGAGCCAATTTTAACCTAAAAATAGTTTTAAGAAACATTATGTAACTTTATCAGCATTATATAACTTTTCTCTGAACAAAACAGGGACATTCTGTCATTCTTTGTGCTGCCATACAGTATGTATGGAGCATTTACAACAAAGAAATCTATTAAAGTCCTCCAGTCAATATTTCATGTTTGTATTCCTTCCCACAGAGAGCATTACTGAAACTTTAATGGTCACTCCACTGTACATCTCACGCTGGAAACGTTGTCGTTGTCTTCCAAATTCCTAAATAATTCAATAGAGAAGCACATAAAATCGTTCTAACTCACTTCAACAATTCTGCATACTGGAGTTTAAATATAACCGCATTGTGCAAGTGTTACTTGAATACAAGCAGAAAACTAACAGTACTCAGCTTCCGGGGGTAAATTGCTTTCTGTGTTGTGAGAAGAAGTAACATGCTGTTGCATAATTTTTATTGTTTGTATATCACATTGGCTTTCAGATGTGGTGAGTGAATCACTTTGCGTTCTCTTTTACAATGTGTTAAAAACTGTGTGCAACACAATTAAAGAATTACATTTGGATGTTTCGTATATTATGTGTTTCGTTAACATTAGATATAATTAGCAAATTAACTGTCCCTACCTTAAAATATTTACAAAATGGCTTATTTAAATGTTAAGTGTTTAAAGCTTAGTGTCATTTCAGTCTACATTCACAGGAATACAATGAAAGAAGCGATAAATGAACCAGAGAGAAGAAATGAACCTGAGAGTCACACTGTTCTGTTCAATTTGGTTTAAAAGTTAGAAGTGAGATTTGAACATTATATACAGCATTCTGGTTGCGACTGTTTGAAAAAACAGGAGGACATGCTTGTTTCTGTGTTTGTGACAACTCAGATAACATACTAAGCCTTCTGCCTATTGGCTGGACTAAACGATAAGCAGTGTCCAAAAAACGGTTACACAGAACACTTAACTTTTGATTGCTGATTACTAATCTAGAGTTTGGAATGGCACCATGAGTTGTTATTAATAGATGCAGTGAATATTGTTGTTGATGCATGTCTCTATTTGTAGATTATATTTTCCATGAGTTTGACATTACAAAGAAGCTTAACATTACCAGCTGTTGTTAGGGCAACCAGTGCAGGTTAGTGTGCCTACGTAGATAGCAGTTTGAGGTTTATTATGCTACTGGGGTTTAAAAAGCACCAAAGAAATAGCACAAAATATCAGCTATTTATATTTGGCTTGCTGTAAGTAGTTCTATTAAAGCTTTTGATCTGACATCCCATGACTCTCATTAATGCATGTTTCCTCTGTTAAACAGACAGTGAGTCGATGCAGCAGTCACAAACAGAAGGAAAACAAAGGTATGGTGTTAAATCTCTAGTTATTTCATTCACTGTTAAGTGTGCTGTACATGCTGGGGGTGAATGATAAAGGTCAGCTTCTCAGAGAAGGATCTCACAGCAGGTCTGAGCATGATAAATAGGTTGCACGTGATAAAGTGAATGTGCAGAGTTAATCATCAACCAGAGTTTCCAGTTTACAGTACAGCTAAGTGCCCTGCATGTTTACAGTAAGTGCCCTGTATATCCTGCAGCAATGGAGAGCACCTGCGTCACGCCTCTCCAAATTTAATTTTATACACTCTGGCTCATTTAACATGTCAAAAAGGCATTATAACCAATAAGAATGGTCCAACTTATAGTCAATGCCTTTGTTACTTTTGTTTAATATTTATCTGTAGTACTAAATTTTCCATTTTTTTATAATGTTGGAACATCAATAAGGACTTTTACATCGCTTAATATTTAAGGTTAAAAACTATATTGTTTGCACAGTGTCAAAGCGGTGGCTTTCCAAAGCAGCATTTATATACAAATGATTCCATGTAACAAACTTAAACTAATGGAGAAAATTTATGTCTGCATGATTTACACAATTCAATCACACACTTAGAATGATCTGAAACACTGAACTGCACTGAAACACCACAAGTAAGGCAAATATACCTTTTGTCCTTTTTGTCTTTTACAGATTAGTTTAATCACACATGGGTTCATTGCAAGGTTTGTTTTGCTCATAAAACCACCAAAATAAATACAGGTGACTTATAGTCACCACCAAAATAAACACAGGTGACTATAAATCTAGTGTAGCACCAGAAGCTAGTGTTTGATGTGCTGTATGATATGATGGCAAAACAGATTATTAATGATGTTGTTATTTCTTTATTTTCTGTTGGAGTCTGTCTCATATTCTTTGGAAAACATTTTATTGCGATAATCTTTATTGGTGCTAAATCAAAGTTTTTTAATGTTCCTTGCAAGTTGCTTTGAATAAAAGGCTAAAGGTGAATGTAAACAAACAATTTCAAAAGAATAAATCCTGGTGTAAGATGGGATATAAATCCTTGTGTGGTTCAGAGATATCCTGAATGTGCCAGAAATGAGAGGAAAGCATGTGAATCTAATTCATTGTTGAGAGTTCTGTCAGCTGAAGACTGCTACATAACATATCAGCTCGGAGTGACTGTAGTTCACTGAGGGCAAGTTGGTTCAGTCTGAGGCATGATTTGCACTTGTGTTGCCATGGTTTTCTGCCTTTGAGCATTCACAGCCCGGGCTATCACAGTCTTTATTTTAAAGCCCTGTATTTCTTCTATATTCTCTGAGTTTGGTCTCCAGACATTTTTGCTGTCTTCTTATTTCATATGACTCAGGTCGACCTACTTAGCACAGAAGACTGAATCCCTCTCTGTAATGTGATACTGTCTGTAATAGTGTTGTTAATGGATTTTTCTTTTCTGAACTCTTTGGCTCTCTTTCTCTGTTTCCTCCCTAATATTTCTTATTCCATATCATCTCAAAACAGACTTTTGATATATTTACACATGTGAACACTCACTGTGATTAAAAAGAATATGGAATGCAATGTACTCATAGAGGGCAGTGTTCAAATGTTTACAAAATGTTGCGCATTTACAAAAACGTCATTTTGTAAATGTTAAAATGCTAAAATGCTCCTATCCCATCTTACTATGAAGAGACAACTATAAGTATATTCAGTAAGAGTTAAGTATAATTATATCAAGAGTTAAGAGTCAACTGTAAGTATATTAATTTACCTGAAATATTGTGACCATGGCTGGGCTATCATAACATGTTACATGCTCCGTTTGTAACAGCATCCCAACCAGCCTAACACAGCACAGCTTTGGGCAGGACTATCTGTTTATTTTACTACTATAGACAATGAATTAACAGGGGGAGTGTTCAGGGAAACCACTTTGAAAACAGTGATTTCACTGGGAGTACAGCATACGGAACTGCTCTGAAAAATACTTATTTTAAATCAAAGGGGTGGGTGAATCCAGAGCAGTCCTGTAAAACTTTCATGAATGTGCAGTGGAGAGCACTTCTTTTTGTGTGTGGAGACGTTGTTGATGTTATCTATGGCAGGATCCATGATCAGGTTTAATAATGTTTGAACTTTTCTACCTTTTAAACCTGTTTATTTACTTAGTCCCTATGGATAGTCCATATCTGAGTACAGTGACTGTGATTGGAGCATGCTTAAAGGCTTCTTGTATGACCTCTGACCAGTGAGATCAATGGAATGGGATTGAAATGGGATGAGTTCAACAGGGCCAGTCTGTAAATGTGCTGATCTCCAAACTGCTCCACCTTCCCTTCTTCAAAACAACCTCCTCCCTCTCTGCCGGCCCCTCCCTTTCACTCTCTCCCTTTTCTCTCACCCTTTCTTGTCGGACAACACTTTTTAAGAGTGAACGTGATGGTAGCATAAAGAGGAGAGTGTAATCTTTTTAAAGCTTAAGGTAATAATATCATCTGCTAGTAGAACGCAGTGAACATTCACCTAACAATCGTGGCTTATTCTACGAAATCATCAACAATAACAGGTAAAGAATTTGCATTTCTTGTATATTGTGTACAAGTATATTCAAGGACAGTGTTTGCTATGACATCCCTAACACGTTTGTTATGATACAAAGTTAGCTTGGTGTGAGATAGCCCTCTAAAGTCATAGTAGAGACTATGCAGTGTATTTTTAAGTCTTTCATTGTAAACATACACATTTCTTAACATCTGTGGAAATTTTTCTTAACATCTGTGGAGGCACCATATGTGGACAATCAACTCTTGATCAACAGTGTTGTTGTTTGTTATATAGGGACCAAGTTTACTATCTTTTGACTACATAACACAGTAACATAATCAAGATGAAAGGTCATTGGAGGTTTAAAGGAATACTTCATCAATAAATGAAGATTCTGTTATAATTTATTCTGCTCATGTCATTCCAAACCCCTATTACTTACTTTTTCAGTAGTTTTTACATTACATTTGACATTTAGCAGATCTAATGAAAGTGAATGGGGAATACAACTATCAAGCAAGATTGTCAAGGCAAGACAATATACAGCTTAAATGTTAGTCCATATCCACACAAAACAATCATATTAATTCAGAAGACTATTATAGTGCACAACTTTATAAAATTTCAACTTTTTTAAAAGTTTTTCTTTGAGAACTTGACAGTCTCTGGTCACCATTGTTTAGAAAAGGTTGTATTAGATTAGTTTATTAATTTATAAAGCACATTTAAAACAACAGATGTTTGAAACCAAAGTGCTGAACAAGAAATATGAAACAGAACTTAAAAAGAAACTTGAACATTCTGCTAATGATCTTTTAATGTTTCACTGAAAAGAGAAAGTCATACAAGCTTGCAATGACATGAATACAATGACTTAAATACATGATAATAGAATTTTCATTTCTGGATGAACAATTCCTATATATAGCTCTATAAACAGAGCTATAAAATCTCTTCACTCAAGATAAGGTTAAGCACCATTCAGGTTAAAACAGTGCTATATCTCTAAAATTACTAATAAAGCAAACACCTGACTCAACAACTCCCTTTTTCTTGAAAAAGCATCTGAGCATGAGCAATTCAGGATATTGCAAATTAAACAGTCATAAAATTTACTGTCGTAAATTAGTCATAAAACTAGAACACAAAGTCAAAAAACAATCAAAGTCCGGGATATTTTCCTGACAGTAAAGAAAACTACCATGCAGACATTTGACAAATGCTAAAAATGATAATATCAATATGCACTAGATCCCTGTTTAAACACCAAATACTGACATGTGAGTGTGTGAATGGGCGTGGCTTTAATCAGTCAATCACAATCACCCTTCAATCATAGGACAGGATTTTTCGCCCCATCCTTCTGAGAGGTGATTGTTTATTTTCCTCATTATCTACCTTTCTTGGTTTATCTATAGCTTTTCTAATTCCTCACACTGTCATACTCTCTTCTTACTTTTTCTTGCTCTTTGCTTCCCACCACATCAGTAAAATCCATTTTACAAATGATTCTCTACAGTCACAGAGATGGGAATGAAGGTGCTATTTTTAGCACTAACCAAGAGAGGGGGGAGAGTGAGACGGACGAGAGAGAGGGCGAGCAAGCAAACAGAAGAGAGACAGAGAGAGAGAGGAGGGGAGAAAATCATTTTCTGTGTGTGTAGCAGCATTTGAAGGTTGTGAGCAGAGGCAGGGTGTGGAGGCAGCAGCAGGGACGAGGAGAGGAGGCAGAAGAGATCCTCAGCACCACCCAGCAGCCGGAGACCCTGCTCAGGTGATAGAAGGAAATATTCTGTGTCAATGTAGAAAGATCTTTACATATACAAGATATCTGATGTGCTGTTGATAAATTGTTGTTTGGATGATTAGAACATTGGTAAATAATTTCTTGTTTTTTTTATCTAAAAAATAGATTTTAATCTGTTTGGGTTTTGATTTGTTTTAACCAGTGAGGGTTAGGGGCATAAATTCTTTGAATTTCATGAACTGCTGTCAGAAACGTGATTTACTTTTTGTTTTTTTAGAACTGTGTGGGTGCATCGGGGTTGTAGGAAAATGCTGAGTAGATTTAGGCAACAATTAGTTTGAATGGATGGGTGAGAATGGGTGTTGGGTTGTTTACATTGGTCTGCCCCAATAAAGAGGGGTGTACAAATGATTTGGGGTGTTGGGGGTGTGGGGAGGAGCTGCTTCACAGTTTGTGTGTTTATGTGTGTGTATGCACTCTGCAATTGCTATGAAATCTGAGCACAGCCTGGGATGTGATGGGAAGAGGCGTTGCCATGGAGACTGGGTTTGCACATATTCCTGTAACCAATCCCTTCCATTACGTGCATTGATTTCTGACATTTACAGTACAGAGCATAAATAAAAAATGATGGGGCCGGTAGTAACAACAACTAAAACAATGCTGTGTAATTATGAACACAACCATATTAATGGTTGTATTCATTAATTTCTTTGAAGATAAAAAACTCAAGACAAGGAGTGACAGACAGTGAGTGAGTTATTCACATATGAATCTGATATTCATATATACATTTTATGTATTTAGGAATCAGCTCTGCCGCTTATGTTCATTGGTATTCTAGTAAGTCTAAGCATATGTCATAATATTGTTCTCTGAAACTCTTGAGAAACACGTGAGATCAGTGGATCACACATTTCCTTTTCTTTCCTATGGTTTTATATGCCTATATATAATGATTCATTATCCTCACTTTTACAGTCATGCGTCCCAGGTCCAGATTACTGGCTAAACGAGGCCTCCCAACCATCAGGGAGGGCTATGAGGAACTGGTACAAGACCTGAACCAGACCAACACTCAGCACAGTACCACACAGGACTATTTCCTCTCCATCTGCCAACTGGCCCGCCCCACCTTCCCTCTGCATGAGCCCGACTATGACATCCTCTCCATCGGCCCTTTAGACTCCCCAAAGTCCTGCCTACGACTGCATCGCCTGCGCCAACATGTGCAGCCTCCACAGCCACACGCCTCCACAGGTAGAGACTGCACAGGTCAACAAGCCCAGAAAGAGAAAGAAATCACCAGATGTCCTCCATCAGAATCATTGCAGTCCCAGGCTCCTGAAGAAGACAATGGATGCAGGGGTGATGGTCCAGGTCCTGCTGATCCACTAGAGTACCTCTACAGCCACAGAGGTGCACTAGCTTCCTCCACCAGAAGGGGCAGCGTTCCCCCACGCAGGCCACGCAGCGACACATTTCCTTGCTTCTCTGCACCTGACACCCAGCGCAAGAGCAGCTGCCCGGAGCTTTGCCTGGCTGAGGCGGTCACTTCAGCAACAGTCCTGCAGCGGTCACCGATTAACAGGAAGAAGCTGGATGACAACAGCCTAGCCCGCAGCGGTGTTGCCAACAAGCCTGATGGCGCCCCTGCTGGTTGGAGGGGGAAGAGTAGTCGCTGCATGGACAAACAGACCATAGTGTCCCACTGGATCGCAGAGTGCCGCAGCGCATGGAAGGAGGCCCGCATTCGTGCATGCATGCTGCCTGCCATTGCCGAGAAGTAATCTGCGACTGCAACAGTCTATTTCCTGTGAAGCTGAACAGGACAGGCAAGCATCACGTAGAGTAACATGAATTATTGTGGAACTTTGCACTTCAGGTTTATATACATATACATTTTTGATGTATTTCTAAACTCGTGACCCTATAGATGGTGCCGTGTTGATACCACACCATAGTGTAGAGTTACAATGAATGTCAATGATGAGACTGAGTCAGTCCAGTAGTGTCCAGTCGTGATCAATAAATGCATTGATTGTTGAATGGCTTTAACATAATTTAGTGAGACTTAAAAAAGTAAAGAAATGTGTCATCACAATTGCAGTTCTAATACAGAATGTTCAATACAATATAGTTTAGAGGATAACTGTCCAAGGGTACAGCAATGCATAGTAATCACAGGTAAGCATCTTACTGGGTTTCCTGAACAATATATAGCTGGGACTAGTTTTAGTTTAAAACTATGTTTAGTAAAATTGCATCTTAGGGCAGCTACTGTGATGAAGAATTAATACACCATGCTTCCTAACACTCAAATTTGATCAGCTATACAGTCATACATGGACTAGGGCACCTTTATACTTAAAAGATCACTATTTTTTTGATATCCTCCTCCTCACCACCCGAGACATGTTTAGATCATAATACATATCAGAGACATTATGTTCAAATATTATTTCAATGTAATATTTTCAGCATTAAATCCCTTTTAGTTAAACGAAGTTCCCCCCTAGTTTATTATTTTCTGTTTCTGTTATTTACAGAAAGCAGAATGGCTGATGGAGCAATCTAGTATCCGAGAAAGGTCTGGCCTAGAAAATTTTATGTTTTGCACTATGATAATTCATTACCATCTACTGATTTAACATAAATAATGTTATTTATAGCCATTATTATCTGACTCTTTTATCCAGTTTAACAAATCGAGCTTCAAGCTCAAATATCAGCTTTAGAAAGTACTGTAGCAGAGGATAAATAAACAGACATGTTATTTCCTGCTTAGGAATCACCTTGGTTCAACAACAGAACACAGAATGAAACATCTGACCCTAATATATCCTTCTGATATTGAGATTTGTGACAAAAATGTGGAACAACATTGTTATCCTCATTAGACTGTTTGAACACACTCAAAAGTCTTGTTTCTCTGCATTAATTTGGTGTTTCAGTATTTTTAGATAATCTTACCTTACTATTAAAAGACTAATGAGTAAGGTTGCATGTGACTTTATAAATTATTTTGTATTCATACATACAAAGTTCTTTAAATTATTATTATTGCTATTGTGGATGTAATGGTCAGAAAGAAAACTGAATATTACACAATATGAGTCTGTTGTTTGTACCTTTTCAACAACCTTGTACTTTTCCGCCACTTTTTTAAATAAATAAAATGTTTGTGTTTTATGTTTAATTTTCTGCCTGTGTATCCATTTAAATATTAAAACAATGTATTCAAAACGACAAATGAGTCTCCTGAGACAACAAGAATTCTACCCAATAACTTTAACAAGACTTGTTTACCTTGACCAAAACCTGTTCGGCAATAGTCAACACCTGCTATAAAATAATGACCACCAATGGCCACATGGAATTTGAGTCATTCAAACTGATTCATAGTCGTTACTGCTCACTAAGTGAATACATATGTATAGTCTGTGTATTGTATTCTAATTTATATAATTGTAGCACATACTATAACCTGCACCATAAGGTGAGCGTGACATAAGATTTAGTCTCCTTTAATTTAGATACAATTTAAGACTGGGACTTTTATTAATATTTTTCTCACTGTAAAGCCTCCATACTAAACCAACCTGTAATACTAAAAATAGACATAATATAAATATTAAACAGACAAATAGACACGAAAATAATAATAAATATAGAAATGCTTTCTTTCACTATGCTTTCATTTCTTTCAGTATGATTTGTAAATAAGAAGAACATGTTGACTTCACTAAGAAATGCTGATAAAATTGTGTAAGATATGAAACGTAGCTGATGTACAGTACATGTAGGTCTGTCACTGCCCCGTGTGGCCAGTTCAAGTACTGCAGCAGCTGTTCATAATAATACTAAAGTATCGCGAGATTGAGCCGGAGCGCATCCCCAGCTGTGTGTGCGTCTGCAGCTGGTGTTATTGTCATAGACCCAAAGAAGAGGAAGTTATGGCAGAAACACATCTTAACAGTTCTCAAGCATCTGTGATGTGTAATTTAACCATTGTGTTATACCCGGCCACTATACCTCTGCTGGACTGTTAGCTGCTGTAGAGAAGGCGCGGGATCGCTGCAGCAGGTAAACATCCCTCAAACCGGTTTCAGGTCGCCCAGACTGGATCGAGCTGCTAGGCTGCTCATTTACATATCATTTAACACAAACTGCGTCTTTACCATTGAGATGGCATTTCATGGGGCATTGCTGCTGTTTTATTTTCAGTAGTAATTTTCAACGCTTGATAATAAATGTGAGCGGTAATGTTACAGAGCTGTGGTGCGTTAGCGTTTCATGTAGCGCACACAAGTGGAGAGCATTACATAACATCAGCTGCTATAATCCACCCCAGCGTGGGTTGATCATTGAGTGTTGTGTTATATGACGCGTTCAGTTTATTTGTGATTTCTTTAGCATGTTATCACCTGGGCGAAAGTGTAAACACAAAAATGCTTCATCAACAGTGTTGTGTTGAGTAATACGTTTTGTTACTTTTAATCACTGCTGTTTTGTCATCTTATGTTGTCAGTTTGGATTGTAATGAGAAGCATTTTTGACTATATAGGTGGTGATGGTGTTTTCACTTTTAATGGTTATTATTGTTGAGTTTTGAAGTGGTAAGCGTGACATTTCTGGGTTGTTATTTGGTTTTGATGGCTCTTTTGGTTCCTCTCCAGCTCTCTCTCTCGCTCTTTCATACTGGCTGAGCTCACTCCAGTGTCCCACAATGCTCGGTGTGCAGTCTGTTTGCAGTCTGGAAGATCAACCTGTGCACTAACAGTGGTGCGTCAGATTCCCTTCATCAGTAAGTGTTGTTGTACTTTTGAAGGTTTTTTCACACTGTGCATCTGATGTCAAATCTGATCTTTAGGCATGCTTGTTTGCACTGTTATTTCTTAGTCAGGGAATTCTGGTCTTTGTGCAGACAGTGTAGGCAAAATCGGTTGCTATAGTAATGTAAGCATCATCAGGAGGCCAAGAGACAAGCCTCATATGACTAACTGCCGCTGGGGCCACCAAGTAATGCTAACTATATCAAATGTATTATGAACTGTCTGTGCAGAGAGATGACAGTGTTACTGAAAATGTGCAATAACATGTTGACTCCCAAATTTGTCAACCTTATTAAAGGACTTGTTTATCCAAAAAAAGAAAGTCTTGTTTATTCACCCTTATGTCATTCTAAACCAGTTTATGTTTATTTTGGAGCAAACTAATACTTCAAGGCAATGTTACTTTTACAATAGTATTAGTGAACATTCTGTATGGCTACAATGAACCGCATGTGGAAATGTTTCAGAAATGGTGAATATTCTATTCTACCATGACTGAAAATCACCCATTAATTTGTGTTTTGTGACCATTTGCTCAATGCATAGGGTCAGGTGAATGTGTACAGAACTGTGAAGATTGCAGAACTGTGTCTATTTAATGATTAATCTTGAGACTGTTGGATGATTTATGGCCTTACCCTCAAATGTTGCTTGGTTAATGTGTCACTTGTTCTCTCCAATAGATTTGGTCCAGGCTCTCATCATATTGGGCTTATCTGGCGCTTTATATTTAGGTGTACAGAACACTTCATTCTCTAAACATGGTGTCCAGACCTGGAGATCTTCCAGGTAAGGATTTCTTTCACACTTTGAATTAATATTCAGTCCATTAATGCTATAAACATCAGTTTCTCCTTTAAAATGCAGTAGTGTGTATCTGTTTGAAGTGGCTTGTTGATGCAGATGTTGTTGACAGTGCTGTGCTCTTTCACCTCAGCCTTGGAAGCAGGTTCAGGTGTCTCTGATGGTCTCCTTGGAGGCATGTCTATCCCCATTGGGATGACCCGCCGAGCTCTTAGCTATGATGATAACCTTGAGCGACCTATGTCTCCACCTCCAACTGACATTAATATTAACAACCTGTGGAAGCGACCTGTTATTCCTGAGAGGAAATTTGCACGTCTTGCTGAGGTGTTTTTTTTTTTTTGGTTGCCCTGGTTTGTGTTTTGAAACTTATAACTTAAATGTTCAGAAATGTTTCTTCTGCAATTTCTGTCTGTGTTTGAAACCCAAGTCAACTGCCTTACTGCCCAGTCATTGACTGAAAAGACAGTACAACTGTGTTTGTTTGAAGGTGTCCCTTAAGAAAACTGTTTTTAGACCACAGTCAGTGCCATTTATATCCTGTCAATTACCAGTCAAATCATAAACAGCAAAGGATACATTTAGTGCACAGAATATTACAAAAGCCATTGGGTTTTGTCATGCCTTGACATCTACATACACCTACACATCATTGCTTATAAGGGTAATATTAGTCCAGTTTCAGACACTAACAGTTTAAATAACCATAAACCTATGTGGTTATGCACTGTGTGGTTTCATTTTACTCCACTACATTTTACTATTTTTAACCTGACCTATCTCAATCAAATACTATTCAAATAGCTGCCAAGTTATTCTGTAGGTGAATCCTGAGAGTTTTTCTGGTAACTCCTGGGTTTGTTTAGGAGGACGAGTCAGAGGGAGGAGCTAAACAAAGTACAACCTTACAATCCACTAAACCTCCCATCCCTGTGGTGAAAGCTAAAGCCTCATCTGTCATGAGCTCCCTCATTATCAGTAAGAACTTCATAGCTTCATAGACAATATTTGACAGGGTAAACTGCTGGTTTTGTTTTATATGTTCCTCATAATTGGACCTTGCCTGCTGTGTTGCAGAACAGACCCAAGAGAGCATGCACAAGTTTGAGAAGCAGGCAGGACTGACTGATACAGGCTACACTCCACACAAAGGCCTGGCTGCTGAGGAGACCCGTTACCATCGTCTGACAGAGTCCATGCATGTAGGCAGACATCCTCATTACATCACAGTGAAATGCCAATAGAAAGATCAGACTTGCCCACAGAACATTTTAAATTGTTATATTTTCCACTATAATCCCAAATTCTGTACAGAGTTCTTCACGTAGCACTGCAATCTTAAAACCTGATTTATTCTACAGACATTATCAAATAAACAATAGACAGAAGATGGGGAAAAAGTATCATGGAGGGCAGTAGGGTATCAAATATTATATTAGACTGGTTTCATATGTATTTTTGCATTAAAAAAAATTGTGATATTAGATATTGGCATATGGATGACTAGTTGACCAGTTGATTCTTGATCTTAATTAAAATCTGCTTTATGTGGTCTGAATGGAGAAAAAACAACATAAAACCCAATTTTTCACAGATCTGATCTGATCCTACCCAATTTTTACACAGATCTGATCTGATCCTACGCGTGGTGTATCATTACCATACACCACGCGTAGACCATACACTACACGCTGTAATACTTTATTATGGTGGCTGAGAGCACTGTTATCAAAAGAAGCTGGCAGGTTAATTGCTGTCGTCAGACGTTCTGAGAACTGCATATGACAACCATATACAACTTTTCTGTCATTTTCATGTGCCACACTAAATCAGATGAGTAGATCAGCTAAGGACAGTTTCCAGCATTCTGTCATCTTTCTCCACATTGCTATCATTCTACTTTTCACTCTTGTAGTTGCTCTGCACTGTAGTCATTAATACAGATCTACCATAACTTTGCTAATTAAAAGTGCAGACAGTCTTCAAGAGTCATATTCAAGTGATGCTTGTTAAAAAATGAATATATTATGTTAATATTGTAGAAACTTCAGATGCAAAGTGTGGATGCCAAGGAAGAGAAACAGCCATCTTCTGGTCAATCGACACCCGCTGGAACCCCACAGTCGTCACCCAAACAGAGACGCCGGTACTGATACATCTGCTTATCCATTAGCATTTATCATTAGTGTGGCCTGAAGATGAGATGGGATTTCTGTGTGTGTGTTTGGCAGGGGCTGGTTTAGCAGTCAGGGCTCTACTGCTTCCCTCACAGGCTCTGAGATGAGCACCAGCTCCAGTATAGATCTGGCTTCAGGTGAGGGAGCAGTAGAGCGCTGGAGTGTTTTTGGACCTCAACCTCAAGTCAACAGGACCACCACTGACCCAGGTACAGATCCAGCCACGACAGGTAAACCACAATGTGGTCTTTATATTCAGAGAATCCTTTTTGTGTTTTCTCAATAAATATTAAAATTATCTGACAGTTCTGTTCAAATAATCAATTGTAATAGTGTATGTAGCACTGAATCATACAATAAGCAGCATGATTTGCTAAAATAATGCTCATGTTAATATTCTTATTGTGAC
This sequence comes from Chromobotia macracanthus, assembly GCA_036877525.1. NCBI lineage: Eukaryota > Metazoa > Chordata > Actinopteri > Cypriniformes > Botiidae > Chromobotia > Chromobotia macracanthus. The sequence goes on from JAZGTH010000005.1 coordinate 5,783,497, forward strand.
AGTGACAGTAGGTTTAGGTGTTTAAGACAAGCACATTGCTCTCAGCCTTCCTGAAATAACCATGTATACCTGTAGTTGACAGCTGATTCTTATTGTTTTTGCTCATAATCTGGTACATTGAGAAACTGTTGATGCTACGTATGAGCAAATAGTTCTCAGTTTAGCTTAATTCTGTATTGTTGTGTCAGATTACTTGGCATCTATAAACAGACTACAGTTAAGGTTATGAATTATATATTAATTGGGTGAAAAATTATTTTTATTGAATTTGTTTTATATTTTTATTGTTTTATTTATTTTAGATATCAAAATCAATCAAATATCTGAATATCAGATTATAGAGTCTCTTATGTGTTCAAATTGCTGTTGTTTTAAACAATGTAAGACTGTTATTTTCTAAGATCTCTTTCATTTTATGTCATAGTTTGGACTATCCCAGCTCCCCAAGTATTTAATCTATATTTACTAACCACTGCAGAGACTAAACGTGTTCCAGAGCTGTTGACAGGAACACAGTCCAGTGCAGTGAAACAATATAAAGCTCTGCAGAGCTCTTTAAATGTTGCTTCAAAAGGGCTTCTGATGTTTGAAGCTGTATCATCAGAAGCTGCACTGCTCACATCTTCTGTGCTAACACACTCAGGGTGAATGTCATTCCTGTGTGTTTCACAGGGGGCTTTGCTCTGCAGTCTTACAAGGGGGCTCAGAAACCAACCCCAATGGAAGTGATGAAAGCCCAGGCCACCCGCTTGGCTGAGGACCCCACCACCTTCAAACCACCCCCCAAGATGGAGATCCCTACCATGGAGGGAAAGAGACAGATGACCAGACCTCACAAACTCAAACACCGTGACATGAACGTCCTCACACCCTCAGGATTCTGAAGAACCACTTCCTGTAACCTCATCAGATCGCACACATTGTGAACATGTAGCTGGTCTACCCTCTTTCATTCTCCTGTGCTGTCTTGCTGTTTGGTCACTGCAGTACTAACATAATGCCCACATTCCTTACAGAACCACATTGCTAGCATATGTGTTACCTTTCAAAAGATGTTTTGTGAGAACGTGTTGTTGCTGTTATCATCATCTTTGATTTGACTTTAAATTTACCTTCAAATAGTACAGTTCCTCTAAAAATGAAAATTCAATAATTAAATTCACCCTCATTTCTTTCCAAACACATTTGTCTTTCTTCTGTGAATTTTGTCAGAGTTCAGTTTCATTTATCATTCTGGAAAAAAAGCAGCATTAATGTTCTTCATTCTTCAGATTTTTCCCTTTAATGGAATTTAACGGAAGAAAGTCATGGGTTTGGAATGACAGAAGGGTGGATAAATTATCTGAGAATTTCCATTTGTTTGTGAAATATCCCTTTAAGTTAGAATGTGTGAGGGTGCGTCTGCCTTGATGTTTTGTAGATATTGTGGAATGAATATTCATGTTAACATGGACTGATCAATTACTTAATGTTTAATTGTTGGATTTTATGCTCTGTCACATAGCCGCAGGTTAAAAAAATTGTCTCCTTAGAGCAATTGTTATATGATATTTTGATTTTGCTGTATAACATCAATACACAACGGTTCAGTAATAACTTAATTCTTTAAGTCTTTGCTGTTGTTTATTGTGAACTATAACATTTACAGCATCATTTTGATGTATGTCTAACAAATGATGTGAGCACTAGATAGAAAAAGTTTGACTGAAATTTTATTTAATATAGCATCCACAGAGGATGTTATTTTTTGTTACAAGTTAAATGTTTCATTTCAATTTTTCGAAAGGTTAAATGTTTTTAGTTTGATATTGTTGGAACTGTTAATACATCAATAAATAAATGTAAATGCCAAGTGGCTTTTGAGTTTCAATGTTCCCCATGAATTCACTCTTGTATTTACTTTTTGCTAATAGCCATGGTATATGTATGCTTATATCTTTTTAAAGTTCAGTCTAGTTTTTCTCCGTACAGAGTAGTTTTCACACACAACACACTAAAGTAAGTTCTAAATATGTAGTATATAAAAAGCAAGAAGGTATAGCTACTTAAAACATTTTTTTTCACAATTTTTAACCTGTTAAATTTTTGACTGTGTGTTAATCTGTGTCCAGGAAATTTATCTAAATTTATATTGATCTAAATCTGTCCCAAAACACTTCCCTGTTGTTCATATTAAACTTTACCCTCCACCTCGTAATATACTTCTATGCCACAAGGAGGCAGAGGTTTCTCAAGATTGTTTTTAACGTACGTCAACTTATCCCATGCATTTACCATGGAAATACAAACTGGGTGCAGTTTGAGGAAAACCAGTCTTGTTCTAAACATTTTGTCATCCTACATGAGAAACAAAACCAAAACATAACACAAATGCTTTCATGTTCTAAAGTAAAACCTTACAAATGTCACAGAAATGCAACTAACATCCAACATTCGCTCTATCCTCCACTGGCAGTCTCTTCGCATCTGACATTGCCATGGTAAACATGATTTCCTGGAAGTCCATCCCTCACCACCCTCCACCCAAAAGCCCCCTCTCTCTCTCTCTCTCTCTCTCTCTCTCTCTCTCTCTCTCTCTCTCTCTCTCTCTCTCTCTCTCTCTCTCTCTCTCTCTCTCTCTCTCTCTCTCTCTCTCTCTCTCTCTCTCTCTGTGTCTTTTTGTCTCTCTGTCTCACACCAGCACACACACCTTCTTTCAGAGCCCCTACGTGACGTCGTACTTTTACACACTGGCACACTGTAGGTCATTTCCTACGCCTGCCGGTCCCACTGGGATGTCTGGATGTAATATGTAGTCTGGCGGTCCACCCAGCTCTGAAGCGTGGGGGCTCTGTTGTATGTGAGTTGCAGTGATTGAGTTATGAGATCACAGTCTGACCACAGCATGCAGACGTGGGTTCTGGACTCGCACATGGTTCTGTCGTGTTTATGTAAAGTTCATCTGTTGGGAGTGTATTGCTGATGTTACTCATAAAACAGCCACAGTCTTCTAGGCTATGATTTAAGGACAGATCATGACTGAGCTCATATCCTTAAGAAGATAATTTTTTTTACCAATGGTTGTTGGATGACTTCATTCATTTGTTATTTATGCTATTTTTGTTATTTTCTAAGCTCTCCTGTTAAAATTTTAGGTAGAAGGAAGTAGGTAGAAGGAAGTAGATTTAATTTTTTTCATTAAAGGAGCTTTCCTTTTTCGTTATTTACCATGTTATTTATGACTGGCTAGATTCATATTTTGAATGTTTTGGCTTGCATTTTTAATTGATGAGTGCACTCTGATATTAAACCTGACTGACTTGAGGGAAACTGAAACTAATAGTTATGTCAGATAATGAGCACTTTATGTGTTCTATAATTAGTGGTGACATTCAGCCTAAAAGCAAGATTATAATATGAATTAATGAAAGGATCTTGTATATCAAGCTCAATCACTTGAGGTGCATTCCAATGTCACATGGCAGAAGGTCTGATGTGAAGAACAGTCAGACCTGAACCCAGTGGTCTGCTACCAAAGATCTTAATTAAGTCATTTGCACTGCATAAATTATATAATAACCAATCAAATCTAAGATTTTGACCAATGAACTATTAAATCTGTTCAGGAAACACACTGAGTGTGAAACATGTTGCTCTGTCTCATCTAAATTGTCTCATTTTGCATGGATGTTTTTATCTTTCAAAATACCTGCTGTTTGTCAGGTCATTTATGTAGTTCAGCATTACATTTCCTTTGCTAGTAAGTATGTATTCAGCACATTAATAATAATAATATCCCAAATATAAAACAAATCTCTCATGGCTTGCAATTATATATGAGGTTTCAGCATTGAAAGTTCAGGTGGGAGGTTTAAACACAAGTAAAAACACACGTTTTGCATGATTAGTATCGCAAAGTATCTGATAGCACAGGCTTAATATCTGCAGATTCTGTACCTGCAAAAAACAACAAATACAGAATTTGTATGATCTAATCTCTCATGATGCAGAGACCTTATCTATGGGCTCAGATCCAAAACACAGAATTGTAACTGTTTCAAAAGGGATTGAATATCAAATTATACAACCTAAACAGTGATTGTTTCTGCTGGGTGTCCTTCCAAAAGCAGTTTTTCAAGACTTTGTGATGTGTAAAGTCACTGCCAACAGCTAAATGTGATGAAGGTCAATCTTTTTATTACAGGCTTGAAACAACAGCAAGACAAAACTGTACAGCTACAGACCACATATAAATATTTGACAGTCAATACTGCTACCCTCTTAGCAGGTCTATGATATTACTGAACAATAAGTGACCTCAATTATTCAAGCACAATGTTATAACTAAAATATTAATGTTGCTGTTGATATCGCTATTTTATCACAATTTTATTTTAAAATTATTATCACTACTCACAACAAAAAAATAAATCCAAATAAAAATTTTTTAATTATTTGTTTAAATAAAAAGTACTGTTTGTTAAAAAAAATACAAATTACTTAAATATTTATTTATATATTTTATATGAATGCCAAACAACTGATCTGTTAAGAATGGTTCATTAATGTTAATATAAATGTAAATAAACGTTAATATAAACAGTTTGAGTACTGATTTCTTCACTACTTTGTTTGGATTAGTGCCATCAGCTGTATTTATGCCAATATACAAGATATTAAACAAGTGTATGAGATAGTGAGACTAGACATAAACAGATAGCAGGGGGCTGGGCACTCAGACAAGACAAGAAATTGCAACACAGCTGCACTTTGGCTCTGTGAAAGAATTATTGAGGGTGTGACCGTTCATCTTCCATACCACCTTTCCAGTGGTCACTGAATGTCCACTTATGACACTGGAGAACCCTGGTGCTATTTACTCTAATTTACTCCACATGGGACAGAGTACAGAATGTTTTGTTATTATTATGTTTTCATATATAAGTCATTTTCTCATATAGTAAGTAATTTTGGCTCTCATGGAGTAGGCTGGGTTAAAGTTTTTGCTGTATTGTATTGCAGTATTACAGTCACTTTGGTCCACCCAAGTGCTTTTTTCACTTATACTCTCATTTTTATTCAGATCTGGCATCCTTTGGCTTAAAGCTACAATTATGAAATAGTGAGCCTTATGTTCTTATGTAAAAGAGAAATGCTCTATTGTTATTTACATCTGGTTTTCATTTATATTTCAGCAAGCTGGCAAAAACAAGCAATATGACAAGCAATATTTCAAAACACATTCTTTATAAACACATAGCAATTGATATTATAGAAGCATCTTGAATGTTGCAATTTAAAAATATAAAAGCATGCGGAAACCCAAACGCCACACCATATATGTTATTTGTTGAGCATGTGATTTGAAATGCATTGACAGGGTGTTGGACCTTCCTAACAGATTCCATTATATTGCAGAACATAGCTGCAGGGATTTACTCCCATTCAGATACAAGAGCATCAATAACGTCATGACTGATATTGGTTGAATGGGTCTGGCTCAAAATTGACATGCCAATTCATCCCAAAGGTGTTCACTGGGGTTCAGGTGTGGACTTTATACAGGCCAGTCTAGTTTTTCCACACCAGACTCAATAAATATTTCTTTATGGACTGGCTTTGTACAAAGCCATTGTGATGCTGGAACAGAAAAGAACCCTCCCCAAACTGTTACCTCAATGTAGAAAGCACACGATTCTTTAGAAATTCATATAGCATTACAATTTCTCTTCACTGGAATAACTCACCTAATCAAACCTGTTAGTTAGAAGGGGTGTCTACATACTTTTAACTATGTGGTGTATTTACCTGCCCTGCCCTTTTTTAACAATGTATACAACAGTTTTTGTAAACTGTAAAATTGTAGTATTCAAATTAATATTTAAAGACTTTAATTTAAGACTTCTCTATTATTTTCTCTGTACTTTAAAAGAGTAAGATATCAGATGCATTATAGTCACATGGCAGTCACTGTGGTGGGGTGAAATTTTGGTTCCACAATTCTTCACAATAGCCCTCTACAGGGGGACCACACAGGGTCCATCTCCTTTTTAGCTTAACGTGACACAGATGTCAAGACGAGAGATGGTTTACAGGGGAGCTGCAACAGGACTAGTGTAAAACCTTAACACTTTAGAAGAGGTTAGTGGTAGAATTCAACAACAGGGCCTTTGCCCCTTTTGTATATTGACAGCAGTTGCAAATTACTCTTAATTGATTTTAGTGAATAAATTTGTAAACAATGATGTAGCTAATTCAAATTTACAAATTTATAACTATTATTAGCACAACAAATAAAAAGAATTAAGAAGCCGGATAACTTCCTGCTTAACAAAAAACCCATCTGTCACACAGTGAAGTTGCTGCAATGGAAGTATTTCAGTAGCTATATATCAATCAACATCACATTTGCATAGTACTTATTGAGCAAAAAAATGACAATTGATAAGCACTTGAGTTGAACTTTGTTTTTAAAACATGTTTTTGTTGTGGCAGATTGTAACGTTTTATATATAGTTTCTTCTGTTGGCCAACCCTATTATATTTTTGTATGTTATTTATTTGTTTATTGCTCTTCCAAGAATGTTGCTTTTATTGTATATTTGTTTCGCTATTTAGTTTTGCTTTACTTATCCCATATAATGTGAAAAATCTGGCCGTACTTCACGTGCAGTATATAATGTACAAAAGCAGGTGTTTTGTAGCCAAAACTGTCTATGAATTTTCAAAAAATAAACCTATTAGTAGGAATAACAACCGAAGTAAAAATGTGTCATCTAGCAATTTCTTTGTTTTCTTTCTAAAAACGCCAAAGTTTAGGGCTAGTTTGTAATAATTATAATATGTATTGGTCACAAACGTTACAAGTATGAGGTTTGTTCATATTTGCATAGGCGTGTGAGGAGTGAATGAATGCTTACGTGTGTGTGTGTGTGTTACGAGCAGGAAATAGAAAAAGAAACTGGACTGGAGCGCACGCATACTATTTCTTATCTTCCTCGATCCTCTTATATATAAGCAATATGCTATAAAGTCTCTTAAAGTTGGTTCTTTAAAGTAACAAACACTTCATTCAATCCACTGAAGGCGTAATTTGTATGAAAAAGCTACCAGTGTCACCGCACAAAGCCTGTTTCGTGTGTACGTGTGTAGTCATAAGTTACATAAGCTGATGAACAGGTTAATAAAAACATTGATCAGGAATCATTTGTATCAAAATGATGACCCGCACTCAATTATTCACGGAGGGCGGGGCTGATGTTGCCTTGGAGACCAGAGGTGGAGCAGAGTCAAAGTTATAAGACGCTGTTTGTAATTCCTCCAAGTCTTTGGATCAAATTGCGAGTTTCACTGCTTCTCCTTACCGCCAGACCCTCCAAACTACCCTCTGCGTCAGAGAAGATACTTGAACGATGTGTGGTACGTTAAGCCTTTTTCTTATTAGTTTATACGGTATATCGGAATGCTGACTATTAATCGATATAAGATCAATGATTTCTGTACGTTTGCTTTCATTTCTGACATTGGTATTGCCTGCAGTAAAGCAACGGTTAGTGCCTTTATGTGAATGTGCCTGTAGGACAACAAAAGCGACATCTTTGAATGTAAAGCTGTGATTTGTCTCTTATCGCTCTGGAGTTGTGACAGCGCCAGTGACAGATTCGGTTTGGAACAAGCGAATGCGAGTGTCTCAACACCTAGTGCGCTGCCTACCTATACATCATTTTGCGACACTAAAGACGTTGCGATAGTTCAAACGCCCTTATAATCTCTAAATATGCTACTGAGGTAGCCAGCTCAGCAGGTTTCGGAGTAATAATATAACGCACATATGATGCCTAAAAGTATGGCTAGGTTAGCAGAACGTTTTGAGACACATCCTGTATACAGCGCTTGCTCTGCCTTGCGCTTGCTCTGCTTGCGACGTGGCTTATTCCCAATGTGTCAAGTGTGACTTTTCACCTGTTTGCTCTTTTTATCTTGTATAAAGCTAAAACATTTAACTCTGTGTATACGATATGTCTGAATATACTGTAGCTAATAGCTGGCTGCAATCGTCCTTATGGGATTGAGGATATGCATTTGTATGTATACTGTACTTTGATGTATGTAGTCACTGATGTGTTTGTTTGTCTGTCTACAAGCATCTTTTAAGCACTTAAACAATGTTTATCTTAACACCATATTTTTAAAATGTTTAAAGTATTGGGAATAATTTAATTTACTTTTTGATGGCTATATACACTGTAAAAAAAACTTTGGTGCTTTAAAATTTTAAGTTTAACCAATGTGGCTGCATAAGTCATTTCAACTTACTCTTTGTAATCTTGACTGGGCTTGAGTTGCTGTAATTTATTAAAAATAGTTGAAAATTTGCTTATTTGTTTACTTATTTTTATAAGTTTCACCAGTCAGGATTTAACTATTAAGTTTACAATGACTTTTAAAGCCAAGTTGATTAAACATAAAAATTTAAGGCAGCAAAGTTTTTTTTACAGTGTATACCAATTTTGGGGTGTATAGAGTTGCTGTATGTCACTTATCTTCATAAAAAGCAATTTAGTTAATAGTTAGTTTAATTCAGTTAGTTTAGTTTAGTTTAATTTATTTAATTTTAATAGTTTCATTTATTTTCTTATCTCTTCTTTAAAACCTTGTGTCCGGCAGGAATTTTTGCGTACATGAATTACAGAGTGCCACGGACGAGGAGAGAAATCTTTCAGACCCTCGTAAAGGGACTTCAAAGGCTGGAGTACAGGGGTTATGACTCTGCAGGTAAGCCCGCCACTCCCACCTCTGTGAGGCTAATGTCAATGTATTCTGTATGTAACAGATATGACTCAAGATGTTGTTTCTTGTATTTTGGCAAGAAAAATCGATACTTGTGTAAAAGAGATTATTGTGGCATTAATTATGTTTTGCATCCTCTCCTTACTTTTTCCTCTTATGCATCACTCCTGTTTATTCAGTTTTGTATGTGGATCAAGTTAGCAAATATAGTTAGTTCAGTTATCATCAATTCAGAGTTAATTCACTAATTTCCAGAAAGACCAAATCTTAATGCCACAATGCTTACCATGTGATTATGAAGAACTGTGTGCTTCCAACAAATCTGGTAGCCGTTTGGGAGGGCCTTTTTAGTTGTCATTACAATACCTCTGTGCACAATGCAAAGTCTATTTAATAAAGGTTTACTGAGTCAGGTGTGAAAGAACTTCTTACAAACAAAAGAAAAAAGCTTATTGAACACCTTAAGAACGGATTGGAATAACATCACCCAATATCACTAATCTTACTGATGCTGTTGTATCTGAATGGTAGCTACTCCCTACAGCTATGTTCCAACATATAGTGAAACACCTACACAGAAGAATGCAAACCGTTGTAGGGGTGAAGGGAGGGATTAATGCCAGTAGCTTTGAAATCAAAGTTCATTAGGTATATGGGTGTGGTGTCAACATATTTTGGCTATGTGGTACATTTTTTCATGTATGAGGAGGTTCTTGATGACGTGCTTTGATGGAAACTGTATTTTTTGGGTAGGTGTTGCAGTTGATGGCCCAGGAAAAGATCACGAAGCAAACATCACCCTGTTTAAGAAGAGAGGGAAGGTGAAAGCACTTGATGAAGAGATCTACAGTATGTTAATTCACTTTATCATAAATCTTCTCTTTTTCTCTCTTCTCTTCTCCTTCTTCTTTATCTCTTTATCTTTTTCTTCTCTTTTCTCTTCTCCTTCTATTCTTTCTTCTCCTCTTCTTCTCCTGTCTTCTCTTTTCTTCTTCTCATGTCTCCAGTCACTTTATTTTGTGTAATACATTTCTTTAAAGATTCCTTTTGTTGACATCTTCCCTGTTTGTATTATTAGAGAATAAATCCATCGATCTTGACGCACAGCTAGACACACACTTTGGCATTGCACACACTCGTTGGGCCACACATGGAGAGCCCAGCCCTGTCAACAGCCACCCTCACCGTTCAGACAAAAACAACGGTAAAACACCAACACAGATTGACAACACAACTAACTCACAACTCACTCACAATGCAGTGTCACAGTGGTCATCTGGTTTTGTCCAGACATTATTAAACCAGCCAGTTTATAAGTTCTAAAAGTCAACCAGAGAACAGGACTGGGCAGTTAACAGAGGTTTTAAAGCCATTATGTTTGCACTGGCAATGAAAGCCTTGCAAAGATGTCAGTGGCATAACCGACACCTTAGATGTGAAAGTTAATCTCTGAAAATAAACACCTAAGTTGGAGGTAGAAGCAAAACGCAGAAGGTTTCTCTCACCCCGCAGCTGTGAAACAGAAGCTGTTTTGTGCACCACTGATCACCAGTCAGGTTTATCCTCTAATCCACACAGACACTGAATTAAATCAATAATACAAGAATTTACAGGGAGGCAGCTAATAAATCTGATTCAGTTTACAATGTCCTCATTCATATTTTAAATAAAATGAATTTATTAGTATTTGGTATATCCCACTATTGTTTTAATGACAAAGCTGGCATGGACCACTCAAGTTTGTGTAAAACCCATCATGATTTAAGAATGGGAACAAGGATATCTACCCTTTTGCAAATTACTTAACTTGGTCATTGGCTTAAATTTGTAGAATCCAAAATTTAGAATATAGAATCCAACAACTTTTCTTTCATCCTAAAATTTCGCAATCCTGAAACATTTAACAACTTAACCTTTGAGAAAGGTTTAAACACACCTACTATTTTTTATTATCTGTCAAAGATTACACAAACAGAAGTATGGTAATTATGACCAAAAAATGTTTCAAAATTCTATTTATTTTTTCTATTTATTTATTCTTTATATTCTATTATATTTTACATTATTTAAAGTAGCGCTGCTTTGTTTATGGCTGTGCACAGCCTTGGCATTTATTAAAAAAACTTTTCTTAACTTCTTAAGGTATTCATCTGTGTACAAGACTTTAAAATTCTATGAATTAATAATATTAATTACTATTACACAACTAATATTATTTATTTATTTATATAAACGAAAGGTGTGATCATTACAAACATGGGTGTGTCTAAACATTTTGAGGAGATGGGTTGTATGAAATTACAACCAAACAAAGACTGTAAAGATAATTTGTCACAGCCAATCCCCATTTCACGCAAAGCATGACGTAAAATTATGTATATGGCTTACGTAAGTGACATACAGCAAGTTTAACAAGTTTGCAGTTTATAGAGAGAGTTTGCAGAAACAGAGAGAGGCTGTTTAAGAGAAATGCCACCCAACCTGCTACTATTCAGTACATCCTCCTATATGTTCATAGGAATGCATTGATGCAAGAGCAAAAGAATAGCCCTCCTTAATCTTTAAGTATTTTAAACATTAAACTCAAGTGCTTATTCATTTTCAAGTATATTAATGCATTTTTTCTTTACGTTTTGCCTCTAGAGTTTGTTGTCATCCACAATGGGATCATCACAAACTACAAGGAGCTGAAAAAGTACCTGGTGAGCAATATTTTAAACAGCTGTATCATAGTTGTGACTGATACTGAAGGATTGCTACTGAATGTGCGGGGCTTTTGTCTGCGATCAGACCAGAACGCAAGCTCTGTCTTCTGATGTCATAACATACGTGATTACCCATTTGTTAGGGTGTGATCTTAGCACAAAGAATTAGCATGACTTGTGCTTAACATAAACTTTTGTTCTAATATACAGTGTGGTTGAAATTAATAGCCATAGCTTGTGTGGAAAACATGACTGAGTTTGCCAGTATTGATTTCTCCAATTGTTTAATTATGTAAATGTTATTTCTAACATGGTTTCAGGCCATAGAAAGTTAGTTAAGATAATTACAGATACTGATTATGTAAAGACGTAAAAGGGCGTCTGTCTTTCTTGTTTTACACTGTATGTTACATTTCTTGGAAGCAGCTTCATAGCAGATGTGTGGTAGTTCATTGCACAATGTCTCATAACACTGAACATACAAGCAATGAAGATGCTTTCAGAGCCAATTAAAGTTATTTTCCCTCTCTCTCTTTTACATATTTTAGTTTTTTATTTCTCACTCTCTGCTTTTTTTCCACTATGGAAAAACGTGTTTGTTTTGCTTACGTCTGTAACCATGGCTTTTCATTCCCAACCCATTGACAGATTTCCAAAGGATATGAATTTGAGTCGGAAACAGACACGGAGGTCATCCCCAAGTTGATCAAGTATCTCTATGACAACCGCGAGAGCGATTATGTGTCCTTCTCCACCCTGGTGGAGCGCGTCATCCAGCAGCTGGTAAGCATCAAGTGTGTATGTGCGAGTGTGTGTTTGTGTGAGGGGGTGGTCTTACTCACATGCCTCTGGGAACCCCTTGCTCATATTGTGAAAGTTAAAGACTAGTTGTTGCTCATACAGGCCTTTTAAAGACACATAGAGACTTCAGAACACTCTGACGATGTTGCGTCCTCATGTTATTTGTCATCAGAATATGTTGAATAACATACAGAAAACCCAAACTTAAACAAAAAACCCAAATCAAAACACTGTTGGAATACAAGAGATATCAAACATAGCATAGCTATGTAGGAAATCCGTTGTCTGGGACAACAGTCACAATTGTTCAATTTAGCAGTCAAAATATTTGACCACTGAATGCTACAATTGACCAGTCAGGATCAAGTATTGGTCAAGGAAGTTATGTAACAATACACAATAAAATAGTTTTGTCAGGTAACCTCAAAATGTGCTTGATGTGGTAACAATGAACTGGTGTTATTTCAGTTAAAAAATTATCATTACCTTTACTGAATCAACATGAATACATTTGGATATATTAATAAAAGTAAATTTTAAGAGTAAAATCAGGTAGAACTTGATTCTTAGGGTAACAATTGCAGGTTACCACTTTTACAGTTTATATTTCTAACAAACAAAGATTTTTAAAATATTTTCAAGTTTTAAAGTTATTAAATTACATAATTTATCAACACAGAAAGACAAACATGCTTTTTCCCAGCCCTAGGTAATTAATAATAACTAGATTTTCAAATGAGGACAGGTGAACCTTGTTTTATGAGTCACTAATAGCACCTTTGGTCGACTTGCACGGCCATAACATTCACTGCTGGGAACCAGAGGTTGACTGTAGTTCATCAGCAGTGTCGTATGAACAGGGGCTGTACCTTTACAATAATACTGATAGGAATCTTTTATAAATCGTTTATAAAACACCAAACCTTCCTATCAGCATAATGACTGTGCGACTTTCCTCTCTTTATAATATGTGAGACTGTGCCTGTTTTATGGCTTCTTCTGTAAATTGATTATGCTATCTAAGCTGCTTTAGCACCCCCCACCATCTTAGTGATGGAAGGCTGGGAGATAAAAAGATGATAACGTTAAAGGCGTACAGTTGTGTTTTAGGGCGGCTGCAGCAACTGCCATAGCCCCAGAGCACATCAGCTGGCTGTCCTAGTTTTAAAGGGACATTGAGAGGAGAGTCCAGGAAAGAGAGAACAAGTCTTACCCTGGAGCTAATTGAAAACAGGCTTGGGCATTCTGTCTGTTTAACTGAAAGAAGAGCAGTCTTAAAAATAAAGGTTCTAGTTAGAACCCAAAAACATTTTACATCCTGAATGTATTAGTGTATGACACAAATCAATAAGAAAAATACAGTACAAAAGTACAAAACAAGCTTTATTAATATTTTTCCTCTTGTCATGTTGTCTCTGCCAGATGGTATTGGTATAATGGTATTTTTATTTTTAAAAGCGTGTGTGTTTTATGAGGACAGACTTTGTATGAATGAGTGAGTATAGAGGGGTTAAGAAAAGGCAGCATTTGTGTAAGCACGTAGACATAAGATGTGTACGTTGAGCAAAAGCTTATCGTTTATGTGTGTGTTTGTGTGTGTGCGTGCTTTCTTCTGGGCAGCGATTCAGGAGAGGCACTGAGGAGGCAGTGGCAAATATTAGTTCCCTCAGCACACAGAAAGGGCCCCTATTCCCCTCAGCTCAACCCTTACTGTGGGGCTCTGTTTCTCTCAGCTCCCTGGTGTCTCCTCCACCTCTTTGGGCCTCTGCTTAAGACCTGATCCAGAGCTGTACTAGGGGCTGCAGAGGGGGGCTGACGAGGAAATATGACACTTTAAAGATGCTGTAAGCGATGTAAGCTGTTCTGGAACCTTTGCCAACTCAGCCCCTGAAATAGACACGCCCCATTTTCCCCAAATCCCGCCTTTTACAAAGAGGCCATTGTACTGTTGAAAGTTTCAATAATCACAAAGTTCACATTTATACAAGTGTTAACAAACTCTCATACAAGTGTTGTCAAAGTCATCACAGTAGAAAAATAGTGATCTCATACAATAAGCTCATACAACTGACAGCTGATTATGGAGCTGGAACTTAAACAATCCACTGTAATATCATGCCGTGTAATATTCTTGCTTCCCATCTATGGGCTGCCAGATGAACTCCCAAATTGATTGACAGGCAGGAAGTACATCACGGTATTTTGCATCATAATTACAGCACCTGTATGATATTTATATTTAGATCTGTTCATAGGAATTCTCTAGGAACATCCTGCTCATTCAATATGTTCTTTCTCCATCATTCTCCAGGAAGGGGCTTTTGCTCTGGTTTTCAAAAGCATCCATTTCCCAGGAGAAGCTGTTGCCACAAGGTCAGTAAGTGCTATGGTTTCTCTGAACTGTAAAAATCTCAAATTTCCTCGTTCCTTACTCTCATGTTCTCACTCTCTAATGCACTCACTTTCTTCTGACACAAACTTCCTGGCTCACAGCATTATTTATTTCAATGGCAATGAACAGAAACCAGGAGGTTACCGTCCTCTGTCTGTGATCAATCACTAGAAAAGATTTATGACTTTTAATAAAAATTTGCACATTTAAAGATAAGGAACTAGGTACTAACCCTAAAACCTGTTCACATTAAGATAACAACAAAAGGTGCTTGTGAAGGAATAAGTTAAGTCGAATGAAGCCAAGAGCAATATTAATTATTCTCATCTGCCCATCTCTAATCGTGAACAAATGTGTTGTGGTCTTTGGTCAGTCCTGTCCTGCTGTGGAAAGAAAGTCAGGCCATGTAAGTCAGGTTACTGTCAAGTCAGTGTGAGTTACTGTAGCCAGACTATCATTTGCGTTTATTGTTTTAGCACTATCTGAGAGATGTTTTGGAGGGTTATTCATGGATTTTTTTTAGCTTTTTAATGCAGGCATATCACTGTTGCTCATACTTACGGTTAGGGATTGGAACAAACCCATAACCCCTAGCATTACACTTTAATGTGTAACCCATGAGCTACAGACCATAATGACACCTTAAATCATGGGGCTTGGTAATGCGATGATGCTATTACTTCACTAAGTCACTGAACTTTCAACTTACTGTAAACCCATTAAATGATAAAAAGAGCAAAAAAAGACATTGCAGATGGGGTTTGAGCCATATCTAGGGGGATGGGCTTCTTTGATTTTGTCCAGTAAACAACCTCCTAGTAACAACCTAGCATTCACCCAGAACACCATACAGTGGTAGCCACATAGCAACACCTTCACAACCCCCACAGCACTCTAGAATCATGGCAAATGCTACAATGCCTTAAGAAAAATGTTGTTTTTCTCTAAGCGATACCTTTGTCTTGACTATTCCTAAATTCCATGGGTGTTTTCTTTCATGTGCTCTTTGAAAAATCCATCCCAAAGGGATTTTTTAATGTCATTAACAGTGGATTAGTTTAGAACTTTGGCAGATCACTACTCCTCATCTCATCACGAGTCTCGTCTTTTGTGCAGCTCGCTTTTATTTGATTATCATTTGACTCAAATGACACTAAAGCTAAAACATTTCAATAGTACTTTGTTGTGGTTTAAAAATCGGCATTTGTTGTGCATGAAATTTCTCTTTTAGCCAGTCCAGAGTTACATTCCAAAACATACTTCATGGGGTGGTGCACATTTAGCTTGTTGTCCATACTGAAAAGCCCAACCAGTTCAAACAAAGCAGAAACAGAGAAGCAGTTCCAGTGTGATCTGTGTTTGGCACATCAGCATAAGGAATTGTGGGCTGTACCAAGCAAGATTGGTAAACCATGCAGAGGACAGGTCTGACATTTTATCAGCCAAATGGAAGGTAGGCGGATCTACGAAAGGATATCAGAATGAAAGGGAGGGACAATCCAGTGGGTGTCTCCTCTGCACAGGTGTCATGTTTACAGAAGGGCTACACCAACACTGTTTACTCCAATGGAAGAGCAGGAGTACTATAGATTAAAACTGGGTCAAAGTCCTGCAGGTGTGCTGTCACTCAATGAAAACACTAAAAAAACAAATTTTTAGGTGACGTGTCCGTTTATGTTGAGTGGAGCCTCTTGAAAAAATCCTCTCCTGTATTCTGATCTAGTCTTCTGTTCTTAAATACACAAACAGAGCCAAAAGCAAATGCTTTCTCTATCTTCTTGAAACAGGAGGGGCAGTCCGCTGCTAATCGGTGTGCACAGTCAGTATGAGCTTTCCACAGAGCAGATCCCTGTCCAGTACAATTCCGGTAAGTCCACACCACTGTAACCTGTTCATCTACCCAAACAAGTTCCACCCACTGAAAATGAGCATGTGGAAAAGAATGTGCTTAGTGCAGGATTATTACAATTGAGTGTAGAAAAGTGACAAAGCCAATATTGTCTTCTAATCATTATGATGACCTCTGGCACGTTTTAGGATGAGGTGTCAGAAAGGCATGCAAATGTGGAGGAAAGCTGAATGTAAGGTGCAGTTGTCGTGATGACGACGCGTAACACAAAAGCTTTATGGTTCAATAGCGTGAGCCCAGTTTCGTTTTATTATTGCAACATTCGTCATTGATTTTGATAATCATAATTCTCTGATGCTATCTATTTATATGAATGGATCAACATGTTATAAAAGGATTACTTATATAGTAGGGGTGTAAAATACAGTATTGTCAGAACAAAGGACTGACTTGAAAAACGGGGATGATACATTATACACCTCATGAATTATTTTTACTGATCGTTTTTTAATAACAAATGGCTGAAAATCTTAAATTATAATGATTAATAATGATTATTTAAATGTGGGGTAGGCAATTTTGGAGAGGCTGGCAATAGCAGCCAGGCTTTGAATGCATAAGATCCCGCCATCCCTTCAAAGCGCTCACCAAAGTCACGCCTTCAACACATGAATCGTATTATTATTGCATCTGGACTGAATGCAGTCATTGGACAGACATTATATGGTCCTTTACCTTCCAGAAAATGTTATATTTATATAAACATTTATATAATTTATATGTATATTATTTATATTATAAAATTTATATTTTATATAAACATATTTGTATTTATATAAACATATTTAGACTACTTTACTTGGTGATTGCTACCAAGATGTGAAGAGACTTTTATCCAGCATAACAAAAGATGTTTCTGGAAAAAATCTTCTACCCTGGTCTCAACTAATTGTGTTATTTATAATGGTTGCTTACACAATACTGATAGGCTTTTTAACTTTTATTTAAAGAAAATATTTACAAAGCAACAACTTTATAATTTTAAACAAACTTGAAAATGAAATGAAAATATCAACAGTATGCTGCAGACAAGGTCAGTTAATTGTTATAATAACTATAGCTCCAGTTCTTGATTTTAGTAATCATTCTCTAGAAGTTAATATTTCACTGAATGTTTGTTAAAATGTTAATAAGTGTGATTCCTTTTGTGTAGGTGAATCCAAGAGAGAGGGAGTAAAGGAGAAAAACTTCAGGAACCGACTGGGCAGCACCAATGCTTTGCACTCAGTCCATGACGGAATGGCTGTGGAGTTTTACTTCGCCTCTGATGCCAGGTATCACACACACATTGTATAATACTCAAAATGACATCATTGTTTCATACTGCAAAGTATGAGTAACTGTAGATAGATATTCAGTGATATTGCTAAAGGATATATCCACGTTATACCGGTAATACAAGTTTACTGTGTAATCTCTGTCCAACTAACGTCAGGAGACAGAAGAGCAAAAATAATGTCTTTTTTTAGAATAGGTTTCCCCAACACCCTCCCTGTGTTCCATTAGTCACTCAAACAGATGGCCCTGCCCCAAACTCATGCAGCTTTCACTATAGTATATCAAGCTTAAACAGAGAGCAGTGTTTTCAAAGCACCACAGAGCCACATTGTTTACACTTTTCAGGAAACTCAACATACAAATGGCTTTTCACGTTAATCTTGGACAGGATGAAGTATTTTAACAAAACAAAATAATCTGAAATAGTAATAAAATTATGCAAATATGTTGGAAGCTCAGAAATGCCCCCTACTGACCACAAAACTATATTACACTATTATTACTATTTACTTTTCAGTCTGTTTGATTGTGAAGATGACCAGATGTGCATTAATATTCATATTCATAATATTCATAGAGCTTTATTTAGCCTATATTATGATTACTTCTGGTTCTCTCTCTCAGTGCTATTATTGAACACACCAACAAGGTGATCTACCTGGAGGATGATGATATAGCTGTGGTGGTGGAGGGGAAGCTGTATGTGCACCGAGTTAAACGTGCAGCAGGTGAAGATCCTGTTCGGGCCATTCAGACCTTACAGATGGAGCTTCAGCAGATCATGAAAGGTCCCAGATCTAAACAACATTTATAAACAACCTGCCATTGTATAGGGATTCATTTTAATGCAAAACGCTTTTTCCAAACCAAAAGGAAATTTCGAGGCTTTCATGCAGAAGGAGATCTTTGAGCAGCCCGAATCTGTCTTCAATACCATGAGAGGCAGAATCTGTTTTGATAGCAACACAGGTATAGCACAACTTTACCAGAACATCACATGAAGGTCCTGCTGTAGTGCCTGCAGGGTTAAAACATTTTTTTAATTTAGAGTTTTTTGGATTCCATATAAAAGTTTTTGTTTAAAAGTTTTTCTTTAAAAGTGTCGTCTTATACACACTTTCAGAGGGTTATTTTTGCAGTATTTCAGCTTTACTGCCATTCTTCAGGTGTGTAATTTCGTTGTGTAAATTCAAATAGGTTTTGCATACATTCCCCATCTTCTATCGGTCAGTAAACAGAGAATGCACTCACCCCACTGGTTGAGCCAATGTTGCTGTTAAGAACTGGCTGGGATGCTCTACAAATCAATATTTTGATAGCACCTGCCACAGTGTTTATATGTTTCAGAGGCATCTGGGATTTGTATCCATCAGCCTGTTGTTGAGCATGTATATTTTTCTGCATAGTTACTCTTGGTGGTCTATCAGACCATCTGAAGGAGATCAAGAGATGCAGACGACTGATCATGATTGGCTGTGGAACTAGTTTCCATGCAGGAGTGGCTGTAAGTTTTTGTCTGGAACAACATGAAATGTTTATATGTGAATTTGCTGCATGGTTTTGAATTGGTTTGGTGCATACCTTGACAGTATTATGTCTGTCCATCTCTGTAGACACGTCAGATCCTTGAGGAGCTGACCGAACTTCCTGTTATGGTCGAGTTGGCCAGTGATTTCCTGGATCGCATTACCCCCGTTTTCAGAGACGATGTCTGTTTCTTTATCAGCCAATCGGGTAAAATACCTTTACCTTTACCGTCAGTGTCATATGTCATTTTCTGAAAAGCTTTAAAAATAATGACCTTTGTACTGCATATGATTGTAATGAGTGCATTACACAAACAACAGTAGTACATGCCTGAGGTCATATCTACAGATACTTGCCGTAGGCCAGAAAAATTAGATCTTTTTAGACTCTGTATCATCAGTCACTCATCTTAGTCACCAGTGACATTAAATAGACAGTAAATAGAGACTTTTGCTTTAGGCTTCTGCTTCTCAGATTTTTCTCTGCTTCAGAGTTTTCAGCAATGTCACACTGTCCTTAGGTATGCTACTAAAGACACCAAAGTCAGTCAAAAGTTAGATTTCAATATGAGCTCAAACATTTCTTATCAAATCACCCCAAGACCAAATTATATGAGCTTTGCAATATACATTTATTTTATTGTTCTGTTCTCTTGCTATATGTCAACAAATTGGATACTTAAATGACACATAATAATAATAAAAGATGTTAATAAAAGGTAATTGTTTCTTCAACAAAATTGATATTACTTCTGATGAGATCAATTCATGTCTCCTCTGAAAAACAACCTTTGAACAATAACATTTTTATCTAGGAGTGGCATATTGATTCTGCTGAGTATTTAGATTGTTGTGCTCCAGGTTATTATATCACTGGCATGACAATGGCACTGATAAAGAAATCTGTTTATCATAACTGATACTGATTGTGTGAAATCAGGTGAGACAGCAGACACTCTGATGGCACTGCGGTTCTGTAAGGAACGCGGGGCACTGACCGTTGGCATCACCAACACTGTGGGCAGCTCCATCTGCAGGGAGACAGACTGTGGAGTTCACATCAACGCAGGGCCAGAGGTTGGAGTGGCCAGCACTAAGGTACTATGCAGAGCCAAATAAAACTCAGAGCTGGCCTACAAATAATCTATTAAAAGGACCAGCTTAGACCAGTATTCATTTGCATGCTGATTAAGATCTTAATGTTAATATGTTTACTGGTGGTTAGCGTTGGTTTGGTGCTGGTCTAACAGGTTAAAGAACTTCCTGGTAATCTTCCTGGTAAAACTATAAGACCAAGGTAGTTTTGCTGGTTAGACCAGTTAAGATGCCCAGACGGAACTACCAATTCTACAAAAGAGGACATGGTAGAATGTGTGAAACATTGCTGGACGTACTACACTCCTTTTGGTGGCTAAAACCAGCATCAGAGTAACCCAAAATATTACAATAAACAAACCTGAATGGGACAAAGGAATTGTAGAGTCATGAATGATAGGTGTTTAATTAGTTGATTAACTCTCACTCTTTTCTTCATCTTCTCTCTTTTTTGCCCTACAAATTGCGTATATGTATGTTATGTATATGTTATGTCTGTCTGCAGGCTTACACTAGTCAGTTTGTGTCTCTGATCATGTTTGGCCTGATGATGAGTGAAGACAGGCTTTCACTGCAGCAGAGGAGATTGGAGATCATCAATGGCCTCAAAAAACTTCCAGGTGTGTGCACATTTGTGTATCTCATGCATGCTGTAAAAAGTATGTGTATTTTACATACTATTTTAAGACTATTACCTTTGACAATGTCTTCTGTTTAGAGATGATCAAAGAAGTTCTGGCTCTTGATAACAAGATCAAGGCCATAGCTGATGAGCTTGACCATCAGAAGTCTCTGTTGGTCATGGGTCGAGGCTACAATTATGCCACCTGTCTAGAGGGGGCGCTGGTGAGTATAATGTAAAATTTCGTTGCTAGTGCTTTCAGTATGCTTTTAGCAGTCAGGGTCGAATTTCTAGTTGAGGCACTAAAACACTATGTATTTTCACTTTATACTCTGAATCCAGTTTAACTAGGCATAAACACAAGCTAAAGTATTTTAAGTAACTGTCATTTGTAAATGAAAGATCCATTCAGCTCAATGTTTTTGGTCATCTCCTTTCCATATTTGCATATTTTCTATAGTGAATCAGTTAAGGAAGCAAACAGTGTGTGAATAAATTATGCTATAAGCAAATGACAGTCATTCTTAGTGAATTCTCCCAATTACCACAAAGTACCACTAATGTCTTGCTTTGGTGTGTGCTCTGTAGAAAATCAAAGAAATCACATACATGCACTCAGAGGGGATTCTGGCTGGGGAGTTGAAGCACGGTCCCCTGGCGCTGATTGACAAGCACATGCCGGTCATTATGATCGTTATGAGAGATGCCTGCTACACAAAGTGCCACAATGCCTTGCAACAGGTCACAGCCAGACAGGTAACAATCATAAGACTCTAGGATAATATTATAACAGAGTTGCAGTTCATGTAAACTCCTCCTATCATTGATCATTCTGTGGCTAATATTTTGTGTGTATGTCTTAGGGCCGGCCAATCATCATCTGTTGCCAGGATGACCCAGAGATCAGTAAGATGGCCTATAAGACCGTAGAACTGCCTCACACAGTCGACTGTCTCCAGGGCATACTCAGTGTCATTCCCCTGCAGCTCATTTCCTTCCATCTGGCTGTTCTCCGAGGATATGATGTATGGTTACATTCATTCACATTAAAGACACTGTTTAAGGCGGCATCCTACTAGCTGACTCAAAACTTTATTTCCGTAGGGGATTTCAGCTGTTTCTGTATTTATTCCTTTGCGGCTTGCCATAAAATGCATGATCACGCATAGCTTCAGTGAGAAAATGATTTATATTACATAAACACAGACTATTCTGCCTCCGCTCTTCTATTTTCTTAGTCATTTAAGTGTTCTGCAGGAGAACTTAAGGAAAACCCTAAATTACGCAATCACCCTGGATAATGTTTGTGCTATGCGATTGCTGAGGATCAGACCCAAACAGAATAAATCCATTGGTCACTTCCAAGGTTGCGAAGGGCCACCCTGTTGACTAAAAGAGAAAATATAAAACTTAAAAATCTATTTTGACAGAGAGCAGACAGAGAGAGCAGGTCCATAAACTCCCACAAAGCAGCATATACCAGCTCTCAGATTAATATGGCCCACCAATCAGCTAGTAGGACAGTTGTTTTTTATTTGTTAAATTCAAACTACTAAAGATAAAGCATCTGTACAGTTACAATTTGTTATGCCAGTGGGGTCTATTACAAAATAATGCTTATTGGAGAATGTTTGGATTATTGCTTATAATAACTTATGTTTCCATTAGGTGGACTGCCCAAGGAACCTGGCCAAATCTGTGACAGTGGAGTAGCTCCTCACAGAAAATGTGAAGTAACCAATGAAGAAGAGGAGGATACCAATCACCAAAGTGCAATTACAAGTGTGCATGTTTACGTGTGTCTGCATCTGTGTGAATGTGGGATTGTGGGTATTTATGAATTATGACCAAAACCCTAAATGTGTCCAGACCTAAATAGAACCAGTAGGGAATGTTTTATTCCATTGTAGTATGTAATCCATATGTGCCATATGTCTCCAAGTATCCAGTATCCAACTGCAAATTAAGGGACCCCCAAACTGTGCCTTACGAGCTCTGACCTGAGCCTGAAGCACCATAAATGAGTCAGATGTTTACCTCTTACAAGCAAGAGTGCAATATTTTAATATGCACAATGAATCTAAAAACATGCCTTAAATCACAGGGCACAAACCAAAGACATTTTTATGAAGTTTATGTGGTGGAGTGAGAGATGAATGTTTTATGTATAGTTAACAGGAGTGCAAGAGCCAAATTTAAATTGTTTTAAACTTTTCTGTTGAAGGATCCCATTCATTACAATCATTACATTTTTACTACAGAAAGATTATGTCAAACTGGAGCAAACAAGTGTTAAATACATCACAACTCACTTAAAGCACTCAATCACTTCAGAGAAGAATTCATAAAATTACTGGGTTCCACTGGAAGATTAACTGTACTGTTTGAGTTTATATTGACTGTGAAGGACTCATTGTGGTAACAATCATTGTGTTATTAGGCATGCATTTAATTTTTTTTAAAGAAATGATTCAGTGATTTTTTTTCACTATATATATATATGATGTGCCGAAATGAGATTTCAAATACTTAACATAACTTATTTTTTTACGGTCTCGCTGGGATAAAAGTCTGTTTATTTGTCTCTGTTTTCCATTTTCCTTGAATGCTTAAAATATGCATTCAGTTGGTTTTATATTTTTACAGTGATGGGTTCTGGGTTGAAGGTTTAAGCATTCTTAAGAAAAGCAGCTATGAAATGCTTCTGACTTCTTAAAGGTAATCAATAGTGAATGAAATAAATAAAGCAATAATATACAACCAGCATCTGTGTCTGTTAATTTATTAATTACCTATTTGATTGATTTTCTTACATTTCATTTATTTATTTATTCATTCCTTTGTCCTCCAGCTGGCACAATTTTATGACTATTGGGTTAGGACCTGTGACTTCTTTAAAAGACCTGTAAAGCATAGAAATCCACTTGAAAATACTGTGGAATAAAACTAACAAGAGCCAATGAAAGTTGATAGAGCATAAGTGTTTTTCCTAGTTTATCTAAATGCTGGAGACAAAGTTACAGTATGTGTTTGTGTTGTATTGCTGAGATACCTCACACATGGTTTATACTGGATGAGGGGCTTTCCCTCATTCTTTTATTGTTTTTTCTTGGTCATTCACAGCCAATTTTAAAACTCATTCTTGGGCCCACCCAAATGGCTAATCCTGTCTATTGCCATGGAGATTTATTTTATGTTCTAAACATCCTAATAAGTCATCCCACAATCTACATAGCAGCTCATAAAAATTATTTAAGTGCGATTCTTTTAAACAAAAGTCTTGTTTATAGGAAAGTACTCACATTTAACTGTAACAGTGAGTTTTAATCTCAACTAGCTGTCTGTCTAAAGCTAACATCAGATTCACTATAAAACATGATAACAAATAAAAAAATGCAAGCATGTGCATAAAACGTTTCTTTCAATAAATTAGTACCGTTCATAAGAACAATTTAAAAAGTACAGAATAAATTAAATAAATAAAATTAGTACATGAAATAATACCCATACATTAAAATAAGTACCCCCTTTCTGTGGGAAACAATTTTCCGACATTGTTGTATAGGGTACATACGTTATATACAGTTCTTAAAAGCTGCAGAGAAAACTTTCTTTGTTGGTTTTCACATGATTCTTAAGTTTATGAAAGAGGCTTGTGTCAATACATCGTTTTCTGTGATCATTTTTCAAACGTAGCCTCAAGCCACCCTTAATGAGCGCAAGCTTATAGGTCTAGTGCAACAGATCAAGGTCATACTGCCATCTGGTTGTTAAAACAGGTACAGCAGTTTCTTTGTGAAGGTTTTCTTCACATGCAGCAGTCAGATCAGAGAAGCAGGAGCGTTAAAGCACACAACAGTAACAATGACTGAAAAAAAGGTTTTGCTCAAGACACAAGATGTGAAACTTCTTATTACTTTGCATAAGTTATTTTAAAATGTCAATCAGCTTCAGGAACACACAAATTAGCTCCATGTGCAGAGATGAAGACTCAAAAAACGTTATTCTAGAATATAAAACTCTATATAAAAAATATAAAATAATTAAAATATAAAAAAATTCTCAAAGGATTTAAGAAACACTTCAACTTGAGACTTTACGCTTGGCCTTGAAAGACATCAAACTTGACTTAACTTTGACTTAAACTTGACCTTAAAAGACTTGAGATTGGAGTTGGACCCTTGAACCCCTGTGAAAATTTGCATTACGGATATTTAACAATACACCAATATACGTAATGAAATTTGACATATTTGTCAAGGTATGGTAACCCACACTTGAAATGTGATCTCTGCATTTAACCTATACTGGTGAGGAAAATGAAAGGAAAAACCAGGCAGGCCATGAACACACACAGACACCCAGACCAGTGATCAGCACTGCAGCACCAAGGGAGCAACTTGGAGAAAGGTGCCTTGGTCAAGGCCACCTTAATCATTTCCTGCCGGCAACCTTCTAACCTTTGGATTAGCCAAGTCTGACTCTAACCATTAGGCCATGACTGGCCCCCAATGCACAAGTAATGCACAAGTAAATAAATATTGGCATTTCTATTGGTTAACTTGGTTTAGTTTATGATTCAAAGATACTTCACAAGAACACCCTATCTATTTATAAGAACTGTAACCAGCAGAGGGAAACCACAATGTTGAAGGTGGGGGTTGTTTCCACTCTATAGAAGGCCCTTTGCAAATCCTATTTAATAGTATTATAATGATCATCACAAAAGATCATTGACCACTGAAAGATAATTTGGCAGTTATAAAATCCTGTGGTGGTCTTTCTTTTACAACTTTGAGGAACCTGTGTTTTTCAGCTGTGGTCACGTCTGCATCACAAATGATGATATAAAGCCAAAGAAAACAGAACTAATCTCAGAAGACCACAATAACCTGTG
The DNA here is from genome assembly GCA_036877525.1 of Chromobotia macracanthus. Taxonomy (NCBI): domain Eukaryota; kingdom Metazoa; phylum Chordata; class Actinopteri; order Cypriniformes; family Botiidae; genus Chromobotia; species Chromobotia macracanthus. The sequence continues at coordinate 5,809,491 of JAZGTH010000005.1, forward strand.
AATGAAAGACCGGCAGGGTGAAGACTGTATTAAGAATTTTGCTTTTTCATACCATGAATACATATAAAAATCTTTAGTGTTTCAGTTGAAGTCATTTTTTGCTAAATCAAAGTCAATTTTTATTACATAAGCGATGCTTTACACTTTTCAACAGTTTTGGAGCAAGTACTAGTTATTATACTAGTTATTATTTTTAAGTTATAAAAATAATATGCATGATTTCATTTGATCATAATTTTTTTTGTTCATACCTGTTTAGATTAATGAATTAACAAAATTAAATGCAGCCTGGTCCTTTCTTTAATACAGCACCTTTCAAAGTCAACTTTTAAAACATAAATATTCCTGTGTTGAAATACAAGCTGTATTTCTAAGAATGTATTAGACTTTAAAAAGTTGCTTTAGTCAAGCAGGCACCTACACATATATCAATTATGATTTAATTATTTACACAACAACAAAACTGTTAACAGGATTCCTAACAGAACAGAAATGGTGGAAATAAAGACCAAAAGTTAGCCAATGCTCAGTGAGGGATTGGGGATATCCTGTCATGGGTGTTGACTTGATTTTTATACCTTTTATATCTTCTAACTCTTCTTAATATCACGATTTCTGTAACTTTAACAGAATGAAAAGTTTAAGACAGAGACAAATCAACATATATCACAAAACATCAAAATTCATAAAAATCCATTGCTATATACTCTTCTGCCTTTCTTATTACCTCCTATACTGTTCAGTCTCCACTGGGATTGAATTTAATATTCCGCTGTTGCAGCTATTGCATACTCTATGAGTTTTCATAGTGAAATATGAAGACCAGTGGGTTCCCCTGATTCCATGTCAATCCTGTAAATCTGACTTCCATATCTCAGTGATTCTTCCTCATGATCATGTGACCATACATCATCCTTCTGTTCATCTGGTCACAGTGTTATAATTAGTCTTTATCAGGAATGCTCTTTAACACAGGTCAACACAAATAGATCTATGGTTTAATATTACAGATGTTTAATATTAGCTGCCTAAGCTGACTGACACCAAAAGCATTTCATCTTTATTTTGTTTCCACATCATGCTATAAATAAACATCTTTACAAATGTTTTTCTTTACTATGAAAAGGTCTCTTAGGTTTTAATTTATTTTACTGAGGTGACAAGCTGTGATTATGTTTGTATCTGGAGCAACTGCTAATACCACTACATTTTGCTTCTTTTGCATATGTTTTTATCCATTTTAGCCTTTGTCTAGACATAAGAGTGAAAAAGAGAAAATTATAATCAACCTTTATGGTAAGCTAACAAAAAGATCTTGTGTTTAACAATAACAATCAAAGAGACCTATTATTTCACCCATAACTACATCACAAGTAAACAGGGGAAGAAAATAGGTTTATTCATTATAAAAACCAATGTCATCAAATACATTTATGCTAAAAATCAGCATCCAAATAATGTTACTACGTATATGCAGAGGCTGCACCAAGGACGCACTGTCCAATGGAGTCTGGCCTCCATTTCAGTTAGAATTAGTATGTTGTTCGTGTAGGCAGTGAGTCAGCGAGTTTGTATTTGAGGCACCACCGATGCCAGCTCGACCAGCCTACACGAAACACTTTCATCCGTCCGCACTTCCTACAACTTTCCAGCCTGCGTCAAAAGTTACAATTCGACGCGACGATTGCGCCATTACGTCACCCCTGCCCAGAGCGAGAAGGAGCGCGCGCGCGCGCGACAGAGAGAGACGTCGAAAATTTTTTGCCCCATCAACCTCCGCCCCTGTAGTCATGCCGCTGTCAGACATGCAATACTGTGCATTTCACTGCCAAACCTCTTAAAAGAGAGCAAATCTGCTCGAATCGTCATCTCGACGGCGTTCAGTGTGGATGCGATAAACACCAACACTTCCGCGGTTCGGAGGATATCTGTGTGCTGGCGTCTGTATGGGAGTGAACTGGAGAAAGCGAGGAGAAGAAGAGGAGGTAAGCACACGTCGCTAACGTGTAACTGTATACCATGCATGCACGAGTCCTGTTGTGTTTTACTAACACGCCATCAAAACGCGGGTTAGTGCGCTGGCGTTGTGGTAGAGCGGCTGCTCGCCGGGAGTTTGACGTGGAGTTAGCGCGCGACGCATCTGCAGCGGTTCTGGCCTCGCGCTGGTCAGGCCGAAACAAGTATGACTCACAGCGACGAGAAATAACCTGTAACTAAATAAAAGCAAAATAAAGGTAACACAAATAACTCGGGGCTGGCAGTGCACTAAAGAAATATATTTCGATCGCCTGTAGCTAGCAGTCTTTGAATAGACTCACAAAGCTAGCTTGCTTGTTGATGGAGTGCATGCACGCCTGATTTGGTGGTGGTGGTGCACTGTGTAAATTGCTCCATTGTCACGCCGAAACTGTGCTGGACGTCCTTTTGACTGTATTTAGTATTCATAGTTTGTCATACATATGATGAGGAACAGGTGTTTGTGAGATCTGAGTTAGTGCTATGATGAGATGCATGATCAGTTGGGATTGTGACACTCCCCACAGCAGGTAACTCTAAAAGCTTATGTTGTGAGTTTTAATCTGTTATTCCAGGAAAGCCTTAATTAAGGTGTGCCAAGCAAAACCAGCAAAACAAAAAAAAAATCTTTCTGGAAAAAATTGTCTACCCTGCCTTTAAGCACAGTCTCATAGAAACTCACTCACTTAAATTCTAGGTGCTGCTTCCTATAGAATTGAGATAGTGAAGCTGTGTCAATGGCCAACTTATTTTGTCTGCCCAAATTCCATTTGCCACTTTTATTGTGATGTAGTTCAGTCGTACATAGAGATCTGGCCCCAAAAAGTCTCTCAGACGAAGATAAAAATTCAGGTGAATGGTCCTGTTGGGTGCAGTGTGCTAAAACAGCCAGGCTTTTTGACTGTGATTTAGCACAGTATGGCCAAGCAGCGTGGCTGTAATTCAGGCTGGGCACAGGCTGACTCATACGTTAGTGAGAGCAGCACGGCTGTGATGTGTGTGGGGAGGGATGGAGAAGCATCATCTCCCTCAAGCTTTTTCCCATCATGCAGCATCTCAAAGATAAGTATGACCACAGCTCATCGCCCAAAATCATTGTGTCTGAGAGTCCTTGTATGTGAGGTTTAGTTAGTTACATAGGGTCTGTTTAATTATAAAGACATCCATTAAAAATGATTAATAGATATTAAATCTCATATTCAAAAGGTATGGAATAGAGAAGTAACATGCTAAATTGTGGACTGATCCACAAGATTCACAGTTATACAACTATTTTCTCAGTCAGTCACATGCTTGCTTTGCTTATAGTACATTGTGCCTTTAGCCAAATAACAGAATGACTAGTAATGCTACAGTATGTTGCCCTTTTCATATCTAATCATGCAGATTTAATAGCTAGTTGCTATGTTTCTTTTCAGTTACTTTGTTAGTTATCAACAATCAATAACTTCACTAGCGCAAAGCATGTGCCAACATTACAGTTGAAGTGTAAACAGTATTTAAACATTTTTCATTGCATTTACATTTATGCATTTGGCGTTTTTCTCCAGGAAGACTTACATTTTTTCCAGAGCTATACAATTTGTCAGTATGCGTGTTTACTGGGAATCAAATTCATGACCTCTGTGCTGCTAATGCAGTGCTCTACCATTTGAGTAACAGGAACACATGAAATTTGAGACATATTCTACCTCTAGACTAACAGAGATGCTTCTGTACATTTCAGTTCCTGGCCATTTATTACATGTTTAACATCCAAAATGTTTGATTATGCTTATGATTATGGTATGATTAGCCCACCTGAAACAGGGAGAAGTAGCTGATGTTTAACCACAGTGTGGTGAGAATATATTTCTAGTTCCTGTGACGTCTCTGAATGAAGTGAATCTGTAACCTTTGTGGTTGGAACCCAGTGGCTTAACCATAACTTGACTGGCCCTATATAACTGTGTTAGCTAAAATCTACCTTTAATAACAATGTATAGAGAATTTACACATTGAACAAAAAGATTTAAAACTGTGATTACACATATAACATTATAATCATGTGAGTGATTCCTGTCAATCCCTGTAGTCTGATCTTGCATGCCAAACATTGATGCTGCAGGCCTGCTCCATTACAGTATTGGATTATTGGGCTCCCTTTAAAGAGATAATGTTCAGTCCTCATGAAATTGGATCAGATGTCTTTAAGACGTTTATAAAGACCCATCTAATTGTTTCTTTGTTTCTTTAATATATCAGTGCCTGCTTTGTTTGTCTGTTGAAACAACAGTGGTCTAACTACAGCTCTTTAGCTTTGGTTTTATTTACTAATGAGTCACTGAACAATGTTACCTTGCCCTCTTGAATGTTTCAATGGCATTTTCAAATCACCAGAGGAATTTCTTTGTCACGTAAAATAACAATATGAGGGTTCCATTAGAAAGGCTGAATCCAGCAGGAGAACCTGTTTACTCTGTTGCACAAACTTTCATGAACAGATCTGATATTTGAATGTGTCTGCACTGTAATAAAGGAAAGTTCACCGTCTGCTGTGATGGGAGTTTTTACATCTGCTCTGTGTTAAACAGAAGAGAGATAAAAACATGAAAGGAAAGCAGAAGATTCAAAACTGACTATTTGTCAGGATGATGACATGGAAGGAAAAATAACGTGCAGTGTGAACGTTTAAATTAATTGGATCAAGTAAAGACCAAAAATAACTAGATTTTTGTTTTTTGAGGCGCAGGAGTTGTGCTTGCCTGTACAACAATGCAAAAGTCAGTTTTCTTCTCCAAAAGAGAAGACCGTGCAGGAAACATTACTTTTGTGTTTTTTTTGTTTATGTATTTAAATGAATAGACAGTGTCTTGTTTTGCTCACAGAATCTAATTGTGAGCTATGGCTTTATCTCTGTTCTCTAGACTGATTCTGTAATGGCATCCTATAGGTATCCTGTGTCACTCAGTATGACTATGTGTTATATCTGATTCTCATTGGATGAGTCATCAGCAATGTCACCCCCACATGGTGCAGTAAACATGGGGGAGTGATCTCAGTATGCCATCATCTCACATTTATCGTGCAACTTTCTCTCTTAGGTTTGATTAGTCTAGAGGCACTCAGTGGGAGGAGCCATGACAGAGGGGGAGGGGCAGTTCTACAGCGTGCAGGTGGGCGACTCCACCTTCACGGTGCTCAGGAGGTACCAGCAGCTCCGCGCCATCGGATCTGGTGCCCAGGGTATCGTCTGGTGAGTGGACAGCTGGAAGCAGCAGATTTGCAGTTTCCTCAATGAAGCAGAGCAATAATGATGTCATCATCAGACAGCCCATTAGGCATTGCCTGTCTGCATTTGACATGAGTGTAGCAGATGTGGGTTTTTTTTTTTTTGTCACTGACCTGAAGGTCTCATTAGAGAGTGGGATCTCTGGTTTACAGCTGTGGTAATGAGAGGATTCTGCAGCTTGCTGCATGTCTAAATTGTTTACCCAGATGGACACTAAACACTGTTTACTGCAATGTTCTGGTACCTTAATGACATAGGAAAAACATTTGTGGTGGAGTGAGGAGCATTATGTTAAATCTCACGAAAACATGTTCAGATCACATTCCACCCTAAAAAAAGAAACATTTTGCCTTTTTGAGGGCCATTAATAAAGAAGTGTGAAATGTTGTTAATGTTAAAATACTTCTGTACCAGCTTTGCAGAGACAACTAAAAGTAAACCATTTTTAGGTTAATTTCCATAAAAAAGTGTAAACACTGGCACTGTGTCAAAACATTGCTCTGTATGTATAAGCATTCCAACCAGTGTAACACAGCAACAGTGGCTCAACCAATGTCTTGAGTTTAGGAAGGTAGTACATTTCTGGTTGACCAGTGGTAGACAAGGAAGTGATATGGACATATAAAGTTTAAATCTTTTTGATATTCCTGCTAAAAAGATTGACTGTGTTATAGGAAAAAAAGCCAAAATAACGGGGTTATTTTAAAGGTTCAAATAATAGCTGTTTTTTGGCAAGTTTTATATTTTATATTTGGCAACACGTCTTATCTTATGTCTGTTAAGCTCTGCTCTGGACACGGCCCTTGGTATCCCAGTTGCAGTGAAGAAGCTGAGCCGACCTTTTCAGAACCAGACCCATGCGAAACGGGCCTACAGAGAGCTGGTTCTGCTGAAGTGTGTTAACCACAAGAATGTATGTTTACTTTGTCTTCGGGTTGAGCCACACTTCAGTCATTGTGCTGATTGCTTCAGTATGCCTGGATTAGTCTCATCATTCACTCTCTCTCTCAGATCATTCGTTTGCTGAATGTCTTCACTCCTCAGAAGTCTCTGGAAGAGTTCCAGGATTTGTAAGTTTTGAATAGATGTATTTGGTTTTTGCTTACCTTGTGTTTTAGGTAGTTTTTATGGCTTCAGGCAGTACTGGTGCATTGGCCCTCTGTGTGGTTATTAATGTCCATAGTTTTGCTGAAACCACAATGCAGCTGATAAATTATACTGTCCTATTGCTGCATGTAATAATTATAACTTTCAGATAAATAAAATTATGTTGTTAAATCAAGATTTATTACAGATCCTGGCAGCAGCACTTCTTGTATTGCTGCATTGTATGTTGTTCAGAGTAATAAGATTGGGATCTCGAGATTGGTTTACAAGTCAATGGTTTGCATACAAGGAAATCTATATCATTTGTGTAATGTAGATATAATCGATCAAATGTAATAGGTCATTTGAAAGGAAAATGAGCACAGGAGACTTTACAGATCCATGGTTTCGCTCAGGTACTTGGTGATGGAGCTGATGGACGCTAGCCTTTGTCAGGTCATCCATATGGACCTGGACCATGAGAGGATGTCCTACCTGCTCTACCAGATCCTGTGTGGCATCAGACATCTACACTCTGCTGGTATCATTCACAGGGTGAGTTATTCTTTTGTGGACGTGATGTTAGATGTGGATGCTGATGGAACTGGAATAATCGCCATGGAGACTGCAAATCATCACCATCTCAAGAAAACAATTTATTTTGTTCCTGCTTTGAAAAATAGCGAGCTGACAGTTTAATTTGTCTCTTGAGGGGTTTAAACAAAAATTCAAGGTAGAAAAGCTCGAAACCCCTCCCCCTTTTGTAAGCAGGCCAATGAGAAATTAGCACATCCAGCATGACACATCACAAGCTGCGTTTTCTGAGTCATTTGACTTTAATTTCATCGACATTTCACAGACTAGGATGAGACACCACAAAGTCTGAGCTTTTTTTTCAGTGACAGCATGTCTACTCTCTGCCCTCAGGACCTGAAGCCCAGTAACATAGTAGTGAAGTCTGACTGCACTTTAAAGATCTTAGACTTTGGTCTGGCCAGAACCGCCTGCACTAACTTTATGATGACCCCCTATGTGGTGACCAGATACTACAGAGCACCAGAGGTCATCCTGGGCATGAAGTACAAGGAGAATGGTAGCACTGTTTTTTATTCTGTATAAATAGCGTATTTATATATATATAATAATAGCATACATTTTACATGGCACTGTGTGTGCTAACTATGTGTGTACGTAAGTGGGTGCGCCTGTGTGGGGGGGGGCGTGTGGGGTTTTTTTTTTTTTTAAAATATATATATTTGTATCACAGCTGACAGCTACCATAATGGTCAGTAAGTGATTTAATTTGAATCACTGACAGCTCGTGTAAATTATATATTAATAAATTTATTAATATATAATATCAAATGTATTTTTAATATTTATGTTTTGACACTGTGTGTTGTGGCAGTGGATATATGGTCAGTGGGCTGCATCATGGGGGAGATGGTCAAAGGGAGCGTCATATTTCAGGGCACTGATCGTATCCTTCCTGTTCAAAAGCAAAATATGCATTTATAAGCATGTTGAAATGATTAAAAATGTTAAAAATTGTATTTAATATATATTATTTTATTTATTTTATTATTTTATTATATTATTTTATTATTTTTATTATTTTATATATATATATATGATATATGATTTATGATATATATGAACTGCCTTAACTGAATTTCAGACATTGACCAGTGGAATAAGGTGATTGAGATACTAGGAACCCCTTCTGTAGAGTTTATGAATCGTTTGATGGAGACTGTCAGGAACTATGTGATGAACAAACCCCAGTTTCCAGGAGTCAGTTTTAATGAGCTGTTTCCAGATTGGGCATTTCCTTCAGAGACAGAGCATGACAAGATCAAGAGTAAGACTTTCTGATGTCCTCTGTTTTCTTTCCGACTCAAGCTTTTTCCAGTTAATTACAGTTTTGTTAGAAGTTAATTCATACTAAAAAAAATCACTTGCCTCGTCCGCCATCTTGGATTTAGGATTGCCTTTAATGTGAAACATCTATGCAGTGCTGCCTTTAGAATCTTTAGAATCAGATGCTTTCTAAAATGGGCTCACGTTGGTAGCACCTATGATGCCTTATAATACTGCCTCTATAAGCAGCTTACTAGGTTGTATTACAGACCATCTCCTATACATCGTACATATACATCTCCATCCCTTTGTCTTTTGCATATTTATGAATCTTTTGCCTTATCTGTACAGGAGTGCTGTATTTCAAAAATGCATTTTTTTGTTTTGTTCAGAAGTTTAAATATTCTCTAAGTGATGAATTTCATGCTAAAAAAGGTAGTTGACACGATATGTTGTTCTTTATGACACCTGATATTGTGGATTTCCACTTGTAGCTAGTCAAGCACGAGACCTGCTGTCAAAGATGTTGGTGATCGACCCTGAGAGCCGCATCTCTGTGCAGGAGGCCCTTAATCACCCCTACATCCATGTGTGGTATGACCCAGGAGAGGCTGATGCGGTTAGTGCACCTGTCTTCAGTCACCATGTCTAGAATCTCCTGTTAAAACAGTTTTACAGGGCATATGTCTACAATGCTAGGGAGATTTATAATGATTGTTTAATGTGCCCAGCCTCCTCCACAGATACCAGACAAGCAGTTGGAAGAGAGGGAACACAGCATTGAACAATGGAAAGGTACAAACATCCATGAGGACACTTCACAGTGTCTTTAAAAACATGCCAGAACGCTGTTAAGTTGAACTCACACAGTCCTCTCCCTCTCTCCAGAGCTGATTTATAAAGAGGTGATGGACTGGGAGGAGAGAAACAAGAATGGACTGATGAAAGACGAGTGTATAGGTTAGTTATAATCCATATTAATAACGATTTCAAAACTTCCCCAATGTTTCTTATGCATTAGACAGTTTCTTATAGATAAGAATAATTTTTGTTCATCTTGATTAAAGAGTAATTTCATAATAGAATAACTTTACTTTTGTTTTTAGAGTTTTAGAAATTTACTTCTATGTGAAGAGTCCATGTGAATTAAATAATATAGTTAGTCATTTATTCTTTTTCCATTTATTGATAAATGATAAACCCTAGATGTTAATTAAACATGCCAAAATGATTCAGAAATAAATAATACGATGTTTTTTTAAATTAAAAAACATTCAGATAAATGTGTTTTTATTGACACTGGTACTTGTGCCTAATATTAAACTTTTAATATTAAATGAGGAGCATGTACATATTTTGCATTCGGTACATTTATTGGCATAGACATATTTAATGAATCTCAGAAATTAGCCTATAAATTATCTACATCTAGTTAGACAGCTCTAATTCTGATGCATTGCTCTCTCCCTTTCTCTGTGTGTGTGTGTCAGATGGTACAGTGAACAGCAGCACCACGGCCTCCCAGTCCTCGTCCATCAATGACATCTCTTCAATGTCTACGGAGCAGACGCTGGCCTCAGACACGGACAGCTCCTGCATCGACACTCTCACTGGGGCATTAGAGGAGTGACAGTGAGATGCAACTTCTCTCCTCTCCCTCATGTGTGTGGGCCCTGCTGTGCTCTTGACTGAAGAGAACTGTGGGTGCATGTTCAAGTGGCTTCAAGTTTACACGCTATCCTTCACACTGCTGTGCCACTGTTATTTCCACCTCACGTATTAAAACACACCCGTTTAATATCAGCTTTTAGACACGTCTGCTATGGCTGAAGCTTTAATTACAGACCACAGATAACTTAATTCTGCCTCTCTTCATTAGAGAGCCTTGATTATTCATTATCTTGACGTTTGTCTCCACAGTGTAAATTAAACATAACCCCTTTAATGAATGGACAGATAAGAATTAATAAGTTAATTCATTCACATTTCAGTTGCCCTCATATGCCATCTTTAGTGAAGTACCCTATTTTAGGAGCATGCAACAGAGCTAGATCCCTTTTATATAGTCATTTATGTCTTTCTCTCTCTCTCTCTGTCTCTCTCTCTCTCTCTCTCTCTCTCTCTCTGATGTAGCTTTTATTGCCTTTCATTTCATCATCTAAAAGAAGCACAGATATAAATTCACAGAGCTTTATAGCCAGTCAGCCCCTCTGGAACGAGTTCCTGTTACAAATATTGCTGCATGATGTTAACAAAAAACACTTACCAGAAACATGGTGTAACTACAGATCACTGACACACGCACTCAACTAGAAACAGAACAATAGCGTCTGCTTCTGTACAGTCACCATACATTCGCTTTCAAAGAGAACCCGATCATGAATTTCAGTTGGTTAGGGTGTAGTCGTGTGTGTGTATATATACGTACATAGATTTTGTGAAATGTTGTTTTCTTTTGTTGTGCTGTTTTACAGCTTTTACAATTATGCTTTGGCATACGAACTGTAAAACAAAAGATGTAGACGGAACTTGTTTTAAAAAGAAAATTGCACATAGAAGTGAGTGGATTTCATTTCAGATGAACAAAGAAACAGTCTGCTGTGAATTCAATGTCCTAATCAAAGCTCCTGTTCCTCGTCATTCCAGCAGTAACTAATCAAATTCATGATGTATCATATCAGATTGTATGCTTAATTGCATGAGCTAATGCAAACCATTGCCTTTTAACCTTCTCAAACTTGAAAAGCCCATAAGAATGTTGTATGAAGCAAATTTATTGTTTTATTTTTTTAATAATACTTATCAGTTGGTCGCTTTTCTCGTTAAATATCAATGTCCTATCATTGAAATGTTAATTTTAATGTTCATCATCAAGGACATCTTTTTTTTAAACACCGGCTTAACTTTGTCTTTTCTGCTTCTTGTTTATGTGTTTACTTTCTATTAAACAACACACTGTAGCTGACCATGTGCATCTGCAGGCCCACATGGAATCTGTGTTTATTAAATATGTTGGCTAATTTGATTATGCTTTCATCTACCAGTGAGTATAGTCAACAAACCTGTTTAACATAATCGTTAAATCAATTTTACAGAATTTACAGCATGTTTTCCCTCAAAATTAGCAAACAGAACACACAAACAGTCTGCATTTATGTTTTGACCTGCTTTTGACTTTAGAATTCTTTAACATTGAGAGATGGTCAGGTCACCATCAAAAATACTGATTTCAGTAACCTTCCTGCTACAGTTTTCCTTTCATCTTCATCCATATGTTCCAGTTTTAAGTTTGTCTAGTGTCATTTCAAATGTTGGCTGTAGAGTTTTCCAACTGTATATGTCCTATACCCTAAATGTATTGTTACACCTGGAAACACAAGCACTCTTCATTCCACATAGACCTGAAGACATTTCAGAAATGGAGATATCTTTATCTTGTGTTCCTTCAAGCTCTGCTGATGGACTGAATCAGAAAGATTGGCAGACTGGTTCTTCACTGATTGAACAGATATAAATGCATCACAGTCACATTCATGCCTTAATCTTCTCCCAACCACCACAGCAGCTTGGCCATAAGATTACCAAACGATTGATGGTAGTGGACCTACAATCAAGTTTTGGTTCTTCCTCGGAAGGCTGGGTTGTTTGCTTACATGGCACTTACTTGGTTTTCCATAGTGTTTTCTAAGAAAGAAGATTAGGATAAGTAACATTTCTCAGTCGCCTTGAGTTGAGCTATTGGGATCTCATTTGGTGCTTCACCTTACTCATAGTGATATGTATTACAATAATTGAATGGTGCATTCTATTTAAATCATTTCCATGTTAGAGCCTCAAGCAGGTTAGATTTGCTGTTGTGGACTCATTGATTCATTGAGACTCAAGATGACACAGTTGGCTCACACTTTCTCAAGGGCTTGCTTTCTTTTTTCTTAGTGTCTGTTTCCCTTGGAGGTGAGAGAGTGTGTCTGTAAAAAACAGTGTGTGCTTGTCATCGACAATCCTTCACTAGAGGAGAATCAGTAATGACTTGTTTAATCATAATTAATAATCACTTTAAAGTTTCTCACTTCTGATATTCTCAGACTATGTTCCTAAGAAAACAGTTCTCATAGACATCATTATCATCATAAAATTTTGTCAAAGGAATAGTAACTGCTCTGTACTTGTAAGGTCTGTTGAGCTTTCATGTGTTTTGTATCATTGTGCAACATATGGTACCCTGTCAGTAGACTACAGTGGGAGCAACCAGATCACAAAGTTCTCAGAAACATATGCAAAACCTGAAATGGAATCCTCTGTTTACAGTTAACAGAGATTCTTTTTCTGTGTGAAAGACATGAAATTAAACCTCTGTTACAACTGGCCAAATAAAATGCTCAAATAATAACACAGTGTTTTGTTGATTTTTTTTTTTTTTTTTACATTTTATCTGGTACAAATACATTTAGTGTATGAACATTATGTTTGCGTATAAGGTATAACTATGCCTCCTGTTATTTACACAGGAAAGAATAAAATAAATATACAGTGTCCCCCAGCCAAGGCTTTTTAGCTCCTTTATCTTAATTATGAGTTTCAAGTATCCTTAGAGCCTACTCAAAGTCGGCATCTCTTTTCTCATGGCTTCCATGCTTAGAAGTGATTATGATACTTGATCCTACTATTCAGTAATTCCAATATCTGTTATTGCTCAAATGGTGGAAATGCGCCTTGATTTAATCATTTTTAAACAGGCTAGTCCAAACAGTTTTCAGGCACCTGTACTATGAGGAAACGTTTTCCCTCAGGAATACAGCCTTGTTCCTACAGGTCTTAGATGAAACTTAGATGGCTGTTTTAATGCTGATATAACTAAAACGGAAACCTTTCATACGCTGCTGAGGTTTTAATTTGTAGCACAGCATCTGAATGTTTCAAAAACTCTGAACAATGCGACTAGTTTTTTGGGCCTCAGTGTTCAGCTCGCCAAATGTTGCAAAGAATTGCTCCATCTCCTGTTGCAGGGTGGCGTTCCGTCTGTCTGCATCAGAGCAGGCTCGCTCTACATTCCGCATCTTTATCTCAGCCATGCTGACCCAGTGTCGCTGCTGCTCCAGACTGGAGCGCAACCCTGCGACTTCCCCCTGTAGTATTTCGTTCCTTTGCTCCAGCCTCAAGATAGAAAAGAAAATAGGATGTAGGGGCACATAATTTAAGGGGTATGTTTTATTTATGCATACCCTTACATGAATGTAATCACAACAGCAGAGTTTTGAGTGTTTTCTAAGGGGAAAATCTTATAGTATCTAGTATCAGGGATACTAAGGTTCTTACCTGTTGATTTTTTCTTCATATTCTGTTTTTATCCTGGCCATCTGTTGGCGAAGCCCTGCAACAAGACATTGCATGGTGTGGGACACTGGAAAGCCCAGGGGTTCTAGAGGAGCATTTGGCAAAAAGACTTCACTGCTGCCGGTACTTAAAGGGGCATCTGTGGGAGCAGAAAAAGAGGCAGGGGAATTAAGGCGAGGGTCTTTCTCACCAAAGTCCATTCTTAAAGAGAAGTGTCCAGGGGAATCATGGCAAGGACTTGCAGATCCAATGCCTCCACAGTCGCCATCCAAAGGCACAATTTCACATGAGGACCAGGAGCTACTGCTGTCTGCCACACTAGCAGTACCATCTTTTGCCTCCATAGTGCCACTGACTGACTTCTTGTTTTCTGTATATCCCTCCCCTTGCTCCTCAATACCCAAGTTGTCATAGACAGAAAGGGTACTGTCCTGGGCTTCACTGTTGTCTCCACTCTCCCCTAGGGCTCTCCCTGATCCCCAGATGGGCTCCTCCATATCAGGCCAGTGCCTTGACTGCACACAACTTTCAAGCCCAGCCTCCAGTACTTTGTTCATGCAGGCAGGTGATGAAATGGAGGTGGGTGGTGCAAGGCCGTGCTGACTGTGGCTACCATAAATAAGAGCAGAGCTGGCTTGTGAAGATCCCTCTGTGAGCTGTTGCTCTGTCTCTGATAGATAATGGGTAACGTTTTTGTCACAATGGCTTTGGAAAGCCCCTCCCCTCTCTACCATTAGTGTCAAAGAGAGTTTGTCTGGACACTCTAAAGTCTGGTCTGGAAGCAGCACATGATTTTCCCGCAAAAGAGGATCTCTCAGATGGGTTGGGGGCTCACTATTCACCCATTGCACAAGGTTGCTGTGTCTGTGAATGGAATGGACAGATGATAAAGTGGTGTCAGGAAGGCCGTAATTCTCTCTGGAGAAAAGCAAGATGTGCTCTCGGATCAGTTCTGACATCAGATGTTGCACAACTGCAGCCCCTAGTGGGAGAGAGACATTATAATAAGATGGTGCAGTCATGTGATACACTGCATTGTAAAACTTTACAAGCCAACATACGCATCATCTTTAGATTGATCTAAATTTTAGTGAAGGCATGCCTTTTTCCTTATACCCCATTTTACCAAGACATAAATATTGCTGACCTCCAATGATACTTTCTGGGTCCTCAGCTTTAGGCCGGAGGATGTTTGGCCCAAAAACGGTTGCCAAATTCTGGATACTCATCTTGTTAATGTTGGAGTATGACTGGACATTATTTAAAAATCTGGAACAGGGATGTGCAGAATTTTAAAACTTGAATAGTCTATCAAATTAGGATACCACCAAATCCCAATAGGTGTATGAAAGATCATTGGATGAATAAATGGACTTAAGCCTTACTGGCAGATGTATTTCAGGAGGTTGAAGTTTGCCACAGGAAGCTTATAAAGGAGACTCCTCAACTCCTGCAAACCCTAGAGTCCAGTTAGGGAGACAAAAAGTTCTTGTAAGTCTGTAATCTTAAAATGAGACGAGTAAATGAGGTAAGACTTAAATATACCTGTTCTCTGTCTAAGGGGATCTTTTTTCCAGACACAAGAAACTCTTCATAGCGGGAATATGGTACCAGAGGTTCGGGCAGCTCCCTGAGGTATAGCTTCAGTAATGAAGCTACTGTGTGGACATCTGTGCTGCTAAGAGAGCAAACACCTAAATTCACTATGTGACTACATTCACCTACACATGTAGGTACTGTGCACTTCCTTAATATTAGATTATAATATATATATATATATATATATATATATATATATATATATACCCCATATATATATATATATATATATATATATGGGGTGTCCATAGAATGGGGTGTCCAGAATTTGGTCCTGGAGAGTCAATGTCCTGCAGATTTTTAGCTCCAAATTTTCTTAAAACCTGCTTGGAAATTTCTAGTCTGCCAGTAAGACCGTGAATAGCCAGGGCGGGTGTGTTGAATTGGGGTTGGAGCTAAACTCTACAGGACACCGGCCTTCCAGGAGCAGGACTGGACACCTCTGCAATAGAAGAACCATTTTGGTTTTATGGTTCCAAAAAGAAGCTTTAACATCCATAGAAACCTTGTTTTACTAAAGGTTCTTTGTAGTGGAAAAGATTCTTTAGACTATGAAAAGGAAAGAAAAAGAATGAAAAAAAGGTTCTTATATGGCAACCTTTATTTATAAGAGTGTATAGAAGATTATATATGGTAAATTACATAACACTTTATAGATCCCAGGGGGGAAATTAAGCTGTTATCTAATATCCCTTGTATAATCTTTTAAGACATTTCAAGCTTTACCTTATACAAATCTGTAAAAGGAAATCAGTCAGAGCTCCGTGTCAGCTTATTCTTTCCTCATTTGTCAAACTAAAAGCTTATAGCTTAGATTAGTAGTAGCTCAAGTAGTAATCTTTTCACTTTACATTGCTTTTATTTATGAAATTATGCTTGTAGCAAATAAATTTTGATCTCTTAAGCTCTGCAGTACCTTTAACATAAATCTCTCACCTATCGAAGGATGGTTTCTCCCCAGCATCAAACGCTTCCTGCAGCTCTTTAACCAGTGTGGCCTGGCCGGGCTGCCTGAAAAGTCCCACCTCTGTGAGCCCATGTTCTTGGATGAAGTCTACACACTGCTCCACCACCAGAGGAGCCATGTGATCTCCATACCTTCTCTCATACTGCACTGTCTCCTCCAACCTTTGACCAAACACACCTGTGACAGAAACCGGGAGGTAAAATACAGAGCTGTCAGAGATAAACCCTGTTTTCCCCCTCTAATTTTGTCAACTGGGATTTTGTCAACTGAAATAGCAAATGTACTATATATTAATGCAAATAACCCCTGCAGGCTGAAGATCTAAATAATGTCATGCAAAAAAGTGCCTTCAAAATAAATGCACCCTGTTCATGCTGCACTGCACCAAAATCTACCTTGTGTGTGCTCTCTCAGCCTGATGTCATCTTTAAAGGTATAGTCCGTCCAAAAAAGGAAAATCCTTTTTTAATAACTTAACCACTTTTATGTTGTTCCAAAACCCCTATGACTTTCTAGGAACACAGATAAGTGTCACTCTTAAGGGTATATATAATAAGGGTCACTCTTCACTTTTATTGTGTCTGTATTCAATACAATGAATGTAAATGGTGACTGAGGCTGTCAGTCACTAACATGCTACCTATCATCACCTTTGTTTTGCACAAAAGAAAATCCCATGCGATTGGAACAACATGAGAACAGAATTTTTATTTTTGGATGAACTGTTCCTTTAAATACTCACGTCTTTTGAAGCTCAGAACCCTTTTAATCTTCCTGTATGCAGAGTGGGAGAGATAGCTTCCAGTCCGCTGGATAGTCTGCTTGTTTTCAGGCATCTTTTCTTGTCTGTCTCTTTAAGCGTCTTTTATCCTCTGCCTTCTCACACATCCGCTAGTCCATCCCCTGTTTTTGTCTTGCCCCAAACTGATGTTGTTTTTGGGCTCTGTAGTGATCCTGTAACTGGCACTAAACAAATGTCCTCACTGAACCCAAATCCTGTTTGCTTGTGTTTTTCAAGCTTTTGTTTGGTGTAGAACTGGATGTTCCTTTCTCTTCACTCTTCCTCCTCCCTTTCTGTAGCTCTCCTGTCTGCAGGTAAGTGATAAGGCTTGGTGCACCAATGAGAGGCACTCTCTCTCCTGCTGATGTGCAACACTGACCCTCCAGCTCAGATATGTGTGCTTATCGGATATATCAGCATTCCAATTCAGATGACAGTCCTCATCCAGAAACAGGAGCCATTGTTCAAGCACATACCTCTACAAATTTGACCACATTACCACATTTCTGTAAACATACTCCAATTGGTAATAACTCATAATAACATAATAAATTATATATAATATATAAAAAAGTACATAATATATAAAAACTGTCATAAAATATGAAAAGATAATTTTTATACCTGTTTGGTATCCCTTCCTGTTGACAAGAGTCAGTTGATTTAAGTTTTTCCCAATTCAGTAGGTGTCCTTAGTGTCAAGCTTATGAAAACACTTCCTCCACACTGTCATCCATCCCATTTTTTATATATTTTTTATTCTGCCAGGCAGCTTACGGATGGCTCCTGAGAGCTGTTACTTCTCTATTAAAGAAGAATGCTACAGTGCATTATGAAGTAGATTCTAGGTTCCAGGTGATGCCGCCTCTTTAAGTGGGTGTCTCAGTCTTTTACCACTGTTGATAGTGGCACAGACAGAGATATGTCTGTGTTCCCTTCAAGAGGAGGTTATGTTTGAATGTAGTTGTCCAAAATTTCCAATGACGTGACTCAGGACCTCCTTGGTTTACTGTCAAATTATTCCTCTCCTGTTTTTATCTTTGTCTTGCCTATTCTGCTGTCTCTTGTCTTTTCTACCTCACTCTTGCATCAAACCTCTCAACTGCAGGGTCACTGGAGCATGGCTAAAATGGCACCAACACCCTCTATTTTCCGTTATCTTTGTACCCTCAGTAGGAATCATTAACCAAAAAAAAACACAGATTAACCAAAAGCAAATGAGTTGGAACATTTTGCCTCCTTTCTTTCTTACTTGCTTGCTTTCTTTCTTTCTCTCTCTCTCTCTTTCTCGATCCTTCTTTGTCTCTTTTTTCTCTCTGTCCCCTTGCACTGCACATGGCCTATGTCCAAAAATGTGCCATCGGTTACAAGTGAACACACCCCCTCAAACTCTTTTTATACATCTGTTCCCAGTAACATGGCGCCTGATAAGAATCCCAGTCTAAAACAGTTGCTGAGACATTGGCCCAGCGCATTGAATGTGCAGTGCATGTGAATGTACCCATGAGTTAACTGGGGGGCCATCGCTCACCTTTTGTAAGCCTCAGGCTGTGGGGAGTTATATCTGAGGCAATGTAGGGAATTATTGGGAATGTTAATCTCTCCTGGGGAATAAGCATCAACATGGATTGCGCAGCACAGGTTTAGCTTTCATCTTAGATACGCATGTGTAAACCGAAAAGCTTCCTAAAGGGATTCAAAAAAAAGCATGTGTGTTTTGAGATTTGTGTTGCAGAAGACAAAGCGAGGCCTGTGAGAAGACAAATCATTAGAGATTGTAATGCAAGGCCCATGGTTTGGAAATGAGTGGAATGTGTTTGCATTGTGTGTGTGGGTTGTTTTGACTATAACTGAAGCCCTGAAGACTGACTGAATCTTCTGTTTCAAGGTTCAACATATTCACCCAGTCAAGACACATCGAATGTGAAGTTATCAAGTGTGTTATCATGGAAACTTGCTCAAGGCTGGATTTTCCAATGACCACAGAGTATAACCGATAACCAGATCATGAAGCAGTGAGTATATGTTTATGTACCTGTAAAAGGTATCCAGATGCCCTTGTTAAGACTTTTCAGCCACTCCTCCCCCTGACCACAGCTGTTTGACAGGAAGAAATATGAGCCAGGACTAACCAGTACATCCCTGTTTCCTCCTGAATGAGAGATGAGGAAAAATATGTAGAAACAGATAATATGAGTTAGTTTTAAGTTCTTCTGTGAGACATGAAGTAGAAAAAAAAAATTATCAGTTTGTAAAAAAAAATATACAATTTTATACTCCTAAAATGAAATTGAAATTTTCATTTTGGTTTTTACATTACACAGAAATGTGTCTGTTAAGTGTAGTCATACTGTACTATACACCTACAATATTTAGTGTATGAAACATCTTTGTTGGCCCATAATGGTCACTGTGTCCTTCAGGTCCATCAGTGAGCACACTGGAAAAGAGCTCAAGATGAATTAGATGACCATTTCTTATCTTTAAGCACCACAAGAGTTCAGCAAGGCAAAGGAGAACATTGATTTTCATAATCTAATTAACTCTTACAGTTTTTTCTCTTTCATATTTTACTCTGAGACAATATTAATCACAGTATGGCTCTTGGTCACAATTAAAGTATGCCCCAGATTCCACTCATATTTGCCAGCAGAGTGCAGTAATTAATTCCAAAAAAGACACTTTCTGTAACAAGATGAGAGCTATAAAATTCAGCTAAGAGGTTTATCAATATCAAGCCTGTGCCAGGGCTGGCCTTTGCAATGATGACATTAAAAGAAGCGCATTGACCATTAAAGGCCATTTCACAGATTCAGAAGGGTGACCGTCACAGTAGGCGCCAATGCTTGCATTTAATCTTGCATTTAACAGGCGTCAGCATCCAATAGTACTTAACATATTTCCCAGCAGCACTAATTATTTTCTATTATTATTCTGTTTCACTCAAGCCTGGACCAGCCCATCTGACAGTCATTGTTAAGAGAGCAAGTAAATGCTGTCAAAGGAATTTGGAAATAATTTTAAAATATTTGTGTGTTCCTCACATACAAGTCATGTAGAGTATTTTTATGATACTTTAATGGTAGTCTTTTGTTGTTTTTGGAACTTGGAAGCATCTTTATGCATATCAGTCATGACTAACATCTTCCCATTTGTGTTTCATGAAAAAATCATAGAGGTTTGGTATACGTTCAGTAAATGATCACAAAAGTTTGTTTTTTAGGTAAACTATTCTTTAAAAAGGGAATAAAGGACAAGGGAATGCAACTGAGGGGAAAAGTTTAAAAAAACTGCAATAAAATTAAAGTTAATCTAAATTGTTTGGAGCAGAGTACATAGACCCAAAGATGTTGAACGTGCATAGACAGTATCTGTTTAACAGAAATGAATACTGTTTGTAAAAGAAGCAGGGGGTTGTTGTTATGTTGTTTTGATAACTCAGTAACTGAATGAATAGGAGGGTCCTCCTGGTAGTGGATATATAGCAGAAAAACAACATCCCAGTCCTGCTTGTGTTTGAAAATTTAAAGACTATTTAGAAGGCCATATTTTTAGACAATTTCTGTGCAGACATAAGAATGTTATCATGTTATCACTTATTTAATAGTTTGCATGAAAAGCAAACTATGAAAAGTTTGTAAAGCAATAACTGTAAAGCAATAACTATGCTCTGTTACCCTGTGTCATTTTGCAAGAGCCAAGCATATAGTAGCAATACAGTTCTACACCTGAACACAGTACTTAAATACATTTCTGTGCATGTCCACTGAGTTTTACATTTCTGTGCATGTCCACTGAGTTTTACATCTCTGTGTTTCTAGCTAATAGGTAATTTTGTATGTTTGTTTGAGTTGCACTTCTACACATAATGAGATCTGGCATGTTCTTTTCTCTAGTCATTTCTCAGCTGATAAGTGAAATTTCAGTCAGTGCAACACTTAACTATACATAACTAAAAAACAGACCTGATGTTTCATTGAGAAACTGTTACTAACCACGCCTATTGTGAGAGCTGCTGGTATATCTTCCATGTCTTTATTATGATGATTAACATTGACATCTATTCAACTCTTGACTTAATGTACCATGATCAAGACTGTTATATCCATGTGTTATTCATATTGAGGTACAGCTAATCAGTTTCATCTTTTAAATCTTCTCCTTTTCATCCTGAATTCTTCTTTTGATTTCTGTTTTTAAGCTTGTCATCCCTTTTTTTGTGGTTTCTTAGAAAGCTATAAGAGCAATATTTTTTGACTGTTTTTTCTAGCATCAATCTTGGGTTTTTGTATTCTTACAACACCACATAATTTTATTTTAGTGTTACATTTAATAAACAAATTCTACTAAATCATTTGATATATGGACTCTACTGACACACCAAACAATAGCAGTGAAGCACTCTCTTACCTTTCAGTGCAGTGTTGTTGTACTTCCAAGACTTGAAGCAGGTGAGTCCCATCATGTAGATCTTTCTATAGATGCCTCAGCCAAGCTCAGATCCTCTGTGGGCATGCATCATGATGCCTGGGGCTGGGGCTCCAGTGGCTGCTAATTAGTGAAGGCTGGCTACGTTGATGGCATCCCTGAGCGCAGGCTATCCACCACTGCCATGGCCTGAACCAAAGCCCCATCTGTCTCTCTACACATATCCCCCTCCTGATCCATCTCATCAATAAAGCCCCAACCCTATCCCGTTGGCAGTTGCTTTGCTGGGGGAGCTGGGAAGGCGGGGCACGGACCTTCTGCGGCATAGTATTCTGGACATGCATACACACACACACACCTCAGCATCCCTACAGCAACTGTAATTACTTCAGTACAGTATACCATCTTGGGCATTTACGTCCAATTTCCTTAATGCGTCCCCCCCCAGAGACTGGCCCAGCATTTGGTTTAATGGCCATTGATGTGATTGGCCCTCACCTGCATACAATGACTCAAAGAGGTTATCAAAGCGTGTAGCTGGCATGTTAAACTTTTGAGCCATACTCCATTAAGCTAAGAAGAGCAGCTCACACCTTCTGTCATCTATCTTATTCGTCCTCCTTTTCTCTATCTCTCTCCCATCTGCGCTCTGTCTCACCGTCTCGCTCCCTTTCCTTCACTCTAGATTTATGATTCCGGTTCTAGAAAAATCTCAGGCATATATTGATTCTGATGAAAGAGCCTCACTTCATTTGGCAAGAGCAATGGGCCTATTTTGGTAGACTTTACACATTATATCAAATCTAGGACCTGTAGCTTTTCTGATTTGTCCTATCATGAATTTCCAGACCCATAGAATATACAATACAGACCCAAAAGATATGTCTTTCTTTCCTGTAATCTGGATGAATTCATAAGAGTGCCAACGCTGGGTATTTCTTTATGATACATAAAATATTTTAGAAATGTACATACATGCTATTTGATTATTTGACAGGCATTGTTTGAAAAATTTACCATTGGTAATACTTATCAGTGTTCTTAGTGCTGTTACAGCAACCAGACTGAATTAAATTTGCAGTCTCAAATTTCCTTTGCAGATCTCATCTTGTTGGAAATGTCTTTCTGGCTGCTGTAATGCTGTTGGAACGTGCAAAGGTACTCTGACACATCTTGCAGACTTGGTCCTTCTCTGCTCTGACCTGTGCAGCACTATCTGGGCAGATTTTAATTCACTTGTGACCACAACGAAGGCAGTTCCAATAATCACTAAGAGCTTTCCACTCCTCTTGTGTCAATATACATGATATACTTTTTTCAGAGCCAAAGCGCTTCAGAAAATGAAACTTGTCAGACACACACGTTACACACTACAATGACTGCTTTTTGACATGCACACACACAATTCATAAAATGACAGGTCTGTCTTTTCACTGAAATAGATTGTAATAGGAAACTTAAATTGTGAGATACACAGCCCTAATTTTCAATCTACATAGAAATCTTTGCTTCAAAAATCTCTATAAAGATCATGCCATAAATCCGTCAATCACTTCATCTGATACTACCAGCAAGGCAGCAAACATCAACTGAAATTTATGCTAAATGTCTTTATACGAAGTTGTATATCTCCACACATTGCCCCGCCATCCAACGTAAGTTCAAATGATGTCTTCTGCCCTCTAGAGTTTTATGCACAAAAAAGCACTTATTAAATTAAACAGATTATTAAATGTCAGGTGTAAAATAGCTAACACAACTTTGCTAATCTTCTCTGAACTGTTTAACTGTTCAGAACCCAGAGACAGCACCAGCCATACTTTCATGGACCCCCAATATAATACCTAATATAATGCAATTTCTAACTTAATATAATACCTTTTTATGGGACCCACAGGGTCCCATAAAACCTGAGAACCTCAGCTTTAACTGTATCTGCAAAGACCTGTCTTAAAAATCTGTCCAGTGAAGGAGCAATACAGAATAAACATGCTGCTCTTCTCTGAGATCGTTTTTATAATACTCAGTGTAATTATAATAAGCAGAACAAGAAGCAAAACAAACCAATCCATTTTCAATAGCTCTTCTATTAGCCTTGAGCAAACCCTTTTACCAAAATACTGGAGATATCCCTTTGAAACACATAAAGCAATATATGATGTATTCTGTTTGCATTTTCTTTGCTATATGAAAAAAAACTGTTGTCAAATTCTAAACAAGAATATTATTTAGATGTAACAATAAGACTTGTGCTTTGTTGGGCGTTCCCCCAGAAATCCTTGCCACCGGAAGCGATCCCTGTGAGTAAAGCGGAAGTCAAGAGTGGCAGTGGAGTTGAGTTATCGTTCGAAAAGCACAAGTCTCTTATTTTACGACCTGCAGTTACGGGTGAAAGGTGAGGGTATTTTAAGTCTAAATATGTAACATAAGACTTTCTTTTACAAGTTTGTTCAATAACTCAAGGCAGTAATGTAGTGTGATGGGTGACATTAAATCTTACTGGCTTGCGTTCGCCTGGACTAACCGACTAACCGCCCAAGTAAAATCCTCAAGAAAAGTGCAAATATTTAAGACGTTGTGTTTACAGTAATATCAAATTGTCTTTGGGGCATTTTAATTAGAATAATTAGATACTAAATACGATAACTCGACGGTCGCTTTGGGTTTTGACTCTGTTTCGAGTCTGTTTGTATTTGAAAAGAAGGGCGGTGGCTAACGTTGAGATTAGCTCTTTGTTACCAGGCGACAAGTTCTCTTAGGAATGCGACTTAAAATGTAAAACCTGCGACTTAAAACCTGTTAAAAGACCAGCTTACCTGTATGTGACTTTATAGACATCGCATGTAGCCCTGATATTATCAGTACCTCGTCTGTGTATTTATTGAGGGACATTACGTCCAGACTGCTGAAAAGAGTTTTGGGCCAAACCTTAAAATACAGGCGTAACTCAACCTAATTGCAGATGTTTCATTGCCTGTAAATAAGCTATGCAATGGCATGAATTTACTGCATGTAGACTATCCAACTGGGTTGTAACAAGTCAAAACAACTGCAACTACCCGGCAACACGGTTGGAGTGTGACATTAGTAAGTCGATCTCGAGCAGAATGTTGGCATCACCTCGTCGTCTTAGGTTTAACAACCCAGCGGGATGTATGGCATGTACTTGGATACTGTTTCCGTGTGGTCATTTTTTATGACTTGTACTTTTCTTCTATTCTGGTGTGATCAGATGCGGCGATCTAAGCGGATGCGCTCGCCGGATGGCTGGATCACGGAGTACAGCTGGGAGGAGAGGGTGGAGGTGCATAAGAGACCGAGGCGCAGCTCCCAAAGCGGAGAAAGAGAGAAACAACTTGGCCGGCATCATCACTACAAAACATACGAGAGGTAAATCAAAAAGGTTGTCATTCTCTTTAAGTATGTGCGAAATACACGTTCGGAATCGTGTATGTTGTTTTTTGTTTTAATGTTGTATGTTGTTTTTTGTTTTAATGTTGTATGATGTTTTTTGTTTTAATGTTGTATGATGTTTTTGTTTGAATGCGTCTTGTTTATTGTTGAATCAGAGCACTGTGTCAACATGTTGTCTAGCTCGTTTGCAGTGTGTTGTGTGATATGCTGTAGCACCTTCTTATATTTGGAGATAAACTGTCAGGGTGTCAGATGGTGTAATTGGGCCTGTCAGAGGGACATGATCAGTGTTAGCAATTCAGGGAATCCCACTGATTTAAAGTACTCTTGAAATTACCAGTGATTACAAGATTACCAGTGAGACTTGTACAAAATGCATTTTGTGGGGCTTTGAAACGTTTAGGTTTGAGATTAAGGATTTGTTTATCTACGTGACGTTGATAATGTGGTGCAGTACAAAGTGTCAACAGCCGTTTTATTAGTTTTCATTTGACCCTCCTGGCATTTAGAAATGAAAACTTAGACCTTGTAAATCGTCATTCTGTATTTACTACTGGAACATATATTTCCTTTAGGACAAACTATATAGGCAACAAACTACACAGACTGTATCTCAGAGCAAACTATGCTGAGTGCATATGATGTTTTTGCAAATAATAGATTTATTATATATTATTATATAATATAGTACCAGTTATACTGGTTTGTCATAACATAAATCAAGAAAGCTTCCAGTTGCTCTTACACAGTTGTCAACTTAAAGTATAGCGGCAAAATGTTCTGTGGTTTGGAATGCAGGATGCCGTCAGTTCAAGCATCATCCTGTCAGATTTACTGCTGCAACATTGACAGGGTAAAGAATCGCTTTCACTCGTAACCTCTCAGAGTTTGTGTCTGTAGCTCTTACTAACTATAGCCTTGCATGTCGTCTCCTTCATTTCGAGAAGACACTCGAGGCTTTCAGCACCCAGCAGATCACCATACAGCATTCCATATCTCATTTACATTTATGCATTTGGCAGATGCTTTTATCCAAAGCAACTTCCAGTTCAAGTTATACAGTTTTATTAGCACCTGTTCTTTGGGAATCAAACCCACAAACTTTGCGCTGTTAATGCAACGTTCTACCAAGTGAGATAAAGGAACATTTATATCTCCTATAACCCTTTCCTGGTGAACAAATTATAAACTGGCACCAAAGTGAATGCCATCTCTAAATTTATTTGTCAAAGACCTTGAAAATCTCTTTGACATTGAGGTGCTCTCTATATGCATTTTCTCAGTGTCTGATTTGTGTGATTGATAGGTGTCACATTAGTGCAAAGAGGCTGGAGTGCAGAGAGCGCAGGGCCCGAGAGGCCAGTATGGGGCGGGACGATTATGGGGGTCGGGTGGACCCAGCCAAAGAGCCTGAAAGGGAGAGAGACGTGCACCACTACAGCAAGTCATCTGCCCACAGCGGCTGGAGTCGGCGCAGCAGCAGAGAACGTCAGCGTCACCACAGCCCCTCAAATTCGGTAATCAATTTCTTAATGTTTATTCCTTATTGTGACATTCCTATTTGAATTTTTCAATATGACTACATCTATAGGAAAGCTCCTTGGTCTGTCATTTAATGTAGAAAGAATCACAGTAATGTTTCTGAAATCCATCTGCTGTGAACCTGCAGTAGGTTGGTCGAGGAATCAGTTGTTTCTTTCACTTCACTCATTGGTTGCAGAAATGGATATTTGATGATGGGTTGAGGGTCATGGACAGAATTAGCTGTTCTTTAGTGCACTTCAATGTTACTCCACCATAAGAAAGCTGTTTCTTGTCTGAAAATGTGTTGCCATGTCTTTCTTCTGTAACACACACTATGGTGGCCCTGTGCCGTTGCTTGGCGATGAATTTGAATTTGCTGCTGCCGTGGCCTGGTGCGGGGTTCTGAACGGGTCCGAATCACTCCCTCCCCTTCATCAACCCCCCTCGCTGAATGAATGAATGACGCGTACGACCCTCATACTGACTGGTGTTTGATGGTGATGATGATGATGATGGTGGTGGTGATGATGGTGGTGCCCATGAACGTCCCTTCCCCCTCAACCAGAGAAGTCATCGCAGGAAAAGAACCAAGAGTATTGAGGATGATGAGGAGGGTCACCTGGTCTATCACAATGGAGACATGCTAAAAGCAAGATGTATAGAACACAAATCTTTCTCTCTATAACTGTCTGTTCTGTGTCTGTTAGTGGGAGAATCAGGCTACACTTGGGGGTTAAAAGGGGATATTTGGAAAATTTTACAACTTTGAATTAAAAATCATGTGTTCATCTTTAATAGAATACAATTGAATATTAGATAAATGAAATGAGCTGTTCTTGTCAAAGTATAAAGTCCACAATAATACTATAACATTTGTTTTTGTATAATGTTGTCACAAAGCTTCACTTATGACTATCTCTTTATTCTGTGTATAGATGAGATTATAGGCACTCTGGGTGAAGGGGCCTTTGGAAAAGTGGTGGAGTGCCTTGACCATTCAAAGTAAGCATTCCTGAGTCAGTCAGTTGTTTGTCACTGTGATATGGGACAGACAGGTCAGATTTCATCCTTTAACCTGTGAATGTTTGCTTACAGAGACAGTGCCAGAGTGGCGCTGAAGATCATTAAAAATATTGAGCGTTATCGCGAGGCGGCCATGTCAGAAGTCGACGTGCTTGAGCAGATAAATTCGCTTGACTGCGAAAAGAGATTGTAAGTGTTCGTCTTTAGGGTAGATGATGTTTTGGTTTATTTTTTAGTGTTTATCTAGTTAAATGGTGTAAAATAAAAAATACATATTTTATTGGTTGCATATTTGTGTCTTTTACTAGTGCCTGTGTTCGCATGCTGGACTGGTTTGATCACCACGGCCACATCTGCATAGCGTTTGAGCTGCTGGGACTAAGCACATATGACTTCCTGAAGGAGAATGGATTTATGCCCTTTACAGTGGACCAGATCAGAAGCATGGCACATCAGATCTTTAGAGCTGTGCACTGTGAGTACAGACGTGTGAATAATCAGTAAATATCACTGATATACTGAACGTCATTTTTGCATGCAAACTTTAATGCAGCTGTGCATCTGACACCAATCCAGTGTAATAAAGCAATCAAAATAATTTGTGATATATAATACTCCCAACTGATAAATCACAACATCTTTTTTTGCCATATAGTTCTGCATCGGAATAAGCTGACCCACACTGACCTTAAGCCTGAAAACATTCTTTTTGTGGACTCTGCCTACGACATTGAATATAATGCCAAGATGGTGAGTAATAACATCAAGAGGCTGGTATTTGCTTACAGTGAAGTGTTGGTGAGGGGCGGATATGCTGTCTCACTTGCTATTGTAACTACTGTGATGTTTCAGAAGCGAGATGAGAGGACTTTAAAGAAGTTAGATGTGAAGGTGGTGGACTTTGGCAATGCTACATATGACCATGAGCATCACACATCTGTGGTGTCCACTCGTCACTACAGAGCTCCAGAAGTTATTTTAGGTGAACTTTCCTCTTCAGTCTCTTTAAATAATTAAACTGTCTGTTGTTTAATGACCTGATATGTATCAATGTGTTAATAATTGTCATGGTTTTAAAATCTCTGTTGGCAGAACTGGGCTGGAACCAGGCATGTGATGTGTGGAGTCTGGGCTGTATCCTGATTGAGTTTTATCTGGGATTAACGTTATTTCAGGTATAACATCTTTATCAATATTATTATTCAACCACCATGGCCTGATTTGAAATGCTGCATCATTACTGAAACTTTTTTTTTTTCAGACTCACGACAGTAAGGAGCATCTGGCCATGATGGAGAGGGTTCTAGGCCCCATACCTACACACCTTCTCCAGAAAACCAGGTGCAACAGGAAATTACTTTTTAATGGACCTTAAATTTTCCTTATTTGATGTTGAATTGTTGGATTCAGGTGAATGGTTGAATGATTGACTGATGAATGATTAACTGATTGGTTCATTGTCAGGAAGCGCCGTTATGTGCATCATGACAAATTGGACTGGGATGAACACAGTTCAGCTGGGAGATATGTCAGGAAACACTGTAAACCTCTAAGGGTAAGAATCTATGTACACCAATGTATTTTCTCAAATGAAATCTAGATGTTTTGCTACTTATACTGACTGAAGTTGTTTTGGTCCTTTAAACCAGTTTGTATATGATCTATTGCCGCAGAGAGTTGTTTTTGATGGTTCAAAATGCCAAGGTTTAGGAATAAAAGCACAAGACTACATGTTTTTCCACTCAAGTGATGGCTGTTTCTCTGTTTATGAATTCCTGTAATCTTTTGAATTTTTCCTTAGTAATTGCTCTGCATGTTTGCAGAATGCAGAAATTATATTGGTCTCCTGGGGTTCGTCTGGATGTGTGTTGATGTGCTTTGATTGGAATTATATGTAGTCTTATAACTGAGCCATATGACAGTTTGGATGGCCTAGATATATATTATAAATAGAAATATAACTGACTCTCCTCCTCACTCAGCAATACATGTCCTGTAAAAACCCGGAGCATGAGCTGCTGTTTGACCTGCTGCAGAAGATGATGGAATATGATGCATCTAAACGCATCACACTGGAACAGGCCATTGCACATCCCTTCTTCAACCCAATAAGAAACAACAGGAGAAAGTGAATAGAAGGGGACACCTACTGAACATTACAGCTCCCAGGGAGACGGCTGCGTACTGTATCAGTCTGCTTTAAGACTGCCTGCTTCAATACCTCTGACTGTCCATATTTATTATCTGTTGGAAATAAATATACGGGCCAAATTACTCTGTACTTTTGGTAAAATAAAGTTGAATGAATTGAATGAACAATGTTTAAGTATCTTTTTAGTAAGGTATTTACAGTTTAATTTTGTTTTTGTTATAAATAACGCGATTGTATAACATCTGTCCTGCAGATGGCACCACATGGCCTCTTATTACAGAATCACATGGCGCTCTCTGTCGGTCTTTGAGCGTCAATGTAAATGTATTTTTAGACTGAATCTGTTGACAATGTGAAATAATATATTTGGGTGGAAAACAGTCTTGACAGGCACCTTTATATTGTTATTTTTACAAACCGACAAACATTTGGAAAAAAAATGGAAACGTACAAGGTCAAGCAAAGAAATGTGGTATTACATAACTGTGTTATCCTTTATAGCGAATAGAACAGCAATTGTTGACCTGTGAATTTCATGAAAGTAATAATACTTCTACAATAATACTGTTGTCAGGAAGAGCGCTTACTGAACTCTGTGTTGGTTACTTCAGAGGGAAGACTATAACCTGCGTTGTGTACACTAAGAGCAGCAGCGCGCTCCCTCACTCTCTCTCTTTGCTATTGCGCGTCACGTCGTTGCGTCTCTTGTCATGCTCTCTTCCGCTCAAATCATAAACTCAACTGAAATAAAGGTCCACCTGAGTCTAAACAGAGGATTCAAGAGCAAGTGCAGTATTACAGAAAGATATCCGAAAATCAAAAATGGTTTCAAATAAGGATTCAAAAGACGCATCAAAGACATCACACAGCAGTGGACGCCACAAATCCCAAATATTTAATTGTTTGACAACTCTCGTATGTTTTATGTTGTCGGCGTTTTCGGTGGCAGTTTGTCTGTTTATGAATGTTAAAACGTCTCACCTTGAGCGTAAACTGCAGCTTTTGGAGATGGAGCGACTGTCTGTCCTTCAACCTGTGCACGCGACACTGGATGAGAACGCGACGTTTTGGGATGCGATAGAAAAACTTGTGCGAGAAGTAAGTTTGCCGTCTCTCTACCTTATTCTTGTTGTGCTACTTTAGTTGTATTGCTTCACTTAGGTTTAATTTCCCCCTTTATTTACAAAATAATTTATCCACCCTAACAAGCGTTCCAAATTTAATAAGAAAACGAATATATAGCATAATGCTTTTAAGCGACGCGTACAGTTCAAGCAGTGGTAAAAAAATATAACATATCTAATCTATAGATTATATGTCTAATATAATATTCTCTGTTTTCACAGAGACTCAAAGAGGGAGTGTCGAAAATTCGCACAGCGAGGGAAGCAGCGCAAGAGTGCGCGTGTCCTCCAGGTATGTTCATCTATATGCGCCTGTTTAAGTTGCTTTTATTTTAGTATAGAGCCCTTCTCTAAATGTAACTGAAGCATCTTCATTCATTTTTCTTGTTAAAATTTATATTCATATCAACATCACATGCTTGGAAGTCATTACTGATGCTGCAGATGACTTCCAAGCATGTGATGTTGATATGAATGTTTTCCTCAACAGCCTTGTAATATGAAACGCTCTTCAGTCAAACTTCATCAAAGTTTACCCACCTTTCCCAAGCGTTACTGTATGCATTTATGTGTTTAGTTGGTATTTGTTTAATTAAGGGATCTTTTATAGAAGATCGAACCCTGTGTTCCTGTAGCTCATTTGGTAAAGCATTTACAAAAGCATTACACTGATAAAATGCATACCTTAAATAAAAGCTTCTGCCAGATGCCTAAATGTAATGCAAACGAATCAATGTAGAACTGTTGTATTTGCATCAGTGTTATGTTCTGACAGCATGACCACGTGCAGGACCACAGCCTGTACACTCCATGCTGAATTAAATAACATGTGGAAGTTGTAAAAATGAAAACAGTGCGTTTCTGTCCACAGAGACTAGTGGACAGCACAGATTTATTGTGTAAGCTTAGCTATGAGACATTAAAATTCATTGCTTGCTATTGGAAAAAGCATGGGATAGACAGAGGATGCTTAACCTTGCATGGATTTGTTGCTCCATTCTCATGTTTTAGTCTTTGGAAATTTGCTGGTTGCCTGAGAGAAAATGACAGGTTTACACCAACACATGCCCTCTAAAGGCATTGTGGAACTGTGTGTGGAGAAATTTACTGTCCTATACCGATTTCATGGTATTGGTGCTTACCAAAAGGGGGCCTCCCATATACCCTGTAATGTTGTTGCTAAAATGTGGGTTAAATTTTACTTCAGTCATAACCCACAGGACACAACGCTTTTAGTTTAAATCAAGTCACTGTTCCAGTTTTTTATCTTTTCCCTCTCTTTCTTTAGAGAGGGAAAGTAAATTTATCTATTTATCTTTACCATGCTAGTCCTTCCCTTCTCATATTTTATATGTTGCCATGAGCAAAGAGTGTATTTAAACCTCTTCGATTTTGAGAGCTTTGTTTCTAATATCACCATCCTGAGGGATTTTGACCACAAAATGAAATCAAATGTTTTCATCCCTGAAATCAACATATAAAAGAACACAAAATCCCTTTGCTGTCAATAGAAGAAAGAGTAGGAAAGAAATCACAAAACAAAAGTAATTTCATAAGATCAGCAGACATTACCGGAATAGAATATAGGAAACAGATTATCATAAGGTTTTGAGGGTGAGGGCTCATGTGACTTATCCCAGTAAGCAACCACCCACAATTCCATGGCTGTCATTTAGAAATGCTCTGGCAACCATTCGAAACAACCAATGTATATACCAAGTAAATGACTCAGAACACCATATCATAGTGCTGTCATTTTCAGGCAGACAGGTTGTACTCTTCTTCTGTATATGTAAAAAACAGCTTGTCCTTATACTGGCATCAGGGAATAATTTGGAAATGGATATTAAGACAATAGTGATATTTCATAGCGTATTACACAGCACTGTTAATACATAACAGTGAGCTGAACTCAATTCTCCCACAAAAAATGGCACTCACGGGAATTTTTTTATTGCCAAAATCACAAGCTTTGGCAATAAACGGCAAATGCTAATGGCATTTGCCGTTGCTATAATTTACAGGCTTTAATTTCGCAGGGACATGTAAACATTTTTTACAGTCCTATAATGTTTATAGCCTCTAGCCATGTATGATTTGGATACAGACTTGTAAACCAAATGTGTTGACTTTGCAAAACAATTTAGGTTACTAACCTGTTTCTTAAGACTTAAAAGTGAACACACCCCCTCTTGTCAATTTTTGGCACTTTTGCCTGCACCACTTGATACACTTCCTGTCTCCAATTAAAGGCTCAGGTGCTTTAAGTCAATTGAGCCAGTCTCTTGAGTTGAATGGTGAACCCTAGTCTTCCATCTGTACTGTCTGCTGTTTCTTCCTTTGCCTTCAGTGGGCTTCCTTTCAAGAAAAACATCAGAAAACACACTTGACCCACAGACACAAAAGGACTGGGATCTGTGGCCTGTGAATTAATGAGCTCAACAAACCAGTTAATTGGCTCAGGCCCCTTCAAGCTGAATCCACTTACACGTTGGCTTCCTCTGAACCTGAGATGGCAGCAAGCTGCCCTCTCAAACCACAAGATGATTAAGACGTTTAAACAATTAGCTGGTAAGACATTTCCATTCAGCATATTTTACTTACTCCAGTTACCATTCCAAGTTCAGCTAAAACAGATTTAAACAGCTTGCAAAGCAATACAAACAAAAACACCAAGATAATTTAATTAGGAAATGCTGGTGGTCTTTCAGTTCTAAGAATTTTTAAAAAATGGATTTGTCCTGTCCTAATGTTATTCTCTTTAATAGCTACAGTATAAGAAATGTTGAATGGTGGCCCTGAAGTTTTTGTAGGTCTGTTGCTGTTTGTGGTAAAGACTGCAGTATATTCTTGATATGTAAACCTTTTTTAAAACAATATGGCATAAAAAAATTCAAGATCATTTTAGTTTGATGCCATTTGATTTTGACAATCTAATTATTTATTTCCTATGCTTCTGTCTGCTAAAACGCAAGCTGTCATCTGCTACATTTTAGCTTGAGTTTTTATTGAATAAATGTAAAATCTCTGCGTTGCATGTAAACCAAGAGATCTGTCACAGCTGGAAATGGTTGATGTTCATCTTGTTTGGTTTTCCAGTGAAAGTTTCTGACCCAATCATTATTATTATTATTGTTTATTTGTCCTATTGTTTTGTGAAGGATGTACAATATTAGCAAATAAATATTTCAAAGTGCCTCACTATTGCAACACAGCCATCACCACAGTACAGATGTTTGTGTTCATATCAAGTCTCCGTTGATAGATACCACATTCACCATAGAGCCCGATATTACATCTGTGTTTCACTGTGGAGCCTGCAGCTATACTGGTCAGTGTACTGAAAACTGATGTTATAGTCAGTATGGACAAATACATTACTTTAAAACCAAAAGCTGAGCGTGACTGTTGCAGCACTGCAGTAGAAAAGATCAGAATGTTTTACATAACTGTGTGACCCCAGAACCAGAGCCTTAGGGTGGGTATACTTCCTAACCCCACTGTGGATTGGACACCTAGACTCCTTTCCGAGGTTGGGAAGGCTGTTCTGGAAACTTTGTTGAAGTGCCTGGATAAACGTGCCTTTTAGGAATGTAGTCCACCTCTTTTTTATAAGCTTACTCATTGAGAAGGCTGTGAGCTTTAATACTTCCTCCAGAAGCTGCCTAGGGATGTAAGGGTCTTACTGTGGGTGAGATGGAAGGAGCTGGTCTTGGTATCGGTTTTGAGCATTTTCCATGTATGATCCATGTTAAGCATTCATCTTTGAGTGCGAGTGTAGCTGCACACTATGCTCTCATATTGGGTTAATTGATTTAAGCATGAACAGGAGTAATGTGAAAATCAAACACTCTCCAAGAACCCCGGCACTTATGTGTTTCTCCACACCATGTTAGAAGGTTTCCTCCCCTCACAAAACCTAAGGGCTCAGGGTTGCTGTACTGGAAAATTGAATAAATATTCTCTTCAGATCTGGCTGCCTTACTTTAGTGATTGAATCTCCTGCACGCATATTTTGTTGCTTTCTCAAGGCATCTACTGTACCTGGAAAATAAGCAGAATACAAGAAATACTGTAGATGCTCTTCTGTTTTTAGTGAAGCCTGTGAGCACATGCAACACAAACTTTTCTTATTACTTTGAATTGATATCTGTATTCTGTAGCTGCGGCTTTGTGAAATGGCCAGTCAGGACATATCTCCATCAGGATCTAACTAAATAAATAGAAAATAAAGGCTATGATGGTATGGGTGCTGTACTCTATGCTTATTAAAAGCATCTGTCTATAGTTTGTGGGAGGGCATTTTGGCAATCTCTCAGTACTGTAAAAACTCCCTCCCTGTTTGGCGGCAACATTTCATTTGAATGAAATGTAAGGCTGTGTACCCGCTGAAAATAGAGAGAAGATATGGAAGCAATTATGGGATGTTAGGTTTGATTATCTGAAAAAATAGGTGATTTTTTTGAATGGTTCATCACGTGGGAGACTCTTTCTTTCTGACACCTTTAAGATTTTATACATTTGGAGAGCATTTAAACCACCTTGCTCAATTGAAGATTTTCATCTAGGATTACAGTAAAATAAAACCAACATGCTTTAGTGCTCTGTCGAAGCTGTTTGATAAATGCCACATTCTACATTTATCATCTTTGAGAGCAAATATGGACAAAAACACCTGTTTACAATTATGAAAGCAAAATGTCAAAAGCAGTCAATTACAGCTTTTATCTTCAATCTCAAGATGATGTCAGCGGAGAAATTAGCCTTAAAACCTCACTATTGATGTGAAACTGAAGGCTGTGTCGTGTTGTGCAGTCCTGGTTTTCATACCCGTGAAGACCTTGCTTGTATTGGTTAAGAGTTATTCTTGTAAGATCCTGGCACAGCAGCTGGTTTAGTTTGGTTCGCATACACTGAAGAGTTGGCAGAGCTGTTGTTGTTTTAATTTGTGTTCTAATTCATTAAACAAGTGTTAAAATGCTTGTTAAGCACTTGAGGTTGGCCACTGAAGTCATCCACTAAACATTCTTATGACAACTTACTGCACTTTATCATTATTTATCCACCCTCATATCATTCATAACTTCGTGATTTTCTTCCACGGAAAACAACAGAAAGTTTGAAAACATGTCCTCAAATTTCATGTAATACAGAAAGAAATGTTCTCTTGTCTGAACCTTTCTTTACTATCTCGTGACTGATATCCCTATTTCCTCACAGTCATTCCTGCTTTGTCAGTGGGATTTTGTCAGCAGTTCAGCAACACATGCCGTACATCATGC
Organism: Chromobotia macracanthus; assembly: GCA_036877525.1. Taxonomy (NCBI): domain Eukaryota; kingdom Metazoa; phylum Chordata; class Actinopteri; order Cypriniformes; family Botiidae; genus Chromobotia; species Chromobotia macracanthus. The sequence continues at coordinate 5,845,352 of JAZGTH010000005.1, forward strand.
TGTCTCTATGCCTGGTTGTGTGTATTGAAGCCTAATCTTAATTTCAAATCTCCCCAATGCCTCTAGCAAGCCAGAGAATTTATTTTCTCCCTCTGTTGTATCCCATCATTGAGGCAGCATGCCATGTCTTTTCACATTTTGAACTTCATGCCTGTGTCTCCCGTCTGTACTTTTGGGTTGCATAGTCCATGGCAGAACCTTGAAGTTGTGGAGCCTCTTGTTTCCTGGGAATCTGAATCAGGTTGCACCTTTTCAGTAACATAGAGAGATCTTGCCTCCAACATTTTTTTACCATCTGTCTGTGAGGTTTATTTTATGATTTTATCATTTACACCTGGGGCTTCTCTGGAAATTCTCTAGAATTCCTAACCACTTTCATATTGGACTGTTTAATATATATGTTGCTTAGCATAATGTCAAACCAAAATTTTCTCATCATTTCCAGATCTGTAGTTTTTAAATACTCCTAAGACATGACCCGGATCCCTCTTTCAATGTCCATGGGAATGTTTTACCCATTGTTTGTCCGTTATTTGCTAATTGAATTCTAATGCTTAGAAAAGTATTGAACACCTCTCCTTGACAGACCACATAATTTTAGTTTAATACTTAGTTTAATACTTTAGGGGTTTGGAAAAACCTCTAACCCTCAGTATGATCAATGGCATACTCTTCATATTTACTGGGTTCTATGTACCACAGTTGTGATTCATTCTGGGCAGTCTGATGATCTTTTGTGTGATTTAAACAAACATTAGTGGGAACTGGTCTGGGATCAGCTGAAGGGAGTTATCTTTAAACAGCTGTTGAATTCACATCTGTGAGAAGACTATTTTGCAGACTAAGTCAGAGTTGCGTGCATTTGTTGGATTCAGGATGATGGCAATCTCCTAATTACATGTGCTATTGTAACCCGCTCTGATTGGCTGAGAGATAAGATGCCTTCCTCAGTCAACCAGACTCCATTGAATAGGCCCTATACACCTACAGATCAAAAGAAATTAAACATTTAACAGAATTAAACAGATTGTTTATTGTTATTTTTCCCAATGAAAACAGAAATACTCTTCAAGTGTTCTGTTGCTCTGACAGGGTATAGACAGAATGCTAATGAGAGTTTTCCTGTAGTTTCTATTAGGCATACATATTTTGCTTGTTTATATGTGTTGTTTTGGTTCTTGGCAGGCTGTGTGTGTTTATTTGTGTGTATGTTTGTGTTTTGGTGAATGTGTAGGCCCCCAGCACCTGGTGGGATTGTGTACTGAACGTCTGGCAATCCTCACAGCCTAAGTCTGCTGCTGGCACACTTCACCAATGTCAAATAAACATTGTCCTGCGTTGGGTTACAGGTTTTTACTCATGTGTGACCTGAGAGCTAAAATAAAACATCGCACATCTCTCATTTCATTTCTGGGTCCTAATTTTGTTAGTGAAAAGATTCAAATGCAAAATTTCCTTATTAAGGGTGTCACTTTAATACTGGTAGATCTTGCAGTGTATTTTCTTGTCTGTACATAGCCATTGCTATATTTAATAGGGCCCCTTTCCCCTCCGCTCAATGAATAGACTATACCATAGAAGACCTTAATGAGCCCCCCTCTCATCTCAGGGCCCAGGACAGCATTCCTGGTTGTCTCCCCCTGACGACAGCTGTGTCTATACAGACACATGAGTGACCCACACCACAGACTGTCTCCATCACTCTCATCCTTCACTGAGAAAAATAAACTTCCGTCCAGGATGTCCCGCTAGTGTTCATGTTGTCTTGGTGAGAGTGTGTCAGTGTGTGTGTTAGGAAACAGTAGTGAGTCTGTTTCCCTCACCTACTTAGGAAGTTTTAAGGCCTGGTCATTGTTTTCTTCTGTTAGTTTAGTTGATTGTGAAGTGGGACAGCAAGTCAAATTACGATAAATGGAGTAATGAACCAGAATAAATCCCTCTCATTTTTTCCACTTTCTTGCACATGGCTTTTGTCGAAGCTTGAAAGGTCATTGAGGCGTTAGGCCGGATTCAAGGTTTGCCTAAACAATGTGAATCTGGTTTTGTTTTATGGCCTGGAATGGGCAATTAAAGTGAGGGATGGAAACGAAAGATTCAATGTGATGGGAGTTGACTTTACTACATAGTCTTAAACCAGGACTAACCCATGTCATTTGAGGCTGTCGACTGTTATCTAGACTGACGACTCCCCTGTCAACTTGGACACAGTCCACACAAGGTCAACCAGGAGTCAGATATTGATGGGTAAATGTGAGCAAATGATGGGGATTAGTGGGATAATTTCAATCTTTACATTCTCAAAATAACAGACTTAATAGAAAAAATCCATTTAGTCACTATGAAGTGCTTAACTGGAATCCTATATGTAATTAAATTAATGCTATTTGGATATGAACAGCAGCTTTAATAGAATTTATGAAAAATGACAAGTAACATGATGATTACAGTAACATGTAACCATGTTGAGAGTAGTAGAGTAGAACAGTTTTTACTACACTTAGACAGACAGGCAGGCAGATAGATAGACAGATTTTAAGTATGACTCCTATGTCAATATAAATTCTGGAATTTGTAAATTCAGATTCAAAATCATATGTAAATTGTGAAGTGTTACAAATGGCATATATTAACAAGCAATGATGACAGGTAAGAGAAGATGAATGTTATCAATATGCGGTGTTGGTTTTGTGTGTGAGCCCTGACAGGTATTTCTGCTTTGGTATCAGTTCATCCCAGTCCCCCAGTAGCACATCTCTTCCTCTCAGCATATACACACACACACACACACATCATGAAATGTCACACATTACACACCAGCCATTCCAGATAGTCACACATCTGCAACTAAACACACAAACTGTCTGTTTACAGTTAATCCACCACAGGGGAAATGATTTCAGATAAACTTCTTTTTTGTTTTTGATATTTCGGTCTCCCTCACTTAAGACAGCACGTCTGTTCAGGTTTGGCTCAGCTTTATATTAACTCTCATCTAAGAATGGGAGCATTTAATGCAGCCATCTGCAGATGAGATTATCCTAATTCCAGTGAATCTTCATTGAGTTCACTGAGCCTCAGGTTACATCACCTCTGAGGACTCTAAAACTCATTCAGTTGTATCTGATCTGCATCAGTTATATCAAGGAACTCTGCGGTTCATAGCAGTAAACAGTCATGAAACTGTTTAGATTTGTTTTTGCGTGTCGATATTCAGTCAATACAGCATTTTACCTGTGCTAAAATACTCATAGTAATAGCTATGATGTGGTTGCTTGGCAACCATAAACAGTTAGACTAATGAACTTTGTTCATTCATATATGTTTACAGTTGTTATATGTAATAATAAATGTAATTATTTATTGGTCTTTATTAATTATATATCGGCCTTTTATCACATTTCTGTTGCTGCCATTCCACACACATAACAGCACCTCTTTGCTGTCGTAAAATCACTTTCACACACGGTGCTGGACGTCTTATTGCTGTGTTGTTAGTTGTTTGGCCCTCAGCCATAAGAGATTCACAGTTTTTACGTCGTGTGCATTTGCTTGAGAACCAAGCAAAGCTTCATCAACCTTATTCCTCGGCCTGCATCATTGTTAATTGTTTGTAAGAGACCGTTAAGATAACTGACCTCTGTGAGATGTCTGAAGGCTTGTATTTACCATTAATCTAAACAGATACTCAGCACCCAGCCTTTCCCAGAACCCCAGAAGATCACAAGCAGTGCAGGTGTACACCAGTAGCACGGCACCTCTGATGAAATATGGTCCAGACCCCAGTCCTGTGTTTCTCATTACCAAGAGTCCAGATTTAAGCACTCTGGATTGGCATTTTCTCTCCCTTGACTCTAATGGAAAGAGTGTGAGACTCTGGTGCAGATATACGGGAGGAAACACTAGAGACCCACAGGGCTTCTGGCCCACACGTGTTAATGTCGTTACTCCGGCTGTTAACGAGGACAGACTGGGAATACAGGTAGTAAAAGTAAACCCAGTAGAACAGAATCCTTCCTGTGTGTTAAATGCAGGATCATTCACATTGGGTAAAGCTGGACACACTCCATTAGTGGCTCTGGCCACCTCTGAAGATCAGGTCAGGGATGTTGATGCTCACTGATCCAATGTCAGTGTGTTTCTCTTTACAATGTTTTACGCCTTTACACTTTTAGAAGATGTAACCTTTAATGCTCTAGAAAGACCATTTCTTACTGTAGGAACAACATTCTAAAGTACTGATAATTCTGACAAGGTTTTGAGGGATACATTGCATTGATGAAATTAAGGTTACACACCAATATAAAATTGTGTGTGTGTGTATATATATATTGTGTGTGTATATATATGTGTGTGTGTGTGTGTGTGTGTGTGTGTATATATATATATATATATATATATATATATATATATATATATATATATAACACACACACACACACACACACACACACACAAAAAACACACACACACACACACACACACACACACACACACACACACACACACACATACAGTCCCGAAAATAATAGCACAAAATTACTCTGGCAACTTTGAGCAGAGCTTTTATTATAGCCTCATATTTTTTCACATCAAATAAATATGTTGTTTGCTCAGACTAAGGTATGTTGTTTTCTACTTTGTGCTCTGTAACAGGAAGCCATTGTGTGTTTCATAAGTTATTGTAACTTAAATTTAACAAAAAAACATTAATGCAAAGTGATTGTTACACTTTTTTCCTGGGTCTGCTGTTTTAGGTTTCACTGTGAAGAATTTGACTCCAGTTATAGAGCACAACCAGCTGTAAGTGTAACTCTCAACAGCATGAGGGTTGCAGAATTGTCACTCTTAGAGTGATGGCTTAGATGAGCGGTCTGGTTACAGCACCCCGCTGGTCCAGAGAGGTCCAGTGTTGACACCTGTCATGTGAAGAGCACATCAAACTGGGCTGCAAAGAGATTTTGTGTTTGTGATGGATGCAGGAACAGTGCTGACATGCCGAACATGCTTACAGGCCGGGATGCTTAAATTAGCTCCGTTGCACAGCAGTCAAACACAGTCTCACACACCTGCATGCTGGCATCACCTACCCACTCTCACGTGGTAATACAGCTAATGTGACAAAAGCAGCACGCACAGTCTTGTCTCCGTCTCTGCTATTGAGGTTTCTTGTCAACAGTCTCTCACTTCATAAAACTGTCAGTTGGAGACTGTGTTTGCTGAGGCATGGAGTATGGAGCATTGTAAGTATGGATGCTGTCCTCAAACATCTCACATGCTTAATGTGAATTACCCAAGCAGTACATGTTTCTGGAGCAACATCCTTATTGGTCCTGCAAAAGCATTACTAGCAACCAATCAAATTTTAGTACAGAACAGTACTCTTATTAATGGCTGAAATCACGATCAGATTTAATGGTATTTAATAAATGAACACACACTGTTGGATTTCAAATCCCCTGCGGTGAGCAGTGCTGTTATTCATAATCCATAGAAGTCTGTTTTTGGTGAGGACTATGATAGTTCTGAGCAATAAAAAGTTGCTGTTTTTTTGCACATCCATAATAAGAATGTTGTTGCAGGACTAACAAAGGATGATGATCTAGAAAAGTGTACTTGTGTGAAACACTCTGTGCTGTGAGGGGGAGCAGGGTGAGTGTCAGAAAGTAAATGTCTCCGACCTCTAACGAAAAGGTGGACTGTGGTAAAGAATGCAGTCCTCCACCAGCATGACAAAAAGCCAGACTGTTAGACCAACCAACCACAGTATGTCTGGAATGTTAGAATGGCTGTTAGCAGCTTTGGACAGCTGCAACTGGGCAGCTCAGGTATAAAGTCCTGGCCAGTAGATCAACGCTGGTGTAACACTTTCACTTGCTGCACAAGAGCAGGATAACACCTGCAGGATAACTGCATCGCTAAAGGCGGACCATTAAAATATCACTTGCACTATATCTGTCTCTGTTTGGATCTCCAAGCCAAACAAATGACCTTAAAGGCAGGAATGAAATTGAAAGGAGAGTTTTATTTCCTTTAATTGTCCCCAAATACCTTCAAACATGACTATGCTATTAAGTCATTTTAAGAAGCTATTTGTTTCCCATTTCCTGATAGTAAATCTAATTTTTTTCCCCAATGTGCACATGTTTCTGATGAGAAACACCTGTTTTGCATTAGGCAGAATCAGTGATTTTCTTTGCATGACTTTTGGTAACACTGACTGAATGTAATGCTGATTTGGTTTATTCTGTCTAAGAGTGATAATGAGTTTGAATCCGTCACCTGTTTGCTGTATTTAATTGCTCTGCTGGCATTGCAAGATGCAGCCTATCAAGAATGTCAGTTTACATAATGTCTCAGTGCTGTGTTTAATGTTTCTTGTGCAGTGTTCTCTTTCTTTCTCTTCCTTTGAGTTTTTCAATCTTTTTGGGTTTTTTTTGCATGAAACACTGTGTTCCTGTGAAATAGTGATACACAAGTAATAGTGTTTCACAGCTGAGATGTGGACTGATGTTGTGTACTCATCTGGTTGCAAAAATACAAGTGACAGTATGAAACAGAATGTTGTATTTGCTGTGTGGGAGCCCCCCAGATGCACGACACACACACACACACACACATATACATAATATATGTTTATTGTTGATAACATTTTAATGTTTTCGAGACTGTAAATTCATTATACTGATTCAAACTAGACTTGTGAATTTGTTTGCCTTTTGAGTGATTCATTAACAGAAGTGTCTCATTGGAGTCATTTGTTTGGGAATCAGACAACTCTAGTCTCATTGTATATTTCTCAAATCATTTCTTTTGCAATCCCAACCCCCCCCCCCAAGAAAAATTGATTGAATAGGGCTGCAGGAAACCCTGGAGTGAGTGCAATGTCATTACAAGCAACAAAGCCACTTCTTGGGTCTGTTTGGCCCTTTGTCAACCTCAGATCAGGTCACTGAACCCTCTGACCTCAATCTTTCCCCAGCCTGGGGAAGAGGGACATCATGCCCAATTGAACCAAACCATTTAGCAACACTCACTTGAAGTTATTACCACAGCTGATTGCTCCACAAAACTTTAAGGTCTGCGTCCATTAAGTTTACCAGTGTTTATATGCAACGCGTGTCGAGTTTCCGTCTTTGGTTGCAAAACATCTAAATAAGACAGTTGTGATGGGGGATAAACACACTTTCATTACTGCGGAGGATTTTCGACAGCTGTGCATGCTCACCAGTGTTCATTAATTACTGCTCATTCATTGTGATTACAGAGGGGAATGAGGTTGGTGGAGTCGGGTTGGGAACTAGAGTACAATTATGGGAAGCATTTCCTCCGTGACTAATGGCTCTCTAATAGCTGTGGATTACCGTAGGCTTGGAACTGGTAAAACGGCAGTGGTTTTCTAACATGGCCCCCAAAGGGACGTTTGCATGGGCCTTCCAGGCTCAGAACATCTCTAAGAAGCGGTTGAAAGGTTACCTCATGGTTCGCTGTTGTTGATTGGTCAATTTCAAAATGGTGGGACGGGCTAATTCCAGAACGGTTTCTGCTTGGCGTTACGGGAAACGAAGGCTCAGGATTTACAGTGCATGACACGTGTCCTTCACTGTTATCGTTTATCAGTCTGCATTCACAACCCCTCAGGAGCCAACAGACACAAGAAAAAACTACTGTCAGAGAGCCTCAGCCAAAGTTAATTCAGTGTGTCGAAGGAGAAAGCTGTATACGTCTGTGGGCCATTACGGACATCCACACCAACAGTCGCCACAGCCCAAATGTTTGCTTGTAGTTAGGAGAAATCAGGCAGAATAAACACTAACACAGTGGCTTTCTGTCCATCAGAGGAAAGAAAAAAGGAAGGAGCAAAAGAAAACAAATAACCATCTCCATATGTGCCCGTCCTGCACATACTCGCCATAAAGTTTCCCTAACCGAGAAGGTTAAATGTTTAACCAAGTAATGAAAGCCAATATACCCTACAGATATTGGTGATGGATATAAACAGGGCAGGTCATGTGAACAAACTTAACTGAGAAATGAGAGAGCAGGAAATTGTATTTTTTAATTATGCCACATATCTTTGATTCTGAGGATAAAGGCAGTGTTTCTGTTTTAGTCTTTACTACAAATGTGAGTTGAGTATGACCACTGTTTTGATGGCTAGATAGACTTTGTTATTTAGCTGTGGATTAGATTTGACTTGCCTCCTGATTCCAGTTTGGATGCTCAGTGGAGCATGTATTTATAATTTAATCTCTTACAGGTCAGCAGTGTATCTCTCTCTCTGGGCTAATCAGAAATGATTTGAGTGTATTTGTGTGTGTATGATTGGAGATCTGCTGGATCAAATGGCAATTCAAACTTCTGGAGAGATTACTTCTCTTTCTGGAGAGAAATATCATTAATGAGATATCTTTAATATCTCAGTTGTTTCTCCTAGACAGCAATGAGATCAGAATCTTTTTCAGATTTTACTCATAAGAAACAGGCTGTGGTAATCTTACATGCGAGTTTCAGAAGAGATCTCATTAGTGTCTCACTGCACTTAAATTCTTACACAAATTCAAAGCGATTTCCCTGAAAATTCATCAAATTCTTTGGGCCATGCTATCCATATGCATTTCAAAGTTCTGAATTGTACATTTTTGTAAACAAATCTCCTTTGTGTTTATTATTATTTCTTATTAAGTTGATACTTACATTATACTTTATTAAGCACCTAACTGGGAGCTTGATAAAGTCTCACAAATGAAAGAGCAACCTCTGAAATAAACTGTTCTCACTGGGGTTGTCTCAGATTGAGTATGGCACATCACTCATTCACACTACTGAAGAAAGGCTGAAGGAAGAATGACAGGGATGAAGGATGAAAAGACAGGGGAAGACAAATGGAGAGACAGAGATGCAGACAGACAGATGTAATGCCCCTCGCTGTGCCTGCTGTACTGAGTCTTCAGGTGGAGTCTACAGTGCTCATTCATATAAGGCTGGATATGGCAGTGTCTGTCCAGATGGAGGTGGTTAAACTGCTCTAAAACTTCTGACCTCTCACCTTTTTTGACAGGTTACAGAGGGGAAAAGGGTGAAATGAGACATGGTTTTGAGAGGAATTTAAAAAATGATGGCACCATTCATAATCTGCTTTTCATTTTTGCCCATCTTTATGCCTGATTTTTTTAAATAAATTCTAGACACATGACAGTTTTTAATTAGCTTTGCGGGTAAGGCTACGGAATGCAGATCTCATTTTTTACACAGAAATGTTCCATGGTGACATAAATTATGTTTTTGAAGTGTCTGTTACATGTAAAAACCCTGCAGGAGATCAGACGTTTATCTGGGGTTGACGTGGCAAATAGAGATGTTCGTGGGGTAAGAGGCCCTGTGGATGCTGATTCTTCACTACTGTGTCTTTACTCAAGGACATGTGATACGAATCAGTGCATGAGAAAATTTAGCAGTATGATGCACTATGATGTATGATGCATGTCTTTAAGTGCTCTCTAATGAGCTCATTTGTGAACTAGACAAGCTTCATTTTAAGGCCTATTGAACCATATGTGTTTCAGAAAAAACGGATAGATACTTGGATTTAGATATTTAAAACATTTTTAAACTTAGATGCACTAGATGCACTTTTATAAGAACAAAAAAGACAAACTCAGTGTGGTTAATTATTTACCTTAATTTTTTAATTGACAGAAACATAACTCAATATTGTCTTAAGGTACAAAGCGTACCTTGAAAAACAATCAAAGTCAGTCGGTTCATGCTTGTGTTTCTAAGTTTACAACACGCTTAATGCAGCCCGTGGAAAATGTTGTCACAGTTATCACAGATGTTATTCTGAGCATATTTCATTTGCTTTTAGATAAACAGTTTGTCAGGGTTTGGCCTTGATGTTACAGTAATTAATCACACATCCTGTCACACAGCGTCAGTGAGTCATTCAACACTTTTATTTAGAAGATGGCTTCTTGGCTGGAGCCACTAAACAAGGGCTTACCTAAATAAGAGAAGCTCTCCAGCTGTGAATGCTCCTCTTGAACTGATGGCACTGCACAGTGGGGGTGGAAGTATCCACTTCTGAGAGTTTTTTCCAACATTATGATGCACTGACAGCTTTTCATATCAGCCTCTACTGAACACTGGAACTAGCATTATAGTTATAGTACAGCAGATGATATAATTGTTTTCCGTGTTTAATTTTGGAGTAGTCTAAATACGGTTTATTTTTCTAAAAATGCAAACCACTGTTTATTGTCCTTAGTTATGCCATTTGGGAGTATTATTGCCTTTACAGCCTCATTACCTTCCTTCATAACTCTTCTTAGCAGACTGTAAATTCATTGTTTTGAGTAAATAGCCATGTCATGCTTTTCAAGGCTAAACATATGCTTTTGCTGTTTAGTTACTGAGGATATTAACCTGCCCCATGATTAAATTCAGCTGTCTTTTGCATATTAAGCTAGGATAGTAGAAAGGAAATGAATTACATTTGTTCATATTTACATATTTCATAATTGTTTATCACGTTACAGTCATAATTAGTCAAAGTACTTTCTAAAAACATCCCAAACCTACATTTGGCTCAAACAGTAAGGACATCTTTATAGAGGGCTTGTATTAACACAGTGTTTGACACTCCATTACAGATTGTTGAAAGTCCATGTCTAAACAGTGCACAGGTTATCGTACAGCTCATAAAAGATGACAAATGATACACCAAACAGAAGACAAATGGAATGGAGTGTGGCTGTAACTACATCAATAGGGAAGCGATTCAACTCACATTAAACTGCCTGATTGATCTGAGTTTATACACATACTATGAAATCTTTAAGAGCTTTACAAAGCAGTTTGACCCTAATGCATACAAACGGTGCACCATAGTTTGAAAAAACTTGGTTTAGATTAGACTACCTTAGGAGGTTGTGCTTTTCTGTGTAAAATCATTTCTTCAACAGTGCTTTTGGACATTGTATAAGGAGCCCATAAAGCCGGGTCTTGTGCAACTGTGAACGTCCTGTTCTCCATCTCTCCACATGCCCTGAGTTTCCCAATGCAAAGGAGAGAAGTGTTTTTTACTGGGATAGTGTAGACAGGAGTGAGTGAGTGAAACCAACAGATAATTGCAAGAAAGCATGTTAGAGGTCACAAACCAGGGCCAAGCAAAGTGTAATCTTTGGATTTGTAGCTTCTTCCTGTTTTATTTGGTGTCAAAGCCTGTTTTTGTGGGAATAGAGGCAGCACAAACATGATTAAAAGTCAACTCTGACAATCATTATTGCTTGCATGATAACACACCCTTAATGCACCATTGATAAACACCACAGAAAAAGCAGGTGACATAGGGAGCCAGTGTCAGTTGAGCTGACTGATGTGAAAGGCTTCATTTATACACTGTCATGTCCATTTTTCAAAGAGCTTGTTTATCTAATGGTTTGCATTGGTAGGTTGTGACCAAGCTTTCCTTCAGGACTCCCAGGGCCACAAGTATGAGTTAATCTCCCAGGGACTCACTGCAATTTCCTCCATGGACCCCGTGGCATCGGGCCTGGCTGCTGTCTGTGTCAACATTCACTCCATCCACTGGGAAATTATCAAATCCGGAATAAAAAAAACCAGTCCATTACTACATGTCCAACACAGCGAGAGAGGCTCTTAATTGTTTACAGCCTGTTGAGGATGAGTGAGAGGGTTACTTAGTCTTTATTTCCCATTAGATCTCATTCCAGTGAGGATGGAATACAAGGGCCATCTACTTAAAGCAGCTCATGTGGTATTGCTTTAAAATAATTCAAAATCATTTTAAGAAGAATGGGGCCCCTGTGGCTTGGCCCTTGGATGAGAAGGTGATGTTGACAGTTGTTGGTCCGCAGCCACTCATCGAGAGGGGAGAACATTGTTTTGCTGACTTTTGACTCCTCTTCCCCTTTTGTGATTCAGTAGAGTGCAGATGAGAGCAAACACAGAATCCCTGTGGTGTCTTAACCGAACTGGAACTAAGGAACACGGGTCATAGCGCGAGCATGAATTCTTAAACGACACACCTATTTGAAGTTTCTTAGATCATATAGGAAAAGTCATTTAGCAGACACTTTCATACAAAGCATCTAAAGGGAGTGTTCTGTAGCTCAAATGGTAGCACAAAGTGCTGGCAACGCCAAGGTTATGGGTTAGATTCCCAAGGAATACATGGACTGATAAAATGCATGCTTAAAATGCATTGCAATTGCTTTGAATAAAAGTATCTGCCAAACGCAAAAATGTAAATGGCTAGGGTTGGGAATTGAGAACTGGTTCTAAATCAGAATGCTTTCATGGTTAAAAAAACACTGGAACTGGGTGATTTTTCCATTAACAGTCCTTGAATGTCTCCATTCTTCCACTTATATGGACAGAATGTTACATAATTGTAATTGTAAAATCTCTGACAGTGTTTTCTGCAATGTATAGATTGTAGCCACCTCGCAATGTGTGACTATTGTAGATGCCCTTATGCATGCTTGTAACACCTGCCGTGACTGGACACTACAATAAATTTCAAACTTAGTTTGAAAGTTTAGAATCTAGCAAATCAGGTGTGTGCACTGTTCTGACTGGAAAGCAGCATCAGCCAATGAAATTGCGAGAATGCAATAAAAGTCCAAGGAGGGAAGCAATAGAAGGCCATTTTTGTCTTGTTTGTGCACATTTACAAAACATTATGCAAAAATAAGTGTAGGGCCCTAACTCTCATGTTGCTGTGCATGAACAAAATAATTAAAATATGTGATGCCAATAAACATCCATTAGTTATGTAAAGTGTGCACCAACACTACAGAACTGTGTATCTCTGTGTGCAAAGTTTTGTCTTATAGTGTGCACTTAGATTTTAATGATCTCCGAACTTTAACCACAGCACTGTCTGTTTATTGTTTGGAATAAGAGTGATTGTGTAGCCTCTTTCTTCTACCCATAGTGACATGCAGTACCTCTCAGGCTCATGGTGGGATTTGTAGAAACTTTGACCTTTCTGAAATGCAACCTAATAGGCGCACCAGAATGCATTTATTATTGCTTGGGTAACTGGTTATAGTCCTTACCCCCAATTGCACCGACCCCAAGAGATGAATGTTTCAAGATAAATACATGCTGTTAGTCACAAAAGCGTATTATTTTGTACGTTTTTTTACTGTTGGATCACCATGTCAGGATTCACCATGAACCACAAACACCACAAGATCTTCTCTCCTAATAGTCTGACCATGGGCTAATGAAATAATGATACACTGTTAAAGAGAAACAGGCCCTGCTCTCTGTTATGATAAGTAATATGGGAAGCAGACCATTTTAATGCTGATCTCCAATTCAGTGGGCTTGGAGAAACCAAACTAATCTATTTTTAATCATGAATTCTGAGAGTTTTCGTTCTTATGTTTGTGATCCAGACAGAGTCCAGCAGAGGCTGTTTGGCTGGGGAATGTGTGTGAAGCTGCAGTTTGAGCTAATGGCAGATCCTGTGATTGTTAAGCCTGCCTTGCCTCATGTGTGGCCTGCTGGCAGGGTGCTGAAGGAAGCCAGTGGTGAGGTGTGGATGGGGGGGGGTGTTCTTTGTTTTCAATGGAGCTTGAACTAGAGGGCAAAGGTCAGGAGCAAAGGACCCTGACAAAGACCAGCACGGCTGAACATGGCAGTATAAATCACCTGTGCTTGCTAGTAAACTTGACAGAAAGTGGCAGGCCTGGTTCTCTCCTCTGATATGAACCTATGGGAGTGGAGTGATGAAGAGGCCAGGCTGGTTTGGAAAGAAAGCTGACTTTGATTGATTGTGAGGTTAAGCTGGATTTCTTAGAGGTTGTGTCAGGATCCATGAGTTTTAATGCCTTCAGTCTCCACAGAGGCAAGGGTGGTGGGTGAGCTGATGTACGGTTGATATGTCACTCAAAATAAATAGGATTTTGGAGTGATATTCGTGACTCTTTACAGAGCCTGAAATTCAGGGTGGTATTGTGGGTTTTGCAAACAATTTAATAATTTGTAAAGTAAGTGCCTAGCTCATAATTTGAGAAGTTCCAGTTAACGTTTAATCACTATAAGATGCAGATAATACATTAATCCACACAGATCAGCAAATAAAAAAATATTCTTCGTTTAACTGCTTTAAAAACATTATGTATAATACAAAGCACTATATACATACATGCATTGAATTGAGTGGAGTAGCCCTCCTTCAAATGCAAAACCATTAAGGTGAAATAGATGTCAAATTTCTGCTCGTCTTCCAGCTTTATTAGAAAAAACATATTGGTAGACAAACATTAGAAGCGCAATTCCATGTCTTTAAAACAGTGCAGTGGTACAGAGAAGTATAGTAACACGCCTAAATATTTAGCTATGCTACATCCAGCAGATATGTGGGTACTGTTATCAGTTATTAGCCATGGCTAGTTAGCAGAACATCATTGTAATTCAACCTTAGATCTCAGGTCAGGAGGGTCATGACCCTGCTAGGAGGTGAGAGGGTATCAGAGAAGATGACTGACAGACTTATCTAGAATTCCTGAATCTCTGACACATACAAACACAAACAGGAAGCAAGATGTATGTTCTAGAAAGCAGATGTATATTCACAGTAATGAAAATTATTAGGGCCTATGCACACAAGGTCTGCTCTAAATTACTTGGCCAAGGGTTTAATGGAAGATTTAGAAATTCTACCATCTCAGCTTGTTAACATCTACCTCAACATCTTTGGTTCACAAGACAGAGGCAAATCAATAAATCATAGTGTTTATTTGGATTTATTACATTTACTTTATGCAACAGAAATTGTACTATAACATCCGTTACGTCTAATAATCTTACAGATAGCACTGATAATAATCTTTTAAAGTATTTTAATGCCTCTTGTGTTCTTTTTTCATATCTTTTTTTTATGTACTTACAGTTATGAATGTCTTAACTGAGTCTGAAAATAAGCAGATTCGACAGGTTAAAATACACTCTCAAATTTCTCAGTTGCTCTTTTCTGTGTGTTCGTCTTGTTTATCTCTTCCTCCCTGTGGGTCAGAGGTGGAGTGTCTCTTGTATCTCCAGGTGTGATGGAGGTGGTTGAGTTTAGATGTTCGGACCCCTGATGTTCAGACAGTGGAATGTCTAACACATTTTTAAATGTTTCCTTGTGACAGATGCTCTGTGTGATCTCTTTCTCCCTCTC
Organism: Chromobotia macracanthus; assembly: GCA_036877525.1. NCBI lineage: Eukaryota > Metazoa > Chordata > Actinopteri > Cypriniformes > Botiidae > Chromobotia > Chromobotia macracanthus. The sequence continues at coordinate 5,860,548 of JAZGTH010000005.1, forward strand.
TCTCTCTTTTGCTCGCTCACTCATTCCATCTCACTCAGTGATTCAGGAATAAGTTTTGAAGTAATAGTAATAATTCATCACAGCGGTGTGATGAATTATTATAAAGACTCATTTGCATGGTCTTTCTGATTTTGCCAAGTGGGAGATGTTCATTGTTGACCCTGGAACAACATTCCAATCAATTAATCTGATTTGAGGGATAGGTTTATAGTTACTATGAAGTTTAGGCTTCAAACCAGGGTTACGTGCTTCTACACCCTTGTTATTCACCTCTCATTTCATCTTGTCAGTTCCCTCTTATTTTAGGGGTAATTTATGGTTAGGGTTTGGGGTAGAGATACATATTGTTCTAGGGTCAACAAAACATCTTGACCCAGGAATATTGACCCTTGGCAAAATTAGGTTGAGCAACTTGCATCATAAATAATATATTGATTTCTGTAATGAGTAGAACGTTTGTTTGTCTTTGTTTGAGACATGAAACTGTAATTTTAATAATTTGACAGATTATAATTATAAATAAAAATGTATAAAACATTTAAACATTAGCAACAAGTGACATTATCAGTACTACAAACTCAATTTAAACTACTTTCACTTTGTGATTATTTTTAGTGCCTGCATTCCATGTCATTTCATGGATTTTGTTGGTCTGAGGATAGATGCATGTATATTTTTAAAAGGTGAAAAGTTCAAATTTATGTATGAGTTTGTGTACAGTCAGCTGGTCACCTACGCAAAATAATAAATATAAAATAAACCAAGTAAGGTAATCAGAAACGGTTGATATACCAACTGACAAAGGCTGGTATTAGTGATCTCATCACACTTATCCCTGTTTCATCACTAGCCCTTAGAGAACAAGAGTCTTGTTTTAGGACATACAAAGCCCATCTCTCTCCATCACTTACCTAATCTGTTTATAACACTTCAAGAAAGAACTTTTCCAATTTCTAAGCTTCTCGTGACACATCCACTGCAGCAGACATGCTGCAGACAGCTTTGATGACAGTAGAGGCCAGTTTGAGCAACAAAATTGCTCTTTCTTGTTTTGAATTACACGCACAGCTTGTCCTCTGTTACGTGATCAGACTCCAGCAGGCCGAGCGTGTATACTGTTGACATGCAGTCGGATGGTAAGGGCTGCGGGCACAGTGTTCCTGCGGTTGACCTACTTGTAAAGTCTTCCTGGATTAAAGCTGGATAAAAGGGATATAGGAGCTGTTTTTGGGTGATTTATTTGCACAAGCTGGTACTGGTTACCCAGTTGCATTGCAGTTAGCAGTGTTAGATTACTATAGGGTGAAATGTATGCAGTTCACCGGGTGCTACAGCACATCTGTGACGAGGTCCCGTGGAGTCACAACGTCTTCCCACTGTGTGCAGAGTACTTACACTTTCACACAAATGTTTCTCGGAAAAACAAACCTAACTAGATTTCTAGTTTTCTGAAGAAAATGTGACTTTTATCATCCTCCAGATGAAATTTGTAAGTCTGATGGCTCATAAAAGTGACCACACTTTTTGGTGTATGGTATAATCTGTAACCCAAAGTATGTGCCACAGTAACTGGGATGTTTGTTTTGTGTAATGCTACCCAACCAGGGGAAATTTACTCACATTTCTTAATGGACAAATTTTATTCAGAGCTGTCAGGGGCAATTTTGAAACATATCTTAGCATTGTTTTTGTTGTATTAACTGATTGTTAGAATTTTATCAGTGTGGTTTTCTCTGGTGTGCATCACTGTTTCTCCTTCTGATCGCCTGCCAGAATACAAGCAAATTCTTATTTTTGCAGTGTATTTGCCATACGTCTCTTTGAAGAACTGCACCCCCTGACCTTTTTCTTGTTCTCTATCAGAGTGTCTTCAAGTATCATGATTTTCCTCAGAAAGGTCACCTCTAAAGCATTTCTGGAGCTGCTTATCGTAATCAGCCACAGATATGAGTCATTTCGCATGGATCTGAGGCAGACAAGCTGAATAAAGAAGAATTCACAGAGCATCACTCGCAAGGATACAGCCAAGGCTCTGGAGAGCTTTATCATACACAATATTCCCACATGACCTGTGTGGTTGAACCAGCTCAGCACGGAGGGATGAAGGCATGTTGTTTTGATCTCTGATCTCCATATTAAACAATGTCTCAGATGTAGCCCATTAAATCAATCATCAGACATGTTTTGGCCATCAGTGGTAATTGTTACCCATACAATTTCAACTTGATTTGAATGGTTAAATTGTCTTAATTTGAACACATCCCCCATCTGAGCTGGTTGACTACCTGCTGTAACTGACTACATTGTTGAAACTATGGTCAGCTCAAAAAGCTGTTACTCGTTAGCCCAGCTTAGGCTCACAACCATAGGCTTGCAACCCCTTATGGAGTTGAATCACAGGGTTAGAGGGCTTCCTCTGTGCTGTTTCTTCTTAAGTATTGTTAGTGATACTGGGGCCCAGTGGACTGTGGTGATGAGTGATCTGTTAGTCAATGAAGGTCTGTTAGCCAGGTGAAGAGAGACGTTAACTAAAAACCTGTGCGCTCAGGACATCTCTGACTGAGAAGGTCAACCTGGGCTGTTCTTGTGAGAATTGCAGTAATGAAGTTGGAAACTGTTTTATTGGCTTTCGTACCGCACAAACCTTTTTGTAGTTCCTAACACTAGTGGTTGAAGTTCACTTTTTGGCATGTTCACACCACAGGAACTAGGAACAATTTTCATTCTATGAACACATTTTAGAGTGTATGCTGACTGGCTGAAAGCCGACTGTCCAAATGCTGACCATGGAACAGTATTTTAAAATGTTACAAGACAGAAACATATGCAAATAAAATATACAGAGCTAATGTTAACAGCATTTACTGGTTTTCTTTGTCTGTGGTGTCTACCTCAATGATATATAGCACTGCAAGTTGTTTTAAGAGATATCAAACCCTCCTTTTCACTCTTTTAGTCACAACTTAATCATCTAAATTCCATGTCTGTCATCATGAAACCCACGACAGAAAATAAAACCACTGCTTCGATCCCAGTGTCCTCCAGTTGTTTATGTATTATCGGCAGACTTACTTCAGAATTCCTACTATTGGTGCAAAAGCATCCATGAAAATGACCCTAGGGGGGATTTAGTTCTCAGGGGACCTGGTTCTTGGTTTCTAACACTTAGTTCCTATAACTATACCTGGTGCAAAAGTGGCTTTTGAAATTCTTTTTTGAAATGAATAGGTTTTGCTTTAAATGGTGCTGGACTTGGTTTATTATTGAAATTGTCTACACTTACCCTAATACCACCAATTGCTTTCTGTCTAACAGTGATCGTGTGTGGAGCTCTGGAGTGTTTTCTGCTTATTGTGTTATCGCACGATCTGATTATAATTTGACTTATAGGAAAGCTACTTGGTAGTGTTAGGTTATTGTGTTGACACAGTTTCTCTCTTTAGGAAAGATTATACTTTGCTCACTGATGAGGGCAGAACTTTGCCATTGGCAAAAAGGTTTTTTTTTCTGCTCGTATCAAATTAATTCACAAGAACATTAACTTTGTTTTTTGGCTGTGATCTCTTGCTTCTCACGAGCAGGGTTTTCTTTGTCAGGTTAATTTTATAGTAATGGGGAGTAATTTGTATTAATCATTTACAAGGCCTCTATGTTTCTAATTGCTTCCTGAATGTATCAGGTTGAAAAGGATAATAAAGTTGGCAAATAATGTTGTCGTGCATTGGATTATCATCAAACATTTAATTTTTGTTCTGGATGTTTTCAGTATTCGCATCTGTTGTTATGGTCTCCGATATTATATGTTCGGCCAGAATACAGTCCATTATTCTTACTGTTGTTAAGAATTGACTTCATGCATCCTGTGATTGTCAGAATATCTGTTGTTAGATCCCAGATGTTGTTCAGTTGTGTAAATACTAATAGTTAGGCAATCTCTCTTTCTTTTTGGTCTCGTGCACTATCCTAGTTCCTGCCCTTATTTCAGTATATAAATCTCTGGTTGTCAGGAAGAATCTAATCTTGTATGTAATGTTGTAAATATGTCTGATTCATGAATCTTTCACAGAGGCAGTTGTCAGAATTTGTAAGGTGCCAAACATCTCAACCTCATGAGAATTTTGTCTTAAAGCCTTTACAACACCAAATAATTTCCTTTTGCTTATATTAGGCAAATACAGGATTCAGTTTTTTTTTACAGTTTTTTCTTATGCTGCTTACAGAGTTGAATGTCCACAGTACTGAATGCTGTGATCCTCTAAATGATTTATGTGTTTGTTCTTAAATGAATCATATAGATCTTTATGCAGCTGTCCTACCTACCGCAGATGTTCATCTACTAAACAGGTGGACACATCTTTTTATATGCACACATACTGTATGAAAACAAACACAATGAGCTCTCACCTTGTATATTTTGAGTTTTGCAGCTATGCAATTAAAAACAAACCAAATTGTAAGATTGATAGTACAAACTGCAACAATAAGTTCATGTTCAGAAGACTAAGTAATGTGTGTATTTTCTGCACAAGTGTGTGTGTGTGTTATATAAAGATGGAGAGAGAGAGCATGAATACAGATTTTGTAAGACCCCATCTGGAGTCCAGGATAACTTCCCTTTTGTAAGGCCTCCTGACAGCAGCGCTGTTGCAAAAATATGTTGATGCCTCAGCTATCTAGTTGGAACTTGTTATGTGGTAAAAAGTATTTTTTAGAGATCACTGGACCTCCACTAACCCCCCCCCCACACACACACACACACTCTCTGATGTCATCATTGCATTGGTCGGTCTGCTTTTGATATTCTTTTGATACTTTATGCATGAATATTATTTCATTGATCTAAACCCCTCAGTTGAAGGAGTCAATTTTACAACCCAGCATCTCTCTAGAGACCAATAGCCCCTTGATAGGTGCAAACCCAGTTCCTCATCTGGGGCCGCTGAGGAATGAAATCAGTTATGTGCATATAGAAGAAAACACACTTTGCAAATACAGTCAGAGTTCTCATGCGTGTCTTTGAGGACATAATGAATGGCGTTGTTTAGAAAGATAAACATACCTCTAAAACTTCATTATGTGGCCTCATTCATGTTTTGCTGGGTGTCATGGGCCCAAATAAATCAGACAGAAAAAAACACAAATCTTTTTATGGTGCATTCAGTATTTGTTGTTGAATTATAAAGGCTGTCATTTCTCAGCAGGGTGTCTGAATGAGACAGGAAGATCAGATATCTGTCTTGGATTTAGCAGAACTCATCCCAGATCTAGTTTGCATATGGTCAGACATATTTTCCAGGGCCGTGGATGTATTTGTGTGTGCGCATAAGAAATATAGCTAAAGAGAAAAGAACAGAGATAGAAGTTACTCCAAAGCAAACGTTGTTGTGGCCTAAAGCAAATTTCCTGTGTATATCCACTTTATTGAAAACATCACACTATTTATGTCATCATTTTCTCCACCAGACATGATGGTGCATCTTAATGTGTCCTGGAAGCATGTGTGAGTAATGATACATGTCAGTCTTCAGTTTAGCTCTCCATAGTGTTGAATTAAAGGAAAACCTTCTCAAATAAATTTTGCATTGATATTGTGCTGTCCAGGGAAATTAATGTGTTTGGCTTTGCCATAAATTACACAGAATTAACAAAATCATTTGAATTACTTTATGAACCTTATTAGTCTGCCACTCTGCAGTTGTCCTGAACTTCCCTTTGAAAAGTCGTCTTCAGTCCAGATCCAGTGTAGGGTTCATACTGGAACATCAGTCTCAAAATGATTTTTAAGTATAGATCTGCAGCGCCAGGAAACATGCCAACACTACATGCCTTGTTTAACCCAGTAACACACACAGATCAGATTTTTCACTAATACTATAATGATGAGCTTCGAATGTGATCTGTGCTCAATGGGGCCAAAGGAAACATACTGCGGTACACCAAGCACAGAAGGAGAGAATTAAAGCACTTTTATTGAAAGTGGCTGTCTTACTGCTGACTAATAGACGAATGCTCTTACTTAGGGTTTGCTGTGACTCTGATGGCTAAAGAAATTGAACATAATATTCTTAAAAGAGCCAAAAACAGATGAATCACTGTATCTTATTAAAATCCTAGGGGTGTAAAAGATATGCATGGGTTTTAGGCTTCAGATATTACTACAGTAAAATCAAACATTAAAATACTTGGTGTTTGGCCAGATAATAACTTTGGATGAGGAACTTATGGTTGTACAGTCTTGGAAAGTGAATTCCTAAGTGCAGATTGATGCCTTTTGAGCTTCTGTACTGCAGTCTCTGAGAGTGTTTACACAGGGCTTGCTCTTGTCTTACAGTAAGCTAGAAGAACAGAAGGTGTTTATAGGCACATTAACGCTGTTGCTAATGAACACACTCAATACACTTGAGAGGCTTGAGATTCAATACACTTGAGATGGAGCAGTGGCTCCATAGACCAACAATTTAAAACATTGCATCTGGAAGACAAGGGCATGTCCTGTTTGGACAGCTCCTGTTTCAGTTTGTTTATTTTATTGCCACTTTATTTACACATGTAGTAAAGAAAAGACAGGGAGTTAATGGTGCAAGCCAGACTTGAACTCCCATCATCCACATGAGCACCATGGAACATGTATTAAAGTATATGCAGGAACTGCTAGGCCATGGCTTTGAAATCTACTTTAATTTTCTCTATGAGTTAACGTGTTGCTTGAAATATTTTCTTTAAATCATTAATGTCATCTTTTAAATGTCATCTTCATTTTAAGATTTATATTATTGTCAGATATAAACCCCCTTTATAGCTGCTTAACTCTAACAATGTTTCATTCCTAATGGAAAGGGGAGAATTATTGAGCTGTCAGTTGGAATTATTCTCTTACTTATGAGAACTTTAAAAAGGTTCGATTTTTTTGACCTCTTGAGGACTGTCTTTCAAAACACAAAACATATGTACACATCACAGCAAATATTTATGCATGCACGTTCATTTCCCTGCATGCATCAAATGCACAACAAGCCATGTACTTTAATCCTCTTCTATATATATATCTACATGTCTCCACTTGAAACAATCCACAAAAGAAAGAGGATTTACATTATATGTATCGTCTAGTGTCTGTGTTGTCTAAGGGTGGTGGGGGCAGGAAAGCAGAAGACCACAAAAACTGGATATCCAGCTTTCATTTCTCTCCATCTGTCTTCACTGGCTCATTCTTTACCATCTTCACTCTTCTAAACAATGACACCCTCCTGCTGAGATCTCCTCCAGGCAGCTTTCATATCTGAGTTAGCCGTGTCTGTTCAGCTGGGTGACAGAAATCTCCCAGACTTTGGAGCCATGCAATAGGAGTGCTGTTTACACCCTGTGAAAACATTAGGTTGCCACATCTGGAGCCATATGGAACCCCCCAACCTGGAGATCTCCTGTGCTCTGTCTGCTCACGCGTAGATGCAAACAGCGTCTATCTTCTCTAGAGGTCAGAAAGCAGACCTTCTATATGAGAGGAGGCCTGTGGTCATTGTGTCTTTCTCTGTCTATTCCCTGTGCAGGGCTGCAGGAGAGAAGCTTTCGGCTGGTGGCCAGAATAATGAACAGAGGGAATGTTTTCACAACTGGTGTGCATTTTACCTTCACTAGACCTTTTCTCATATACAATAGCATTATTTTCATGATAACAAACCACCTCAATGGAATTTGTCAACAGAAACGCTGTCCCTGCATTTCCTTTGGCTCTTCTTGTTTATATAGCCTTTAAAGTTGGTTTTTATAAACAATGCAGCCTTTACGGTTACATATAGATCTGTAAGATAATATACATATATGATATCATGTTCAATGTCTTTACTGCTGAGGGGGTCTAAATTGTCAAGAAAAACCAGAGAACTGTGGGAGATTTACAGGCACTGTAACACAGTGAGTTACTCATTAGTCTGGCAGAGGCCAGATGTAAATATATAATTTCATATATGAACTCATTAGATAATGCCTCCTGAATGAGAACATTTGGCTAAGCTTGGCTCATTCATCATAGGTGTGTTTTTATGGTATGAAGCATGAAGTATGAAACAAGTTTGTGTTCTCCTTTACCAAAGAACTGTCATTCATAATAACATACTGAAAAATATGATCCTCTGTCTTACTGATGGAAAATGTGAGAGAGATCATTGTTTTCTCCACCATCTAAATCCTTCCCATTTCATTTGACAGCTTGTTTTGACTTCTACAATCACTGAGCCAAAAAATTTAAATGGTCGATTCATTCTTGTCTTACGCAAATTACTTTGGACCTGAATAACTTATGAAATGTCATTTGTTGTTGACAAAGCCTTTGATTTTGCCTTTGATCTGTGAACAAGCTATACAGTACAGGCAGATGGTAGACTGTATTGAAACATGACCATGATAAACATGCTGATTTGTTTTCTCCTTAATTAATAAACCCAACAGCTGCAGTATGTATCCATCTGCTAACCTGTAAAGAGTTATGAAATATGCCTTTAATACACAAGATCTCAAAGGAAAACAGTGCTGCCATGGATTGTTTTAAAAGAGGAATATTTAATACAATTTTTGAAAGAGCCAGGTTATGAATTTCTCGGAAGTATAATTATCTCATTCAGATTAAATCTAAGTAAGCACAATCAATTCAATATGCATAGCATGTTCAAAAACAAACTTTTATCTTAGCAGATCTGTCCAAAGCAGCCCGTGAATTTAAGTGTTAGATTGACTCTTATCCAAATACATAAGTTTAGCTGTTGATCTCTGCCTTAATTTTCTTATACTGTAGCTCTCTTGGTAATAGTTGGGAATGGTGTTTTCACCCCATCAGAGGCAGAGCTTTATGATCACTAAATATAGAGCGTTTACTGTAAGCTCAGAGCAGCTCATACCTTCCTGCATAACCTCCGCAGGGGCCCTTTGAAGTGAAACACTGGGGTGTCAAAATCAAATCCAATGCTATAAAGCTTCATTTGAATCAAATCAAGGCCCAAATCAGTTATTATGGCTAAACATAACGTGTTCTGTAATACAGATAACATTTGGCAACCATAGTCAATAGACTCTGTGCCAGAAAACAGATTAGCTTAGTGTAGTGTGTGCATACTCTCGCTATAAGGTTACACTACAAGTAAAGCCATAGTTGAAAATAATGAAATAAATAGTTGAATTTGTTTTGTGGAAAAAGTCCTGACTCTTAATCAAGCATTATATTCTGTGAGTAGAAAAATAAGTGTGTTGTTCAGAACGGGGGCTTGTGTATTCCAGTCTGTCATTGGAATTTACTAGCAAAGCGTGACTCAATAGATCAGTTAGTGAGGCCGCGTGCCGCTCACCTCTCGTAGCCCATACGCTAACGATTACGATAAGATTATAGCAGCTCGGACTCTTTCCAACCACATCAGTTATTTGAAAGAATGGGCAGAGAATATAGGGTGCCATTATTCAAAGCCAGTGAAGGGAGAGAGCAGCCTGTGCTTTTCAGTAGTTGGATATTCTTGCCTGCAATCGCTCTTGTTTCTGCGTTTAAGTAAGACAGCTATCGTGAGACAGCTCTGAAGGATGATGTTGCTGTTTTAGTTGATTCTCAGCCAGTGTTTTCATGATTCGCTGCTTCAAAGGGAATGAAGTGATTTTTCAGAGGCCAGATTGATAAGGACGAAGTCTCGTTTAGGCATTAGATACATCAGCTGGTGAAGGCTGTGGATGTGATAGATCTTTCAAAATTACATTGTTGGTGTTTGTACCCAGCAATTTTGGTGTACAAAACTGTAAAAATCTAGCTTGAGCCTAAATGTGTTTGATTGCATTAACTCAGATCCACCTGTGGGTTTTTTAAAAGCATTTGTCTATCCCTTCTTGGGCTGTTTTCTGCACACTATAAATGCTTGACTGATTCATTGTTTCAGCCCTTTAACCATATGTAAGTGGCTGAAAAGCATATATGGATCACATTAAATCAAAATCAAGACCATGGCTGTTTTTTACAATGGTTTTCCCCTATAGCTTTATGTGCTTTATGTGAATGCCTTGATATGCATTTAAAACTGCCATAAATAACAGTCTAAGCAGAGATTTGATTTAGTGTTTTTGTAGACAGTAGGAGAATGAGAAGGCCAAGACAGCTATGTGCACTAAAGTCCTTCCAAACAGGGTTAGAAATTAATATTGTACTAAAAATAAACATTAAAAAAAAACAAATGTTTTTAATTAATTTGTTATATTAATAGTAAATCATGGAGAGTGTATCTTTTAAGTAGTTTTTCATAACCAATGCTTTTATGATGTAAGCCTTTTGAAGTGTGCTATTAGAGATATAACAGCCATTCCATATACACAGAGACCTTTTACAAAAGATACATACAAATCTATACTTAAGATGCCCTGAACATTTGCTATACCTGATACATTTGCATACATTTAAAGTCTTCTACATTTTGCTGATAGCAGTCTTTCCAGACTATGAACTTTAAAAAGCTTTGAAAAATACATGTGATGAAAGATGATCTTGGACTTTTTTTAGAACACCAAGGCTAAACTAAGAATTTGTATGTATACTGTACAAAGTATACAAGTTTCCTGCATGGATGGAATACCCACAGAGAACAACAGAGCTTAAAGTATAGAATACTGTATGCTATCTCACAGATGATTTAAACATCTGATGATCGCGACTGTTATTTGAATAACAGTGCAACCAGGAAAATTAGTTCAATATTATCTGCACAAAACTCCATAGCAAAAGAGAAAAAAACAAACCCTGTTTTAGTGATTTAAACTATTGGTCATTGTTGGCGACAGCCTCTGCAGACAGAGCCTTGATGTTTAGACGTCGTCTTTATCTCAGTCTGGTCTGAATTTGATCCTGGGTGGGTGGGTAACGAGGGGGCAATTAACTGCTTTTTCTTCCTTCTTTCACACCCTTTCTGCCAAATGAGCCTGTTTTGTGGTGTTAAAAATTAACGTCTTAACATATAACACCTGTTCAATCAATGCCTATGGAATTTAAAATAAAAGACCCCATTAATTACACACTCCTAATACAACACTGATGGAGGGCCAGAGCTCTTATCCAATCAACTGACAGTATTGGCAATCAGAGTGTTAAGGAATTCATTAACGCCAAGTCTTTTTGGAAGCTAGGTGTAAACGTTATCAAGCAGTTGCGTCTTTTTAAGTACACTTGTGTTGGTCTGAAGACATTTACAAAGGAAATGTTTTCCATGAACATGCCGGATTTCATTAACTTTGCCCGTTTAAAATTACTGGTTGTCAACTTGGCATGTGAATAACCCAATTTATTTTTGTGTGTATGTGTGTGTGAGATCCTCAGTCTCATACTAGCTTTGGTAATGTAAAGCCTTGTTTTTAATACCAATAAAGCTATCTGAATCTTGAATCTCCTCCAACACTGAGGATCTGATTCAGGTCCATTGTTAATATTTAATGTTTACAGAACTGTATGTAATTTAAAATATATTTTATATATAATAAATGTAGCTCCGCACGCTCAAACACTAAATTACACAGCTCAAAATGAAAATGGATAACTGTAGATGAACAGGAGAGTTTGTTGTCCATCTCTGAGTATTGCTAAGTGCTGCCAATACCATCAGAAAGGCTTAGCAATTTAGTCTTTTCTGTCAGCCCTCAGGTTTTTCACTAAAATCTTTGTTTTTAGCAAATATGGGTTTTAACTGATCATGTTAACTGATCACCGGGTCCACAATAAATATGTGGGCTGTTTAGCGCAGGCCCATATCCAGCCTAGTGGAAGGGGGGCTCTTTTTTCAAAAATTGGACTTTTGCAGTTTTTCTCCTCATTTTGAATTTAAATATTAGGTTCAAATACTTATTTTCTTTGGCTTTAAATACATTAATTTGTGCTGAATTAGCTTGTTTGCTGGTATCATAATGAGCATGTTTCTGATCAAGATCATGTGACACCTTTTTCAGTCCAACCACACACAGTTCAAAGTTTAAAGACCACACTAACAACAGGATACATTTAAGGATCTTTACTGGAATATTATTAAACCACAAGTTCAACTCCTCTCATCATAATCATCCCCTTGTCTCTTTGACAATGCCTCTTTGCTTATGAGTAACGTCAGTTTCTGTGCAGTATGTTGTTATATATCAAGTTTTTAACATTCATGGAAGAGGAATCACAGAAGTGGTGTGTTTAACAAGATTAGGGACAGTGTGGTTTATTTTTATTTGGAGGGAATCAAATTTTTGGCTGTCATTATTTAAACAGACACTATAAAAAAACTGACTTAAATTCTGCACCTTTGACAGTTGGGGGGGGGGGATGGGGGGTATCTACGGGCATGTTCTGTACAAATTTAGGTGGGGGAGGAGGAATTTGCAGAATATTATAGAATTGATTAAAATATTATAAAATGATTTAATTGCAGCTCACAGTTACACCTCAAACTGTAGCTGAAAGCAAAAACATAACATTCATGCAAGCATCGACAGGCATAACAATTCTGTGGAAATCTCTAGAGATTTATGCCAAGTTCTACAGGCACGGATTCAGTGTGGGACTGCTAATCATTCTTAATTGTTTAGATGGGATGTTTAAAATTTAGCTTTGTCTGTTGTCTTAGGCAGCACGTTTTGATTAATGCAGTTTCTATGTTTTGATGTAAACTTGTGATAAGCGTTATAGTGGTTTGAATTAGGAGAACAGGAAAAGAACATTTCCCTTAAAGTGTATTTGGCAAGAATACTTCCAACAGTTAAAGATGCATAAACTTAAAATGCTTATCCCAGTTTTTCTTTGCGATAAATCTCCCACGCCCAACTCATGCCCTGTGTGTGGGGGGGTTGTGAGATATTATATGGGTGTTGGTATAGATTACCACAGATTGTATGGGGGAGTGTGCAAAATGTTTTCCATATGATATCCACATATTCAAAAGCAGACATTATGCCTGTCGATCATTCGGTTCATGAACCTATAGCGTTTTCACACGGAGCGTAATTTCCATTTTTCTGTGAGCCCCTCACATGTTTAACTAGCACCAGATACAGCGTGTTTACCCGATTAACAATATTGTCCTCCAGTTTGGTTGCTAACTTATAAACTTAGTCATGCAATCAAGTTTCATGCAACTAATAAACTTTATAAATGAACCTCATATGCCTCAAAAGGAATACAGCAACTGTTGCAAAAAAATTCCAAGAGTCTGGGATGGAGGAACTTCCTTTATATAAACACTTATGCATTAGAATAATTTAATTTAAGCAAAGGAACAGTCTGTTCAGAATTGTCAGGGGACAGTATGTTTATTACACCCAGTTGTTTGGCAAACCAGAGAAATGCCATACTTCACTCATCACTAACTTGATCAGTTTGATGCATAACATCCCAGTGGAGAGAGTGAAATCATGAGGTTCCAAAAGAGCTCCATGTAGATGACTATCACATTCCCAGCATCACCACACTGTTTTTTTTTTTTTGGATGAAGTATGCACTTGAGCTGAAATGCACTGCTGCTATTGCCATGACAATGACGTGATGGGCTGTTCTATGCTGGGTACTGTATCGTACCTATTATATGGACTTTTCAACACAGTATATTACGATATGTGTGTGTGTGTGTGTGTATACACAATAGTACAGTATATTGAGATAAATGGATAGAAACATGAACGGAAACAGAAACAGTTATAAAAATTGTGTGGAGGGAAACTTTTAGCAGCCTTATCGTCTTGATATTGAATCTTTTTATTCTTTAATCTGACATGCAGCTAAACTTAATGCTGTTACTTCTTAGAAATTAGCATTAGAATGGGAAAAGCCACCGAATATGAACAGGGAATATTTTCATTTTAAATAAATCAAATGAAATTATCCAGCTAATCATTCCAGTCTAGTGGCATCAGTAGCTTAAATAAAGAACTCACATCATCTAGTCCTTTTGCAGTTACTCTAAACGTCTCTTCCTAAAGGTTATTGTGATGGGATTTTTTTGGGAACATCTGCTAAATTCAATATGACTGACCTCTGTTTCTTTTGTCTACTTCTGTTGGTCCACTTTGTGAGAAGCCGTCACGTTTGTTTGGCTGGACTTATGTGATGTCATTCTTGGACGCCATTGTGCTGCAGATGGAAGAAGCTGCAAAGTTTTTTTTTTGTTGTTGTTGGACTTCCTTGTGTCTGTCATGAGGCATCTTATCCCACACTTATCTGGGGGACAGACACTCCTGGGGAAACTTGCACCCAGAGCTATCAGTCCAGCCAGTGGAAAGGGTGGAAAGGGAAATGTTATTTTTCTCACATCTAGGAGGGGATCAGTCATATCTGTGCAATGTAGGACAGTTATATCTGACCCATCTATTCACTTTTAACCATGTATCTTACCTCATGTCCTAATATCTATTATATGTGTCATGAGAAACCTTGAAGACTGGCATATCAAAACAATCATGTGCTCAACTTTTATAAAGTATTACAGTTGTGGTTATTACATTTTCATGCAAGGAAAACATTCATGGAAAATACAGTGTTGGAATGTGCATGTACAGGAGATATTTTATAAATTGTGAAAGCTAAGCACTTGTTGTCAAGTAGTTTAGTAGTTTTTTTAGTAGTGCTTAGTAGGTTTTTTTGTTGTCCTTTGTTTTTTTGTCAATCTGTATTAAAGGTGCACTCATAACTGACAGATAAAAAGAATAATATTTTTAATTGTTGTTTAACAGCATGCATATTCATGTTTATTGTGTTTTATTTTAAATAGTGCAGGTCACATTACGGAGGCTGACATCCAGAGATCACATGACCTGTTGACCTAATCACTCCATTAATGTAGAGAAATGACTAAATGCATGTTTAAGGATTATTACATTTATATCACAGTTATCTAAATATCACCATGTGTTCACAGGTCCTCCAGGAAAACGGGGAAGAAAGGGCAACCCTGGTGAGTTCCTGAGCATGCTGACTGTATATTTCCTTTCTCTGGATCTATTCCATTACTGTACCATACACACACACACACCCACACACACACACGCATTTGTTCAGAGGAAGAGCTGCACACATTGTTTTAAAAGAGACCTGCACCTAAACCTTAAATTACTGCAAAATATATGCTGAGCAAGTTCAGCTGTGTTCCTGTCTAACGCAGAGTCTGTTCTTCAAGAGAAACACTCTGATCATCCTCTCATGTTTTCTAGATCTTTCTTTCTTGTCACGTTTGATTTGTAGTTCTTTGATGAACTTTTGTACAGATGGAAATGTCCTTTCTTATTATGTGGTTTGGAAACGTCTTGTTCTCTTGTTGTCATGGTGACATTTCTATCACGTTCATCAGTGGGGGTCAAAGAGAAAAGCTCTCCTTGTCTTTCACTCACTTTCCCAGCATGCTGTTTGTTTTAGTGGTGATCTCTCCTGATCTCAGAAACCTGAGAGCGGCTCTAAGTTCTAACACCGTGGTAAATCTCCACACTTCTCTAGCAGGCAAAATGACCCTAATTATTATGCAGCTGTCTATACATGCTTATTGTAGAGTTCTTAACCCTGAAAATCTGCCTGTCAGTCATTTTGCAGAACATTTCATTACTTTGTCCAATTGCATTACTGAGTATGTGGATATATTGTGTACAGAAATCTTAAGCACATTTGCATATTAGTCACTTTGTCTTCTGTGGTGATCTACAGTGATTTGCGTGCTACCCAGTGAACTTTACTGTGGCAGGTATGCACTTCTGAGCTGTGCAACATGCTGCACACAAAACTAACCTGATGAATTAGGGATTGGCAAGTTATCTATTCAATAAATAAGTAGGCAACCCTGTCTTAAGTAGCTACATATAAAAAGTAATCCAGGAATATCAGATTTCTGAAGATAATTGCTTCTGAGAGATCTTTGTTCCTACCTAGCATTATGAAATCATCAAATCAGGACATACAATTATTTTGAAAACCAGGTTTACAAAAATGCTTGCAAAATGTTTATGGGCACTTTTGGAACTTTTTATGGAACTTTTCATAGTTGCCCAGATGTGACATAAATGGTCTTTATCTGTAAAGGTTATGTACAGTGTAATGGTTAATTTCAGATTCACTCATGGGTGGGTGCTGGAAAAGGATTTTTTATTTTCCATAGAGCTGCTGGTGGTCCAGCACATTCAGTGGGAGGCTCACTATGTTTCAGTTTTGTGCTGATGAATTAAACTTAAATTCTTCATGTCACGTTGAGCATGTGAAGAGCAGGGCAGGTTTCAGAGCAGATGTGGTGTAGCTACATGACAATGAGAGCATACCTCCTGTACACACACAGATCTTCACAGACACCCTCAGACAGGAGAAGAAATGTGTCTTTGTTCTGTATTTGATGACTTTGGCTGTTGATGAAGATGAGATTTGCTGACAAACTCCAAAACACACAGCCTTACAAAGCACCTCTCCTGCATCCCACGGCCCTGGGCGACCTGAACTGACTCATTGGGAATCTCTCTCTCTCTCTCTCTCTCTCTCTCTCTCTCTCTTCTGTTCAGCATGACAGAGACGAATCAGATCTCCTGCATGGTGGTGTGACTGATCAGAGCTCTTATCACCATGACCATTTGCAGGAGTTATCGCTTGTTTATTTGCCTCTGTGATCTCGTCCAGGGAAGCTCTGCTTGGAGGAACAAGATCCATTCAGTGTCACATTACACTTCTTCTGAGGCAATGACATGAGCAGAGGAACATGACTGTCTAACACATACTCATTGCACTGATCAAGGGCAAAAAAAGCTGTGCAGCACAGGGAATAATAACCCAGATGTCTTCTTATAATGCTGTTGACACTCAATAAAGGTTTACTGCAACAGCATGTCCTCTCCATGAACCTATGCACATTTTTCATTGCAAGGATGATTCAGCTTTGCCATTAACCACATGATTTTGCAAGGCTAAAATGACTTGTCATTAAATCAGAATTGGTCATGGTATACTGCAGACTACTGCATTAAACTTATATTGCAAGAATGCTCTTCTGGACACCAAGATTGTTCCCACACTGCTGGAATGCTTTGGATTTCATTCTTGTCTGAATTCATATCATCATGGCCTTTTAAATGGAAATACATTTGTGTGCATTAGTTTTCAATAAATCAACAGTCTAGAGTCCATTATTTAGCTTACACCACGGCTGCCACGTTTTAAGATATGCCGCTGATTTAACATCTTGCTAACGTCTAAGCCAGTTATATATCTAGCTAGTTATATTGAAAACAGACACAATAATGAAAATAGAAGATGAGGCAATTTTAGACAAGGTGTACAGAGCTATACAAGCAATTTGGCTCAAATGGTGGAATTAGAAATGTAGTTTATATTGAAATCTCTAAATTTTGATTACAGTCTTTTGATTGCAGTGATTTTGGCAAACCTGAGTGAAGTTTGAGACTTTAAGATCTTTCCAAAACTAAAGAGATCAACATGTGACATTACTAGAGCATTCTTATGAGACATAAACCATGAGAAGTACAAGACTTTAGCAAAAGTCTCTGTTGGCTCTCCATGTAATACCACTGCTCTCTAGGAGAAACAGTTGAGATATTAAGATATTTGTTTTCTGATGGGCACTGCTCCTGAGCTTTTCAACCTGTCCACTTTATTTAATCATATTTAAGCTTTTGGCATATCTGACGTTTCTCAAAAGTGGAAACAAAATGAAGTTCTGTTTAGATCTGTGCCAACGCCCTTTGATTAATAAATGCCCTGAACCAGAACCAG
Organism: Chromobotia macracanthus; assembly: GCA_036877525.1. NCBI lineage: Eukaryota > Metazoa > Chordata > Actinopteri > Cypriniformes > Botiidae > Chromobotia > Chromobotia macracanthus. The sequence goes on from JAZGTH010000005.1 coordinate 5,878,285, forward strand.
GTTTCCAGCATGTGCAGATACTTGATGTGCATGTGGATTACAGCATGTGTTGTGTTTGAATGTAAACACTGCCCTCATCCATTCAGAATTCCAGATACACAGCATTCACATGCACATGATTTCACTTTCTCATGATGTATTGTATCATTTATTATTGTATCGTTATGTCCTGCTCAAAGTGTTTCAAGTTATTGTTACAGAACATGTGACTTACATACAATTGTTTGTTTTTCTTTGTGTTTCAGGAATTCCAGTAAGTACCTCTGTTATCGCTGGAGCTTTAATTCAGAACAAATGTGAGTTGGCCTGAAGGTGGTCTGATATAGCGTGGCATGATTCAGGCTGCTTTTACAGTCATGATATTGACATCTAAATGAGGTGAGATAAGAGGGTACAGAAATATTCCAGGAAAGATCTCACTCTATTTTTCATTCTGTTATCCAGCCATTGTACCCTAACAACCTGATGTGGTTTGCAGCTGTGATCAAAATTCAACAGATGATACAAATCTCTGCACGCTCTTTCATACAGAACACACAGTGCGATTTAAACAGTAGTAGATGTGTATGTGTTTATTTATGTATGTATGTTTGCGGCCTGTCACACTAACAACACTACAGCACAACAAACTTTATTGCTGCGGTTGCGTCATATTTCTCATTGTGGGCAGAAAGCCATGGTGAAAAGGAAAAAGTGTGTATAAACGTGCGGTTGCCCCAAACATGATCTGTTCATTTTATAAACTATTATTCACATAAGTTGTATTTATGTTTATGTGAACTCTGTTTAAGTGGAGACTGTGAACATGCAAGATGGAGTATTTTTTTAATGTTGTATCCTTGTACTAAAACCAATTTGGGGTTTTGGTGGGGTTAACAAATGTTTTCTTTTTTTATTAATGCAGATCTAATGGTTCCTGTCAGTGTTTTGGATTGTAACTTTTTCTGTTAAATCCTAACAGGGCACCCCAGGGCGAGATGGTTACCCGGTAATTATATATCCAATAACACACACTGATCAACTGATTGACTTGATTGATAAACTCGCGTAGAGCGCAACAATTAGACAGCGTGAAGTGTCATAGTGCGACACCTTCTGGATATATTAGATATGGCGGCTAATAAAAGTGACAGGCACATGCATGTTTTCTTATGATTTCAGGAGGATGTGTGTGGGGGAAAACATGTTTTTTAGGTTTAAAGGGTAACACGGCCCTTTGTGTTCAACTTGAACATTCTGACCCGAATTATTGCTTTTATACAGCAGCTCTATAAACAGGAAGTCATTTTTTGCTAACTCAGATTTTAGATGTTTTTTTTACTATTTTTGCTTCACTAACAAAAATAGTTTAAAGTAATTAAAAGCAGGATCAGTAATTGTGCATCACAGAGCAGACAATCTGTTTGCAATGATACAGTGAACTGCCTCAGTGCCGTTATACTAAATATCATCTTTTGTAGAATGTTGCTTGTCCAGTCAGATTAGAGAAGGTATAATTTAAATGCCTCTAATCACTTAATAATATCACTTAATAATATCAGATCATCTTATTGCAGTGCAGTTATTACTGAAACCTTACAAAACAGAGCATTATTGATCCTAATGGCTTTGCTTTTAAAAGAGGCATTAGTTTTATGACACCTCCCTGACAGGTCTGTGCGATCCAGATGTGATCAGTTTAATGCGCTGGCAGCCGCTACACTGCATGAAGAACAACTGGGAAATAAAGCTCTGTGTGAAGCTTCTCCAGGCATAACAAGAGAACAGTTCCAAACTGAGTTGTGTGCAGGACTCCACCACATGTGGCCCTTACTTGATTTCTAACTCACAACACAAGTCATCTATTTTTTCTTCCTGTCCCTAAACAGACTGATATGTGCAGCTTGTGCATGCTGTTTTTCACCTGTCCATTTTGAAAAACATTAAATTTGCAAGCATACGCTATGAAAAACAAACTGTTAGCTGTTGCCTGTATATTTCGGGTGTGAAGAAATGCGTTGATCAAAAACACATAGAGCAAAGTATAAGCAGATCTCTCTATTTGTTGCTCTGTATTTAGTTTTTTATGTTGTCTATACAATGTTATTTTAACATATTTTTGCATTTTGATCTACGATGTGCTTGTTTTATATACTATAATATATAGTCATGATCTTTTTCTCTAAATGTTATTCATCAGAAAGCTCACACATTTTTGTTTTAGACTACGTTTTAGACATAGATGTTTGAGGAAAGATGAGCCTTGTCTGTTCTGTAGTTGCATCACTAAATACAGAACTAAGTATCTGTCAAAGTTCGAGCCTAAGTCATATGTGCATAGACTCCTTTCAGCACCTTCCGTCTCATGGACAGCGACCTCCCTGCCCTGTAGTCTAAGCTTACTGGGAAAATATATAGTATATAAAGCTCATTTCCCCAGTGGCACAACATAACAGTCAGTTTATACAATGTCATGTGTCAATCTGCTCTTTTACTCAAAATTCAATGTCATTACTGCCATAATACAATTGTGTCATTTGAATAAAGGCTTGACACTGATTCTCTGTCTTTTTCTCAGGGTCCATTGGGTATGGATGGTAAGCCTGTAAGTATCATGTTTCATCAGATGAGACATTCTGTACCTTCTGTACAGAGAACATCTGATTTAACCTCTGTTAATGCATGTATGCAGTATGTTACTACACACTTTAGGCATCACAGGAAATTGTTTTTGCTCTCGTTACAGGGACCTCCAGGTCCAAAAGGCAGTCAGGTAGGATTTTTCCTTCATGTTCAATCATGTAATTGTGTAATTTTGTCATGCACTCACAAGCCAGTTTGCAATACATCTCAGATTCCTAACACCAGCCAAAATCACAACATCTGGTTCAAACCAGCCTCACCTCTTGAAAGAGGCACTTCATCTATAAGAGCTTGAGGTTTGTGAGGGTGAAAAAAGCAGAAATTGCATCCGTCCAGACCAGATCTCAAGCTCCTCAATCATTCCTCAAGCTATGTTAGGTCTCTGGTCCTCTTCCCATGTCCATGCATGCATGTGTTTACACTGCAGAGGCCATGCAAGGCTTAAATTTTGTCGTGATGTGGGAGAAGGGAAGGATCCCCTTTAAAATGCCATTAAATTGAAGTCCAAGAGTAAACATCAGAGCCATTAATTGCTTAGAACGGACTTTCCAACAGTTTCTGCAGTTACGTCAAAGTTTACAATCACCAGTTTCATCATGCTTAGATGGATGTTCTCCTGCTATCAGTGGAAGGACACTTCAGTCAGTCAAGAGTGTTTACTTGAAGGACTATTGAAGGGCACTTGCATAACGAGAGATGTTGAGAACATCTCAACATAATGTAAATGTTCTCCATCTGTGTATTATGTGTAAGAGGCTGTGAATTATTATAATTATTATATATGAAGTCAGCAAAATCTTCATCAGGATCAATACAAAAAGAATATAAGATCAAATGATTGATCCACTATCATCATTGGCTCCAATAACTAGCCCATATTTTACAGAAGATCCTGACAGCCTGTAAGAATAAAGCTACAGTCATAAAATGACTGGTGGCTAGAGTTGGTCTATAAGGATTAAAAAAAACCCAAAGGTGACTCGAGTGCTGTTTTACTGGACACAGTAAAATCTATGGTTTGATTCTAACTCAACATTATGCACCCTTGGGAGCAGAATCTCATGTTTGGCATTCTTAAAATAATACCACCACCCCACTGCACTGCTTCTCTGTGATATTTACATTCATGGAACAGTGCACAACATGACAGTGCTTGAGAAACTGGAGACAACACTACATCTGAAAGAATGAGATGGAACTGTGATCATCAGAATGTTTTGTTGTTGTGAGGCTTTTAGATTGGTGAGTTTTCCACCTATGCCGGCTGCTGAGCAAACTATAACAGAATTAAACCTTCATTTATATATGTATATTTTTTATATTTATTATTTTAGGAAAAACAAAATCTTTGTTGTCATTGTAAGTGGATTGGAATAACTAAATGCTATATTTGTTTTGTTATATAGCTTTTTATTTCACCTAATAGATGTCAAACATTCAGATTCAAGCAATACAACATCTGCAGTCTTTTTGTGGGGTGTGGGAGGTGACTTTTGCAAGGGAAAAACCTGCACTGACAAGAACAATCTTTAATCTGTCACTTTCTGGATCTTTCCCTTCTTTTCCCAGGGAATGCCAGGACCAAAAGGAGATAAGGTATGGGCCTTCAGAACACATTCCAGCATGATATATACTTATTTATCCAGCCAGTGATTTTGATCACCCGTTTAAACTTTCTGTGCAATACTCAAAGAGATTTCAAGAGTGACATGCACAAGACTATTCACTGCCTACATTAAAGGCTGCTTGTGCATAAGTAACAGCCAAGCTTTGCTTTTTACACAGGGTGACCAAGGAGACATGGGACCCAGGGTGAGTGTCACAAACATCCAGCGCTATACTCAGTATCTGTACAGATACTGCGTTTGCATATGTATATGTCCACTACCAGTCAAATAGTTTGACCAGTTTATGATCATTTGTTTGTTATTTTTGAACATTTTTTAATAATTATAAACTTATAAAGGAGTTCCCATTTATGCTGGGCTCCTATTAGCTGCTTTTGTCATCATTCAGTCCAAGTTGTCCATTTCTAAAACATTTTTAATAAAATTGTAGTTTTTTAATGACAGAAATTAAGTTGGCCTAATTATATTACTGTCTACAAAACTAATTTCAAACATTTAAGAAACACCATCAGACTGAAAGACTTTTTAAGATCATAAGAAACATTTCAGGCAAGTGATCCTACACCTTTGATCGGTAGTGTAGATCAGTAGAAGTTTACTATAGATCCACGGCATTCAATATTCTGATTCCAGTTTCCACATGATCCATCACTGTTCTCTTTATCGATCCTGTCTGTCTTGAGATTTTCCTTATCCAAAAGGAAAAACCATAATCCTTGACAAATCAGGAATCTCTTAGTGAAGATCGTACCACTCTTCCATCTATCTACTCACTATATCTACTCAGGCTATCATTTAAATCATTTGGCTCTTGATGCCTCTCTTCCACTATAGAACAGGACCATTCATCACAATTGAAGACATGTGCTTGGCTGGTTTCCTTCTTTAATGATAAAAATATGTGTTGTAGGCACCAGATTCTTTTTGATTTACACCATCATAGTCTAAATGTACACTCAGGACTCAAATCATTTGTGACATGACCAGTCAAAAGAAAAGGAAAGCAGCTTCTCTCATGGGCCATGTTTCTTTTTTGTGTGGATGAAAAAGCCGAATTTGTGTTTTTTCTAATTCCATATTAGCAGGGAAGCATTAGCCCATACAACCAAAAAATCCCATTAAAATTCTCATGGGACCAGGGCCCCCCTGACCTGGAAGTCGATTAATGCTGTGTTTCCTTCCAGATGTCAGCACTTGGTTTGTAGTGCAGGTGGATAGTTGCCCTTGTGCTTACTTGACTTGTGACTTTTACCCTTAACCCTTTTACCCTTTTACCCCAGACCAGAAACCAAAAGGTCTGTGCCATTAAAGGCAGCCAGCAACATTATGCCAAATCTTACAAAGGCATCTGTGTATTTTTCTAGGATAAGAGTCACTATTTTTAAACCCCATACCTCATCCTTAGGATTTGACCAAACCTCTAATCTTTTGTATTTATTGGTGTCTAACTCATTCCATACCATTTATGTCACAGACATCAGTTCTATCTCAAATTATGTAACTTAAGAAGTGATAATACTATGATTTTTTCCAGCCACACAGGTTTGTTTAAAGACAGCTTTTGAACCCCATCTAAAGACCAGACCAGAATGTCATAGAAACTTAAGGTTCTTTTGACTTGGGCCAATAATCAGAATATGTAACCACCAAGAACACCACTAAAAAGCTATTTATAACACCACACAGAAAACTTATCATCATGGAAACAAGTTTTGCATGGACAAGTTCCTATTTTCTTAAAAGATGTAAGAATCTACATGAAAAACTATTATTGTAATCTACAGCATTTTAGTACATTTTCACTCTAAAATACACACTAAAACATACTGCTCTTTGTATCATCCTTAATCACCATTGTGTGTATCCTAACAGTATCATTTTCCAAGTCATCTCTGTTGCCTCCCTTATTTCATTTACTGCCTCTGTTTACTATTTGACCTACATGACCTCCCAGGGACCACCAGCCCACGCTTCTTCTGCAGGCCTGCTCAGTAATCAGATTCTCACAGTTAAGGTTTGTCCCTCCCTGGCTATCGTCCCTGCATTCCCACATATCCTTATGCTGAGGGAAGATGATTCAGGATAAAACGCTGTCTTTCTTATTGTGACTATTGATATCACTGCCTTTTGTACCTTTCTTTCTTTTTCACTCTGTCCATTAATCTTATTATCTGTGCTTAAATGTCAGATGATCTTATGAGCATGGCTTCTCTCAGCTACAGGTGACCACCACACTTTTCACAGGTGCTTTCTAAAGGTAGAGCAAGATTCATGCATGCCTTTCTCATTTTGTCCCTTGCTAATTCTCTCCATCTCTTTATCCTTCTCTTGTGTGTGTCCTCAGCCTCTAAACTTCTCAATTAGCTCCCCTGGCAGTTTGCAATGTTATGTTGCATGCCTGTTTTGAATTTCAAAAAGAGGGATAATTGCTGTGTTTACTGACATTAAAGATGAAAAACACATTACCCAAACCACTGCAAATAGGCAAGCCAAAATGGCTTTTTGTCTTTTTAGCAGTAAAGTGCCTTGCATTATCTTAATATGATAATAGAGTTTTTGTGAGTAACCACAGCCTTACCATTTCTTTCTGCTCCCTGTGGATTACCCCCTGAAGCTTTTTACACAATTCCTTACGCATATTCCTTATATCTGGGGGCTATGTAGCCAAATCTTGAAACCTCACTTTCACTATAGATGCATGAGATGAAAATGAAATGAAGAAATGAAAATGTAATATGAATTGTATGCAAGTGAAGAAAAGAACATGTCTAGGTAACATAAGACTAAACCGTAAAACTAGAAACTAAAACAAACAGAGATAAGAAGCAAAAATGAAGCATCTATTTTACTTTCCACCAGAAAATATTCAGAGTCTTGTTCTTCATGGTCTCTCTCTCTGTTTGTCTTTCTCTTAGGGTGATCAAGGTCAGACTGGGCCTCCAGGTCCTCCAGGACCTCCAGGAACACCTGGTCCCAGAGGGCCTCCGGGAAACATAGGAAGAGATGGGCTCCAGGGCCACCCAGGAGAGCCAGTAAGACACTTGCTTTCTAGCTCACATGGTCTCTTCCGCCTCTCCATCAGCTGTGTATGTACTGAGCTCACTCACTCTACAGCTGTTGTGAGTCATGTATAAGTCACCCCGTGTGAAGAATCCCTACTTAGAAGACCAGATGCTGCTTCTCACTGTGACAATCTACACAGAGCTGAACCCTGAGCTCAGTGCTGGGTTCAGGCAAGCCATTTGAATTTAGATATAGCTTGTGTCCATCTCCAGTTCAAGACCATGGGATTTTCAATCATGGCTTTTTGAAGTGGCATTGCTCAAATGGTTTGGAATAAGTTTAACTTGGGGTTTAGGGTGTTGTTTAAATTCCTACCATAAGTATGAGCAATAGTACTAGTGATGCTTGCCTTGGAAATAACAGTCACTGCCAACAGTTATTTTACTTTGACCTTCCATTAGGACTTCATAAGCCACAGTCCCAACATGCTGTTCTCAGTAATGCATTGGAGTTATGTAACAGTCTGAAGTGGAATACTAAGTGAATGAATACACAACTCCGGAGTATATAACTCATTTTAGGCATTTACTAGAAATGCATAACTAATCAAAGCTTTTGGCCATTTTATTCCAACATATGTTCTGCACTTTAACCGTTTACTTTCAACCCATCATCTAAACCAAACAAAGAATTGTACAGTGATGAAGGGCAAAACAGACAGAGATTTTCCCATTTTGTGCCTCATATTGGGAGCAGATGTTCTGGGGTCAGTAAGCTCAAAGGCCATTTCCTGTTGTTGTATCTCAAATTGTTTATATTTGTCTAAGTGAAACCACCTCATTAGCTTCCAAAGGCCTGACGCCATGCCATGTCTTTGTCGTTCTCATAAGTGCTGCAAAACGACAAACATACATTGCACAGAGACACATTTTAACACAGTAGTTGGTGTCTGCAGGAGAAAAGGCTGTCATCCATTTTATATTGTCACTACAAGTCACAGAGAAGGTCTGTTAGATGTGTCAGACGTTTTACATTTGATTTGAGTTTTGGTTACAGCAATAATTACATAAATCGTACACGGTGACTTACAAGTTCATTTGATTTCAACTGTGTGTTTGTGTAGTATAATTTGTAATGCCAAATCCACAGTTAGCTTGGAAGCATGCAGGATGTGTGCCAAAACTCTCTGAAATAGATTTTAAATGGCCATTGTGTGGTTGTTTACTTTAATGATGTTTTGATGTGTTCCAAGGTTGAGCTCATTAGCTACATAACCCAGCCTGTGTTTAGAAATAGAACCTGCTTCAATCAGACCTCCATGGTAAAATGAATGCAGAGCTGCCATCTGTATCTGTGCACACTTGAATCACTTTCACTGTTTGCTGCAATTAATGGTTTGATTTTGAGCTAGATGGAAGTTGTAAGTTGTAATATGTTGTACATCATAGACCAACCAGACTGACATCTAGTGGACAGTCAAGAGAGCAGATCTATGCCAGTTTCTTCAAGTATGTTTCTTTTTGTTTATTTTCTTAATTTTAGGGTCCTCCTGGAAAAGATGGAAATGAGGTAGAATATTATACATTTGTTTTTATTTTGAACTTTTTTATAAACTCATTTCTCAAACTTGGCAGAATTCAGAGTACTAAGGCTTTTGTTAAAATGACATGTAATATCATAAACAATAACTTATATAATGTTCTTTTTGCCACAGGGACCAAGAGGGCCACCTGGTATGCAGGTAGTAGAGCTTGTTGTTGCATGATATAATTGTAAATATATCATTTAAAAAAATGATAATTGTTGTTTCATTGGTGTGGAAAATCACACATTCTCCAAATGTTTCATTAAGGGTCGTGATGGCATACCTGGACCACAGGGCCCACCAGGACTAAAGGTTTGATTAATACTCATTTAGATATTCACACCCGTCATGATTTTGTGTTTTGCCTCTTTTACACACACTTACTTTTTACATACAGGGGGATCAGGGTGTGCCAGGTTCTGAGGGGAAGAAAGGAACTGATGGATCTCCTGGCAAGGTAAATCTACTGGTAACTGTAATAAAAATAAGTATTTAAAATGTTCAGTAAGCCTTGTGTTCAGGCCAATTTGCTGATGCTACAAAATAACCTTTATCTGTAGGGTGACAAGGGAGATGTTGGGGATCCAGGACCCCAGGTGAGTATATCAGTCTGTCATTGACTAATTACATAAACCTGTTATTTTTGAACATCACACATACTTGACTCCTATGAGCACCCAGTCTCCATTTCTTCAGGGTTTACCTGGAGAGAAAGGGGCTATTGGTTTCCTTGACAATGCTGATCTGGATATAAGACTTCAAGCTTTGCAGGTAAGTATTTGTGAGGGAAGAGTCCAATTGTGTGTGGTGTCTGTTTGGGACTTCTCTGATATCTACAATTATTAAATGATTTGTGTTGATCTTTTCCTTGTACCAACAGCTGCCTCCTGGCCCTCCCGGACCTCCTGGAGAGCAAGGTCCAAAAGTAAGTAATACATCTCATTTAATTATTAAACATTTGAGTAAAAGCTGAAAGCTACAGCTTTGTCACACAGCATTTTCCATAGGAAATCAAAAAATCAGATATATCTAAAATGTGTCTTTGTGACAGGGAGAGATGGGCTTACATGGAGAACCAGGCCCCGAGGGAAAACAGGTTGGTTTATACATAGTCTGGTTACATGTACAGTGTATGTACAGGACTTATAGGAATGCCCATAGGAGTGCCCTTATACTGTATATAACAGAAAGATCCACAAGTGTCTGGCCTAATATAGTATGATATTTCTCACTCAGGGCCAGAAGGGAGAGAGGGGTTATGCAGGAGAGTCTGGAGCAGCAGGGGCAAAAGGAGAGAAGGGGGATATTGGGCTCACAGGGCCTCCAGTGAGTATTAACAGCATATAACCTAGGATTCCTTGCAGGATTGTTATAAATGTTGTCACACCATTTTAGGGGGCAGTTGGGCAGAAGGGAAATAAAGGAGATTCCAGGCTTGAGGATAATCTGGTGAGTTTAACACAAAGTTCAAATTATCAAATGAAAAGAACTTACATTTCCTAGTCATGTGACCATGCAGTAATCTTGCGTATGTGTAACTTGAATTTATATCTTTTATAGTCCCAAATTATCTCTTTACCTGGCCCACCAGGGCCTCCTGGACCACCTGGGCCTGTGGTAAGCAATACATTGTAATATCTCTTAACTTTTCTTTCAACTGGTCTTTTTTTTTTTTTTTTTTAAGAAAGCTAAGCAAGCTAAATAATTTCTTTCCCAATTCATTTCTTGAAGGGATATCATGGATTGCCTGGACCCAAGGTGAGTCTGTGGAAGCCCTGAAACTGAACTACTTGAACCTTTCATTGTCATGGAAGATCAAATATTAAATAGATGTGTAACGTCATACAGGGAGAGCCTGGTGAGGCAGTTAAAGGAGAAAAGGGAGATATTGGAGAGAGAGGTCCACCTGGGCTGCGGGTAAGTTTCATGCTATCTGAACACTGCTGCATTACTTAGAAACCTCATCAAGTTGACATGGCCTTCATGTCCTTGTCATACAAGAGATACACAAAAGTGCTGGATTTGATGCCTGGATTGATATCATTCTGCTTGCTGTGGTAGGGTCTTCAAGGTTTTCCAGGGTCTAATGGGTTGGTAGGTCTGCCCGGTGCAAAAGGTGAAAAGGTCAGGGTTTCATACATCTTATTTCATTAAAATATCTTAAAACAGAAAAGTACAAAACTTAAATCTTTAAATATCCTGTTACTGTAATTAAACAAACAAGACTGTTTGTTCTCTTTTGGTTTGTATATTTATAGGGAAAACAAGGTGAACCAGGACTAGACGTAAGTCTTGCCATTGACTACATTTGAAAGGGCCGTTCACCCTAAAATTTAATTCCATCATCATTTTTTCAACCATATTCTGTACCAAATCCAAATGTCGGCTCATACCAAACATGTCACTGTTATTTCAGGGTTTTCCAGGGCTTCAGGGAGAAAAGGGGGACAGAGGAGACAAAGGGGAAAAGGTTAAAAAAAACATTGCAAATAAATTTTAACTTATTTGTACTGAAAGCTTAAAGCTAGACTTTAATAATAACAATACTTCACTTCTTGCACTATACCCCCTCCAAGCCCATCTTTAGCTCTCTCTCTCTCTCTCTGCAGGGTGAGAGAGGCTTAATAGGAAAGAAAGGTCTAAAAGGACATAAGGGAGAGCAAGGACCTCCAGGGCTTGATCAGCCTTGTCCTGTGGTACGTTAGACAACCATATTTTCTGCACTTTTTTCTGCACATTTTATTTGGAAAATGTAAGTGCACCCTTTAACCAATAATTAGTGTCGTAAAATGGTGGTATCTTCTCAGGAAATTGAATCAACACCACAACCCATGCATTGTTGCTTAAAATGCTGAAATGTGTTTTGCAAATGCATTTCTATATACTGTATACAATGCAGTGGTGATGAACTTCAATGAGAACCAATGGGTGTAGAGAGCTTGTTGGGGAGGCAAGGGCCCCTGACGCACCCCTGCCCTTTGGTACAGTATCTTTACCTATTGCGTGTGTGCCCACACTGTTTGATGTTTCCATCCTGGTGCTATGGGTTCCCCTGTGCCCAACTATGACATCTGACTCAAGTCGGGCTCACACTGTGTGATTTTTAATAGTCCTTTGTGATTGTTGTTTGTCACACTATACGAACATGATCCCCGTGTCACACTGTAGGATCTCAGTTGTCATAATGTCAGACTGTACAACAGTCAAGACATAACAGAAACAGATGTACACAAGAAGATTTGTCCAGAGTTTAACGTCATCAATCCATAACCCACATTCTCTCACTAAAATGGTAGCTGGCAAACAAAAGCAATATGTAGCGTTAGTTTTGTTGTTGTTCTTGTTGTACTGTTCACCTGACTCGTTTCGACATTTTCACTGAGGTGGTTTGAAGTTGTTGTGCTAATTGCGTCATCAGGTTCAGCGCTCTTATTGATTTTTTGTTTGACGGTTGTTGTAGGAGCAGTCTCACTGCAGGAAAGTGTCTGAAGTCTTCTGAAATTGCCAGAATTTAATCAGAGGAAAAACATTATCACAACGGCCATTAATCGGCTGTCGGTGAACATGTCAAACCAGCAATCAAAGATAACAGATTTTAGCGTAGGATTATAGGAATCTTTTAGGATTTCCAAAATGTATCTCAGACAACCAAATTGAGGCCAAAATCGCAGTGTGAGCCTAGCTTCAGACGGCTTGGCATAGATCAGTGCTTCTGAGAACCCCATTACAAACTTTCACATAACCTTCAAGAATTTTTACAGGTTATGCTTCATATACTGAATTCTAACTAGGAACATGCAAAACATTCTTATATATTTTTAAAATGACTAATGCAAAACATTTTTGACAGATTTTTAATCCGACTAGCAGGTGTATTTTCTGAAAGATTGTGTATAATTTGGTGAATTTAGGGTCATGTTTACCACATGGTCATAAATGCAGGACACAGGCCCTCAATAAAGTGACAGATATTAAATATTAACAGTAGTGGTTGTAAAAAATTAAAAGCAACAGTTATATTAGTACTATATACATAGTTACTAAAACACTAAATAAAATAACTTAAAAGATGTAAAAGATTACCTCTTTTATCAGCTAGTTGGTTGTTAAACTCTATCTTGTGAACAGGATAAAAAATAAACAGATAACTCTAGCCGTCTGCGTTTTGTGATTTTTAGCATGATTTCTGTTGTGATTTATGTTAACAGAAGTGTTCCCCTGTGGTTGGTGTATTCCCTTCACTCTCCAGTAATCACTGGTGGCAGATTTGATGTGCAACTCTTCTGCTGCTATCTTGCCCCTATCAGTAGGAGCCATTGAACAAATCATTAAGTTCCTTTTAATTCTCTGTTCACAGGGGCGAGATGGACTGCCCATACCTGGATGTTGGCATAAGGTATTACAATCATAAAATTATATTTATTCTGTGGGAAACTGTAAGTCTTACAGGTTTCCCATCATCCTTGTCAACTGGGAAACATTTGCACTGTGACTGCTTCCTGTGTGTCTCCTAACAGTCTTCTATTGCTCTCTTGCAGTAATGACTAACCTGGAGCATGAAGGTTGTACATATTGATATATATTTTGCAAGTATTTTTTTTTTAAATTCTGTTCTCTAATTTTTTAGTAATCTCTTATTTAATATACTGGGTTTGCATATGGGAGTCCCTGCAAAAAAAAATGTGTGTGTGTCGCTGAATTAACAAACAGGGGCTCAATAACAACGGTAGAAAGTACAAAAGCAATCAAGTGTCGTAGGTGCTGAGACTTATATTAAGAGACTAAACTCAATGCTTGCGGATGCACAGAGAATGCTGCTGCTGCCCAAAAGGAGAGAATGGGCCTTAAACCAAAATAACCCTGATCCTTCTAACAGACTGACCAATGTATCTGCAACTGACGACTTCTTCACTGGCTGTATTACTTTCCTGGGAAACATTTGAAACTACAAACCCCATCCACTCTTCAATAAATGTTTGCTTTAAAAGGAAGAGGCCTCAGGGCAGGGGGGCAAAGCCGATCACCCATCTCAGCCTTAAAAGACACTGAATTGGGGAACATGGAGGGAGTACAGTTTGTCAGGTCTGCTGGATACTCCAAATGAAGGGGCTTGCCTGTACTACAGGGCGGAAACCAATGTGGACATTGCACTGGATTTGTACTGGTGTACATATGGACAAATTTGTACTCAGGAAACTCTTGGGACTAAGTCAGTAGGAAACAGCTTATCTTTTGTTCCATTTATCTAAAAAATACACCAGTGGAGAAGTGAAAATCTGTATAATAACTGATATCATGTAAACTTTTTTTACATCTTGTCTTGGTGTTTATAAGACCCTCACATTGAATAAACAATTTTTATTTTGTGAGGGGCTGGTTACATCTGTATTGAGCATTACATAAAGTTTTTATAAATGAAATGTATAAGTTTTACATTATAATTATTCATTTTTTAGAAAAGGCTAGTAGGGTTGTTGGGTGAACAACAGTGTATGTATTGTGTATTATGTTTAATCATTGTTTTACCCACATTTCTTTGTTTAAATTTGTAGAGATTAACATTTTTAAACATTGCTTTGCACATTTTAGAAGGGAATTATACACTTAGGCCTGAAACACTACAAAAGTATGTGAACTGAAAGTTTGAACTGATTTACCTACACAAACTCAATGCTTGTGTTGTCTTCCTAAATATGTCAGTCTGCAATTTACACAAAAATTCAGTATGTTTTGTAATCTCAGTTTTGCTACATCTATCACTGTCTACAATTATCTGGTTTTAGAAGGTTTTGAAAGGGATAGTTAAAGGGATATTCACCCTGAAATTAAGGTATCTCTAGTGCCCTCTTCAGTACTGAGGTCTTTCACCGTTACAGCAACACTGTGTTTGCATGCTTGTGTAAAAATGTTTCTGGGTTTAGTGTGATAAATGTTTTTCAGAACAGATCTTACACTAATGTGGATAAATGGCAATGCAATAATTTTATCATTCATTATTTTCTATTTTAGTCTTAACACATTTCCAACAAAGAGAAACTGTTAGTTATAAAGAAACAGTTTCTCTTTGAAAGTTGGCACAAACATTCCTTAATATATAAGATACATGGCAAAATAATTTACACTGCCAGCCACTTAAGATCACCCAAAAGAACGATATATATCGTTTCCGTAGTGTAGTGGTTATCACGTTCGCCTCACACGCGAAAGGTCCCCGGTTCGAAACCGGGCGGAAACAACTTTTTTTTTTCTTATTAACATTAAATATCTTTGTTTTGCCCAACCTTTCCATGCATCCCGTGTAAATTTTTTATGTAATTAAAACTATGAATCATGCTATGAAAATATTTTAGTTATTCCCAGGCTCACACTGTGGGGGGGCTCCCCCTTGTCGATAGAAATCACAAAGACACATTTGTCAGATATGGTAACCCATATCCAAAATGTGACCTCTGCATTTAACCCATCACTGGTGAGGAGTGAACACACAAACGCTCACGCACACGCACAGCAGTGGGCAGCAATTGGGGTTTGGGTGCCTTGCTCAGAGGCACTTCAGTTGCTCTTAAGGGGAATAATCATCCAATCTTGTAGTTTCTTCTGCTGAACACAGAAGATATTCCAAAGAATGTAGGTAACCAAACAGTGGCTGGTAGTAACTGCCTTCCATACACGGTTTATCTTCATACCATTTGTCAGTGATTACGGCCAAATGTTTAAAATTGTTTTAAACTCTCCATTAACCATGGTTTCACAGAGCTTATTGCTTTTCAAATGAATATTTTTGAGTTCCACCTTTTTTCAGCGCTCTTAATCTTAACCTTTTTCAAAGCTATTAATTTGTGGTCACATTACATGCTTTTACTACACTTTGATCCATTCACTTCCCATGATACACATGTGAATGCAGCAGACCAGAAGCTCAAGCTTGTGGGAAAAACTTTGTTTGCACAGTTAACCCTTTGAACTTTCATTTACATACAATTATTTTCAACATCTGAGGTAAATTATAAATTAATGTTTTCATTGTGGCTTTATCAATTAAATAAGTGGACGCTAGGGGGTAGCGCCTCAGTTTGAGCCCTGGGAATAACTATAGTATTTTCAAAGCATGTTTTATTAGGTGTTAGTTAAATATAAATTTAATCCATGGGAATGGACCATGGACATTTGTGCTACTACGTTGATTTTTTTGGAATATCTTCTGTGTGACAGAAGACACTCATACAAATTTGGATTAGCACATCCACACCCCACCCCCCCAAACAAGATTTCGCACTGAGATTGGCGTACTTTTAGCTACATATTGTACATTTTTTTAAAAAAAATATATAAATCTTATGTAGTTTGAAGAGACCACTGATGTGACAATCCATCGTTTCCGTAGTGTAGTGGTTATCACGTTCGCCTAACACGCGAAAGGTCCCCGGTTCGAAACCGGGCGGAAACAATATTTTTTATATGGAAAAATAGATTCCATATAAAAATGTGAACAAAGACGAAATGTAAAGGATGTTAACAATGTCAATTGATAAAATCGTATTATTTTTTTTTTTTTACTGACAACAACCGAGCAACTCTTACAAAGACATTTGCAGTCTGCGCGGGGACTTCCAGGACTTTTATAATGAAACCTGCACTGTGGCTGCATTAAAGGAGGTTGAAATCGATTTTCGAATACATGTCGCAGGCTTCACACCACAACTCTATTTAATCCAAATATGCCTGGTTTTAACTACGGGGACGATGAGGTAAATGTTGAGATTTTAAAAAAGTATATATTACATATATTATAATTATATTATAGTATATTAAATATGACTAATATAACCTTAGTATATATGCTCCTTAAAGATTTTCTAACTTAGGGTTCAGTTGCATCTCGGTTAAAAGCTAATAAAGTAGCCGGACCTGTCTTAATTTGATATATTTTATATAGACTGAGCCAATATATATATATAAAAAAATCATAAAAATGTGGTGGAAACCGGCTCTCTGTAATGATAATTTTGTTTAGTTTAGCCGGTTTGGAAAGACTTGTTTGGCTATTAGCTTGAAAGTGTCTGCTGGATCCATTTAGGGAATTCATTGTTGTTTTGTCGCTAACGGACAATAAATAAAGTGTTTAAATGTTTAGTTTTTTTTATAAAACATGACCACCTGTGGCTATGGTGCCATATACGATTGATTTTATAGTTAAATACATAAAGCCTCTGAAACATTAACCATAAAAAACAGCCGCATCGGACTGCGCAAAAGTACACCGCAATGACGCGCTACAACGCTCGTCTTCGTTTCGCTGAAGGACTTAGTTGACTATGCGCGGATTAAATCCAACTTCACTGATCTGTACACAGTCTACAGGACTCTCTAAGAAGCCAGTGTTTCAAGCTTATGTTTTGCACATCATATGAAACGAGGGCCTAATTTGACAACAGGAAGTAGACGTTCAAGTGGGTTTAGGACTCGAGTGGCGCATTAGAAAGATCTCTGCTCGGGGATATGATAACAACTGTAGCCGCACTGAAATGAGTGTCAGAGATAAAGAGGTTCAGATACATTTCAAACCCGGGCACGTTGAGCTGGTTGAGGTAAGGCCGTTTGAGCATTTCTGAGGAAGCACCTTCGGGGCTTACAAGCTAGCGGAACTTTGTTTCTTATATTAAACCTTTCTAATCCAACGATACACCGTTCGTTGTCACACCCGTTTCTAAAATCATTTTAGTAGTTCACTATTATGTCACAGAAGAGCAGAAGTTGTGATTAACGTAGTTCGTCAAAAATTGTATGTGGCCAGCGCTAGAAACTAGAAGGAATATCTCTCCGAGAAATGGGATTTAAACAGTAGGTATTTAATCTTATGTCAAGAGTGCTTTGTGAAGACCAGGTTCGACATTCAGTGGCACTGCAGCTTAATCCTCCTTCGACTGTATTTTAAACTGTCTCTAGATGCTCAGGCCTATATTAAGCAACAAAAGTTGCAGTACAACACTGTGCTTGAGAAGAAATATAAAACGATGCAAAGCCAAATGCTGTACATGCATGTTTATATATTGTTCATGTATGTTTACAGAGCAGATATCATCAATTACATGTATCAAAAGACCGTGGACATTTGTGAAACTATTGTTTTATCCCAATCGCCTGAGGGTGGCGCTTAAGTGGCTCCTAATGAACTCCTGCGCTGCGGTTTCTGCGTCGAGAACTTTCTTGTATGAATTTATTCTGCTGCGTTTTTTAAATAACGTGTAAACAACATGTAATTGGCCAACCTCAACATTTTATTTAAAAAACAAATACGTCCAACGCTATTTTTACGTCAAAGCTATTGGTTGAAAAAATAAAAAAACAGTGCTAAAAATACATCCCAAGCATATATATAAATATAAACTTGACTATGAGCTTGATTTATACGATAATAATAGCATGTAGACTGTGTGCCCTTAATGAAAGGGTTATAAACGACAATATTCTTTTGCGTAGAATATTGTCAACCAACAACCAACCTACCTTACTGCGTAACTTTTTCTTTCTCTGTGGTAAAGAAAGTGTACTCCCGCTTTACCTTCGCATAAATGTGTACGAATAAAACTGTTTTCTCTTCGTTTGTTTCGCTGGTTGTTGAAGAAGTACAAAATATTCCATCACTCCCTATTAAGACTCCACGAGGTGTTTGTGATCTTGTTCACCTGCCAATAATGTTGTAGGGGCGTTGCCGGATGGTGTAACGGGCAGCTCCAATTGGCTTAAAATTGTGTCAATCACAGATGCCAGACGGGAGCATAACTACTGCGCTTTCATTTAGGATGACGTCTATACGCCATACCGGCGTGTGCTTGTGACCGGTGCAACTGGGCTACTTGGCCGTGCAGTTTACAGAGAGTTCAAGAACAATGACTGGGATGCTTTGGGGTGTGGATACAACCGGGCCCGACCTTGTTTCCTGAAGTGTAATCTTCTGGATGAAGATGCAGTGCGAGGGGTTATTCAGGGGTTTCAGGTAATAACTATATTATAAACCAATAAGAGCACCCACCTTGTCACACTGTCTGGGAACAAATTTTTCACCCTTGATCTATCAAAAATGTTCATGTTTCTTTTTTTGTGAAGCCTCATGTCATAGTGCACTGTGCTGCTGAGAGGAGGCCTGATGTGGTGGAGCGTCATACAGAAGCAGCCATGAACCTAAATGTGCATGCATGCTCTACACTGGCCAAAGAAGCAGGTTGGTAAAGCAACAGGTCAGTGTTAGGTAGGGTTAAAACTGTAATATTTCTAACAGTTTTTTTTTTTTACAGGTGGCATCTTTCTCATCTACATCAGCACAGATTATGTTTTTGATGGACGTAATCCTCCCTATGGAGAAAATGATGCCCCCAATCCTTTGAATTTGTATGGGAAGTCAAAACTAGAGGGTGAGAGGGAGATACTCAGACACTGCCCAGGTATTTTTAATCTTTTGTTTGCAACTGAAAGTATCTAAACTTAGTTTTGGCCAGATGTGAGTCTGAGTTGTGGCTTTGTTTTATAAGGGAGAGAGTGTTGGAGTGAGCACAGAGTGTTGGATTGCAGTAGATCCGCCAGTATAATGTAATATAAACACCTTGTCTAGGGGAAATAGACTAACAAGCCCCTTTCCTAGCAGCTAAAAATATGAATGGAACCTAATACCTGGCATGTATAGAAAGAGGTTGTTCACCTGATCAGTGGTGTTCCTTCTGTTGAGTTCATTTTATCTTTGGCCACCAATGATTGCATGAGATTGTAGGAGTAGACTGAATATAATCAGAAGGGCATAACATTTACGATCCCTTCTAAAACATGCTATTATCCGGATTTTCTCTGAGCAGGTGCAGCTGTACTGCGTGTGCCTATTCTTTATGGAGAGGTGGAGAAGGTTGAAGAGAGCGCAGTAACTGTCCTGTTTGACCGTGTTCAGGAGGGAGCTGAGAGCTGCACCATAGACCACTGTCAACAGCGCTTCCCCACCTACACTAATGATGTGGCCCGTGTTTGTCGAAACATGGCTGAGAGAGCCCTTCAGGTGAGGCCCTTTGGTTTATACTACATAATATACTCATAATATAATGTACTATAATAATGTAATGTAATAATAATGTGATTTACTTTGTATCACTTAAACCAGAGTTAGGCTCAGGATCAGTAGGCTCACTGATTCTGCACAGGTTTTTGTGGGGAAGTGCTGCAAAATGTATTAAATTATGGTTAAATGTGTTGATATGGGAGTTGTACTCTCCTACCACCACTCATTTAAGTATTTCAAATCAAATTAGCTACATTGTTTGAGGAATTGTTAAACTTTGTGAATGACAAGTGCTGGGGTGCTTATAAGTCAGCACTTATTTTAGTACAGTGTTTATGTTGCCCTTAGGATCCATCATTGCATGGAATCTTCCATTACTCTGGCAAAGAGCAGATGACCAAATATGAGATGGCCTGTGCTATAGCAGATGCTTTTAACCTGCCTAGCAGTCATCTAATACCAGTGAGTAAAGACAAAGCTGTAGGCTAAAAAGATTTAAAAAGCTTTATCAAATCTTCTGTACTATCTACAGTCAGTTCAGTCTGTACATTTCCTTACCCTTGCATGTAACTGTATATATAACTATATAAACACATATATTTATATAACTATATATGGAATGTGGTCTGTTCGTATAAACAAGCCACAAGATATATTGCCTTCCTAATTCTGTTCTCCAAACTTTGGGTTCATTATTGTGTATATGTTCTAGAACTTTTGTTTTTGAATAATGTTAGACTTAGTATGAGAAAATGTTTTGGAAACAAAGCGTATTTTGTAAAGAGAGAAGCGAATTCCATTCTCCTTAAAGCTGAAGTGTGTCATTTTTCAATGGTAAAAATCTGTTATCCCAGCTTAATATACAGACTTGCAGAGACAACTGTAAGTCATTAGCAGGATGATTTCCATGAAATATGCAACCCCTTTGGCATCAAAACATTGCATTGTTTGTTTTGAGAATCCTGACCAGCTCAACACAGCAAAAATTACTCAACCAATTGTGTGGGTTTTGGGGTGGGACTATCTCTTTTGTCAACCAATCCCAGACAGGGGAAGTGCTTGAAAACAATTATTAGGTGTGTTTAACTTGAAGCATTTCTGTGCAGACCAATCAGCATATGACATCAAAATACATTGATGTCATATGCTGGCTTCTTGAGGCTTCTTATGCTTACAAAACGCTCTTGTGGTTTTTTTTGTGTCGTACGACAATCGGTCTGTGGAGTGCCGATTCATGTTGAACACGCCTGTTATTTTGCAGTTCCATTTGGTTTTGCTAGTGGTGTGGTTGTGGCCTACTGGTAAGTTAGTCGAGCTTGTAATCAGATAATCAGGTAGCAAGTGAAGTGTCCTTAAGCAAGGCACCCGACCCCCGGGTGCGGTAGTATTCTGCCCACTGCTCCGGGTGTGTGTGGTCATGACTTGCAGTGTGTGTTCACTCATCACCAGTGATTGGTTAAATCCAGAGCTCACATTTCGGATATGGGTTACCATATCTGACAAATGTCACTTTCAAATGGTACAAAAATTACACACTTCAGCTTTAACTTTTATTCTTGTCATTTAATATTTTCTGTTCTGTTATTTAAGGTGAATCTTTTTTGTCATTAACCTGTTTATGTGTATAGATGACAGAGCAACCAGCAGGAGCAGGGGCTCAGAGGCCACAAAATGCCCAGTTAGAGTGCTCACGTTTGGAGCTCCTTGGCCTGAGTGTGGAGCCCATTTCTTTCAAAACTGCCATAAGGGACAGTCTCTGGCCCTTCCTGCATGATAAACGATGGAGGCAGACTGTCTTTCACTAAGGCAAAAACTATACCCCACACTCAAAAATGAAAAGGTCCATGATCTTTACAATTAATGTTTTTCAACAACCATGTTTCACAGTTCTGAAATAAAACACAGTTACACTCTTACAGTTACACAGTTAGCATTTTCGCAGAGGTAACAATCATATTTCACACTCCTAAAATAAAATGGGGCCAGTCTTTATTTGTTCAGCAGCTTTGGTTGATGTTGCATTCTTATAGCCAAAAGGTATTTTGCCATTATGTGTTTTTGTGAAAATTGCACTGTGGGCTAAGTCTGTCTTTTCAAGTCACATTATATCTTTTGCTTTCCTTATTACTCTGTTTTATTGCTTAAGTAAACAACAATTTACTTGAAAAGTGAAGCTGAAGGCATGAATGTGTAAAGTAACATGATATCCTCAGTGTCTGTTCCATGTATGTTTCTTAAAGTTAAGTTTACTTGAGGAAAACTGAATGCACTATAAATCAAGTATCAGGAAATTCAGATTGGCTCTTTTTTGTTCATAATTTGATTATTCTTAAAATTGTATGTATTAAATTAGATTCTTTATGTAACGGTATTATTTATATTTGGTACTGGTATATTCTGGAAGCACAGCATCAAGATACTATGACTTAAACTAAGCCAGTAACATTGCCTCAGTATTAATACTCAGTATTAACTTAGAATTCTGTGAACATTTCCTGGTGAAAGTAAACTCTGAAACCTGTTATGGTAATATTTTCTTGTTGTTTTTCCTCCAGTTGGACATATATGATGGACATTCCAGGTATTTTCTGATTATGACTTAAGTGTGATCAAGTGTCACATCCGCCCGCAATTACAGAATAATAATAGTCAAATCAGCAAGAGTACGTTTTACAGTTTTGCACTGCTGCAAAACAGGTACATTTTAGTACATCTAGTGGAGACGTTGAAGAAAGCAGAAAATTGTGTGTATAAACAGACAAAATATAAAAATACATTGCAAATATATTGGTGATTACAGTGTAAATAAAACGTCAACGACAAACCACATGACACTGATAGCACTGTCGTTCCCAGTACCGTGGTGACGTATATAGAAGGGGCGGGGTCAACGCGTTGCGCTGCACTAGCTGCTCCGCGGCGGTCAGCTGATACGAGCGCAAGTAACTTTCCAATAGGAGTCAGCGCGAGCGCACCGCTGCCTCCGTGACATCACTGCGTCCATTGTGTGACCTAATCGACAAACGTTATTTTGCCCGTGCTTGTATCCTGAAAGGTTGACGACCGACTTCAGCGGCGAGGTGACGGAAAAACATACTATAGCAGGACATATCTGCGGGACTCATTCAACGCAATATAAACTCATTTTTCTCCAGAAGGTAAACGAGTTTCTGTGCTTTTTATGTAAAATATAATTATATCAATGCATTATATTATTATGTTGTATACATTATTTAGTCTTTTGATAGCTATTATATCTGTTTTAGAATTACGGTTCCGCCGTAAAACATTTACTTGTAAATGTAGACGTGGTGCCCGCGGGGTCCTATCGCCGCCCATGTTTTCTCAAAACAGAAAGTATGGCGCACAAATAATTTAATGTATTTCTTTATGTGATTATAATCTAAAGTTATTCTATGAGTGTAAGTAGTGTAATTTGTAATGCTTCCATTCTTTTGTATTATTTGTGTTATTTGTGTACTATAAGTTTATTACATTCACTGTATCATTTCAAAATGTTCGTGTCGCACATTTATTTGTGTGGTGAACAATCACCTCCTTGTGAATGAATTCTGACCAGTCGCCTGATTCTCGTTATTACTTAATTTAGGTATCACTGCTGCATTCACTTCAGTTATTTCCCATAGTCATTCATTCAATTCTTAAACTCCACTGCGGCAGCATATTTTCCTTGGGTTCCTTTTATTTTTATTATTATCTCTTTTAGATATTTAGATTAGTCATTTTCCTGCAAATTATCAAATTGGGTGAAATGTTTTCAGTGACTAATGGTACAGGGAAATGTAAATATGGATTCAAATAATCCGAGGTTCATCAAATTTTATTATTCATTATTAAGAAATTAAAAATGAACTTGTCAGTTTCACTGTAAAAATATTATGTATAAATATTCTTTATATTCTTCTGCTCTTTGGGCCCTGGCAGGCCTCTAGGCTACTTTGTTTGTATAAACAAAAGAAAAATTAGGTGTCAAAGCAATAGTTATGTAGAACTTGAGCAGTACAATAATAGTGTGTTTATGTGACAATAATGTCCAAATCCAAAGCAAATAAAGTATTTAACGAAACCAGATGCTCTGTTTAAAATAAGAGTTATTCAAATCTATTCTACATTTTTGCTTTATTGTTTGAGCAACGCCTTGCAAGTTTGTTCCATTAAAAGCCATCAAGTTAATAATTTACTGTCCCTGAGTGGGGAGAGTACTGTTTGATTTTATCTAGACCACATGCTCTTTGAGTTTACTCACCGCCTGTGTGTTGTAAATGTATTGTCAGTGCTGACGCCACTTCCTTACTGATAGAATACTTAAAGCCTCATGAGCAATAAGGCTTGCTATTCACTGGGTATGTGAAAGGCATTTATTTCATTAAGTCATACAGTGTTTTGGTCTATATATTGGCCTATGCATTCCGTATCTGTATATCTATCATATGATTCAAAACAATTGAGTTTACAAACCTGGGTAGGCTAGAGTAGACATGGACACTTTCAGATTACAAAACATAAACACTGTTATTTATTTATGAATGGTAGTGCAAGCATCATTTATTTGTCTCTTGAACATTATAGAGTCTATAGTTTTAGTATATAGACCTCTTTAAATATGATAAATATAATACAAGCAAAACAATCACGCAAAAAGCTATATAATGCCCGAAACTCCTAATAGTTCACAGTAATGGCAAGACTTTTATCTTGGTTTAGCAGATGAAAATGAGAAAACAAAGAATATGTGCTTTGACATCATAAGTTTCTGTAACGTTTTGTATTATCTTATTATAACCCTGAAATCTCCAAGAGGAAGTAGTGAATATTCAGGAAGATTATATCTATGTTTAAGCATTTGACAGACGCCTTTATTTAAAGCGACTTATAGTGCATTCAAGGTATACAGTTGTTCAGTCCCCCAGGACTGAATCCACAACCTTTGCACTGCTAACTCAATGCTCTACCAATTCAGCTACAGGAACACCTTTTCATCATTGTAATTGCCTCTTTCCAGGCAGCCCCCTCACCTCCAGAGTGTCGATGAATTACGAACAGCCTCCACCCTACACAGGGCCTGGCCCCACAGCTCCAGGTTACCCCCCTCCATCAGGTCCTGGATACCCTCCTCAGGGTTACCCTCCACAGGGATACCCTGCACAGCCATACCAAGGATTTCCAGTTCAAACTGATCAGCCCAACCCTGGTTACCCAAGCTACCCCCCAGGACCCCCTGGATCATACCCAGTCCAGCCAGGATACCAGGGCTACCCTCAACCACAATATGGAGGTCCAGCGTATGGGGAACCACCTAAAAACACAGGTAAGGTCCTTGAGATTTTGTGTGAGGACGTTTGCATGTTTGCACATACAGTGTGTTAGCTTATTTCCAATCCAATGTCCAAAACATCCTAATTTCTAACGTAAATACTGTGTGAAGGAAATAGATTTATTCAACTTTGGACTACAAAAGAGAACTGGCACAGTTAGTGGTAATACTCAACGCTGTTAGTTATTGATATCAGGGATCACAGTCCTGTTTCATTTGTATTTTTTTAAGATCAGTTGCTAATTAAGAGTTTGGTATTAAAGGTCACTTGCAGGCCAGATTATTGCAGCATGTTTCAGCTGTTAGGACCTGCTAATATATGAAAAGTATAAATAAGGTTTAAATATGTAAAAAAACTTATCATATACATATAAGAATCTCCAGTGTTTCAGTCTGCAACTGCCCAAAGAAATACTTTATCCCGTACACTGTTCTGTTATAGTTCTATAGTAACAGTAAATGTAAAACTACTGTAAAAGTTTATGTATACATGCAAAGTGCATTTTGTCCAAAGTTGAGATTTTCTTTACAGATTAACAATGTGCCTATTAAGATTCTGAACTGTCACTTTGTACTGTTTTTCCCGCAGTGTATGTTGTGGAGCAGGGAAGAAGAGATGACTCTGGGGAACAGGCATGTCTAACTGCATGTTGGACAGCACTGTGTTGCTGCTGTCTGTGGGACATGTTGACCTAGAAAACACTGAGCCCCACTTTCAGTTTTAACAATCTTTCACTCCACGTGAATCAATCATTGACTACTGTAAAATAATTGAAAGATAAGAAATATATGTCTTGTTTGTAACATCAAGCTTGTAACACAAGCTTTTTATTCCTTTAATGACAGGCATGATGTGCACTGAAAGACATTTACATCTGATTTAATGCATTCATCTTATTTGTAGAGGCATATTAGACAGAATGTTTTTATGTGTATTTCAACTCTTTATTAATCAATGCAAATATGGCTTGAACATGGACCAGATTTGAAAATCAAATATGGCCTTGCAGAGTCTGTGAATGTTCAATCTGTCTTAACATGAGTCAATCAAGGAAAATGTTTGTTTCTATTCATTAAAGTAATGGAAATGAGCCGTCATTCCCTTTGTTTATTTTGCTTTGTTAAACACGTTATCACCTACCTCCATGTGAGGCAATTGGAAAAAATTCCAGTCTGAACACACCCAAGTGTAACATTTTAAATGTATTATACGGCAACAGACCTGAACCTTTGCCACAAAGTATAATGGACAGATTATTGGCTAATTTATTTTATGCTGTGTTCTACATTTTACCTTAAGCAAAATAATGAAATTCCAAATAAATTAGAAAGTATTGACTGGGAACCCTGTTAGGAATTGAAATGCAAGTACATTTTAAATTAGGAATCCTGCTTTTCAGTCATCACACCTCATTGGCTCTTCACTGTATTGTATTGAACCTCTCCACCCCCCTCAGATATTACAGGCTGCTCACTGTCATTATTCAAATCCATAAAAGAAATCATCACAATAGTAAGCGCTACCTTGCTTTGTGCTTTGCAAATTCATAAAGAACACAGTTGACAGTTGAAGCCAGCTAATGAAAGAAATATTGGTAAGTGCAATTTAGGAATAGGTTGCGTTGCTTGTTTTGAGTCCTTTCATCATGTACTTAATCTCTAGTGAAAAGTGCAACACTCTTGAGTTTTCCCTTCCCCCAGCACCTGTGTTCATGACAGTTCCCTGGAAAAGGTTCCCATGAGTGTAAACTGAACACCCGCACTGCAACAGGCTATTTAAAGCAAAGATACATTAACCATTTTCTCACTGTCAGCACCAGCAGCAGTTCTGGCTGACCACTGAGTCAGAAACCACAAGGACAATGAGTGAAACCATTGACAACCACCATATTATGATTAGATTCAGTAGAATTAAGTTTAGTTGTAATTGTCACTCTGATCGGACTTTTTATAGCTACAAAAAACTTTCTGATGTTCTTGTTCATTCCACCCGACTGGCCCCAGATGATCCAGTGTTACGACTCCTAGTTCACCGGCATTTTAACCAAAACTCTGGACAAGGAAAAAACAGGACAAGTCATTGTTCATTGTTGTGTGCATAGTGACTTCAGCAGTGTGATGGAAATGGGCTCATGCTGTGTATGAGGAAAACGCTTAGAACTGTAGAGAGAATCATTTTTATGTTGAGTGGGCTATGTAGATTTTATAAATGGGTATCTGCATTAAAGACTCAAATGTGTTTTTTTCTCTATAATTATAAACAAAGACATGTTTTATACAAACACATGATTTTCTGCAATGCTACATCAGGTTCCATTTTAGAAAGCAAATACAAAAGGGTCACAAACATTTTCTCACAAATTTCCCCCCATGTTACACCTTAAAATAACCATTCTTTATTGACACAAAGATTAGTTAGGACTGAAGTTATTTTTAGGGACTAATTAGCAGTTGACCTTTAGATAAAAAAAGATTTACTTTCACCTCATTTTTCATGAACATTTATGGAATTGACAACTTTCTCCAAAAAGTGCATTTCAGCGCTTCATATGGCACTAATGAATCACAATCATTTGTTCAACTGTTACGTGAGGAAGGAATTCACATTCAAAAGTTACAAATGCCAATGTTTTATTTTTATAGAATTTCCAAAGAACCTTCTTCCACAGGTTGCTTATGTGACTTTGAGCTAATATACTAACTGACTGTAGTCAGAAGACATTCTACACCAACAAAAAAGAAAGCCAATGGCTGCTTTAGTTTTCATTACAGTCAAAGAAAACGGCCATGTGATGAGTCTTGCAATGGATTACCAACGAATAACTTCGTTAAAGAAATGCACTAGTTTGATTTAAATACAGTAAAACTGTTGAGTCAATGAGAATATTTTACATGTGTGGTTTTACAGTTTTAAAAGACAGTAGAAACAAAATCAAAAACAATATATATTATCCTTTTATCTGTATCACTTGCCAAGTTAAAATTAAATAAAATTAAAAAACAGACAATCCATAATCTCTCTCTCTTACATATTATACAAATGGTGGACTTGTATACATTTTATTGATCAGTTCCTTTCTGCTAAACAGCTCCTGTGATTGTCATATATTGCGAACAGAACACAGATGATGTGAGTTGCTTTGATTAGCACATCAATGCTGTCATCCAACCAAGGCAATCCAGAATAGCTCAGCCTTGCATGGTGCAACTGAAATCTTCATATATTACACTTCTGCAAGATTAGCCAATGTCCATTGAGTAAATTCATGTGGAACAAGAGACTGAAATTGTTGAGACACTGAAGTTCCTTTTGAATATGTACGTTTGAATATGTTGAAGTGTAGTTTCACAAGCACATAAGACTAGGCGATGGCTGTGTTTTAGGTATTGTTATCATTGGTCATTCTCTTCAGCGTCCTGAGACAGAGCGCTTAACTGCTGTTTGTGATTTTACGTGTTATATTTGTTTATGGTTTGATATGCAGTCATGAAAAACCAAAGCAGTGAGCCATCACACTATTACCACATACACGTCTGTTACTCACAGCTGGTCTGAAATGACTAAAAAATATTTACCGCTTTCTATAAAGTCAAATGTCACTACAAAATCATTGTTAGCCTTGTGTCACAAGGACTTACAAGTGCTTTTTTTAAATTTGGGTCATAGTGTTTTTGCTGCTGGCTGTGATGTCTCCATTTGGATAGAGTTTTTGGGAAACGTCTCTGCAGCGCTCTCTATGTCAGCTCTCTCCGTAGGAGATGGTGTGACATCGGCAACAGTTGAATTCTGTTACCTCTTGCCCATCTCATTCTGTTTAAGGAACTGGATGTTAGTGCTGCTGTCTGCCAGTTCAGGGTACTGCTCCACCGGTAGAACATAGTAGCCTTCGTAGCCTGGTACCTTGCCCATGGCTAACAATTGTTGCTTCTCATTGTCAGCCCATATACGACTTCCTTCCCTGCCGTCGCGTACTTGCTGCTGCTCTCTAGCCCAGGCTCTGGACAGTGCCCTCTGGTGGGCTTGCTCCAGCACTCGGCTTCGCTCCTTTTCCAGAACCTCCGCTGACAGCCCATATCGGACGCTGTAAGTCAGTTTTGAGGAGTGAATTTCCAGAGTGACACCCCTTCGTGAGCGTCCGCTAATCGTCACGTTGATTCCGTTATCAAGCGTCTTGTGGCCACTGCTGAGACCCAAGGCCAGCAGATCACTGTCCGCTAATCCAAGCTTTACAAAGAAATGGCAGTCACACCCATCAATCGTGTAATGAGACCCTTCCAGGTAGATTGCGTTGCTGAGAATCTGTGAAATTTTGCGGCTATCTTCACTAGCTATGCTAGACAAGTCTGTTAACACGTGGCCATCTCTGATCGCAAACATCATGCCTTTACCCACAATAGGTGTGCTGGTACCAAACCAGAAACCGGGTTTGTCATGCTTGATGCGCCGTTGTTTATTAAGCAGCCTGCCTTCAAGAACCATGAAGGCCTGGTTATGTCTTTCCACTGAATGCTGAACTCCGGTAAAAAGCTGTGAAATTGGATGATTCAATAGTTAGTGACACCTGATAAAAGCGATTGATATTAATATTCTAACTGTTGTGCAAGGTGACTTTCAGTTCTAAGAGGGTTCTCTAATCTAAGGGTTCAGCAAATATTGACAAATCATTTTCATTAAAAAAGGAATGCTAAATCAAACGCACCTGAGAATTATCAGAGTCCTGACTGGCGAGTATCTCATATGGAGGGTCAACAAAATAGAGTGAGTGTCTAGGAAACCCTGGTATGATGTTGCTGAGCTGGAAGCCAAACATAACCAGCCAACTCTTCACATCTGAAAAAACCCCCAAGATATTTTAATAAGATATCATAGGAACAAAAGTGAGTCATGTAGATTTTTTTCAAACCATGAATACAAACATACTCTTACCTGTCACATAATTTTTTATATCAATCATATCGCTGAGTGGGTTATTGTTCTTGAACATGTACAAGTTGAATGGGGCTGGCTCTTTGCCTATCTTTGGCCACAATGTATGGTCAGGTGCAGTCCATCTTCCTGCCAACACGTCATAGTCTCTCTGGGCAAAGTGCACCAGCTTGGTGAGAGGATCATAAAGTCCTCCATGAAAGCCCAATATGAGCTGGAAATCTGGGTTGGAATCATGGTAGATCTCACCATACGCTGTGTACTGCAGCTGCTTGACCATCTGTCCATTACTGCTGAAGATGGCCAACGGAGTGCCAACGTTGTCCGAGGCAATGTAGTATTCCTCTCCACCACTGACTTCCATAGCAAACAGATGGCCCTGCAGGTCATAGTAGAAAGAGGTGATTTCAGCCTTGGAGTGGTTGTAGACATGGGTGACTCGAGTGGGGTAGTTCAGGTCAGCATAGAAATACTGCTGATGCTCGCCATCGCTTGTTCTTCGGGAGACACGGCGGCCAAGGCCATCATAGCGGTAACGAACGCTCCAACTCCCTGCTGTTCGGCTGTAGGCTCTCTCCAGAAGTCCTTTCGAGTTATACTCAAATATGTCTGAGCCCCTCTGTGCAAGCATGCCATCTTCATCAAGCTGGTACTGCATGTCGCCAAGTCGTGTAAGACGGTCTCGAAGATCATAGCGTAACGGTAGTAGACGGGCACTGTTACCAGGATTTAGCAAATGTAGATTGCCATTTAAGTCATAGCTATAGCGCCAAGTAGACCAGTCATCAACTTTGACACCCACTAGCTGGCCGTCGCCATCATATTCATAGCGATACTGAGTGGTATTAGCATAGGGTCCAATCTTCAGTTCACGCTTGATGACACGGCCCATGCTGTCATATTGCACTGTCATCCAATACATCAAAGAGCGGAAGATCTCATACTGCACCTCTTTGATGCGGCCATGTGCATCAAAATGTTTACTGAGCGTCATCACTGCCGTAGTAATGATTTGATTGATGTCATAGTATATGATGCCAAATTTGCCAAAGTGCTCGACCTTACCAGATATCTCATCATAACGGTAAAGGTCTACAGGAAGTGGTGTCTCCCCTATGACTGGCTTTATGCTGGCCACCCTGAAGCTGTTGTCATGATAGGTATAATCAAATCGAGCATTGACCATGCCCTCTTCTGAGAAGCGATACATTTGTTTGTCCACTAGTGGGCCCAGCTTACGATAGCGAATAGTACAGGAGAAGCCTCCACTTTGCAGGTTGACCATCTTAAGCACACCAGTAGTCTCATCATAGCCAAAGGTTACGGCAGTGGAATCATACAGAACCTCAGAGAGTTTTCCCAGCTTCCCATACTTGTACAGCACACGGCGGCCTGTTCCAAGGTAGAACGTGGCGCGCGGGCGCCCGTCCTCACTGAAGTCATGGATAATTGTGGCATTACTTTCAGGAGGGTTGTATGTGTTGCGAATGTAACCAACAGACACATGGGTGGACATAGTGTGTCTGGCCATGCTCGGCATAGTGACTGCTGTGACCCGGCCTGCTGTGTCATAATCAAAAACATACTGTTTCTGACTCTGCTGCAGGAGTAACACCATAGACTGTAGAATAAAACAGAAAGACAGAGAAGATGGTAAAAAATGAACAATGAGCATAATGATAAAATAAAAATAAACTTATTTAAGGATCAGTGGGAAAAAAATTGTTTATATTTTAAAGTATTGTGATATTTTACCAGGTCATTGCAAATTCCCACCCTAATAAGAAAATTACCATGTGGAAAATGTGACTTCACAGGGGTTTTAAAGAGTCACAACTTACCTTGTCTAGGTAGCTGAAGCTCCAAACTTTTCCATCGACAAAGGTTCGGGATAAGATCCGTCCAAATGTGTCAAACTCACTTTTCTCACTCATGCTGCCCCTTTGCAACCCCACCAGCCGGCCAGTGGGTGAATAAGACACATTGACCAGGGCCAGGCTACTGCTGGGAAGCCAGGTGGCTGGTCGGCCCTGGGCGTCATAGATGATGCGCAATGTGAACTTGCGGTGGTCATCGTAGATCTTCTCCGTTCTGGTGTTCCGGTCATAGTCAATGGATAGTAGGTTCCTGCTGTGGACCTAAGGAATTTTTAAATTAAGTATTTAAAATGTAAAAGTTTAACTTAGTAAAACAATAAGATTGACTCCTACTACTGGTAAAATGAAAAGCTTACGCGCAACTTCCTGCCAAACACTGTGACTTTGCCCTTGGTCAGCTCTTTTCTCATTCGCCACTCGATCGAGTTTAGGCCGCTGTCAGTAGGCAGCGTGATGTTGCGTCTCCCAATTGTAGGGCTCACAGAGCCTGCAAGGATGTGTGGTTCAGTGTGAAAGCTGATGCCCATTCCATTGGCATATGACACTCGTAGTGTGCCATTGTGGTATAGCTGATAGCTATTCCGCACCTGGTCTGTGAAAGGGCAAAACGAAGGTGTAAAAATGATCAGCAAGGATTATTAAACCAGATAACACTTTCAGTAATTTTATTAACAAACATATAATTCTTGACCTATCAGTGATCATGTACTAACATTAATATATTAAAATAATACATAAATCAAAAGTTCAGAACATTACTATATACATACACTATTCATTTTTAATATTTAAAACATTTAACAATTGAATGTTTACATTGTTAGGAGAAGTTGTTATATAGTGTTACCTAAAACCAACCTCTTTTCATTGCATATGAGGTGTAAAGCCTTATCAGACTACCTATTGTACATTAGGCGAAAAAGCAGCACGTGGGGCGGATGTATGTAATGCAGTTATGCAGCTTTTGGATATAAAGAAGCTTTAGCTAAAAGCAGCACAAATGTCTTCAGTTCCATTTGCAAGCTGTAATTGGATCATATGCTGCTTTCCACAGAAATATACCTTGGAAACACAATCATGTACAATTTTCAAGTCATAAAAACATCCAAGTACATTTTGATATGTTGCTAACAAGCAGAGGGCACCCAAGGGTCGGTTTTAATGTTGTTTGTCTAGAGTAAACAGCACTAGCTAGCAAGTAACCGGCAAGTTTGAGAGAATGTATTATGAACACACAAGCCAATGAAACTGGAATGTAAAAAGAAGAGTTTAAGCCTTCCAGCCTTCTCCAGAAACCCCTAAGGACAGCCTATGGTAAATTGTAAAATGGTGATTTTTCTGCTCTGCTGGACTCCACACATTCAAACAATGTGGCCTCCCTGTGGGCAGTAAGGGGAAACATTAGTCTACTTGCCTTCTGCGTGTTTTCTTCTTAATGGATGTGATTTACAGGGGAAATGGGGGGCAACAGCGTGAGATCTGAACTGAGATGTGTTCTCTGTGTATGTGTTGTGTTTTGCACATGTGAGGTGTGAATGGTGCATGTACCTTGAACCACAGTGTAGGAGGCCTCTACAGAGGAAAGATTTGTGATAACAGTGACCTCATCATCTCGATTTGAGCTTTCCATGTCAATATTAATGGACTCCTCCATCTCACGATGTAGACTGGTTATGACACCAGTGGGGTATGTGACATTAGTTAAGCGACCTTCACTGTCATAGCTGGGGAGAGAGAGGACAAATATGTATTTCAAACATAGCTCGTATCAGTTTGAGGTTGATATCTTATTTGCATTTGCAATGATTAGAAACAGTAACTACAATCCATACTTTTATTTAAAATTTGAAAGATGTTTGTGAAAGCAGTTCTAACATACAGACACTAGATGGCTCCAAGACCAAAGTTGTGACTAACTGAAGCAGTCAGTCAGACAATAACCAGTGTTTAGAACCATAAGAAAATTCTCAGTTACCTCTCATGAGAACTTCCATGAGAATGTCTATCAGATAATGAAACAGTTTTATTTTTCTCATGACCTGCAAAGTTAGGCCTGCAACAATTATAATAATCTATATGCTATATGTTATACCCTGTATTATTTTAAAACCACAGACTAAATGCTAACAGGTTAAAGTGAATAAAAAGCAGAATGTACTGAAGAAAACACGTTCACTCCACTCGACACAGTAACACATAACAGTAATTTGATTACTGTTACTTCATTTAAGAAGTTAATAATTAAAAGGGACTACTATTTATTTAGTTAATAATGCCATTAAATGAACTGTTCATATAAGAATATAATTGCTTGTGTTAAAAATAGGGTTTAAATTAATTATGGTTCATTTCAATCCTAGTTGACTTGCAAGAACAAATACTGATTGCTCTACCTTTCTCTTGCACTCTAATTAACCTGCATTTGCGCACTCTGTGAAGTAGCTCTTTGCGCTTTATTGATGACAGAAACATTTAATTGCTTGTTTGCTGTTAGTACAAGCTGTTTTTCAAAGTAGACATATTTGCATTAGAGAAATACAATCATAAAAATGTTAGTTATGTCTTAGAGAAGCACCTCTCAGCCACACTGAACAGCACTTGCAATCTGTCTGAGTGCTTGACACGGCAACGTAACCACATGAAACCATATGCCTGTGATGTTCTTTGAAGCATTTAATAACGAAACCCTGTGCTTCTGTTGTGCATCACTCACAAAGATTCTGTGCACAGGGAAAAGATGCGACTTATCAGTATTTAAATTTGTTTGTCGTTAGTATTATCAATGTTATTGGTTATAACATAATTACTTTAATCAATATTATCGATTAGTTGCTGCAGCCCTAAATATAATTCATATCTACAGGGATGTATGGATTGCCCGGCAACACCAAGTTCTGTTGTCAAATCTCGTACTCACTCGTAAAAGTTTGTCCATCCCGTGTCATCTGACTTGGAAGCCAAAAGTTCTGTGTTAGCAGCATAAGTGAGCTGTGCCACTTCCTGGCTGAGGGCGGAGACAGAGCGCAGGCTTCCAGCTGGGTCCATTCCAAGTGTAACCACCTGGTTCTCTGGCAACAGCACAAGCCTGATAGACCCAGAGGCTTCCCTTCTCACCCGAAGTGTATTGTTAGAGGCATCGGTAACTGCCGCCAGCTCTCCATCCAGACCGTAAGTGAAATTATACAGGGCCAGGCCTGTGATGAGGCTGACTGTCTGCCTGTGAAGGCCATCAGGACTGAACACGTATAACTCCTGTTCCAAAGATGAACCCACTTCATACTGCCCGCTTGCTGTGGCGTTAGGACGGTTGGTACGAATGGAACGCACCCGGATGTTGTTTAGATCGGCAATGTATAGGGTGCCATCCGGCGAGACCGCCAGTGAAGTGGGACAGTTGAGTCCAGCATCCGCAGCATAGCCCTCATCTCCTGAGAAACAGTTGCAGTTGACGTCATTCTTGCAGTCGCATTCAGAGGCCGCACCGGCTAGCAGGGAGATCTCGCCGCTGGTGCTAACTTGGCGAATGCGGTTGATGCGTTTCTCATCAGTTTCAGCAATGTAGAGCACACCTGTGTGGGAGATGGCTATGGCTGTTGCACTCTCCAAGGCAGAATGGATGGCTAGTTTGCTGAGCGAGTAATCAATGCCAGGGACCTGGCAGTGCATGGGCCGCCCCGCGATTATGCTGACCTGGTGGTTCTCAGAGATGCGCAAGATGACGTTGTTCTCCAGCACATAGAGAGAGTTGTCCATAGGATTGATGGCCAGGTCTGTAGGCCACTCCAGACGAACCTGAAATATAAAGCATTACATAAATGCTGAATACAAAGTACTGAATACAAAATACTCAGTCTGCAGGACCATAGATGAAGATGTTGAGCAGTGGTAGCCCGTGAGGGAATTTTTCTAGAAGTAAATTAATGTTTACTAAATGTCCTTTCCTGTCCATAATATACAGTTATATGTTTCTATACACAAATGATTCTTCATTGATAGCTTTACCAAGCTTTGATACCACATTATTTTATTTATACACAACAAATCATCATTAGTAGTTCACATGCATTTTTGACAGATGTGCAGATCCATTCTGATTTGTCAGTTTATGTTTAAGTGATTTTTCAAGCTCTCAGCCTTCTCTGGCATTCATGAATGTATCTGAACTCGCCCATGCTATCACACAGAACTCATTTCTGAGAAGGCTGAACCTCTCTAGCCTACTCTGACGGACCACCACTGATGTCACAGAGCAAGAGAGTGGAGGAAAATATTAATAACCTGGCTGACGTCCATGCTGGAGTCACAGCTGAGGGGTCTGACAGCAGTCAGGTCATTGGTCTTTATCAAAGTGGAAATAATGCCATTCTGATCCACTTTCCGAATCATGGTAGCATCCACAAAATACATCAAGCCATTCTTATCCAATGCAACACCTGCATGAGAGAACCGTAAATAAAGAAACTTATTACACGTGCATGCCAAATTCTTACTCAGATGGCCTTCAAGACCTTACAGTTCATTTATTAGACGGCAAGGTTTGCTAGAACATTCGTGAGAATTATAAAAAGCTTCTGATGTAAACAGTAAGATGCTTTAATGTAGAAGACTTTCATCTGAGAGCTCCAAGATATTCTCATAAGAACAGTTCAGATGAGTTTAAGAAAATTTTCAATGCTGGATGGTGGTGAGCAGAATATTTTTCTTTATTCCACCACTCAACTAAAACTTCTCATCAATGTCACAGATATCACTGCTGACTCTCCCGAAGAAGATTACGGCTCCCCACGGATCTGCTTTACTTCCCTCCTTTGCTGACAATTCCAGGAGGAAAGGTGTTTTTTAAAAGCAAAATAATTAGTAGTCAGTGGGTGTAGGAGCAATGACCTGGAAAAGAGACAGACGCGGTGATGCTCGACTGCTGCAGTCAGACTCACGCTGTCACGACGATCATGTCAGAGCGTGTTTCATTCCAAGATAAGGCAGAGCTGGTCTCTGAGTGCAGTCTGGTAACCTTACGATCTCTGTTTAACTTCTGTGTCATTTATTTTTCCTCACATCATTGGGCCATGTTGGGGTTTAAGAATGATGTTTAAAGTCTGGGGAATTACAGGTTACTGCAGCTGAGGTTTGTGATATCGTGGAAAGTGGCAACGGCAGGTAATTGTCTATGGGATTAACTGTTGATGATTTCTAGGTTCAGGGGAAATAAAATTTTGCTCCAGACGTGATCATGAAGCATCACAGTGTAGAAGTTCTCTTATGTCATGTGTACAGTGACAATGTATTTTTAAAGATGCAATGTGTCATTTCCGTGTCATTAGGGGAAGCTAATTGTGATGCCCTCTGGGTTGACTTTGTTTTGGCCTGCATCTCTGTTTTGTTGTCCTTTTCAGGAGCTGCAGTTTTGAACACTTGATTGGAAGCACTGCCAGCCCGGTATTTCCAATCAACTGCTCAGACCGTCAGCTTCTGAAATTATATCCCTGCATGTGGGCAGAGACAAATCATACTGGATAGCAAAATCACATACTGTAACGTTAATTTTCCCTCATGTTGCATATAATCGACTACAGCAATTTCTCAAAGTAGACGGAATTCCACTGTCGGCTCGTTTGCACAAAGTTAAACTTTACTTAACTTTGGCAAGTCACTAGACACACCCACATCGGATCACCAACAATCGCCGCCGCTGATGTTGCCAGAAACCAAGAACTGTCATTGACTCACTGACAATAAATTCCCTAAAGTTATCTCACACTATAAGCCAGTATAGGAGACAGTATTCTAATACCAACAAAATTGCACACAGCACTTTTAACATTTCCTGTTTTATCAGCTTATGGAACAAAACAAATGTGTGTGTGTTTCTTTAAAAGCATTACCTCGTGGGCTCATGAGTGTGGCCTCCACTGCCTTGCCCCCATCACCGCAGCGAGCCTCATCAAACGGGACACACTGCTCTCCTGTTCCTGCCACCACCTGAGCGTTATCCAGCAGTGGCCGTGCCCCATTCAGAGTGCGCACGCGGTAGATCTGCCGGGAGTTAGTGTCTGACAGGAACAGAGTACCTGACACTGGATCCACTGCCAAGTAGTACTTATGGCTTGGACTGTTGCTATGGGAATAGGGCAAATGGAAGAATGTCTCTTAATAAAATCCTCTGGCAAACAGCACGGTTACCTTGGTGAACATGATGAAATGTGAATAGTTCATTGACGGTAAGGTAATTTGAGCTCAAAAAAGAAACCGCATTGATATAAAGAAAAGAAACACACAGTGAAACTCTGCAACATAGAATGAAGTGCAGAACAGAAATTAGCTAGAACTGTAAAATGCAAATTAGATGTTAGT
Source organism: Chromobotia macracanthus (assembly GCA_036877525.1). Taxonomy (NCBI): domain Eukaryota; kingdom Metazoa; phylum Chordata; class Actinopteri; order Cypriniformes; family Botiidae; genus Chromobotia; species Chromobotia macracanthus. The sequence continues at coordinate 5,916,654 of JAZGTH010000005.1, forward strand.
TATCAGAAAGTATTGCATGGAAGGATACAAATTATGATATACATGTATGATGAATAGTTTTGCATTTATTTTCAGTACCTGTGTCTCAAATCTTTATTCCTTTATGGAGCAGAGGACAGAGAAGAAAACAAAGAATGCATTTTTTAAGAAATATACTGCATGTATTCTCAAATTCTAGTCAAAAGCCAAATTAAACCCTATTGACTTTCTTACTAAAGGTTACTGGTCTAACTGTGCAACTATACAAGAAAACTTTGTATAATCATTTATCAAAATAAATTATTATTACATGTTGTGCCTCATAAAAAAATGCTCCTTTCCTACTTACATAACCAAGGCTGCGAAGGTGGGGAAAATAATATTAACCAATAATATTACAGCCTACTTCTCACAATCAAATCAAGTCAAATCTTGATGGATAAAATCAACTCCCACTCAAAATTTTTTCTACTGAATATTCTGTTTCACTCAGAAATACATTACAGAAATTAAATCAGATGCAAATTTCATGCGTGCAAGCAATTGACTGTACCTGAGCTCCAGTACGGCTGTTGTATTGAGAGATGGATAGACTCTCCTCACAAAGTTAAGGTCACCCACATACAGGTTGCCTTCTCCATCGCAGGCTAGAGCCATTGGTGCCAGCAGCTTGTTGCCTTCCGCCATTCCACTGCAGCTTGGACAGGAGATGCTACGTCTTCGTCCATTACCCATAATGCTATTGATGATGGGGGGCTGCTGCTGGGACAGGAAAACGTTTTCCCCATTGCCCTTGTGCAGGATGCCTGCACGCAATAAATCAAATGCAGTCATCATGTACAATTGATTGAGATTTCGAATATGACATGTTTCTAATGATCTTCATGCCCACAAATGTATGGCATTAATTTCAAGACTACGACATATTTATTGCATTTCATGATCAACAGCCCGAAACCAGCAGTCATTAAAGACCTCATAATCATCAATAACGACCAAAAAAAAAAAATCCTTGGTTCCTTAAACACATGGAATTTTCTCTAATATAGTGATGAAATTATGAGAAATGACAAATGTGTATAAAGGGCAATAGTAGGGAAGCATGTGCATGTCATATTATAGTCTGCTGGCCCTCTATGTCCTCATTTAATTTCTTTCTATCCAGGCTTCAATCACAATAAATTGTTTTTCTTTTAACACAGACCTCTACCTCCCTATCTCCTAATGAAGGGAAAGTCTTTGCAGGGAGAAACATTGTTGTGGTGAAAGCCTAAGGATAAACAGGTGTGAAAAAGTGCACTGTTACTTTATAATGGTGCTTCATACCAACACATCACACAGCAGGAGTAAATAATGGATGTTTTTGCCCGGAAAAGCTTCTTAGACTGCACAGCAATGGCTCATTCTTCTGCTATATTTAATTTGTTGGTCTACATACCGACATGTGCGTCAGTCATGTCTTTTGGCCATTCTATCTCATGGTTTTTTAGCCTCTCAGCGTATTAATATGCCGAGTCATATAACGTTAATAGTTAATAATAATAGTGTAACTTTTAAAAGTGCCTCAAGACCACTGTGTTCTTTTCCATTAAGTTCCATCCACTTTAATGCAAAAATGTGTCCTGTGTGGATGTTTTCAAATCCTCTTCATGCAATTTTGATCTTTGTTGCCGCCTCGGACTGAAAGCAACTATGTACAGTGTTGACACTGTCGTCACCTCAAACCAATGCAAACTTCAACAATTACTAAGCAAGCTTTTGTATATTTGTCATTGTTACTAGTTTTAAAGTAGTTGAAAATTATGCATTTATGGTTGATAATCACTGTCACTTCCACCTACTTATACTTGTTGCTACTGTGAGTATAAAGTTTTGAAAGAATGGTTGTTTCATGAACGTACCACTGCGAATGTTTAGCATGTGATGTTTGTCTAGAGACCAGCTGCCCAAGTTTGAGGGGTTTAGCTCATACCCCTGCAGCACAGCCGTTCTCTTTTCCCACAGTATCTGACTGGGACACGTCTCGTACTCAAACCCCACAGACACTGTAAAGAGAGAGCGACAGACAGAAAGACAGAAAAAAGAGGGATAAGGAATGAACATCAGGAATGAAAAAGTAAATGACAGAGAGGGAAGACACTTAAAGGAAAGCAAAGCTGTGCTATCTTAATTAAACACTCCATCACAGAGCGGGGACATAACAATTCATTAGTTCACAGGAGGAACTTTATGCCGCTGGCGTAGACCATAATGGATGAGAGACAGACAGTCTCATTAAACTCTGAAACTATCTGGGTTTTGGAGCTCAAATTAAGAGAAAGCACTGGAGAAAATAAAATAGTGTAGACAAGAAACGTGATAACACAGAAGCACTTGAAAGTGTGTCTTGTATAATTTCAAGTTCCACTTACCTATAGCCTCTGTTAGGCCATAGACCCTCTGCCTGTAGGCATCAGTCTTGTCCCAGATATAGGTGTATGCCAGATTAGGGGAGGCATGGAACCATTTCTGGAGAAGATGGCCTTCTACGGCCACCATCAGATGCACTTTGGCCAGGCTGAGTGGCACCAGTGCTGGGGTCATGATGACCCTGAGCAGCGAGAGGTAGCCTGAGGTCCTGGAGCTCAGGTAGCACAGTTTGAGACTAGTGCCGGGAATCTCCATCTGCTCATGAAGGACCTGGACAGTGTTAGAGAGAATAGAAAAAGAAAGATGTGGGTTAATGGATTGTCACTAGTATTCTGGTGCTTGCTAAACGTTTCCCGCAGCTGTGGCCTTGAAGAGAAGATAAGAGAGATGCAAAGTGAGCAGTGGAGGGAAACGGTGATTGAGAAACGGTACGAGAACATAAATGAGTGAAAGTGAGAAAATGGAGATTAAAAACAAAAAACCAGCTGAGAGTGAAGAGGGAAAGTAATAGACCTCAGCCAAGATACATGGCAAATATTAATTTTCGTGAATGAACACGAACTGGTGAGGGTTAGATTTATTCTACTCAATGAATTGTAACATTGTACGATCCTGTCACGTCTGCTTTTCCACAGCATGTTTTCTGTGTTTTCCAGTTTTCTTATCAGGAATTATTATTAAAAGATCAACTTTTATTGTTGCATCAGCTGAACAATTGACAGCAATAGTAAAACCAATGCAACCTATTGAACAGACTGTACATCTATCTCTTGCAGCATCGGTGCCATATGCAGGAAATTTGGGAATTATATAAAAAAAGACACTGAAAACCCACATGAACATAACAGAAATGGGAACACGTGTGGCACCTGACTCTCTGGGAGAATGTGTCTCTCTGAAGGGTTGGAACTGAAGAAGGAGGACAGAGGGGATGAAAGTACAACAGGATCCGGACGGACAAAACCACTCAGATCACAGTTGGCCATAATCTTCTCTTCTGTTTGTAGCACTACAGTGTCCATAGCATAAAAGCGATTCCAGGGTAGCCACATCGTGCGCTCCTGACTCCGAAACGGAGCACGCTCAAACCGTAGGGTCAGAGAACCTCCACCATTGGTCACCAGATCAAAGCTGGGGAGAACCAGCACAGAAAATATTAGATGGCATGTGTAATTATTAAAAACTCATTCTCTGGAAATATCTTTAGGCTTAGGTATAAATATGTTAGAATGATAAGAAGTAATACTCACGTGCCATCTTGTCGGGTCATGGTGTAACCATAGTGAGGGTACTTAACAAAGGTAACATTGACGCCCACCAAAGGAGTTCCATCTGAAGTCAAAACCTGACCTCGAATCAGTGATGCCAGGCTTTATACACACACACAAAAGCACATAAAAACATTAGAGACGCTGACACACAAATTTATTTTTTCTGTTAAACAATAAATCAAAAACTTTCATTTACATCACATCATAGTGCAGGAGAGATACCTGGCATTGAAAGGGTTGAGTCCTGGAATGATGTGGGTGCTGTCTTTGCCCACAAGCATCTTAATTCTGTCATAGAAGGAGGGGACTTTCTGGACCGCTGTTTGGCTCTGTTGAATGACCTGAAGTGGGTCACGTGATCCACGGCACAGAGGATTGGTCATACAGGAGCTCTGCGTGCAGCAGTCTGGATCCATGCAGTCAACCAGACCATCTGAGTGGAAGGAACAGCATGTCATAAGCATTAGCTGTGTGACACATTAATACACATATTCTCAATGTCCCTATTTTCCCAGGTATTTTTTGAAGAAAGGGAAAGCTGGTTCTTTTAAATTTCTAGTAACTTATATCATTATTGTACAGTACAGTTTAATGAAATACTAATCAAATCTAATCTAATTTATCTAATCTAATATCTAAAGATATCAAATATCTAAAAGTTGTGCTTTAAAATTCATTTAACACACTGCAGTACAGTATATACAGCTCAATGTCCTGGTCCAAGGCTTAAAAAATCTGTTCACCCTTCTAGCGCACAGTTTCTCTCAGAGGTTTTGAAGCAGCAGATGGTTTAAGGAGACTTTTGAAGTCTCTCAGTTTGACTGCCATCTTATTCTCAAAGCGTGTACTTCTGATGAACCCTTCTCAGTTCAAACCCCTGAGCTGCTTTGATGTCAAGACAGAGACTCACATAATATGTTAAAAATCATAATAAGCTTAAATGCAGAACTTATCTTTACAGAAATAAAAATGAACATGTCTATTTATTTCTCTTCATTGTGGTAATGAGCTCCTCTTCTAGAAATGATGGACAGATCTTTAAATTGTATGATGCTCTAGTTTATCTCTCTCTTTCCTGGATTCACTTTTAGAGAACTTACATCAAAGTCATGGAGGGCATCACTCACACCCCTGAGAGCTTCCCTTCCTGTTTCATCTCTCTCTCTCTCTCTCGCTCTCCGTTTCTCTCTCTGTCTGTGTCTCTCATTCACTACTTTCCTAGTGCACTGTACACATACACCCTTTCAACCCTTCTCCCTAAATGGGTCTTTCTTGATCCGGAACAAACACACAACAAGCGGCTGTTGTCAGAGACTTTTGCTCCATGTTGTTTTGACTTGTGCTCTCTGATCTCTGTGGCTTCAGTGAAGTAACCCTCAAACAAAGGGCAAACAAGAGGAAAAGAAGGGGAAAACAGTGGAAAACTGTGCATGTTTGAAGGACAGGTTTCTGTGTACTTCTTGTGTTTGGCTCTTGAAAGGATACAGGTCAACTTAAACAGCTAGTTTTGGAGTCTGTAGAGACATACATGGGATAGTAGCCGAACTTTGAAGTATTTAAAGATCGTCCTTAAAACATAATCTATAAGAAGTAACACGAAAATTGCATAAATCTCACACCTCTCCACAACAAGCTGCACAATGTGAAAAGTCATTTATGTAACATAGCATTGAAGTTACTCGCCAAAGTTTAATAAGTTAAGGCTCGTTTGTCCATGTACCAAAGAAGAATGAGCGTGGAAAAGTGAAAATGGATTAAAGAGAAAAAGGAAAAGAACGATTTCCTTCTAAACCCTCTTTCTGTCTGTTCTTTATTGGTTTAGATGAGATGCAGGGTGCGTAGGCTTGACTGAACAGCAGAGAAGGGTGGATACATCCACCTCTTATATAATCAATCTGCCCTGGGACAGCCTCAGATCCCTCACTCCTCCAGCCATCAGAAGCATCACCTTTTCATACAGATGACTTGAGCTGCTCAATCCATCACCTCAGTGTCCTTACACCTCCTCATAAATTGCCACAGAGAAGCAGTAACTTTTTCATATATACAGTAAGCTCTTCTCTTCAGGAGTGGGAAGAGAACAGGAAGCATCGATTCATTTAGAGGGTGACAGTGAACTGATGAGAGATTGATAAGGAATGTGTAATGGCTGCTATTGAGACATAATGATTGATGGCCCTGAATCATATGTCACGTGTTTCTCTTCTTCTAGAAACAGGAATAAAGAACAACAACAGTCAACCTGCTGCTAAAACAGGTGTTTAAGAAACCATCAAAGGTATGATGGTGACCACCATAAGAACATTAACATATGGCAATCCATATTTAGTTTTCCTTGCATATTTAGTGCATACTGTATCAACCTGATATATGATAATATTCTACATAAACATCACATTCAGAGAGGTTATCTAATCATCTAATCATTTACATACAGAAGTCTTAAAGGTACAGTATCAAAAACAAATGACCCTTTGCTAAGCATCACCTTTAACATCACTAACCGGTTCTACCTAAGCAACTGCCATATTTTTATACATTGCCATATTTCTAACAGGCTTTGGTCTCTTAGTGCAACTCTATGGAAGCTCTGTGTGTTTGGAAGGTTTTAGGCAGAATTTAATCCAAAACTATAATAAAACGTTTCTGGGGCACATGGTAACCACATATTTTTTCCTTTTCTAAATCTTTATAAATAAATCTTGAGTATGTTGTGTATGCTGTGGATTAAACTGTGTGCCTGCTCTTATTCTCAAATAAACATGTATAACAGCAAGGACAACCTACATTTGCTTCAAGGAAAATGATTGCAATTCTATGTAATGTGAATTTATTTCTGTATTGATTTGGGCCAAGGGCAGCAATAAACACTGAGGTCTTTAAAGACTTAAGGTGAGTTTGTTGTAGAAACATTAGTAGCAGTTCTGTTTACCTAAACTCTCAATTAAAATCAGGGCTGATTAAGTCTTTTACCTTTAATTCCAAATTCATTTGCATAAATTTTTCTTTTATTAACCGTGTAATTCTGTGTGATTATAAGTAAAGGCAGATGATTTTTCTCTGCGTGCAGATGAAATGTCATATGTGAGAAGGCAAAGCTCAATGTAAAACAGAAACATATTACATATTTGGTTTGGATTAACAGAGGTGAGATGTTTCTGTTAAACAGAAATAAAACAAGAAATGTCCTAACCAGGTTTGCATATCATCAGTTTAGTTCCGTTCTACAAGTCAACACACACATATAATGTATATGAGTCTAAAGATAGCAGTGCATACTTCTTACCTCCTTCATTGTCTTTGCTGTCGCTGCAGGAGGTCTCCATGGCAACGCTGCAGCCCAGGCCTCTCCAGCCAGTGTGACACTCACAGTGCCAGCTGTTCTGACCCATGATGCATTGCCCATTTCCATTGCACAGCCCTGGACACCCATCTGAGAGAAGGGGAGGCAAAGACAGGCCAACTGTGTGATTTTAACAAGATGTTTCGGCAAGAAGAAATTAAAACCCACGCTACGATACACATGGCACACACACCATGAAACAATAAATATTAACAAAACATTTTAGACAAAGCTTAACCCTGATTCCTCACGATAATTGCATATTATCAATCAACCCAACCCAACTTTTATGTTACAATGAAGGCATTTGGTCAGTTTTTAGTTTATTTGTTGCATTTTGCTGGGGAATTCAGCACCCTAAGCTTTAGCTCTACAGTAGTCATTAGCTATGCTTATCTGAAAATAGTGATGTGAAGACGATGGCAGAGAGGGAGAACTGAACTCATTAGCATTAAAACAAGCATACTACAGTAACACATACACACAACCAGAGCAGCATCCATTAGTATTCTTCTGACAACTGGACTCTAGAGCTGGCAAGTCATTTAATATTCTTATGAATGCAGATCAGATGGTAAAGACCTTGTCCTTTGCGCTGAATGCCATTATAAACAAAGACAACGCACACATATATACACTAATGAATTTATTGATATGCAATGTGAAGAACATGAGCAAACCAAACATCAGAAGTGGCAGCCAAAACTCTATGAGAAGCACTGACCTAAACGGAGTCATGGAAGCTAGAGAAATACTTTAGACTAACTCATGGATTTAAAGCAGTTTAACAGAGAGTGTGTGTGTGTGTGTGTGTTTACCGATGGTACAGTGTTCTCCGTTCCAGCCCTGCTCACACTGGCACTTGCCATCTCTGCAGGTCCCATGTTTCACACACTGTGGGTTACACAGTCTCTGGTCACAGCTAGGGCCTGTCCAGCCCTCCTCACAGTGGCAAACACCTCCAACACACACACCGTGACTCCCACAATCTGATGAACATACCTCTGGAGGGAAAAAGACAGAGAGAGAGAGAGAGAGAGAGACAGAGAGAGAAAGAGATAAAGAGACAGAAAGAAATGGAGAGTGTGTTGTTTTAACTATTCAGCTTTATTCTGTCCTTTTTAAGACTGCAATCCATAACTTGTGCCTCTCTATCGCCATCTCTATTAAAAACATAAAAGATTATGAATCATTATTATAAACTTACTAAACTAAACTAAGACAGTCTTTAACACTGATCTGTTATGTACTTGCTCATTGTTCATTTTTAACCAAAGTTACTGGGTGCAGCTTTAATTATTTTGCTTATTTATTTATTTGTTGTGGTTTACTTAATTTATTTATTTATTTACTTTACAATGTTGTTTTATTATGTACTTAAGGTATCAGGACAACCCTAATGTACAGTAACTGAAACTAAGACTCGAACGCAAAACAAAGAAAGAGACGGAGAAAGATGAATGATTAATGGATGATGGATGGAGCTGATGGATGGAAACAATTGAGTGCATAACGTCACAGCACATTTGCAAAAGAAAGGAAATGAGCAGATGGAAATCAGAGGGGGATGAGACCTTACCCGTTGAGCAGTCGGGGCCCATCCAGTTGGGGTCACAGCTGCAGAGGCCTGTGTCAGGGCTGTAGGCTCCATGACCATTACATTGATCTGGGCACTGGGCTCTCGACACATCACACAGATGCCCTGACCAACCCAGCTTACAGTGACACTGACCCGACACACAGCTGCCATGTCCAGAGCATGTGGGGTCAACACAATCCACTGGAGAGAGAGAGTGAAAACTTTCATTCTACTTTATCTTCTCTTCATCTTTCACCTTTTAAACTCACCTCTGGGATCTCTCCAGTTTCAGAAACTCACTGCAGCTCATATGAACATGTGCTCAGAGACTCCATTTCTGCACAATTTCTTAAAAGCCAGATCAATAAACTGGATTTCATAAATGCTTTAATAAAGTTTATTATGCATGTACCAGCATGCTTTTATAGCGGCCAGTGCAGAGATTTGAAAACTGAGATTCTCAGAGGAAGAAGCTTTTCTGAAAGTGCTGAGTCCTAGAACTTCTCTTTGTGTGTGTGTGTGTGTGTGTGTGTGTTTTTCGAAAAGACCTTATGATGTGACTAGTAGTGTAGTGCTAGTCGACTAGTAGGGATTATTTTATTGTTCATATTCATGATTTTTTTGTATTTGTGGAACTATGACTGTGAGTCAATCTTTTTCAACTGAAGATACGCTCCGTACCTTCCTCGCAGGATTCACCACGGTAACCTGCTTCACAGGCACAGCTGCCTTGGGTGCAGGTCCCGTGACCGCCACAGCTGGGGTCGATGCACTGCCCCTGTGGTATGTCACACTCCAGCCCCTTCCAGCCACTGTAGCACATGCACACTCCCTTGCTGTACTGCCCGTTGCCGCTGCACAGCACAGGACACGCCACTGCAAAGACCAGAGGATGCAGGCGGAAAAAACAAAAGAGGGAGAGAGGGAAGGACAGAAGAGGAGGAGGTTTGAGAGGAATTAGTGAAAACCAGCTTCATTAAGAGTAGTTCAGGTATGAAATGTAAGATTAGGTAAGAGAAAATAAGATACAGTGTTACTCCAAACTAATCCACTGAGAAACATAATTAAAACAGTGATTGGTCACTTTACATGTCAGTCAGGGTTCTTGTGTGGTTTAAGGTGTAGAAGCACCAGATCTTTAGCCACAGTCCAAAGTCTAGGCCTTCAAAACTAATCCCCCTGATGTTCTAAGAGGTAGCTGTTTGTAATGCCTGATTAAAAACATAACATGTTATCATGCTATAGTTAGTGTGTGGGAATGCATGTTGCTGTGATTGCAAGAGACGTTAGTCCTAATCATTAAATATGTTAATGAAACATCTTAAAGCAGTTTCCTATCATTTATAATTAGGTACAGGACAAATTACCCATAAAAACTTGTCTCAGCCAATGGAAACACTTTGGGATCAAAGGGGGAAAGAATTTGCAAGGGGATAGGATTTTGCATGACACCAGTATACATTCAAAGTGAGCAGACATTAACATAAAACTTTACAGCTTTGATGAGAAATTTCCCAGACTGTCGAAAAAATGGAGAAAGAAATGTTTGCTATTCACCCTCAGAAATAACATTAACGTTACGCAATTTCTCCTACTTACGGTTCTAAGACAGACTATGTCATGTGTAATTAAGCTAAAGAGATTCAGAGGCATTATCAGCAGCACTCTCTGCCACTCAGAGGAGGCGTTATTCCACAGTAATAAACTAGCTGTCTAGAGCCTCAGGTGGGCTCCAACACACACCCATACAAACAAACACATACACCTCTGCTGGGAACACACCATCACTCAAAAAGATTTGTCTGGCACAGTAAAGCCAACAAACCCATCAGACATTTTGGCATAACTATGATGGAATTAATCAGTGATGCTGTAATTCATCTCAGAGTGACATGACAGTGTCATAGAACCATTACGACAAATGACTGGAACTTATGTGCAGTAACAATGATGATGAACTGTGATGATTTCATGACTGATTTTTGGCTTGAGGAAAGATTCTGACAAATGCTTTATACATCAATATCTGGAAGCACATACATCAATAATAACATCAGAATTTACACTTTGAAAGATCTGATACCAAATTAAAGAGATTAATACCAAATTACACATAAAAATACATTAAAAACGATTTAACTGAAAATGGTCTAGAAATAAATTGTTATTGACAGTGGCTCATGAAGATTACACTTTTAGGACATTAAATCACATGTAAAAACAAAAATGATCTGGCAACCCAGAAAATTAATTAACACAGTGATTCACTGTTCAATATTAACTACTGATATAAATCAGTTTACACATTCCATGTAACAAGATATTGTTTGATATCACCATAGTCATGATCTCTTCAAACAGTCTAGTGACACTACAGTCAAATACTTTATTATATTAATGTTTTGTAATGTTTTATATTTTTTGCATCATGTTCTTATGACTTTCTGAAATGCTACAGTATTATTGCACAGCTCTTCTGTATCAGAGAAAAACCTCAATGCCAAATATTAGACAAAAGTTGCCATGGGAAACACGTACAACAACTTTTTCATAAACAGTCCTGTAGTGTGAAAGCAAACAGTACCTTTGGAGCAGTCCGTGCCGTGGAACCCTGGGAAGCAATGACACGCTCCTGACATGCACTCTCCGTTGCCATGGCAATTCTGGGGGCACTCTTCCACTGAGTCTAAGACAAGACATGAGGAAAGAAAGACACACATTATCAGCCCCCATTTATTAATAAGAAAGAGCGGAACATAACATTCACAAAGACTTTTTAAACACTGTCATCTGACAGGAGCCAAAATGTAACACTGTGAACTGTCGTAAGTTTTGTGAGATAATTCTTCACGCAGCGTGGTGTGACATAAACTTCTGTGTGAATTTCTGTGACACATTTCGCCAAAGCCTTATGGGAAATATAATGGTATAATCATGATAAAAGCTCAAATAAATTATGTATGCTATTCAAATCAACAGTGACCATCAAATAACTGGTAGCTAGAAGAGATGCCCAAACATTCATATGTGATAATTGGATCTCCAGATCTGAGATGATTTTGAGGTCTCCAGAGTACAATATGTGTGTGTGTCTTTCTCCTGACACTGAATAGTTAAACAAAATTTCTGTTAAAAAGACGATGGCCCAGAAAAGTATTTGAACATTTAAGCTATTCTTAAAGATGCATGAATGCCATTGTTTTAGAAAGCAAAATACTAAATCATTCTTTTAAATTTGTTGTTTTGTGTGTTCCTTTTATAAAGTTGAAAGTTAAAAAAATGATTTTTTTATTTTTAGGTGGACTATTCCTTTAATAAACTGACATCCTGATCAGGCAAGATGTCTTCTGCACTAAAAGCAGATATTTCAGTGCTTCACTCAGTTTTTCCTTTGATTTTAAATTAATTCTCTGTTTGACCTGAAGATTAAGGTACAGTGAAAGCAATGAAAGCATCTTCTTCAGTTTATACTGTTCACATTCAAACTGAAACATACTGTTAGGTGAACGGTAGAGCAGGTGTACTAAGTCTCTTCTAAACGGTAGGTAACCAAGTAAAAGAATTTCTATTTTCTCATATTCTTTTCAAAATAAGTGTGTAAATAAAAACTGGAGGTGTGTACTTAGTGCTACAGTGCTGAATGAGATGGGCTCCTTCTCTTTGCCGTCGTTGTAGAAGGCCAGATGCCAGGTGCCGGGGTCTAAATATTGCACAAAGATTGCCTCGTTCTGCACAACAGTTTGAATACTGCGCCGCTCTCGAGGAGATTCTATCACGCTCCACTTCTCTTTTCCATCCAGCCTCTCCATGTAGTCATACTGAGGAAAGAGCAACAGAGAGAGAGAGGTGAAAGAAAGAAAGAGAGGTGTTGACAGAAATAGAAAACAATCAACAAGACAAGTAAATAACACACATCATCCTTACTAAACATTGTAAAGACAATCAAAAGTCAAATTAAATTAAAATCTACAAATTAAATTAAAATCTACAAATGATAACAACTTGGGAGTATGACAAGAAAAGTGTAAAAACACTGCAGAAGAATATGCAGTGATAATTCAGAAATAATTAACAATTTTAAAAAGTCAGACACAAAAGCCCATCTACACAGATGGTCTTTTCATAGTAATTAACAAAAGACTTTTTTAAGAGGGCATATTGAGGAAAACATGCATGCAAAAATGTAAAAAACCAATTACGATTATTTTTAGTGCAAGCTACTATATAACGAGCTACTATATAAGTGGAGTTATATTGAATATGTTTTTTGTAAAGGAAGATACAGGACATGAGGTGATTTGCCTACCTGAGCGTGTGAAGGAGGCAGGCCTTTCCGCATGTAGACCCCAAACAGCGCGTCCTTGCCGAGGGAGATGTTGAACTTGAGGAAGTGTGGCTGGCGCAGGTGAAGCAGAGACCTCCAGAAGACGCCTGGAGGAACATCCTGGCTGATACGTTGACCCAGCACCAGCTCCCCGCTGTTTATACTGCTGTTCTTCAACACCCACGGCCCTAAGATGAAGCCCAAGAGCGAGACGGTGTGAGGAGAAACAAGAGAGAGGATTTGTTTGATGAAAAAAATAAGACAAAGGCAGAACTTTAAAGGCAGAGAGAACAGGAAATTTTCTCAGCTCCGTGTGAAAATATTTGCAGTGCGTAAGAGGAAAAATCAACATATATAATTCCACTGAGACGGGGTTGAGCACTAATGAGTGCACACTGTGGGCTGCCAAAGTCACTGAAACCCTACCTTCTCCCTTGAGATCAAACTACAACTGCATGACAAGACTGGCCACACATACATACACACACACAAACAAACACCCATACACACACACCAGTACATACATACCCCTCACCAAACACCTGCTAAATCTAGTCTCTAGAGAGAAACCGGTCACCATTTTGACAGCGTGGATAGATTGCAGCAAGCTTCAATCAGAAAATTACACAGCACAAGGGTCTTGATGGTATCACACGGTAACACACACACTGTTGTGTCTAAGGGGTGAGTGCAACACGAGCGCGCTTGGTGTTAACTGTCAGTCTAGTTGGCGTTCTTGCCGTTTGATGTGTCCTGATAAGCAGAGACAATCTGTTTCCCTGCCTGCTAAAACCACTGGCTGCATTTAAACAAGTAATAGAGAGAGAGAGAGAGCAAGCGAGAACCTAAAGGAAAACACACACACAGTGTCAGGTGTGAATGACAGGCCGGTTAAAGCAGTCTGGTAAGCAGTGGGAGCTTGCACCAACCTCCCTCATTAACACAGAGTGTGGATGGACAGACCTGCTCTGAAGGAGAGCGCCACACTGAGAGAAAGACAGGGAGTGAGAGATGGTCAAAGTGAGACAGGGAGAGAGAAACGGAGAAACATATTAAAAAGGGGCGAGTGAAAGTCCCCTGGAGAGCGTACATTAGAAGAGTCTTCCACTCTGGAAGTGAAGTTCACACTCCTCACATTCTCTGTGAGAGCTCGGCCAACCAAAACTGCTCACAGCAGAACCAGAGAAAACGTTATTTCTTTATCCTCAAAAATGCACACCCTCCTGCAAACGTCAGAATTTGCTTCTGTTCTGTAGTCTGTAATATATAGTACTGTACAAAAGTCTTAGGCACATTAGTATTTTCACACCCAAAAATGGTTTTAAGCAAGTTTTTTTTATATTTTTAGTTGTAGTGTTAGTAGGAATTATAAGTTTACATTTCCATTCTTTTTGCCATTAATTGTAATAATCCAGTGAGATTTTTGTATGTACAAGGAGACTAACAACAGCTAGTGCTCCACAGAGAGATCTGATCTTGAAGAAACCTTCCTGTAAAACTACAGTGCTATGAAAAGTTTTAGCCACTTGTTTAAAAATGCTGAAAGGGGGGGATGCTTTCAAAAATAATGTCATAGACAAATAGATTTTATTTATCAATTAACTTCTAATAACTAAATCAAATAAATATTCTGTGTGAACACCCTTTGGTTAAAACCCCTTTTGTCCTTGGTAAACATGCACATAGCTTTTCAGGTAGCTTTGCAAGCAGGTTTCTTCAAGTGTCTTGGAGACGCTGCCACAGTTCTTCTGGATTTAGTCTGTCTCAGTTTTTTCTGTTGGTTCATAATGTAATCACAGACAGACTCTGTGAGATTGTGAGATCAGATCTCTCTGTGGAGCACTGGCTGTTGTTAGTCTCCTTGTGCATACAAAAATCTCACTGGATCATTACAATTAATGGCAAAAAGAATGTTTGGAAATGTAATCTTATAATTCCTACTGACACTACAACAAAAGATATAAATAACTTGCTTAAAACCATTTTTGGGTATGAAAATACTAATGTGCCTTTTGCACAGTACTGTATGTCACCTCTTTCCTCTTCTTTCACTGTTTTCACCGTTTACTATGCACAGGCCTGGCTTTCATGATGCAACCATGTAAAATCATCCCTTCAGTGATGCTGCCCACTCTGCCTTTCATGTGGAGGTCGAAGAGGCACCTGACGCTGGTGCTGAAGCCCTGACGCGAATCATGTGAAAGGTCCTTTGAAGACTGTTGTAAATCGGCATAACGAGCATTTAGACTGGAAAAAAGGTGTGACTTCTGCATCAAGTTTTTCCTTCTATGTGACAGCTCGCCAAAAGTCGGTTTTACAGCAAGTAAACTCCAAGATTTTAAAACACATGTCTGTTGGAAAGCCAGTCCCTCTCCAGAAAGCTCTCCATCACAGCGAAGTGGAAAAACAGTTGAGAAAGATGCAGAGAGAGAAGGTAATGCATACCCTCTATGCTTTTGCAGGTGTCATTCTACCACCCACATTATGTTCATCTGGTATCTTCCATTTCACTCCCAAGCAATTAGGAGCAGACACAAGCTCACACTCGCTCCACAATTAAACCACATTTACACTGGTGTGTCCTCCTCCATGAAGAAACACTCTTTCAGAGCATCTAAAGGGAGAAGCAGCAGTGCTGTGTGTGAAGGACGTCAATACGGAACTCTCTAAAGGTCAGTGGCAATCGTTATCATCTGAACGTGTTGACACTGATAATGATAAATCATTTGAGGTGAATGGAAAACAGACGAGGAGCTTCTTTGCATCTGAGCCACTGAGAGTTGGCCACAGCTTTCAACCATTAACTAACTGAGATTCAACACGTCTAATCCAAACACCATCTTTTATCAAAGGTCACCATGAGAATAAAGAACACAAGACTGTGATGTTACAGTAATGTACTCCAATTTACTGACTGCACTCAGGTGATATATATTTATACATAAGATTTGCTTTATATACACACACACATACGGTACACACACACAAAGGTCTTATGTAGAATAAAAAGGATGTTTATTTATATCTTTTGTTTAGTGCGTATTATAATATATCTCCAAACATTCTTCCCCATTAACTGTAATAAAGTGAGACTTTTGCCATCGTGCATCTTAATACTCAGTTAGGTCTAACAGACTAACACGTATTATAACAACTCAGTGTTGACTAAATACAGCCATCATTTAATAATAACTGCATTAGCAGTACTATTCTTATTATTACTATCATAATAATACAGGGTGGGACTTCAATATTATTTATTGGAATTTCATTAGATCGTAAAAGCAGACTGTGATTTTATTGACTTTATATTATTTTCATTACATTGATGAAACCAATTAAACTTACACTGATGAATAGTGACCGAGTACGTTTATTAAGGAAGTAAATAAGATTCATTTAGATTTCATGTTGTCAGAGGATTTGCATTTCATGTCGTCAGGTGATTTGCCTTTGATGCTGTCATGTTTCAGAGTTCTGGCATGCGTTTGGGTTTTTACCTCTGCCTCCGGAGGGCACTGTTGCCACGTCACCGATGCCAGGAATACTCATGCTGAGGCCAGTGCTCACTAGATGCCCTTCAGTGGGTTTCAGCCGCCAATTCAAGCCAAGCAGATTAAGAGCTGAGAGAGAGAGAGAAAAAGAGAGAATTAAAAAATAGAACATGACACTACATTACACCTTCCAACCACTTTATATATACACAGATGACACGTCCCGACAGCCGAGAGCCTGCGACACCCATACAACCATAACTCTTGCTGACAGAGGAGACTTTAGCATACAAATACACTCATTATAGCCAATGACACTTTGACTACAGTCTGTGCTTTGTTTGGGCTCGGTGCCCAGACAGGTTTAGTTGGACCGGGTTTAATCCAAACCGCTACAGGAATACTAAACTCAGCGTAGATATGAATATGTCACAGAGAGCGAGCAGAACACGCAGAAGACAAAATGTCAAATGCCACACAATAAGAGTTGTGAAGAAAGTGACAGTTATCTTGATACTGGGAAGCAAGGTGTGAGAGGACAGGAAAATTGTCTCTGAAAAAATAAAAAATAAACTGAAGCCAGTTAAAAGTTGGTGACAGATGCCAAAAATTCTCACCATTTTCTTGTCATCATTTCTGTGTGTGCACACTAGAGGGGATTTTGGCTAAGTGCCTGCATTTCTCTCCGCACCCCATATGTACTATAATCACTGCTTCACTGCTTCCAACACTTTGTAGAAACTGATTAGCTTCAGTGGAGATCACTCGATATGCAATATTTAAATATGTCAAGTTGCGTTTAAAAATATGATAATGATTAGAGAAAGTTAGTTTTGTGATGTGCTGGTGGAAATTACGGTAGAGATGTTCAGTGTTTCCCCAGAGTGAAAATGAGTCACACACACATACACACACAGAAAACATGAAATCTTGCGGGAAAATGCCGACGTCTGCAGAATCAACTATAACACCTCACCTCCACCCCTAGTTCTTCTATCCCTCCCTAAATCTCATTCACGTAAAATCAATGCCAACTCAGTCTTTCTTTGCCTCCTGCTTTCTCCTCATAATGTGCATCTGAAGGCGTCTTATCATTCTTGTGTGAAAGGGTCAAAAGAAACAGCTGACTCCTACAGGCTATTGGCTGCTCTGATGCCATCAGCTTCATTGTCCCACACTATTTCTCATCAATGGATCTTATCGCTCCATCCTCTAATCAAGCCTTATCTTTCCCTCGTTAGTTGTTCTTTTCACCTCTCTTGTGTCCCCCATCTCCTTTTTCTTCCCCCTTCTTATCACGGCACTCACTGACAGAGATGGCCTTGTTATGACCCGAGACATCTTGTTCCACTAAACAGAGCTATGGAGAATCTCCAAGACAAACACAATATCCTGTGTTTGCTCCTGAATGAATCTGATATTGCTGTTGTGGTACTGTTCTTGGATTTGTTTTGCTAGTGAGGTCAGATCAGCAAGATCAGTGAACTCATCTTGAGAAAAGACTGAAGAAAATTGTGGCATGGTGAGGTTCTCTCCATGATGGTTTTGGCTGTATGGTTGCATTAGGGCTGTAGGGGGCAGTATGCAGTGTGGCTGAAGCTGAGTCAGGGCCGACTGAGTCACCAAAAAAAATCACTGATCCTTTAAATATCACTGAATAACATTTTAGCATCACAGTGTTATAGTAACTGTGGTCAACAAAATGAGATTAAAACCTGATTTTAGAACAAAGTGGAAAATGAATGTCAATTTCTTTTCTCCACAGCTGGGTAAGGATCCAGCTGCATCTTCTGTGCCAGCCAAGTGCTTTAATTCTGTAACCTGTTAACTTGTAAGGTTTTTTGCTATTTTAATATATCAACACAGTACGTCACAGTCTAATGAATTTAAACAAGCAAGTAATTGCAATAGCATGTTTACAGCTTTTTATTTGCTGCAAATGTGTTAACAAGGCATACATCTCAAAACAGGATATTCAATTAACAGTAACAACAGTAACCACAGTAACAGCAGAATAAATAAATACAATTAAAATAATTAAATGTAATTTACATGGGCTAAAAATGCTAAAATTGTATACACTTAATAAATAACACTGGGAGCAGAGAAAGTACCAACAGTAGATATTTTAGATCTTTGATAGATTCTTTGGAAGAATATGGGCGTGGTTGGGGTCATGCTAGCATCCCCTCTGTGGATAAAGGGTGCATTTCAATCTCGTGTCTGGCAGCGTTAACATTAGTGTTTTTTCTTTGCTAATCAAATCAGGGAGAGATCGCCAACCAACTCATTTTCAGTCTGCGCATTAAGCATTAATTATTAAGAGGAAATGTGTTAGATGTGAAATTCATGAGATGCCGCATCCTACTTTATGTAATCTCTATGTATAATTCACCTCTTAAAGTGAATAATATTACCTACGTAAAGCACAGAGAGAGAATCAAAGAGAGAATGAACAAGAGAGAAAAAACAATAGACAATAAAGGATTTTCCTTGTGTTATCTGATTAAATACACCTTCAGTCTGCTGGCTTTAAAAGCACAGAGAAAATGAAGTCCATGTCCATACCTGACATGAGCTGCAGTACTGAACTTGCTTTCACCGAGCTATACCAGTTGGTGCTGACAGCAGCACTGTAAAACTGGATGTACGCTTTTTCTAACCTCTTTTCAACAATCCATTTTGATACTAGAACCGTAATGCACTCTCGGCATAATGCTTCTAGTCACATGTTCAAGTTTAGAGTTAACGTTGAGGCTTCCACCCTTCTTTCATTATACAAAAGGGACTATGACTCTGTACTTTATACCCAGGATGAACTGCAGCTTTAAGAGGCATGTGTGGAGTTTCAAGCCACCGGCGGCCCATAAGGGGCCCTTAAGAACTGGTGTGTGCATATAACAGTGCTGTGCTGATGTGATAGCTGTGAGCTAATGTATAAGAAGCGCTGACCTCAGGCAGGGCTCTGAACATTGCTGTTGGGAGGGGTGCAAGCTACAAGAAAGTCAGCTGATCTACTTTGTGAGCTCATAGCTGTGGAATGACTAAAGAAGAGCGCTGACTCACCTCTGACAATGTGAGAGATGCTTGTAGCTGTCAGCTATAGAAACCAGCATACGTGGATAACACGTTGCTGATACGTTCTGTAGAAAGTCTCTGGAGACTTGAAGATATGCGTGATGATCTTTTTTGGTGTTGTGGTTCTAAACCAATGTTACAAGGTCAACAATGAAAGGTTCAGAAATTGAAAACTTACTTTCCAGTTTCATAAACTGGAGTCTGGTAATGTTTGACATTCCATTGTCATGCTGAATACTCAAAATCAGAACAAGTGGTACTTGCTCACCGTTTAATTATTTATTACGCCTTGTGTTGCATTTATACCCATGAGGGATATGTATGGATAAAACAGGCTGCTCCCTACAGGCACCATTTCAGCAAAAAGCAAACAAATCGCTCAATCTGAAGCCGCTTTGAAGTCCAGCTACAAAGAGTGGGAGGACCAGAAGGCAGCGAGATGGCCGGTGATCCCAGTGAGAGAGTTCGCTCACCAGGGAATGGACCAGAGGGTAGGAGCCCTATTCCTGGAGCTCTAAAGCTTCATCTCTTCCTCTCTGTTTCTGGAACAGTTGCTACCTGATTGAGCTGTGTGAATGAAAACAGCCCTGCAAGCACGTCCCTGTGGAGCTCACATGTACGTACACACACACACTGTTGTACCTCAATCAACCTGACGCAACCCATCCTCACTTCACAGCAATCTTCACCTGATGTTACAGCAGGCTCCTTTAATGTCTGCACTAACTCTGCCTAACAGACCTTCTTAAAGTCCTCTCTGACCGACCAGGAGAGACCAAAAGATGGCATTGTGTCTCACCTTCAAAGACAAACAGGCCAACAAACACAATCAGGCTCTTGTTGAAGGTAAAAATGTTGTTGTCATTGCTGCTGATCTCCTTCAAGTGTATGTGGCTTTGATTTGAGGTGCACAAGTTCTGCTGCTGTGAATATAAATGAAACGCTACGCTGGACTTCAGCTCCCCGAGGAGCAGCTACCTGATTACATCAGCTCACTCAGTCTTGACTGTTGACCAAAAACTCTCAAAGCATCCTGGGAAAACTTCCAATCTCTAGATAAAAGTCGTCCCAAAATGCCACACACACACTTGTTCACACAAAATCAAGGATGTTGCTTGAGGCATGCAAGGTCTGTGAGTTTAAAAACACGCACACCTCCCTGAATCTCCTGCGTGGGCATGTTGAATGGCATGACGAGATGGATCCAATCTATTCCACTCGGCTTGTCAAATACACGGAGCACAACAATCATTCCCCACAGCATAACCACGCACACAAGCAAACTCACCTTTTTCCCGTCCTCAGTTGTACAAATGCAAGCCCTATGCATGAGCAGATGGGGTGATGCTTTGACTGACAGCATTTTCTATCAGAGATTTAGGGTGACAAGAGGGATCACATGATCTTTGTCCTGTGATGCACTTGTACACGCGTGTGGGAGTCAAACCGCAGATCTGATCAAGCCCTCATTTCATTCCCCGTCACTCAGTGACTTTAATATTAAGCAGATGTCAGAAAAAAATGGAAAAAAGGGGAAAGTAAATATAAAAGTGAACGTAAAAATGAAACGTGTCATTTTAATCTGCTTCAGGCCTGTACGCTGGAGTGTGTTGGTTTGAGTTCAGGCAAACGACAGAGGGCTGTGAGTTAGAGATTGGCTGGCGAACATATTATCTCAGTGAGACAGAATCTCCAGTATCTCAGAGCGTGTAGGTGTGTGACTGATTGTTGTGTTTGTTGGTGTAGCTGCATGGGCAGAGGAAGAGTGTGATGAGGCTGGTGGGTCGAGTTTTGTGTGAGTGTGTGTGTGTACAAATATAAAACAGGCAGGTGACAGTTAAAGTTCATGCTGGCAGAGAGCGGCAGTAAGTGGACATATGAGTCATTTTGACTGACATACAGTGTGCAACCATAGACCCGACAGAGTCTTGACCAGTTTCTATAAATGAGTCACTGTATGATTGACAGGATGCTGAGATGGTGAGTCATTATAGTTTCTGCTCGCATCACTCTAACCTGCATGCAACTGATTCTGTTTGATTAAAGTAAATATGAAATCACAATTTAATCTATGTGCTTCACACGTTTTTCTGGTCATACTGTGCACAAGTCATTAGACAGGGTGAGAAGCTCACGATTTGATTCGCTTAAGGTCCAGAAGGTTGCAATCCAATTCCAAAATGATTTTTTGATGCATCTCAATTTTTCAGTAACAGCATAGGGCCGCAAATCTTTGGTGAGTTGGTGTGGCTTGTTGCCAAGTTCTTTGTAAATATTCCACATTAAAGCTGTATTCAAATATTTGATTTTCTCATTTTTCATGATAATGTGTTAACTTTAATCGCCTCTGAAAGGACTTTTCTTTTTTATTTGACAATTGTTTCAACCACTAATAATATTGTTGGTTGCCAACTTTTCATAATCCATTAAAATCCAAATGCATAAAATTGAGTTCCTCTGAACAGTCACTTTCATTCTAAAATACATCACATAATGGAAGAACAATGTGCTACGAATGCCAGTTCATGTTGTCTCTACACAACATTTGTAATAAAAGGACAAATCTCTCTCTCCTGAGGGAATCTGGACCATTCAGACAGCACTTAAGTCTGGCTCTCATTTAACTCATCACGACTGATGTTCATATGCACAGAATGCAACACACTCAGCTTGCTTCTGTGTCCACTCGTGCAGCAGGCGGTGGGGTGGTGGTGCTGGGGGGGGGGGTTGTTGGGTTGGGATGGAACACTTCACTTAGCCCTCAGACATCCATCATTTATCTCTCCTTCTTTCATCTGCTTCTTTCATCCTCTTTCACCAATTAGTCCAGATTAGTCACAGTGGCCTTATGGCAGGCAGACGCAGCCACTGCACCCCATGCAGAACCCCCATTCTCTCCATGCCTCCAGCATCAGGACCACAACACCTGTCTCCTAGCAACCTACATTCAATCTCAAGCAAAGGATGCTGCCTCAAAAATAAAACAAGAATGACAAGAAATATGTACCATGGAACTATTCAAAATGGAAAACACATGAAACTGAGCTTGAGCTGTTTGACAAACCTTTGGATTTTTGTGTTTTAATGGGAAAACATTGGGAATATACTAAGAATTCTGGAAAATTGAAATAAATGTGTGCAGAAAGTAAATATAGGACATATTTATGATGAAAATGTATATAAAGCTGGTTTTATATCACTGATATCAAATATTTAACAGAAAATTCAAACAGAAGAATATGAAAGGAACAAACCTTGGCTGGCAGCATTCACTGCACATTTCCACGTGGTACAGCATATTATAGACCAGAAGACCTGAGGCTTTTAGTCTGTGTGTGTGTTCAAGTGCAGGACATTGTGTGAAGTGTGGTGTAAACATTTTAAGTACCTGTGTGATTCAGGCAATGAACAGCTCACTGGGTGGTTACATCTCAGCGGACCGGGCACACATACACACTTTTATAGTCACAAAGTCTCCACTAAAAAAATCCCTGAGGTTTTTGAAATAGTTTATAGAACATTTTACAGGCCACTGCACACAAGATATACAAACAAATACACTCTCATTCAAAAACACACTAACAGTCGACAAGTACTCTGTGAAAATTCTGCGTGTTTGTGTTTATGAGAGAATCTCAAGTTCCTTTTCACTAACAGTGTTGAATCATTCCATGCATGTGTAAGTTTTTAAAAACAATTCAGTTGGCAAGACTGATGCAAAACAAAATTAGATTGGACAAAACTAAATTGCTTCCATTAAAAAACAAAGTGGCCTGTACTGAGAACAAACGCACAAGCATCACACTTTCATTTGACAGACATCCTATTCCTCTGCATGTGTGTTTGCTCTGAAATAGATTCAATATAACTTCTGAGATGCTGAATATGATTAATCTGGATGTTAAAATGTTCTCAAAATTCAAACCGAGATGTGGCACAATTGTTTATTTGTATCATGCTTGTATTTTGGTTCAGGTTAGATTGTACTGTAAGTATCGTTCAACTCCTGAATCAGTGAAAAAAGCAAGGTGGGTTCAGAGAAAGGTTTACCGATTCTCCCAGCCGAGCTCTGACTCTTGACACAAGAACCTGCACCATTTTCGTGAAAAAGCATATGAAAATTATGTGGCAAACACTGGCTCTGAGTAGTAAGCAAAAACTAAAAATAAAGCCAAACACTACCACAAAACAAACAAAGAAAAAAGAAATGATATGTTAAACTTGTAAATGTGGGGATTATTCAAGCAGAAAAGACAGTTTTTTTCGCTGCTTTGTAAAGGTGCAACTCTCTCGCAGGCTGGCACAGACTCAAGGTGTTTGGTGACATTTACTGTCGACTGTGTTGCTGGAAGCGATCCGAACCTTATCGGACTCTACATGCAGAGTTTCTCTCACCGTCTGTGCCACCTTTCCTTACCATTTGAGTGCAAATCTACACAGCAACGAACGCATCCGAAAGTACAAAAATACACTGAGACATGGGATGCAATTCTCTGATGAAAGTCTTTTTTCAAATTCACATGAGGACACATAAGAAAGCTCTACAACTTTTAGCTCCTATGGTCTGTTACTAAAAGCTTAACCTAACTCTGTTTCTCTTCTTAAATAAAAAGAGGGGAGCGTCAGACTTGAAACTAAGAGACGCTCCCTGCAGAGAACTACCTTGATAAGAGCGAACCCTCCTTTTCCAAATACATCCGAATCACAGCCCATATCAAACGGCAGATGAATCACGCGCTGCTGTCTGAAGTAAACGTCCGCGCTTCGCACACTGAGGCTCCTTCCGCCCCTGTGCATGGGTATTTGCTTTGCCGCAATTGTAACACAACAATAACACACATCAATGGTTTATCAAAGACTCTTTGAAGCGCTTCGTCTCCATGATAAATGTCATTCCACTGTGCCAGTCATCTCAGGGTCTTCTTTGAGCTTTGAAAGGCCAGGGCGTGCTAGAGGACACACAGCACTGGCCAGCAAACCCTATGATAACCACGTGAACTTGTGCTGATGACATTTAAAGAATGTCTAATTAAATTAATTGATTTATTGCGCCGTGGCTGCTGAGTTATTGTTTAGACAGCGATAAATGATTCATCAAGGATCCATGAATTTGGAGTTCAGCACCTAATTACATATGACTGAATTTTAAAATGTGAATTAATAACACATTCTGCATTATGATCAATCATTATAATTTGCTAGCTGGTTATGACATCACAAAATGATGAAAGCTTGGCTGTTTTTGTAAATAAATTGTCTATAATCGTATAGGTTTTCACCTCACTAACATAACAAAATAGCTGTACTCTACAATATAATATAGGAATTTTAATGAAGGAAAGTGATTTAAAGAACACACCTATGACGTAAGAGAGCAGGACAGCCAGCAGCACTGCAGCTGCGATTGCACACACGGCGGCGCATTTCCAGCTGCAGTACTTGGAGGGCTTCTTCAGCTTGAAGGAGCTCCTGGAGAAGGTGTTTCGGGGTAAGAGACGGGGCGGGGGAGAGTAGACGGTACCGCCAGTCAGGGGATAACCTGGTGAAGAGCTGCTGAATAAAGGAGTGCTCCCAGATGGGGTCTTAAAGAGAAAGTGTCTACAAGAGAAAGAGAGAAAAAAGAGAGCGAGGGAGAGTTACCAACATGATAACGCAGTACTTCCCAGTGAACAATCGTAGGTTGTAAGAATGTTTCTATATTTCCATAAAGTAACAAAACAATAAACATGTTATTTTCAAAGTTCTAGGAAATTTCAAAATGTAGTTTTTTAGATGTACTAACGTTATTGCCTGATTATAAGAACGTTATTCAAACTGTACTAAACTGTAACTTTTTAAAACATTCCACTAATATTTTTTGTTAGATAAAATGTTGGAATAACATTTTTGATATGTGATATATAACAAAAGAGTTGTACTAATGTAGGACTAACTGCAGTCTACTAATTGCAAGATCGTTTTTGATAACTTGAAGAGAATTTTTAGAGAGAACATTAGCAATTGCTATGAGAACCTTGGGCTTGCATTCCTTTATAACAAAGGGATAGTTCACCAAAAAATGAAGATTACATTAGTGTTTAATCAACCTTATGTCATTCTCTGTGAAGAATAAGAGAATTTCTCAAGAATACTAAAACTGCCCTTTTTTCCATACAATGATAAGTAAATGGGGACTGAGGCTACCAGTCAGCCTCTGCCCACTCCTCAAAGACTTAATGTTCTAAAAATTGTCAATATGTGTTTGACTTTACTGGGCTTCGATAAATCTCATAAAAATCTTTGCCCTAATGATCTGAATGACTAGAAAAGCCTGTTCAGGCTTGTTTAATGACTAACTGTAGGTAGTAAGCTATTTGTTTCATTCACATTTTCTTATTTACTACACACCAGTAACTCATGTCGTTCATTTAGTTCTGACTGTGCTGTAGTGTTTCTAACTAACAGGAGTTCAATTTGCACAATAATGGCTTTAAATGAGCCTCATTTAACACAAAGCTGGTCATTTAAAAAGCACTAGACATTAGACTACTGCTTTGTGTACCACCAGTGATGACTGAATGTATCATAAAGACAATTCTAATCAAGTGGTCAGCAGATAAACTGATTTTTTTCTATTAAACCTCTGTGCTTGGTAACATTCAGCAGGATGCTAAATAACACAGCTCTCCACAATTAAACCCTCCAAAATAATAGTCTTTATATTATCAGCATCAGATCACTCAACATGGAAATAACATAAGAGGTCATGAGAAAAGCAGTTAGCAATGCTTTGTCTTTGAGTTAACACCACTTGTTGTGTGTTCACAGTATAGTATTTGTTTCTACAAGTGTATAAAGTGTCTGTTATTGTTCATAATGCCAGATATAGTTGCCATGGTGCATCGAGTCAAAGGTGGGCTCAGGGGCGACGGGTGTGTGTGTTTGGGGAAGACGGCAGATGGGAAGAGGATGAAAGCAGATGACAGTTGACCAGGCAGCTTTGATGAGCACTAGGTCTGGCTCAGGCTGAGGTCCGATGCTAAACCAGCCTCAGATCTTTGTCCATGTGTCTTGTTCAGGACAGGAGGTCCAGCCTGACTCCAGCAGGCCTTTCTGTCACCCCCCTGCTAAGCATCCAACAGCTCCCTGCTGCCCACAGCCAGAGCCACCCATGAGCACTGGCCAGCATGTCAGTCCTACTACACTCAGCCACAGATCTACAGTTCCTCCAGCTAGCTTATAGATCTTATAACATTTATAGATCTTATAACACTTACAGAGCAGCTTCCCTAGGGCTGTGGTGAGAGAGGGCCATAGTGACTCTTAGTAAACTTATATTTTGCTACAAAAATATATTAGTGAAATAAATAAAAATTAGTTTGGCAAAAGACCCGACTAATTTTGAATGTGTTTGACAGCCTTAAGAGGGTGTGGGTAACACATGCTTTCAGTGAATGGAAAATACTTATGTCAACATTTCAAGCCTAACCCAACATTATATGCTAAACTCTGCTGTTAGGTTTGGTTCTGTGTTTAGCCTTAAAAACTGCTACTGTTCCATTTGGCACGAGAAAGAAGTAACAGGTTGTTGATGGCATGGACAGGTTCCTACAGTATACACCTGTGGGCCGGATTCACAGAGGAAATAAGAAGGTGAGTTTGAACTACGTACAAGCTGGATGAGAGCAGTGAAGTGGATAGAGAGAAAATCTGTCATTCTCTACTCTGCTGCCTTCACTCTGTGTGTATGTGTGTGTGTGGCCCCGCACTAACAGTGCAATCTCTGTGCAGTCATGGTCATCTGCAGACATGCTCCGGCTCAAGGTAACTCATTCAAGACTTTTTTACGATTTATCTGAAAGCATGGAGACAATCTGTATTCTACTCCAGCTTCATAAAACATAGCATAGAATATGAAATGAAACGAACCTCTGCCTTTCCATAGAAGAGACCTCACACGTGTTGAACAACAGACTCTCTAAAAATAAATAATGTGATACATATATATGTATGTGTGTATGAATTTAAAGACCAGAAAATATCCTAGAATGCCTTTGAAGTCCAAGCATTTTTTAATCATAAGCTCTGACGGATGTGTTAGATAAATCAACTTAAGAGAAGCGTTAAAGCCAGACATTGGGGGCCATGTGAATAATCGACCCTCTAGGCTAAATTACATTAGACTGCTGTGGAAGGAGAGAAGAGGAGAGAGTGTGAAAGGGAGAGATGGATGTATAAATAGAGAAAGATCGAGAAGGAGGGAGAAGCAAGCGGCCAATAAAAGCATTAGAGTAGTAACATATTCATACAGTGACCCAGAGTCATTAACCCCTGAGCTGCAGCTACAAGGTAATGAAAACAACACTTAGGTTTAGCTCTCTTTCTCTCTCTCTCTCTCTCTCACACACACACACAACACACACATACACATGGATTAATGAGCACAAATACAGACAGAGAGAGAGAGAGAGAGAGAGAGAGAGAGAGAGAGAGAGAGAGAGAGAGAGAGAAAGAGAGAGAGAGGACAGACCCTGCGGCTATCTTGCGTTTGACTCAAAGCTACATCATCCCTCAGAGTCTGACGGGCAATAATTACAAAATGGTAAGCAGAAGCTAAATTAATTGATACGCTTTGTTTTCTTGTGTAGTGTAACTCTGTGTTGCTCACATTAAGGTTTTATGGGTATATAGTGTTGAGCAAACAGACTGTAAGTGTATCTGTGTGCTTGGAATTGACTGCACTACACAGGTGGAGTATTACAAAGTGGTCAAAGGTTGATGGTCAATGGTGTTTACTCCATTAAACTCCAATGTCACATCTAATTTTCATAACACAGGTTACTAGGGTTTTTTGCCTACTGGCAATGTTTTGAATTATGTATTTTTAATTTTAGATTGGTTGAACCATCGACAGCCTGGCAAACAAAACAAGCCATTCAACTCACTGTAGCTCTTTTCCTTCATAGCCTCACTTTAATTCACATTAAATGAATGAATGACTATGGTCTATTCAAAGTAAATCTTTCATCAATGTATGTCTAGGAATTTCTGGACACTGTTATTGACCATCAGCATATGGCACCACAAAATAATGTCTTTCCAAACAATTTAAATAATTGAATAATACTATATGAAGTGTCCATACAAATATATATTTTTATTTTCAGTAGTTACCATGACATTATCAGGAGTGGTTTTAGCACACTGGACTAGAGATCAGAGCAGTGCAGTAAAAAAAAAGTGTAATTTGAGCACCACCTTGTGCAATAACCTGTGCTGGTCCACAGACTACATCAAAACAGATCAGACAAGAGATAATCAGGGACCTTGGAGAAAGCTGCCCATGAGGTCACAATCCATTTAAAAGATGAGTAATACAGAAGTGTGGGTCTGAGAGCTGTCTGCAAGGTCTGCCCTGGGCAGTTATTAAAATATTTAAATCTGTATATATTTTTAAATACTCTGTTACTTTAACAAATCTTGATTCGTTTGATTTAAATTGTTTTGAACTGAATATTGATCAAAACAATGAATTATTTAAAAATTATATTTCAAGAAATATGCATAAAAAAATCAAATGAATCATCAGACCTCTAGAAAAAACACTATGGATAAAGCACATACGCATTATTTTGACATTGTGAAGGAATACAAACTGGTATTAAAATCTCCAAGTGCATAATAATAAAAAGTCACAGTTATTCTTCAAGATGATCCCCAAAAGTTTGTGTTTATCACAGTTTATGCAACAATATGAATTTTGAAGCTCCTTTTATCACTGAGCATTTTAATCATTTAAAAGTCCCTGTGGATGCACATGGCTTGTAATTGTGCCTAAAACTTCTCCCAATGTCTAGTGTTTGTGCATTTTATTGTAAAGAACAGAATTTGGCGACTCATGTTAACAAATAAACCACAGTGTGCCAATCAGATGCACACCCTACTGGGACATCTCACCAGCCAACAATCCACACCAACCAGCGCAAACAGAGCACGACCGAGAAACACGGCAATAAGCAAAAACAAGACAAAGCCGCAAAAAATCTCACTTTCACAGTAAACACCTTTTTTCTCCTCCTGTGGGAGAAACAGACAGGGCCAGAGCAATTAACAAGCAAACAAGAGATTTAACAGAATGCAAACAAACACAAACATCTCACAAGGTGTATTAGTATTCTGCACAAATAAATAAACAGTCCGAAATGTCCAAAATGTTGAGCTTAATTGGAATTCCAAATCGGTCACAAACCTTTTGATTTGGTGTTCCAACATCATTTACAAGGCTAGGGTCCTTTGTGGTTTGCATGTAATGACTAAAATACACTGTCTCTTCTAGATGTGAGCCTATTGTTTACTACCACAACCTCCAAATTTCATAAATATCTCTAGGAAGCCTAGCCAACCGAAAGTGGTTTAATGCTGAGGTCCGTTAAAAAGCGACCATTGAAACCTTTCTCCCTCACACACAGACACAAAGGCACACAGCCATTCATCTAGCATCGTCCCCACAATATAAGACGCCAGATGCGGTGGTGCCAGTCAAAAACTTCCAGCTGAGAGACTGTTAGATTTTGTCCAATGTATTCTCCTCCGTCTCCAGCTAGTGAAGTGCATCTAGATGAGAGCTATTCTATCCACTTAAGGAAATAATGTCGCACAACACGTCTCCATTTTGTTCCTTCTGGGAATTGAAGTGTCCACACTTTGGCCATTGAGAGCCTTAAAAAAAAGCACTTCAAGTAAGTCTTATCGATAATTCATTCAGAATACATAACCCCACCACACAGTCTATGCTGCTCAGAGACCAAATGTAAATTACAGCTCCCAAGAAAGACAGTATTAATACATGTTCGGCGATATTAAAGCCCGCTTTGTGCATTACGGGGCATTATAGCTGGCCAAGAACAAAAGCTGTTGTTGATAGCTGAGGTTCGAAGTGAGTATTTCTTCTCTGTAATTTTCTACAGAGAAGTCAGAGGCCTGTTAAGGGGATGACAAGTCATGTGCAGAACAAGTGAGAGAAATGACATTGGCGTTTCAAACAAGCCCGGGGGGAGAGCGATAGAACGAAAAAAGAAAAGAAGACGACAGCAGGCAGACGCACAACCTCTTTCCTGACGCTTAATAGAGCATCTTCTCCCATTTCTGTCCACTAAGATGGAGCACACCGTCATTAGCTCCAGCTCAGGGGGGCACTGCAGGAGTTTTAGCCCAAGCAAACCACCTCTAATTGGGCTCCATCTCTGTGGCAGGCCCAGTTTTTTTCTGGATAAACACTTGGTTTCCTGAGCATCAGGGCTGAAAGCCTAAGACTGCAGAGCAGAGGAGAGTTCTTCATGCTCAAGTGTTTTGTGTACTGATACTGTGCTATTAACACACACGTGTGCAGAGACTTAGTCGCCCTAATCCTTAAGCGAGGTAAAGATTTTAAGGTGATGTTCCAGAGAAAAACAGGAAAAAGTTCCTTGGTAATTTTTTTGTGCTGTTTGGAGAGATAATGACGCAGATCATATTTCATAAGATAAATAGTCTTGCCTATCTAGACAATATCCTGTAAGGTGCATTTCTTTTAACCTGGAGTTTCCTCCGTACTGCTAATCTGAGCTGAACTATCTACAAGCTTTGAAAAAGTGTCTTAGAGACTGTTCATTTCAGTGGACTAATCAACTTGTTTTTTTTACATTTTTTTAAATGACCATATAAATAATATAATTTTATAATATATTATTTTTTATCTGTCACTCAACAGAAAAATAATTCAGCAAATTCAAGCTGTTTTTCCCAACAAACAGCGGTATACCAGAGCAAATGTTTTCATGACTTTTTTTGCCACATTGTATTATTTGGCCCTACAACACAAGTCAGTGATCAAAAACACTGTCCTTGGGAAATCTTGGTTTATTTAGGCAAGTTGTTTTAAAACTTTTTTTTAAACGTTCAAATTTCTTTAATCTAAATAACTTTAAATATACATGTTATTACAGCTTGGTTTTTATTTAGTGTGACTTTACAATAATAATATCTAGGCTGCAACGTTTTTTAAAAAATAGTGGTGTGTGGTTGTGTCAGTGCTGATATGTGTGCAAAAATGCACTATATTAAAACATAACCATTCATTTATAGCACAAATTATCTGTGCACAAATGCAGATTTGCAACTGCATTTTAAATGAAATTTGCATCCAGTTGCACTTTTCATGTACCTAAATTGCTCCAGGAAGATGTAAACTTTATAAAATAATTATACACATTAATTGTAAATATAAAATTACAATTCTAAAATATATTTTCTTGTTAATAACTTGGTGTAGCTATCTGAATTTCTACGGACAGTTTTACCATAGCTGAACTACTGCAAATTATGAGCTTGTAGCCTGACAAGCGCACACATCCAAATAGCCATAGGATGGAGAGACACATCAAATAGTAGGTCAAATCACTCCACCAACCAACTCTCAACTATATAGAAAAAAAATATGGCAGGGCTGAGAGCAGCTCTAAAATGCCCCTGTAAATACCCGACAGTATTAATGGTCGAAAATGTTGTGAGAAGTGCTGGGTTTGCACTTTACGGCAGACAGGACTGTCTAACAGACAATGCAATACGAGGTAGAGGGTGTCTGAGGTCACGTCCATATGCCCTGACAGAAGTCATTCTAATCTGCCAGCCAAGGGTAGAGCTTTGAAGTGTCAGGAGATTGTGGGTAGTCCGTCCAACGTCTGGAGGCGGCTTGATATTTGTGTGTGTATTTTTAAAGTGAAACCTGCAGACCCCCAAAATTGGACTCTACTTGGTGATCAACTGGGATGCAGCTGCACGTTGGGGTACAAATTCCAGGCGTAACTCCTCCAAGCTCCTGCCTGCTGCCCCACCTGGGTCCCCCCGGCCCCAGACTCCCAACCGCTGAGATACTTCATCTCATGTGACAGCTGCACATTCCTCACTTTCTGTGACTCTCAACCAATCTGTCACCATATGGCCTTGTTCTCCGCTTTCTGCTAGCACTCTAGAATTCAAAGCAGAACTTCTCCTATCCTGAACACGCCGTTGCAGCCCTGTTTTGCATGCGTGCCATTGCATGACCTATTTTTCAGCCGCCGCTTGCTTCGTCTGAAAGTAAGTGTCAAATGTTTTTATGCGAGAGAGAGAAAGTATCTGGGTGGAGCCAAATAGTGACTGGTGGTGGTGGACATGGAGTGTTTGCAAATACGTGTTTGCGTGTGGCCTTGCGATGCAGCTCATGGATTCTGCGGTGTGTTTGTGTCTGCCGACATGGCAGTGGACACAATGTGGTGTTGGGTGGGGCCCTAAAGGAACTGGGTTGTGGTGTAGGTTCACCTGGTGAATAAAACATCTGAACGAAGGGGGATGGGAAACGAAGAAAGAGAGGGAGAGAGAACAAGGAACAAGACACGAACAGAGTGTGTGTCTCGTAAATAGTGCATATGGCATTAGAGGGGAGTGTAGTTAAGTCAAGAGGAGCAACCCTCAAGCCCTGCAAAAGAGATACACTATACCAACACAACAGACAGCAACCCAAAAACACAACTGACAGAGACACAGCAGACACATCTCAGTGTGACAGAATTCAGTGTGTGTGTGTGACGGGCTGTGACTAAGTGTTCAGTGAAGGTCTCTGTGGACTGGGTCTCTGGGTAGATGTGTGATAGGGGTTGTGTCTTTTGTGTATTTAAGACTGGAGTCTAATCACCTGGGTTGCATGCAGAAATCCAAAACAAA
Organism: Chromobotia macracanthus; assembly: GCA_036877525.1. Classification (NCBI taxonomy): domain Eukaryota; kingdom Metazoa; phylum Chordata; class Actinopteri; order Cypriniformes; family Botiidae; genus Chromobotia; species Chromobotia macracanthus. The sequence continues at coordinate 5,949,850 of JAZGTH010000005.1, forward strand.
AAAATCTACATTTATTAAATGCCATTAAAGAATTTACAAAGTAGAATATAAATTGTACAAGTTTCACCTATTAGAGAATATATTTTAAAGTGTATTTTTTTTAAAGATAAAGACATGTTCTAGTAGCATGATTTTGTTTTATAGTGAGTGTTCACATGCATTCAGATTTTATCTTTAAGAAAAATCTTAGTTCTTTTGAAAGTCCTTTAAGAGTCATTTTGGAGATAATACTAATAATAAACTTTTTTACAAAACAATTCTAATTCGTATTTTATTTTATGATATATTACAATTATTTTAATATAATTTTGTTAAGCAAACAATTAGAATTTTATATACAGACTAACATTTGTCTACATCTCACACTATAATATTCAAGAACTGCAAATAGTCGAGAGCAATTAAGCGTTTCTAGCAGACAGACTGCCCGTGTTTGTGAAAACTAACCGTGTCTCCAATGGGACGCTGCTGTTTAGAGCCCAACTGTCCTGGAGCTGGACGGATTCAGGGGTGGAGGGTCCATCTGCCGGGGCCACTGTGGGTGCATGGCTCTGCGGGTTCCTGCGGCTGGCCTGGGTGCTGCGGTTGAGGGAGTTAGCCGACGACTGGTGGTGGTTGTGTGGGGGGGGCAGGGGAGGTCGAAGCGAGGACTGACTGTGATGACTAGATGCACCTGAAAGAGAGAGGAAAATCTCATTCTTTATGTTTCATCATAGGAAGCTATTTGTAAAATGCATTTTAAGACCACGCAATCAAAACACGTAGTTGTTCTATGTTCAGGACACTTTGATTCAAAGCAGCTGTAATCTGTTTACTGTTCAGTAGTCATGCATGAAACACTTGCAGTTGAAAGCACCGAGCGCTGAAATGCTAGACATTTCAAAACAGAGAGAAAGATTGATTATGTATAATAAGATCTAAAAAGACCCAAAAGGACAATGTTGATAAAATCTATTGCTGGGAAGAGAAATAAAAGATGTCTGGATTTTTATTAGGCTGAACCTTCTGCATGTATGACAACCTGGAAAGAAATTTGCTTTGAAAAACAAAGAAAGTAAAAATAAATATTGTATGTCCTTCTAGCTTCTGACATGTTTGCTAACCCAAAACATCAATTTAACATTTATAATTCAATACAAATAAAATATTTTATTAAAAATACAATAAAAGAATTGTATTACTTGCACCGAATTATTATAAAAATATATTTTTAAGGGGCAGGTGATCAATAGAATCACTATAATAAATAAAACAATATTCTATATTAGTAGAAAGATAAATTATTTGTTTTGATTCAGTGTATAAAATGTAGGTATATAAAAGTGTTCATTTAATTTACTACAAGTCATAACAGAAGAACTTTTAAGTCTATTAATGACAGAGGCATACAGACAGATCATTTTTTTCTATGTATTTCAAACAAAAAAACAAACAAAAAAACAAACAAAAATCCCACCTGACAATACAGTGTATTCAAGTGTGTTCAGAAGTTAACATATGTTCCTATAATCCTGACTGTTTACTGTAAAAATTGAATTATCCACATCAGACTAACTCAGATTCCTGGGTTTATTGCTGTCATACACTCCACCTTTATTTGTTTACTGCAACAGAACAGTCAGCCTTGCAAAGCTAACACAGCAAATATGATAATACACGTTTCACACCATCCGCCACACCTCCCGACATTGCCGCATAAGGTCAAACGGAAGCTAATTTTTTCGGGGGCCTGTGCAAAGAAGGGGAAAGCGAGGGATTCAAAGTGCCTTTGTGTTTCTTAAGAAGAGGTTCTGAGATGAAAGAGGATTTTAGACCAACGGGAGATCGGCTACGGTCTGAGGGCCAGGGCTGTGTAATCTCTCTACATGCAGTGTGTCAGAGAGCTCTAAAAACGGAGCGCAACAAACCTCGGCCGGGCACAAAGCCCTGCTCTCTCAGCTTACAGCGCCAGAGGAACTCTGGAGGAACTCTCCTGCTCCAACAATGGTGCTCAAAACACTGGATTATCGCCCAATGACATGCCCATCAAAGCCAGCCCAGCCACTCTCAGCATTCTCCAACAAAAAGCACGGAGGAACTTGTGCTTTAATGTGCTTAATGCGCTGCCACGACCAAGGCGTCTTTCTTTGTCTTTTTCAAGGCAACCTGGCATAGTCGGGTGAAAATTGATGCGACAGGCGCAGAAGAAGGAGGTTCTGAATGGGCTGGTGTGACAGTGGCCTTCAATGAAATAAAGCTTTTGTGGTATTCTCTTCACATGTGAGAACAGCGCACCAGGGGCCCCAGTGTGAAGTGCTGGAATTGGAAAGGGACAATGGGCCACTCCTGTGCCTCTATTATACAGATTGTGGAGCATGCGGTGCGCAGCCAGAGAAGGGGGCTAAAGTCAGTACAGTAATGCACAGATTACAGGGGACTACTGTTATTAGTGCCGAGTTACGTGAGAGAGCTTAAATACAGAATCTCTCACTGTAATGTGTATGTCTAGGCCAAGCAGGAAGCAGTAGACAGGGGGTTGTTTTAGAAGTCTGTGGAAAGAGATATTGATTGTTGTAAAGAGTGTGCAGGAATGTTGGCTTGTGAATTTGCTGTGTAGAACTTTCTTCCCACAAATGCTATGAAAATTTAATCAAACAATTAAAAGCAGAGACACAACAACGTCTGGTTGATCTGACATTTTTCTCCATGGGATATTCGGTACTTGTGGGTAAAAGTAGCATTTTGGTTCGAAAACACCTCTGTAATGACTTCAGAAATGAATAAGAGAAAGCAAGAAGCCACTGATCAAAATCACATATCACATGAGGAAAGAGAAAAGTCTCAGTTAAGAGTTATGAATTTAAGATGTTTTAATAATACACGCCAGGATGGGACACAAAGGAGAATGCAAGAAATCCTCCTCCTTTTATCAAAGCATATACATAATAGATCAATTTTAACAAAAAGTATCCCTCTTAAAAATTATGACACCAACAAAAGATAAAGAAATTTTAATATTCCGCTCCCAAGGCCATGGGACAAAAGGTAGGTCATTCTTTCTTGCATGAAAGGCAATAACAAAATTTCACCTTCATCTAGTTTATGAATTGTGTCCATAAAACAGTCCTATCAATCATATATTTTATGATCTTAAACTAAAACACTTCATTCTGTACAGTGAAATAAACTCTTTCATGACAGCAGCAGTTGTAAGGTCACATAGACTGCTCTCCTGCAGACTAAACTCGTTCCCTCTCAAAAATTTCCGTTTACAACCCGGGCTTCATAACACCCGATTTATTGGGAAACGAAACAGCTGTGAAGCTATTTTGTCCTCTGCCACCAACATTCATTTATTTCCCACAAGCCTCCATCACTCTCTCTTTTCACAAGGCTGTGTTTCTTTTTCTCCAAGCTTTCCGTTCTTCACCATTTAGCAGTGTTTATGAATAATTGAGTTTTGATTCAGTGAGCAAGCGGCGGAGGCAGACAAAATAGTCGACAAGCAACAGAGGAAAAGCGACACTATGCAGGCTCGAGAAAAGGCCTATTCGCCTGACTTAAAACACTTCCTGCTCTGCCTGCTGGTCTTTATCCTTCTCTTAAAACAAGAGAGACACATTTACATTTAAAGCCCATCAATGAGAAGCTGATGATATAATGTGGAAAAAAATGTCTTCCTGTCTGGCTACACAATTAATGAAATATGGAAATGAGGCAAAAAAACAAGTATTACAAAGCAAGCATCTCTTGCCCCGCCCCCAAATGCACACAGACAAATAACATCTAGCCAGTTTCAGTAAGTAATATAGAACTCCAACATTCATAATCAACAAATGAAATTTTCCTGTAACTGGGGAGTCACCACCAATTCACATCACTAGGAGAAATGTTTTTTAAATAGACAAACAAAAAAACAGAAGAGTGTGGAAGAAGTTGGTGCTGGTGAGGAATGGAGGAAAAAAGGCGGGACAACAGCTCTGTAAGGCTTCGTGTTTCCAGCGCATGGCAATGGTGAAATTACTGCAGCCAAGCTTTGCTAGGCTATAGGCCATGCCGTGACAGGGATTAAAATAAATTGCCCAACATGAGCGGTGGGAACGGTGGAAAAACAATAGGAGTAAAAGCATAAATGTCAATTTGGAATGATAAAAGACACAATCTAAATGTGGCAGGAGGAGCCTGGAGACAGAGCGGCTGTAATTGAGCTCCGTGCTACGGAGTCGAGTGTTTACAGAGAGAGAGAAAGAGAGAGAGATGAGGTGTCATGATTGGTGGGCAACCACCTTCTGTCTTTCATCTATCCACAGACTAATTCTCCACACACCAACCTGGGCCTGTTTTTTCTCGCTTGACAGAACTGGCTAGACGCTATATGACAACCAACAATATTTCAATGCTTCACTGAGTGGGTGTATGTGAACCTTGTCAACGACATGTTCACAGTGTCATTCGAAGGTATGAGCGCTTCACATGTGAATGGAGATATACCAAAATATCTAATGAATTACAAAACCTATAAAACATTGTTTGATTGTAGTGTTTTTCATGATTTTTTGCCTCTAATTTAATTTTTTTTTCAGTTAGAGCTGAACCAAACACATTTTTTCTTACTTGGGGTGGGTGGTATGACCAAAACCTTATATCACAATATAGTTAATGTTATAGCACAGTAGTGGAATTAATGCTGGTAGTTTCACAGAACAGTTTTATATATTAAATAAGCATGTGGTAATGCCTATTTTAGGAAAATTCTGTGTATTAAAAATTCAAACTTTAACAAATGATAGGTATTTCATCTTATTTTAATTTATTTGAGGAATTATGAACATAAAAGTGGGATTATTCTTAACAAATGAATGAATGGTATGGTGTCAGGGCAAAAAAAAGATGCTTTACATTATTTAACACTTAAAAACAAAACTACAAAACAGCAAAACTAACATTTAAAACTTACTTCAATATCTTACTTCAAAATTTTGATTCTGAGCCACATTCAAAGCCATATGATAGTTAATTTATATTCTCCTCTATTGATGTGGCAAGCTTGTCAACCAAACCCTGCTTTGTGCTCTTTCTGACATCGACTCTTAAAAACAAGCTCTATATTAACTTAACTGGTTTGAGACACATCCTGGTCTGATATTAAAGAATTAAGGATCTTGACTCGAGTGCCCAAAATATCAGTAACTTGTACTTCTTGATCATTGTTTTTTTTCTAGGATTAAAAGCTGAGATATCAACATTTTAACGTAAAAACACTTTTTCTTATATCGTTTTAATATTTAAATTCGGAGCCAAGTGTAAAGAGGCCATTTCTAGTTTGATTAACCTGTGTAAAAGTTTAAATACTGTGACTTTGAATCATTGCTCTGATTGTAAGAGCATTATGACCAGCCCACAGCTACACTGGCCACCCATCACACCACCCATCCATGAGTTTAGAGTTTCACTATCTGTTGTCCAACAAATGACAGATGGGGGAATGTTTTGGAAACCAGTTTGGAAAACAATCATTATTTTGCAAGTCTGTTTGATGACATTAATGATGAAGAAATTACACACTTCAGCTTTAAATATTAAGCCGAAGTTGTAATGCCCTATTGCATGAATAAAGTGTGTGATAGTATAAGAAGGTGAGTAAAACAGAAAGAGAGAGAGAGAAAGACTGTCAATATTCTAAACACATTGTTTGGTCAATCTCAGACACTTGCCTCTACTAATTAAGGAATAATAACATCCTACTCTGATTACAAATTGGACCCAAACGCATCCTCCACACATTCACAAATGCATCACAATTACATTCATTATACAGCTAATGTTTAAGTCCCTTAATATATTGTTTATTCACATGAGTGACACAAATGAAACCGTTTTATTCGTCTCACAGAACTCTGACGAAAACCGGATCAAACATTCCGACACAAACCTCTGCCAATTTCCATGTTACCATTTTTTTCCCACAGTCAAGAAGACACTCCAGAAATAGCGAATAGAACAACACAGAAACTACATATGAATAATTTATTAGCGGCATTAGCAGGCTAAGAGGGAAGCTCTTTCCAGGAGCAGTGAGTGCCGAGCTGCACAGAGGACTGAAAACTGGGTGAAAACAGGATGACTCGACAGGCAGAGGCTGACAGAGAAAAGAAGGACAGAGAGCAAAGTACAGAAACTCTCGGGTGGAGGGAGATTGAGGAAACAGCTGGGGGAGAGCAGAAAGGAAAAAGAGCGAGAGAACTGACAGATCGCGCGTTAAGCTCTGGTTCGCGTGAACACCTCGTCCGTGTGGATGACACCTGTGAGACCACAAGGCTTGAACGCGACCTGTCTCACTGCAGCATAATCACACACATGCACATAGAGGAGAACAACATCAGTGCATATCAATGACTATTCAGGGGTGGGAGGGACAGGGTTGCAACGAGTATTGCTGCCACCTCGGCCCTGTTCTGTATGTTTAACAGCTTGTCCATCATAACTGCGCTGACACTGTATGACTCACTGAGTTCCTGCAGCTTTAATTTTAGAAAATGCCAAGAGACTTCTTTCTATTTTTGAATACTACATAGAATTTTGTGTTATATAATGGCCATATTGTTATTGACCAAAATGGTTTTTTTTCAACTTAAGCATCAACTTGAATAGGACAATATAGTGATTTTTTTCAAAAACCAAGTTACTTTTCTTGCCTTGTTTAAAAAGAACTAAAGTTATTTATCTACACTCCATGATACCTAATTTTACTTGTATGTATGAATGAAACTGGCACTATAGAGTGAAAGTGGAATTTTTTATAAATGTTGTCCATCATACAAGTTACTGGCCAAAATATTTTATTATATAGCCAATAAAAAAATAATATGCAATCATTTTCAGGTATCATGCCTTCCAAAATGTGTACACCAAAATGATGATGCAGTTTTTATGCACTGATGACAAATAAGCTGTGCAAATTCATGCATGCTTAGAGCTGACTGTGATGTATATTTCAAAGTTGTAATATAACATTTCTGCATGATCATCTTTATATTAAACATCTGCAAGTGTTTGACATTCACAGAGAAACAAGATGACTGCCTGGTGCAATGTAATGAACCTTCATTATGAAAGATTACTGAACATAAAAGGCAAATATCTGTGAAATATAATCACAGCTTTTCTTACCATAAAAACACGCCTCTAATTACACTTTTATAGAATCATGACCTATTTTACAAATATGCAGCACATACCATATGATCAGTCTTAGTTTTTTGTTTGTTTTTATTCTGCTTTTCTTATCCTGCTTTTTATTTTTTGCTTTGATACATCAATCATATTTTTTTCAATGAAGAGGATTTTTCATTCTGTATGTTTTTTAAAGAGTGTGGAAAGCCTCCCAGTTAATTAACACTCTTAACCTAAAAAGACGCTTGATGTTAAAATAGCAAAACTAGAATTACCAACCCTCCATAAAACTGCACTTTTCTGCAGTACCCAGAATATCTCTCCAATGATTCGGTATCAGGTTGGATTATGTATAAAGAGAAATAAGTGACAAAATATATATTTGTTAACCTCACCCAACAAATTATACTGATAATAAGAGTGTAGGTTTTCTGGATAAATAAATTTTCTGAGAAAATAAATAAAAAAATGGACCATCATAATTATATTCTTGTGGTAAATAATTGCTACAATCTCACTGGGATTAACTGCCCAGTTGTGACAATGATTTGAATGTAATAATAAAGCATTATTTAAAATAATTTGCTGAATTTTGATAATTGCTCTGGGGGCCAGTAATCCTGTAAAGCACATGAACATACACTAGGCTAAGCACACGTTCCATAAAAATGTTTCGAGTGAAAAAGGCTTCGAGACTATACACATTTAATTTGTACACATTGATATGGTTTTGGAAAATGGTTATAATATGTAAAAAATGGGCTGAAAATTACCACATTTACAAATAATTTTTTTTAAGTGAGCCAGCTATATATTATTTATGCTAAACACGGCACTAGTAAGAAATAATGTGCAGTTTTTTGTTGTAGGTATGGCTGTAAGGATGTCTGATAAAGCACAATATTCTAAGCAGAAATGGCTGCTTCTCAGAACTTTCTGTAAAAATGTTACTAAAGGAGAACAAAGAAACACAAAACTATGCTTTGAAACACAACAATGGGAACATACACACTAAATCTGTTCTTTGCTGTACATTGATTGTAAAGCAACCATAAGCTTTGGAAAGATGGCATATAAACAAACTTTATAATAATTATTATTATTACTGAATGATTGATGTTGTTGCATTATGTACTAAAGCAATTACTTCGGTTGCACAAAGCAAACGAGAAAAAATAAAGAATTATGGTATGTTGAAATTAAATACAGCAGAAAAATTAAAAAACGTGTCTCGTTAATCATGTTCTGTTCTAATACACAAGTAATAAAATCATTAATTGACCATCAAATTTAATTTAGGCAAAATACAATAGGAAAAGTGTGATTTTATATCCGCATAATGACTATGGTATAAACAGCAATCAATCTAACTTTTAAATGTTAAAATTCATTTTCAATGGTGCGAAGCAAAAGCTTTCACATTTAATTTTTTATGAAATGTGTTTCAATAAAGTCAAGGTCCTCATTCTGTTGTTCTGTTACACACAGAGAAGGTCACATCACAGCCCTCAAATTAATAACAATAATCATTTTATACATTACCTTCTGTACTACAGGCATGTCAAACCCACAATCAGGAGACTAGAAATATCTGATTTGATTCATTTAAACCCACATTTGAATATACTGTGTGGAGTGAATTAATGGAAAGTAATAAAAGGATAAACTAGATAATGTATTTGCCAATTATAAATACTACACTTCTCAGAAAAACATAAAATTACCACTTCAATCTATTTTGATTTTAGAACATTAATACACCAGGTATATTTAAGGTATAAAAATGTAAGGTTTAACCCAAGCTGTATTAAACAAAACTTCTTGGTGTTAACAACAAAGGTGTAAAAGACAGTGTGTGTGTGTGAGAGAGAGATAGAGGGAGACAGAGAAAGAGAGAGAGAGAAAGAGCACAAAGCGGATGTGTCGGCCGAGGGTGTCAAGATGGGAGCCGTGCAATTGTCTCAAATTCCTTTCCCATAAAAGACTGCAATCTGCACTCGAAAACAATACCTGCCAATCACACAAGCAGACACCTTTGCCACTGGTCATGCTTTCATACTTTTCATAAAAGAAGATCGTTCTTGCTGTCAACTGGTCTTATGATTCATCATTATTGTAGAGTAAAATGTTTTAAAATGTTTTAACTTATATAAATAAAAATTATATTAAATTTTTCTTTTCTGCTTATGTCATCATGACTATGTTAATAATATTAACTAATATTATATAATATAACTAACTAATATTAACTTAATCCATCCATTTTAAAGGTTAAATGCTTTGTGAAATTGTCTAATGTTTAATTGATATTAAGATAATAATCACCCTAATCTACTTAATTAGATATCTAATATCTAGGTTACAGTGATGGGGTAGCCACCATATTCATATGATGGTTCAGTGTTCAGGTGGAGGGAGGGGGTTGAGAGATGATGGTGGGCCGGTGTTTATACAGTGGAGAAAGTGGCAGCAGTGATACGCTCTTACCGGTGGTGGGGGGCTGTGCGCGAAGCAGGTAGGAGTTGGGAGAGAATTCGTCGTCAGGAGGGGGGTCCAGTATGGCATGGGAAGAGCCGCTGTCCAAAAGGGGCATCTGACACTCCCTGATGGAGGTGGCGGCCTGGTGCAAGGGGGCGGAGGGGGGAGGAGGGGCAGGGGGGAGCAGGCTGGATGAAGGCGTGGGAGGGAGGGGGCGACCTGAAGGACAAGCACACACACAAACACACAGACACAAACACACAAGTGGAAAAGTGTGTTATTTCATGGAGTGAAATTGCTGTTTGTGAAATTCCATGAAAATCAAGTGAATCACAGCCGTTGTTCTTTCATATTTAATTTGAACTCAACAAAACAGCTATTAACAGACATCAACAACCTCTCTTTCTAAATCACGTTTGTCATCAAAGACGCTTTCTGTCACATCTGTTAGTACTCTGAATTTTTGAATTCTGCACAAAGTAAACTTTGATGTTATCCTTACAAAAACAAGACACGCACACAAAAAAGAACAGAAATGGAAATTCAGAAACAGGAAATAGATACACAGAAAGTAGATACACAGTACACCAAACACAGAGGCTGGTGAAATAAACCAACTCTACAAGCCATAGACTGAAAAGAGGACAGCTTTGATGTTCCTCATAAATTAATGAAAAGGCTACAGAATATAGAATAGAATATACTTAAGATCTACATGCAGTAGGGGTGTGTTCTCCATATATTATTGGGTGTAGTGATGACACAACAAGCATAGAATGAGATTCAGACACTGGATCAACCCATCAAGCACATGCTGGGTTTTTGATTGGGAGCGAGGCAGGCGGATATGTTCTGGACATTTTACCACCCTTCGCCATCCGCATTCATGTGCAGCTTACAGTCAAAAGAACTGCTGTGCAAGAGTTGGATTGTGTCATCAGGGCTTTTGGCTCTCTGTGTTCTCAGAGTTCTTAGCCAACGTGAACACTTGCAGCGGGGAAAAACTAATACACCAATGCACTGCAGTTCTTGATTTTGGGGTGATCCACAAAATTTTATAATCAGAATTTTAATTATTCATAATTACAGAAAAGTAATTATTCATTATTATACTGAAAAGCATATGCAAGATATAACAGATAAGTGCCATCTGGTGTGCAACACAGCAGAAACAACACAGAAGCCACATTTGCAACACCAAATATACCATTAGAAGACATCAAAGCATATTTTAGTACAGAATTTATGCAGAATCTTAACAACAAGCTAATCTGGCATTGAGCCACTTTAACTGGTCAAATTTTCAACCCATACGCTGTTGCTAAAAAAACTGAGAATGCATCAAGAATCGTTTTTTAAATCAGCTTCTGACTCAACTCAAAATCGAAACAAAGATTCCCATCCCTACCGAACACAACGACTGATTCAATCAATCTACAACACTATCCAGTTCCGCTGTGGACAAAATTCACACACACACCAGATCTAATGCGATTGTGATTTCACATGCTTTTTTAGACGAATGGAGAAGAGAAAATCCAAACTGTCCTCAAAGATGGAGGGACGGGAGGGGACGCGGTCAGACTGTGGGAAAGAGAGTGACAAATCACACCGTAACAAGTGCAATTTATCACTCGCCACACTCACCCTCTCTTTTATCTGCCATGTACACAGAGCAGACACCTGTAGCAAGCCAGAAGAGATCAGCACACACAAACAAGAACTGAAATCTTGTTGCTTTCACTGTCCTTGGTGTGTGTGTGCGTGTGTGTGTTGGCAAGGCTTCTAGCTGGAGCACAGTGGCTAGGTCTGCTTCAGGACTGATCCTCTCAGGCAAACACAGCACAACTCCTGCACAATCCCTCTTTCAATCCCTCTCACTCATTCTCCATTATTCCCTTCACAAGTGCCATCCCTTTCTTCTCATCCATTGCCTCTGCTAAACTCTCTGTCTTCCTCCCTCTTGATCCTGTTGGTTGGTGTCCTGCTGCGTCTGTGTTCACATTGGGTTGGTCAGTGACATTTGCAAAGATTTATCATACCAGTGTCCGCCAACATAACAAACAAAGGAAAAAGAGGGTCGTAGGCACAGAGGGAGGGAGACAGTGAGTGCGCTTCTGTGTAGCACACACAAAATGGGGAAAATCAAAAGTCACGCATCATCCGGATGGCACATAAGGACGCCAAACAAAACAATGTGTTTTTGCCAAGATTATCCTGCCAACCGCAATCAAATTCTTCAATCTCAAAACTTAATTAAAACATTTGATATATATCAACTGTAACTTTAAAAACATACTGAAACAGTTTTGTGCTCCTATTTTTCTAGCTAAGCAAAATAAACTGAATAATGCCATTTGCTGACATACTTTAAATCCAAATGCACAGAAAGAAACAAAAAATAATCCATTACATAATGAAGACGCTGATCAGCTTTTGAAATGTACTTGTATTATGATCTGACTCATCTCTATGATGTTTCATTTAAGTATAAACTTTATTCCTGATGTTTATCCTAAAAATCAAATGAGACAACAGATATATGTTATAATATATGGTGGTCTCACATTTTCATGATTGCTAAAGCTTTTAACACTATTGCATTGCATTACAAAACAGGTGTACCTTTGAGAAGTACATTGAACACTTAAAAAACATTTAAAAATGAACATTTAATTATATGAAATTGAATTTTCATTACTACATGAATTTTAGTGCTACACGCATTGAGAGTCACATATGACTGGCAACTGAAGTATCACAGCTGACTGCATTTTGGCTGGACCGAATCATTTTTGGGTAACCTCTTCACAAGTGCAGTAGTTCCCATGGTGACTGAGCACCTGTGGTTTGCAGATAAATCAGAGAGAAATGGAGTGGGCCGCGGTACGTTCCCTTGATAACACCTGTAAGCGATAAGTTCAAAGAAGCACACTGCTTCAGCCTCCTGGATGGTTCTGTGGAGTTTTGTGTGGGGTAATTATGGAGTCGTTAACTTGAAGAATATCTAGGGAAAAATGAAGTGCTTATGCGAATCACATGGGCTACATGAAAATATCAAGGGCTGTGCAGGTGTATGCAAGGATTTCGCTTTTCTTTTCTAGGTTGGCGTAAAACAGGTGTGGAAGCTACCTTTTCATCTCACCGTCTGCCTCAGCCCATCTGTGTTTTCTTTTCTCTCTGTCTCTCACTCTGTTTGCTTACGGTGAGCCTCCCAAAAGCATCTTCATTTTAGCGTTGTGGGATGCGTTTCTGCTCTCGACTGCCCAGTGTCTGTTCTCTGTGCAATAAATGTCGACCTAAATGCCTGACTTGTTTGTGTGGTAACCTTGACACTTTCAAACACCAATGTACTTTGGTGACTTTAATGACCAATATACGTCCACAAACAGTATACAAAAATAACTTATTCATAAAAATGTAACTGTATTTTCAATAAATCATAGAAGTCACTGATTATTTAAATGGTAAAACATCAGTATAGGATAAACAAAAATAAATCCACAAAACTAAAGGTTTAGAAATATTGATTCAAGCATGTGTTCCTCACAAATGTGCTTTTAAAGACAAACTCTGAATGGCCACATGGCATTTTATTTTTAAGCTTTTTGCAATTTTATTGATAGAAGGAGAGAATATACAGGAAACAACAGGGGGAAAACAGGATCGTATATATGACCAAAACCAGGTTTGAACCATTCCTGAATACTTTCCCCATCATGCAAAATATCAACCCAACTAACAATTTTATGTTGTAAAAACTAAATTTATAATGTACTAAGATAACAAAAATGTTAAAATTGTTATTTTGAATGTTCTTGTAACACTCTTGTAAAACATTTTTTTAACTCTGTAACGTTTTTAAAAAATTCCACTAACAACTTAAGAATAACATTTTTGATATATATGATAACGTTAAAAATGTTACTGCAGAAATGTTTATGATAACTCTGAGAGAGCAGTAGTCAATGTTCTGAGATCATTCCCTGTTAGCTGGGACTGCACATGCATTGCACACCAGGCCATAGTTCTGACATTTCTTTGCTTCTTACGTGACATAATGTGGTCCAACAGGATGTGATTGTTGGTCATAATATGATATGACACTGGTGTCACAGATTTGACCCCTTCTTTTTAAAGCCCCTGTGGGCAGTTTGCTGAATTGGGAGAGTCTCTCTATTTTTGGTAAAAGTACAACAGTTTGGGGACATGCAGGTTATGACACAAGTCATTGGCTTATGTGTCAACTATGTCTTCAACATGTCTAGAGACGCTCCACATACCACAGGTTCTTGTATGTTGGTTGCAGGTTTGTTCTGTTGTGGTTAGTTTATGTTTCACAAACTACTGAATCACAGTAATCACAGACCTGATACTGCATGTCAATTATTGTCTTTCATGATCAAAAATTCTCAAAATTCTATTATCAAACAAACACACAAAAAAAACTACATGAAAGGCAACTCTTAAACATGTCAATAAACATCAGAGAATTTTGAGATTGTTTTTGCACTGAACTCAACAGATAAACAATAAAAAGAAGCAAACATTATGAGACAGTGGTCGGGGGCAAACGCACTTTGATGGTTTGGGCTCTGCTTGCCACTGCCTTGTCCTCCTCTCACACTCTTTTTTCTTGCAGTTTCATTGGCTGTTGTTCATTATTGCTCTTGTGTTTGTTGGAGCACACCCGAGGAGTGGTCGACCAGATTGTAAACAAGTCTGAAATTTATTGCAGCGTCTGCGGCTACTCTGAATATATCTGGCATATACTGTATATATGGCTTTGTCATTTCTATGTGTTTGTCAGAATAGACCCACACTTAAAACACAAAAGTGAGGCAAGCTTCTGACATACTAAACAGCGTGCACCAGGTTTGCAAATTTATGAGAATAAATGCTGCAAGCTATTAAGTCATATGGTAATATCACTACTTATCAGTCAATCTGGACCAGTTCATCATAAAAGAGAGTCTGCTTGTGAACTGCTGAGTCTGCTATCATATAACATAAAGCACCACTTAAGACTTCTCTTCTATCATCAGCTTTTGGCTCTTCTGTGGGGACATGAATTACTCTCTGCAGCAACCAGCAGACTGTAGCTGCCTTTGACATCTGCTACAACGAAGAGACGATATTCTTAACTGATGTCGCAAACAGAACAAAAGTGTCCTACTTTTTCACCCTCTTCTCCATTTTTACTGTCTTTCTCTATAGCTTCCTCCCCTCTCCTCCATAAAACATCCTCCCACCAATACGCCTTCCCATGTCTCGAATCTTAAGAACTCCTCAGCATTGCCAAGGATCAAAGAGAGACGAGTTTCATCCAATGAGAACGTGCCTCTTCACATGACAACACTTGGCTTATCCAATCAGCTTGCAGTCTTTTTCCTACTTCTGTCTGTCTGTCTGAATCACTGGCATAACAAAATACGATTTATTAGTCTCTCCTCTCATTGTCTCTATATTAACAGGGACATGTTGTTTTTTCCTCTGTGCATTTTCTGTGGATTGCATACAGTGAGGCACTTCTAATCCGTAAACAGGGATTACTAAATTTAACAGAAGACTTTGAAGTTAGTGCACAAGATTTGGTCACAGACACACCATATTGCACAGAGTTTTCCCCAGCAGGTCTCAGCAGTAATGAGTTTATGAATCAGCGGCCTCGCAGGATGAGATTATCAGCGACCCCACATCTTCATTAATTTTTGTCTCTATGAAAGCACGAATATTGCACTGGTCATTTAAATCACATTGTGCAAATCGAACAAACTGCAGACACACACACAAACATCAGCTATGTGAGATACCGGCTACACACCCGATGGACAATTCTACACGTCATATAAATCTCTGTGCTGTCATAACTGGAGAAACAAGTGCTGTCTAAATGATGAATTATTGAAATAAGCTGTGCCTAATCTAATAGAGATCAGGGCTGTTCAAGCGCTGGAGCTGGGAGGCAGATGTCAGTCAGAGCTGACATGTGTGACAGCTGTGTGTGTCAGTGTCCAGAGGCAGTGAGAGGGACCCAGGGGAACAGCTGTCTATGGTCATTAGTGAGGAGAGGGGAAGTGGGTAGGGTGGCCGGACCTGTATGAGGCAGCGTGGGGCCGTGACAGTTGACACACAGGCCAGGCTAACCCTCGAGTCCAGTAGTGAGGAACGCTGCACTGAGGCAAACTTGGCAATGCTTTGCATCATCACACCCCGAGGAGAAGAGCAGCCGGCTGTTGTTCAGCACAGCTCCCCCTATAGAGTATCAGAGCGAGAGTGATGCAACTTCTGTACAGCTAGGGAACTATCACAAACACACACATGCACACTTGCTCATACATATAACAGAAAAACAAACACAAAATGACAAAGTAAAAATGCTCAACTGATGTTTCAATCCTGAAGAAGCACATGTATTTACTACAGGTAATTGTTTGATGATCAGCAGCAGGGTAGTGAAACATCTAATACACAATTAAGTCTTTAAATACATAAAGATATATTCAATTGCTGTTTGGAGAACTCTCCAGAGATTACACAAGAAAAACCTGCCAAAAATAACAGAATAAAATAAAGGAAACAGTGTGCTTTGAAATCTAAATGAAAAGGGTTTATAAATATTATTTTTTTTAAGGAATGAGGAATGTTTTCTTTTCTGGTTGAAGAAAATCTTGTTATGCAAGACATTTAATTAAAATTATTGCTGAAATGCTGTACATTAGCATGACAATGATAACTGCTAAAAAACCTGTCCTCTTTATTCTGTATATAAAGCTTTATACATTCAGAAGGGAGAACGAGAGAGAGAGAGAGAGAGAGAGAGAGAGAGCACATAGCTGTAATTAACATAAAGAGCAGACTGAGGATTTAACAGAAAAACTAATTCCATATGACCTACTTATTCAAAAAGCATTTCCTGACTTCCTTTAGTTAAAGCTATACTGGACCCTTCAAACTAAAAAAACAAGCAGTAAGTGCAAACACGAATGTTATTGTTTGCTTTCCAATCATACTATTCTTTAATGCACATTTCTCAACCAAATAAAAACACACACAACAAAGCGCAAGAGGAGGCCATGGCAGACGGACTAAACTTAGTCCAGACTAAACTCCTGTCTATTAGTGATGATGGAGTGGGCCTTTGAGACACAGGCCATTAAGCTGGAGGAGTGTGTGCAGAAAATGGGCACCATTTCTCATGCACTTCCTCTTCGACAGCACCAGTGATGATACTCAAAGTATGGGCAGGAGTGAGGGAGGCAGGAATGAATGGAGGATGAGTGTTTGAGAGAAGGATAAGGAAAAAGATGAGTGTGTCCCTGGAAGACTGAGGCTGGTGGACATCAGCGATGGGAGAGGGAGTGCTTTCCTGTCTCTAAGCTTGCCTGTTATATATGTATGTTAAAATGTAGGCCAGGAAAGAGAGGAATAGGACGACAAGGGGGCGCAAAGGTAACTGCTCTTCGACTCTTCATAAATCATGTAATATGTTCAGCCATTGAAGGCAGCATCATAGTAGCACAACGCCCAAGAAATATTAGGGTGACACTACAATAATGGCGGGCAAGTTTCTAAGACACAAAATAAAGCTGCAAAAATGAAATTAATGAAGAAAATGCTTAGATGCCTGAGATATCCGGCAATTACAGCATCACAGATGAAAACTTTGATTGCAATCAGGATGCCACAAGTCAAACTTTACATATGGGTGTGTCTCCTGACATAATCAAAACTCAGACGAGTATAAATTATCCATGCCATGCTTCCCAGACTCATCAGGCAGCAATCATTACATTTAACAGATGAACTATATCTGCTTGAATAAAATTACACTGGTAACATATTGTGAAGGCAGTGATTATTCTCACTGAATTTATTCTTAATGACGTGAAAGATTATTTTGAGCAATATTTAACATGCGTCATTTTTATCGAGCTAAAAGATTTATTGTACAACCGCACACACCGTATAACTACAACAATTACCGTTATCGCTGTTTTACGCATTAACAATTTGCCACTGCATGACTGCCAGACGTTTGTGTGAATAAAGCCATACAAATTCGTTCTTCAGATATACATTACGCGACCGTTGTTCATACTAAATCACAAATCCAGTCAAATTCAGTTTATTAAAACTGTGAGCGTCCACTACACCAACCCAAAACACATCAACACACGGCGCGTGCGGGCAGCCCATCGGCGGACGCTCCTCTATTTATCACTGAACTTGAGTCTCACCCAAATAATCGATATCGCTTCAAAATAATGTGATACTAGAATATAAACGTACGTAAAACAGACAACACAAGAGTCTTCTGTCAAACGATAGTCTTACCTTTCCTTTTCTCCATACTGCGAGCACAGCGTCCTCTCTCACTCAGTCATACTTCCAGCATCGCCGCTGTTAGGAATTTAAATGTTCTGTGGCACGAGCGCGTTTCCTCAACGGCGCGAATTTTGAAATTCTGCGTTCTGTTCGTATGGACGTCAGTCAGTCCGGCATCGGTGTGTGAGGCGTCAGTCAGATGCGGGAGACGAGCGCGGAGAGATGCGGGGAAAATACGGAGAGATGCGCTGCAGTGTGCGATTCAACGAGATGTGGGAGAATGAGCAAGTGAGCGAGAGATAGGTTGGTGAGGTGAGCTCATAGTGTGTAACAGTCACTGAGCTGATTTGAATCGGGGCTCCTCCTGCTCTCCCCTCATGGCGATTTCTCTTTCTCGTCCTTAAAAAATACGCGCTCAGGTTCTGCGCCCCAATGTCGCGGCTCTGTGACCGTCCGAGCCTCGGGAAGCCAAAAGTAATTGTATCGGATACGCAGTGTTGCTTTATCGATGTTTTATCACTGACACCGTTTCCAAAGATCGATATGCATTAATCAGCTGCTGAAAGGTTCATATTTAACACTCCTGCCGCCTTAGAGTTAGAATAAGCGGATGCAATTTTCAGGATGTAAATGCCTTGCTAAAACTGTTATTGTTCTTGGCAAGCCTCAGTGGCAAAATGTAATGTGTGAAGAATTCTCTCATTGACGATCCAGGCTTGTGTTTCCTTGATTTAAGTCGCATAATTCTTATTAACCATCATAATTTAATGTACTGTTGTTCGTTTGACAAAGGACATGACCTGAGTGTTTTTACTTAAAATGTAAATGAAATGAAATGGTAGTTTAAACTTCACTAAATAAGTTCAGACGCATACGTCAGAGGTTGCTGTCACACTATGACAAACAAATCAATTTCCCTGGGATTTCTGGGATGTCACAGGAACCTCACCTTGGGTTAGTCAGGTTTGCTCTCTTAATAGATACACTCACATCACTGAATATTATGATAATGTAAGTTTAATGTGCGTGTTAGGCATTATTAAGGAGCACAAACCATTGCCCTTGCATCACCTATAGCACTGCCAGGTGGTGTCACTTGCCTCCAAGACAAATTTAAAGGCACACCCTCCCTTTTAGAGACACTGGCTGTGAACACAAGAAGTGATCTCATTAGAGCTTAATTCAGAGACAAACTGTCTCGCCTAAAACTGACGTTCTTTTGGCGTGGGGATCTATTTGCTGTGTAGCGGTGCCGTGCCTTGACTGTTTCCAAGAACCCTCGCATTGTGCGGTGAGACACTACAAAGCAGCCGGCTCTTCCCACGCGTGGGCATCCGTCCTCATTACCCCAGCACGGGCCCCGCTGCCAGCACTCACAAAGAAGCCAACCGCCCAGAGACAACGCAACTACTGCTGCTCTAGCACTCTGACAAACAAGAGAGAGAGAGAGATGGAGGAAGCAAAGAACAATAGAAAGAGAGAAAGAGACTATGAGAAAGAGAGAGAGAGAGACTGTATGTGTGCACGTTTAAAAGAGCAAGAGAGGAGGCCAAGCTCAACTCTTTGAACACGCAATCACTATAAACCCACTTAAAAATCTAATGGACAATGTGTAGGCTTTGCAATGGCTTGAAGCTCTATTGTTTTTCTAAGAAATAGTGGGACAACAGGACCCAGACTCTAACTGTGAACGGTACATTTCTATGTATTGTTTTGGAGGCATGCCCATCCTATCAATCTTTAACACAAGGGAAATGGAGAGTGGTTGATGAATACTGAGCAAGACAGTTGCAGTACGGCATCTATTGTCCTATACACAACAACTCTGTTCAATAGCGTTGTTCAGTTTTTGACAAAATGAGAGTTCCTCTGTTTTGCTAACAAGGGAAAAGGTATTGATGATAGACACGCACCCAAAGAAATAGAGCTTGAAAATACTTAGTCCCCTTGGTGGTCTTGTTTCGCTGAGATACTGTGTGCATTGACTTTCAAAGCTCCTGTGGCTCCATTAGGGGGTGAGAAAGTCAGACTCAACTCTGCTCAGAACTGCACACAAAAAACCTTCAACAAAAGTATAAACAAGAAAAAACAAACATAAACACCTTACTTAAATTATAACTTAAATTAGCATAGTTTTTCCACTTTACTATCAAATATAGTGCCATACACTAAACAAATAAACTGTTTGAGAAAACAGCACTGTGAATTGAACTTTCCCATACACATAAACACACACACATACATGCGCACACACGCAAACACACCACATAGAAACAGTCAACATCAGTTTAAAATGACATCACTGACAACAGATGAATGAATAGATGAATAACTGCCTATCTTCCTCATCTATTATTGATGTTGGGATGCACTGTTTGTCTCAGTTTAACAACAGCTGAAGACCAGAAGTGCATTCCTGTTGTATTTCTACAATCTTGTATCATATTGTGCAACAGCCAAGCCTAAAACCCCAACATCTATTATGGATATCACTACATGAAAACATATTCCAGCTAAACCATCCTTTCCAATCCTATGAAACCAGCAATGCAATATTTTATACACAACATTGCTTTGAGTTGTTCATTTTTACTATGAATATAAGATGCTTTGAAAGTCAGACTTTGCCCTGTGAACTGCAGAGTAAGTTTGTCCTCAAGTCGTGCAAGAAAGTCACAGACTGATCTAATGCGGCGTGGGCAGAATCTTCCTGAGCTCAAACGCAGAGAGTGGAACCAGAACATTAAGCACTCTAATGAGCCGCTCAGGTGTTCAGAGCTGACCAGAATGCTGAGGAAGATCAGTCTTCATTCTGCCCACGACACTATCTTTCTAATAACCTGCTGTCTGTCCATGACTGCAACTTGGAAACTAAGGGGAAGAAACCCATCTTTGACCTCTTAAATGAGATCTCTGATAATGGTCATCAATTAGCTCTCTTCAATTCCTTTCATATCCGATGCCTCTGGGTAAAGATCAACTAACGTAAGGTGTTTCATTATAATATTGCATTAGTTATTCACGAATAGTTTCAGCCTCTAATGGTATGTCCATGGACTGCCCACAGTCCATTCTCTGACCTGATGTATATAGCACTCAAAATGCCAAATGTGGACCAAAATCATCAGCTCAAATTTGATTGGCTAGGTTTATGTTTTTGCAATTCAGGGTTCACTAGTAAGCCTGAAAACTGTCATATTTACATGTTACTGTTAATATGTCAAAAGCCATGGTACCAAAGACCAATTCATAAGCTGTTTTACCCATTTAAATGGAAGGATTTGATGCTTTGCATGACTACAATAGCCTGCATCGTACAAATTTACACACAAAATTCATCATTTGTTTGCACAAAGAAGTTTCGTCTGATATTCTTATCCTTTGCTGTTTTGGCTTTGATGAAAGGATCATCACACTAATAAAGGTTGATGCTGGCTGTCCTTCCCATCTCTGCCTGCCATCGCTCCGCACACACTGTGTTTCTCCGCAGGGACACTGAGCTTTCTCCTGCTTCTGATTCTGGCAGTGGGCCTATTGTATGGTGGCAGCATCCTCTCCTCTTGCGAGGTGGCAGCATCCTCTCCTCCCCTCTCCATCTCAAAGATATTCACATTCCAGGAGCAGTCACTGTCAAAATGGCATCAATACTGCACAGAAAGGCCTTTGAAAGCACCTCAGCCTCTATTACCTCCTATAATCGAAAGAGACGAGAAAGAGCCAGAGGAGAAGAAAACGGAAAGTCACTGTGGTGTCACTGGCTGGTTTGTTCAATGTGCCTTTCCCCAAGGGTGTGTCAGTCTCTGCTTAAATTCCAGTTATCTGAACTTTTTAGGCCAACTTTTGTCTTTCTTTTTTGCTTTTTATTTATTTATTCATTCTTTCATTTATTTTTTGCAGGAAAGATTTGTTTGTTTTTGTTTGGCTCATGTATGTGGAGTAATTTCTCCTTTTTGTCCTCCCCTGCCATGTCAAAACTCCCATGCTGGGAACCACTCCCCTATCAAAAAATGGCAACAAAAAGCCTCATTTTTTTCCTAAATGGAATCTTTCCACACTGCTGGGCGTCAGATAAACAGATCCAATTTGGCCTCTTGCTGGTCGTCCCATAATGAAGTCAAAATGCAATTATCAGTAATGTTTTAGAAAGGAGCAGATATGGAGGAATGTGGTGCCACACACATACAAGCACATACACGCACTAGGCTCTGCTACTTGGCCTATTCCCTAGAACTGATGATAAAAACAAATAGAGGAAAACACAATAGACCAATACCTTGTGTTCCATGGGAGACATTTTCAAGCAACATCATACAGTTTTTCATTCAGAGCAGCAAGATTTGCCGTGTGTAACAGTTCTTTTGTGATGACAGTGAGCAGAAAGCAATTACGCCAGCGTTGTTTGAGTAAACCACACGCCTGCACCGAATTTGCAAGCTGCCAGGTGCTATAGACTTGTGCAAGTCTTTGTGCCATCCAAGCTAATAAAATGCTGTTGTTATTCTCTATGCACCCATTTTTATTTTATTTTTTTGCTGAATGCAAATAGATCCCTCATTCTCTTTTTTTTAACAATTAAACTGCTTCATGCAAGGTTCCAGAGCAGCAATGAAAGCTCAATAATTTTGAAGCGGTCTAAAATCTAAAGCACTTGGGACAGCTTGTGGTTATGAGTGTTTATAGATTTTACTGTGTGCAACAAAGGTGAGTATTCTGAAGCAAACCTTGAATTAAATGTAGACCATTAAAAAGATATCTGCCAATATTGTTGCAGTCTATAGGTTTTGTATTAAGCATTTCTTAGCTTCTTAATACAACTATACAGCAGAACTAAACTCATGTAATAACCTACATCCTTTTTCAGCCACATCTTCAACATGCCCTTTGTTCCCAAACATGCACATGGCTGAAATCATTAAACTCTGCAGAGCAGCATCTACCACAGCAGTACCGTTACATTTTGAAAGTGGCGGCAAACTCTAATTGAAGATGCCGTGCATTCCTACTCCACTCGTCCTCGGGGAGAGTGTCAGAGAACATTGAGGCAAAGAGCCACTTTTCTGTTTCTCCTATGTTGCATGCCCCTGGAGCCCTTGCTCTCAGTCCAGATTTCTGCTCATAAAGTGGATGTCCCCACTCATTAAATTGCACTTGGGCCTGGACGCAGACACCAAGTTGTGTCTCCCATCTGAAAAAGAGGGGATGGTGAAGGACCTGCGGGAAAAGCTTCCCCAAGCACTCTGCCAGGCTCTGTCTCTAGGCTTATTAAGGGAGAGAGAGAAAACACTGAATGAGACTGAATGGAAGAATTCTGGATGGAGAAACAGGGCAACAAAAAAGCCCCAAAGATGCAAAAGTGTACAGGGCAAGTGTGTGAGTGAACCACTGAGAATTAAGTACCATAAGTGTGTGTGCATAGTGCCTTCTGGGCTGTGGAGGAGATTAAAGAACAGACAGTGGTCTTTGTAGAGGTAATGTGAAGGGGCCACAATGGGGACCAGTGTAAAGTTAAATACACTCCGTATATTGCTGCTGCTCTAAGTCTAGCCAATGGCAAGAAAGGTAGCAGAAAAATATCATACCATACCCCACCTGGATCTGCTCTTTAGATATAGGTTTCTTTTCCTTCACGCTAAAAATTGCAGTAGTCAATATTTACACAAGAAAAAATGGATTCTGCTGTCTTGAGCAGCTGGAGCCCACATTTCCAGGCCTATTTCAAGGGCAAGATTATTGGAAAGTTTTTTAAGGACTGTGTATTTGAATAGCAAAGTGACATTCTGAATAATTCAGGCTTCAGATTGTACCTTAGTGCTTAAAAAGGGGTAGTCTACATGAAAAGTATTTGAGACCAAACACCATCAAAAATGTCCTGTACTGTTTCGTCTAGACTGATATTTTTGCAGGTAAGGTACAAAGAATGTACTTTTTCACTTAGAAAAGTAGGTTGATCTGTTTGGAACTGAACTGATTAAGCCTTCCATTTTATGTATATGCACATGTCAATAAAAAAGCTGTAGAATAGCTTTAAAGATTTTATTTATAAAGATGTATACTTTACATTCATATAGTATATGTAGCCTTCTTTAATACTGTTGTTATGATTACATTAAGTACATTGATCTGAATACATTGAACACATAACAGTATCACACTTGCAACTGTGCACTAATTTCAGCATGCTGTGATTACCTGTGGCCTCATGCCTACAGTCAAATCTCAGCTGCGTTCATATATGGCCATAACACACTCTTGCTTTAATATCTGTTCATTTACCATTCTTTATTTCTTCATAATTTTCAAGTTTCGGCAAAATCTATTAAGTGTCCTAATTGTACTGATCTAATCTGTGTGGCAGTATATTAATTATAAAACATTTATATCAAATCATATTTTGATGATGTTCCTATTTATAAAAGGATGTTTATTTTGTTAATTCAATTACCACTGAAACGATACAATACTATTAAATTAACAAGCACTCGATCACAAAACAAACCAAACTTTCTATCCAGCAACATCTCTTATTCTCTGCAGGACAGAAAGCAGCTGAGGGTTAACCTGGGTTCTAACTGTCTCTGTGTGACATGAAAAAGGCTGTAGGTCATTAGTCTGATGTAATTTAATGCCTCCTATTGAGGCTCTGCTCTCAATTAGACCATTAATTGGACAGCGAGTCACCTCACCTTTCCAACTTGAAAGAAAAATAACTAACAAACACAAAAACGCTGATGGCGTTCCTTTGACTTCACCCTAATTAATTACTGTGGCACCTGGGGAACATAAGAACAACACTGCAGACCTACACTCATTCTTCCTGTTTGTGTAGGTTACACATTATTGAATGTGATGTCATTCGTCATGTGGTTCCCTGTATGCAACAAACTCATTTGATATGGAGGTACATGCCACTGGGAACAATTTTGAAAAGAACATTTCGAACGCACCAGTGGACATATACAGTAACACACCTGCCTATCATTTACGTGAACTCATGCAAGGATCTTGATTAGCCCCTGAACTTGACACCAGGTGTGTTTGATTAGAGCTGCAACTACACTCTGCTGGAAATTAGATCTCCAGGACCAAGATTTAGCATCTCAGGTAAATGGAAAATCACAGACCTGCTTTAGTAATGGACAGTAATGCTACATAGTGTCACAGTGATCCTAATTCTGTTGGTACACACCCTGAGAACTATAGGGGCTCGGCCCAGATCTGCGAAACAATCAGGAGTGCTCTGAGATGCACAGTGAAGGGAATCTGATTAGCCTCACTCAAGAGCCCAGTCCTGCTCCACCATTATCCCATTACTGCACTGTGTCCTCTCTCTGCTGCAATTAAGACAAACCTTCAGAGACATAAGAGCTCCATCTCTTTACAGCAAATGCCATCCATCAAACATTTAGCTTTATATCAAGGGAGAGAGTGGTTCAGACTCTTTATCGGCATGTCCGTTTGCTCCAGATTGGTGTGCGCGGGCCGGAATGTGACTATGTGGAATAAAATCACGGCCATGAAGCTCTGGGCATCTCTGTGGAGAGTCAAGCAGGCCGACACATCCTACAGGGCTCTATGGGGGGTCAAGTTGATGGGTTGATGAGATAGAGTCTGATGTGTCCTTGCCAGCTGTGGAAGATTAATTAAAACCCGCAGACACACCACTATAGGAAGTGTGAGTGTGACAAAGGAGAGAGAGAGCTAGGGTGTGAGACGTTTGTTGTTCAAAACAAGCAGATAAATAAGAGGACTTAAAGAGAAGAGAACTTAAAAGGGCCTTGCAGCTGGAAAACGACATCATGGATACTGAGATGGAGGGATGGTAATTTAAAGCACTCCTGGTGGATGAGTGGAGGATATTAATGAAGGTGGTGAAGGGTCTTGTTAGTGGCTAACGAAGCATGGCACTGATGTCACTCCTCAGAATGAGCTAAGATGCATAGGGGAGACAGGCAGAGGGTCTTGAATTCAAGCCTGATGTATGGAGGTTCTGTGTGGCTGGATCTGACTGCCAGACTGGGTGCACCAAAGCTTAGCCAGCAAACAAATCATCTATCATTTGAAATTAGCTACTTAAATTCTGATGAATTTTATCACAACATAAAATATTCCTAATAATCTTTAATAATCCCAGTATACATTATTTTTTTCAATACTTTAATTCTGGTGTAATTGTGAGGGACGCTGAGCTTTGTCTATTTATATGTCAAAGATAATAGAGCGAGACTGCCACTGGAAACAAAGGTACCACCACAGGTAAAACTCAAACCTGCATCTCCCACATAAGCACCATAGCTCACTGTCTCCAGAGCATGTGCTAACTAATGTGCCATGGGTCTGACTATGTTAATTTTAAGGAAATAATCTCCAGTGCCAGTCTGAGACCAATTTTTGGGGGATTTTAAGAGACTTTCTAACACTTACTTAACAGTGAAAACCATTCCTATCTGTAAATAAGTCTCACTGTTGGCGCACACAGCGCTGTCACACAGAGTGAATCTAGGGAATATGCGGAGCCTTTTCTCACAAACAAAGCAAATCTAAATCTACCGGTGTTGCCGTCACTGTCACTCTACTTCTATGACACCTCTACTTCCTACTGTGTTTCTCCTCTCAGCATGCATGAGGGTACAGAAGAACACAAGAGAGTGTGTTAAGGAGAAAAAGGCAAATACATTTGCAAAACAACAGGAAACAAAACTGATACATTCGAAAGAGGAAAAACATAAGTTATAGAGTTTAATGGGAAAAGTTGCTCGTATATGTTCTTGTTCTCATAAACGAAATTACTTGTATAATTAATTCTTGTCAAACATTTTATTGTTTCGAAGACGAGATAAAATAGACACATTGTGGCGAAAATTGAAGGATTTTAATTAAAACATACCACTGGCAAAATCATATAGCAATATTTTTAGAAAGAGAATGTAAAAACAACTGATTCAAAGATTTACTTGCGTTAAAAGAGAGAAACTTACAAATAAAGAAACGTAACCACTTTGCTAACAAGGTTAATTAGCTCACTCGAATGCATCCTATATAAGTTTAATCAGCTATATTCATAACATAAGTATATTGCTAGTTATATCTGCACAGAAAATAAAACAACTGCACAGCTGAACGTGTTGTGAATACCCTGTGTGTGCTAATGTAACTGCACGCACTACAAGTAATGCTACATCCTAAACTCTGAATCATGTAAAATTAATAACAGTCTCTAAAGCATGAAGTATTTACAACACTGTATGTTCCGTCTTATCCTAACATATTCATTACATGCTATTATTGTTGAGCTCAGGTTCTCACATTGCATTGTGTTTGCTTAATAAACATTTAAGTTAATAAATGTTTAACATTTAGCATAATGTTTGATAATTTGGTAATTCTGCACAATATCAAACTTTAAGGTGCAGAAAGCCATTGTCTGTTCTGTGTGTTTGTTGAAAAAATCTATTTGCACGTAGTGGTGGCTGTGTAAATAGGAGAATAAACAAAATGGATCGGACCGTTTACTTTAATGTCATGACACTCTCATAGCCAATCACCAACAACACCAACAATCCACCAGCTGTTAGTCATTGCCTGTTTTTCATAGCATGCCCATTATTATAAGAGCAGAGAAATGAAGGGAGGGGTGTGTTTGTTTGGGTGTTTATTTCAAATTTCAACAGCATTTCTTAGAAGTCACTTACTGCACCTTTAAAAAAAATATATATTTTTTTTCGCCAACTAAAATCATACGCCAGTTCAGTCAGAGTAAAATGGACTAAGATTAATGAATATGGCACCACGGAATACTGGCAAAATATAAAAGGCATTTTTACTAAAAGACAAAAACTATGCCTATGTAAAAATGAACACTGCTGGTATTGTATTATACAAAAATGGAAGAACTGAAAGAACAGTGAAGCCAGTAGGAAAGTGAGAGCTGTAATAGATGGCTAGAGCACACACACACTTGCCTACTTGTGAAAAGCAAAAGCAAAGCTCCTGAAATAAATACCCACTCTAATGAGAGAGGTGACCTATTGATTGTCTGGAAGGGAGGTGAGGAGGATGACAGAGAGCTGGAAGAAGATGATAGGCGCTTTTGTGAGACAGATAGAGGAAAAAGACTGTGAAACCATAACAAAAGCCTGATCCCGTCCAAATGAGAGCAGTCAGAAATAATCCCAAAGAGAGAGCCTCTGATTTATGATCTGACAACATCCGCCTGGAACGCTTCTCACTCGTACTCTGTGCCCCCAGTCACCATTTACAGGCAACCCAGACGGAAAAAACATACTGCAGAGAGGAAAAAGACAGCTAGTGCAAATTAATTACCTGCTACAGCAGGATAAATGGTAAAAGGGGAAAGGGGTTAAATAGTAGGTTCGAACATTACATTTTCGGTAACATTGACTGGCCTTGTTTCACAGATATTCTAAACTAACTGCTGACCTTTTCTTGTATTTCACTTGTATGAATCACACAGTTTCATGTCATTTAGGTAAACAGAGGCTAGAGAGGGAAAGACAGATGGAAACGCATTGGCCACATACACACAGTATCTAAATATGGCTGCCACTCCTCTTCTGAATGCTTAATCCTGTTCTGTAATGATTTACTCACCCTCATGTCATTCCAAACCTGTATGATCTCTTTCCTACATGGAGCACAGGAGGAGGTGATAGGCAAGTTTAGGTGCATAGTGTCTACAGAACCAAATGGAACTTAAGTTGTTAATGAATTAATACCACTACTATCTTTTGGACACTGACAGCTCACCTGAAATGTCTGTTTTGGGAGTAAGTCCAGTATTGAGCAAGAGAGAGAAAGAAAGAGAGAGAGACAGACAGTTCAACAAGCATGTTAAAGCTGAAGTGTGTAACTCTTTGTCATAAAATGCACCAGTCAACAAAGTGTGATTTGGGTCAAGACTTCCTGACCAATGGAAAACGAACAGAGTTGTCTGAATACCTGCTTGAAACAATAATTTTTCATTTCTGTTTAGGACTGTTATTATTCAAAACAATTATATAAGTGAGGTTCATCTTTCAATTCAATTTTAATTCAATTACCTAGCATGCATTCAAGGGAACCTTTAAGTTCAGCAATAACTGATGCAGCAACACATTCAATATTGGCAACTCAATTTATTTGATATTTACGGCTTAACTAAGTTTGCTAAGCGCTCAGATTCATTTTCCATCTGAACCACGTAGGTGCTCATTTCTCATTAGAAGAGATTGTATTTGACTACAAATTGTCAAAGATTACAAACTCACTGTTTCATAGTACAGTATCTTGTCAATCATTCTTATTTTGTTTCATTATATCATTCTCTTTATAGGTCCACCTACAGTAACTTCAGAGGAAGCTTTCCTTTCCCTGTTATATCATTTTATACTGTAGGTAAGAGAAACCTCTGAAGCTGTTTACTACATACAAGACAGATGCTTTTAAAGTCATCCCCACACAATTGATATACAGTATTAAAAAAAACAATGGGACCAATTCCGGATGACAACCTCCACAGCCATTTTTGCAACATAGTTTATATGCTGACAACATTGCCACACCATCAAAGAGTGAAATAATTTATTTGCTGATGTCTGGTTTAGCACAGAGATTCCTGACTCACTCTTATTTCTTCCTGGGCATCTGAGTGGAGAAGAGTGACATGGCTGAAGTTGAACGATCTGACAGTGCTGTGTGCTCCCTGGTGAATTTAATCGTCTGTGTGCCAGGACTCATCAATTATGAATTTTAAGTTTTTTACTTTTCATAAGAGTGAAATAAAAACAGATGGTTGTACTCTGAGTAACATCTTGTGAAGGACTAAATGTGTAGGCTATACCTATTGCATAGCATACACGTTTGTTGTTTTTTGCTCTTTATTAGAGATAATGTTGTATCCAAACAAGTTAATCCATAAACATTGATTTAAATTATGGTAATTTAAAGCCACTTAAAAGTAAAAATTAAGTGCCACCATCTAAATTGCCTCACGAGACATTAGTCAAAAGTGTATAAGGCAAACTACATTTGATTACACATGCTACAGGCTTAATTTATCTTTACTCCCTACATTTCCAATATGGTGAAAAGCTTCAACATTAGTTCACCATATTCCTGTTTAGCATCTTTGATGAAGCTGCGAGCCATTAGCTCACTACCATAGCCGTGATCAGGGCACAGCTCAATGCTTTCCGTATGAGTTTCTGTAAACTACTTGATGCCAGAACTGACTAGCTTGAAGACCAAGATCAAAGAGAGTGAGATTATTTGATGGTGTTGCCACTGCGACAGTGCTGCCCGCTCTAGATTTGAAGGAAACAGGGTGGCTTAGAGAGAAGTGTGGGAAGTGTCAATTGACTAGCAAAGAATTTTGTAAAAAAAAAGAAAACAAAAATGTTGGAGAAGAACGATGGGGGATGACTAAGCTATCCCTTTTGCACCTGTACACAAAAATGGAGATTTTCAAAACTGTCTTTGATTATTTGTTGATTTCTTTTGCTTTACCATATATATATATTTCATTTTGACATGCATTGCAATGTTATCTTTTACATTACATTATTTTTAACGTGCTTGAAGTGTAAAATTAATTGGTAATTAATTTTTTTCCAAAGGTACATAGACCTTACGTAGGAAGGAAATGCAGTAACTACATGAGGAAAACTGTTATGTTGGAAAACTGTTATGCTGGAAAACTACATGAGGAAAACTGTTATGCTGCTGTGTTCTGATATACAGTAATATTTGTATATTTGTGTATAAAAATTCACATTTTTAATATTTACACATTTTAATGCTTACTGTTTAGTGACCACATAATTGACATACTTGTGTTGCAAGAACATTCACAATATTTTACAACAAAACTTAAGAAAAATGCATATTAATTAATTTTGCTGCACATTACAATTTTCAGAAAACTGCTTACATGTAAAAAAAACTGGAGGAACAGGTCACTGGTTAACAAAACACCATTTTAATTTAAATGCCTAAAATACAGCAAAAAATGACTAAAAATGATGAAATGGTGAATACATGCCATTTGAGGTGTAAAGTGCAAAATCCCAATTACTCATCGTGGATCTTAATGCTATGTATAGTGTAGGGTTCTATCCCGTAATATCTGACACCCGACCACCCATTTACCCACCCTGACGTTTGCACCCACACTGAAAGCCATATCATTCCTTTCAGTTCATTGACCTCCTCTCTCCTGTCCCACTCCCCCATCACAGACAGGCATTGTGAAAACGTGCCCGGCAATTAAAGCCAGCCTGGCGCCGGGGCTAATGAGATTCCAGAGCCACACTCCCTCTCCCTAACACCTCGCCAAGGTTATCGGCTAGCTTGCTCGCCCCACACGCCGGTCCCGGTGGACCCCGGCAGAGCAGCTCTCCATCGAGGCAGAGCTACAGCAAGATAATGTTAACTCCTGAAATTCATTTGCTCTGTGAGAGAGAGCACACGCGAGAGAGGGAGACGGAGCGCGAACGGAAGGCAAGGAGAGAGACGGAGCTGCCTCATTAGTGTTTCAGTCACAGCATCCGTTTCTGCTCACACCAGGCTTACATACTGAGGAGAAAAGCTGCAATGGAAAATCACCTCACCTCTGACAAGTGCTGTTCACCAGGCAGACACAGAACAATAATGGTGTCTTACAGAGAGGCCCTCCACCTCTCTCTCTCTCTCTCTCTCTCTCTCTCGCTTCTCTTACTGCATGCTGCTCTCTCTTTTATCCACTTATTAATAATGGATATAGTTTGAAAAGATGTGGATTTTAAAAATTCCCCAAAATAAATTGTAATATACGGTATAACTCAATACTGTACATGAATGCAATAGTTTCATTAGATTTGAGTTTTTAAATGTTTTTAAATGACATCATCTTTATTGAGTAAAGCAAAAATTAATGTTAGTCAAGGCTACATAATTTAGAAAATATGTAATTTTTATTTAATATATATTTTTTAAATGTATTAATCTTGATTTGACAAAATAGTTTAACACTTAAACACACTATTTGTCATTGTATTTATGAAATTAGAAAGACACTTTCATAGAATGACCCTTTGAATGATCCTCTGTAAACATAATCTAGCAGGGAAGAGAAAACAAAAACAAATAAAAAAAGAAAAGAGTACCAGCTTCCCAAAAAGGAGAGAGGGCTATTCTTCACAGTACAGAGAGCAGCTGGGGGTGGAAAGCCACAGTCTCACCAGATTTACTGTTGTGAGTCACATCAAAAGCAGAAAAATATCCACTATAAATAACTTCAGTGGCTCCTGCTCAAACCCATGTTTTTCAGCTCAGAAGAGGCTCTTCATGTGGGGCGTGAGGGATGCTGCGGGGCCGATTGCAAAGTGAAGCTGCTCAATGCCAGTCTGCATCAGTCAGTGCCGAAAAAGCATCTTAAAGACAAATTTAAGACACCCTACTGGGAATTAAAAAACTTAATGTTCCTTAAGCACCAGACTTGAATTTTCTGGGTCAGATATGATCACAACACGCCGAGTTAGTGGCCAGATGTTTGAAGGATTTGGTGACTTGGGTTCAACAAGGCTTATGAAAAATTTAAAGCTGGCACAGTAATAACTGCAGCAAAAGCAGTTGACATTATGACATGGAGCATTTAATGTGTTAGATGGATATATAAGTTCAAATAGCCAGTTTTACCCACACTGTTTTCATAGTCTCTTTCTTCGGTCGTCTGTATGTGGCCAGCACCAGGCACTGTTCTCTGCAGGGACCTTCGCTGTGCCATTATGGTATGTGTCCCCTGGCAGCTTCATGCATCAGAGAGTCTCAAAGCGGGAATTCCAGTGGGCGTCAAAGGTGATGCCAACTCCCGCTACCTGACAGGCAGCTTCCTTCAACCATGGCATCAAACTAGCCCTGAATGACTGAGAGAGTGTTTCCCATTGGGATTCAAATGCTCTTTGGATTCACATGACATCCTGAGGTTTTCTTACAATGTGTGAGAAAATAGCCCAATACAATCATTGTGCATTATTCTTAATGCTGTTTAAGTTTCATTAGTGTTGAGCTATTCACAACCCTTTGTAGTGAGTAAGCTCACTATTGCTTTTAGAGGCACTTAGAGATGTTGCCGCTTTTGTTACTTTAGAAACAAGCGGTAGCTGTAACTTAACGTGACATGATTTAAGAGTATTAGAAGAGTCGGTCATTACAGCTGAGACTCACAGATGCGAAGGAGCCCGTCGCTAGTTGTGGTTAGCATGCAAAGTTTAGCATGCAAATTCAGCGGTTCAATGGGGCGACAAACATGCACATTAGCATCGCCGACACTCAAAACAAACCTTCTCCCTCTGCTCTCAACATGACACGTTCCACTAGCCAAAAAACCCCTGCGAGCAACCAGGCTTCTGCACAAGCAAAACAGCGTTTAAGTTCACTCATCTTTCTTTTGACTCACAATTGTGAACAAAACAGTGTTCTTACCAATAAGCCTGATGGAAAGGTTTATTATGCTATTTAACAAAGGAGTGAATCACCCCCCTTTCTCTCCTGGCAACAGCCATACAATGCACTTGACAAAAGAATGCGCTGGCCCAACAGACTCGGCTCACCTTCACAGCGGCTCATTTGAATACTCCCATCATGCTTCATTTCAGGGTTCAGCCAGGTGGCAAAATGAGGTAAACCAAACATTTCCAAATGAGAGGCTTACTAATGTGTGCTACGAGACCTCTCTTATTTTCATATTTCAGACCAACCTGCGACTTTATGTCGGTAATTTGCATGAAATTGTATTGTTCACCTAATACAGATGGGTCCTGATTCAATCTTTCCCTTTCATTTAATCAAAAAGAGGACAATTGCAGTCTTTTCTCTGGAGCAAGAGAGGCCTTACCTTTGCCCAGGATGAGATGGCAGTGATTGGTCAAAAAAAAAAAAAAAAACATTTTTGATACAATATTTGTTATTTCATTTCTTCATTCACCTATTCATAAATCTTTTATTTACCATTTCATATCACTATCTAGGAGTCCCTGTGGGACTGGTTTGTAATTGAGATTGCTCTAGAAGACCACATGCCTCTGATCCTGTCACATTCATTTCCTGCTTCTGCCTCACAGGAGAATTCCAATTACACCTGCCGTCTCTTTGGTAGCCTTCAGAGCGCTGTGCTGCTTGCTGTTTGTGCAAGAAAAGTGTTTGCACTGGTAGAAAAGCAGAGGCTTTAATCAAGAGAAGGATGCAAAAAGTGATTGCTAGGAGGGAAGTTTGCTGAACTCATCAGCTACATGCTTGTCAATGGTGAAGTTAGCGGTCAGGCTGCAGAAATCGATGGTGACCACATGGCCCATAAGAATAGAGAAATCCTATCATGAAATTCTTAAGGAATGGGTGCTGTGAATTTGTGACATCAAAGACGTTCTAACATCGGAGAGTATATCCACTCAGTTCATTGTTCCATTCTACCAAGTTTGAACTTCCCCCAAGACAGTAAATGTGATCAGTAACAGCCTACAGTGAGCACAGTGCACAAACACCTTAATACAACTCAGCAGAATCCACACCAATCATCAGCTTTGACCTTACACAACATTCCATCACCTGGAATCAAATCACATCAAATAATGTGGTAATGTATCATCTGTTTTAATTGTATGAATCTATCTGTGGGTTATGCTTTGGGTTGTGCTAACTGGCAGATAAATGTTCTTTGATGAAGCGGCTCCTCCTACTGTCTCATTTTCATGCACGAGTGTGTGTAGGACTTTAATGCGTATGGCAAAAGCAGCAGACTGTAAAACAAGCCTTCTTCACTCAAACTGAGAGCTAATTGGGTGTGGCTGAAACAATATGGCTTCCCACGGCTCAGTAGATACAAATGGCCTGGATTGCCAAGATGGCAAACTTTGCTCTTCCGGGGCATCCAATCAGCTTAGACAACCAACAGACATCAGCCAACAGGATGCTCCATGGTACATCTTGCCTCGACAGGCCACCGAAATGAGAGATTTTACTCAAAGTGACAATAACTGTCAAACAGAAATGGGATTAGAATTTTGCGTTGGAGGTTCACGTCGCACGTAGTGAGTGAGCGATGTCATCGTGACTATGGTTTTCCTGTTTGAATTGAGTCATTTTTCAGGTTGAGTGAAGAAAACCTAATGTTTTTTGAGATCAGAGTAACACTGGAATTTATCTAATGACAGCATGAATGATTTGTTCACATTACTAGGAAGTGTTTTCAGCAATAAAAAAAGGGTAAACAGAGACTGCTGAGAGGCTAAGTTGACATTCTCTAAAACTTGCACTGAACTGACATTTTGTGTAGCATGTGTACAGATTTAACCACACACACATACACATGTCCTCTCTTGTCCTCTGTGTAATATCTGAAAGACTCCACACAATTTATTTGGAATGAATCACTCATATCACTTCAGAGATTCAAACAAACTCACGAACATACGTCTTTTCTTGTCCTCTATGTAATATCAGAGTGACTCCAAACCATTTTTTTTAATAAATCACTCTAGAGCAGATGCAATAAGCTTAAAGCAACATTTGAACTGGAATTGAAAGCTAGTTACTTTAAGCCTTGTTTGTTTTGTTCAAAGTTGACCCTAATACAGTGTTAACCGTTATGTTGTGTTGTATCATCATGTGGTTTCACTCCAGATCTACTGGTCCTTCTACACCTGAGGACTAAATCCTGTTGTCTGTAGTGCTCTGGATAACAAAGAATTAGTGAATCAGGGCAGAGATCAAGGTGCTGTAAGTACACACACACAACAATGAAAACTACTAGTTACAATTTAATAGCACCGCACTGTAAAAGCCAAATAAGTAACATTTACAGTCAGCAAGACACCACAGTCTGGGTCTTCAGTCTCCAGCACAGATTTTATCTGTATCCAGTGCAGGAGCAAAGCCTAACTTATCTAAATTTGCCATGGACTCGGCAAGAGAAATCAATATCACACCATCTTTGTGCACAGCAGCACACAAACTAGGACTAAAGAAAAACACACATTACAATCTCTTGAATCTTCATCCCATACCTTTTCAACAAACACTAAATACCAAGAAGGGATAATAAGTAGGCCATACAACATTATCTTAGCAGCCTTTGGGGATGTACAAAATCATCTGTGCTATCATTTTGATTTTAATCCAGTTAAAGGAATTTTTTTTATAAAAAAAATAAATATTCAGTTATTTACTCATTACGTCATTCCAAACCGTATGCTGTTTATTTATCTGTTAAACACAAAAGGAGATTTGTTTTACAATTTGCCATGACACATAAAGACTTTTAGCTTTTATAATGGTATTTTTACAACATTTTACTTTTGTAACTCGTCGTTACTATAAAATGTTATTAGCATGGACTATGTATGTCACTGTATACGAGCTATAGGAAGATTTAAAAACATTAAAAATAATAAAAAATAATATGGGTTTGGTAAAATGACAAAATGGTGAATAAATGACACAATTTTCATTTTTAGGGGAACTGTTCCTTCAAGTCAGATTTCCATTAACTAAAAGTATTAAATTGCCCCCTGGTAATGAGTAAAGTCACAAAAGTCACAAGTCTCATTGTACTGTAAAATTATTTTACCCTGAACTTTACCAAATTTGTAACGATTACTATTTTTCTTATACTGCTGAAATTTTATACTGCTACGAAAGCCGAAAGGTCTAACACTATTGGTCAGGCATCAGCTGGTCAGCTTAGCAAATATCAAGAGGTCCTTCAAGGCCTCCTTCTTAGTCATGCTGTAGCGAGGCAGTAAATGGGTTCTGGGCTGCAATTAGAAGTGTGCATTTTTAATCAGAGCAGGGCCTCTGAGTCAGGTAAAAGCACGTGACACCCTCACATCATATGGTATATGTTGTTTCACCCAAAAAGGCAACACATGTCTCTGTATCTATTACATGATTTTTCATACAAATTATAATATCAGAGCCAGCAAAGAATGCACAGAATAATGCTGTAAAATGCCATATGCAGTTTATAAGGCTGAATATGTATTATGTTTAATAATACAGTGGTTCTACTTGGCCAGTTTCTATTGTTGCACACAAAATAAAATTGTAGTGTGCAAACTTACCAGTGTGAGACTTCACACTGGAACATTCTCTATTTACCTACTGCACTGCAGATCTTAAAACTGGGCTATGCATCTGACAAATGCATAAAGACATACATGTATGTAATCAGACATCAGAAATAAAACTAAAATTTGTGCTGCATACCACCTGGAGGCACACTGCACCACAGGTGATATGTATACACTATATCAAAACAACTGGAGCAGAATTGTTGCATTAGGCCATTAGCAGTGCCCAACCCTGGTTAAAACCCATATATACATAGAGGCAGACAGACAGGAGAACATACGGCTTTATCCCCACGAGGGCAGTTAGGAAAAGCAGGGCAGACAAAGCAGCTCAGGTAATTAAACTCCATTCATGCTGTTAGTGAGGATCAATAACGCCAGTTAAACCACACACAGCGCCTTGCTGGCTTCCCACTACAGCACGAGGCCAAAGACAATAGAATATTAAAAGATGTCTTCTCCTTGTTTTAATATTCTGAAGTCACCTCGCCATTAAAGCAGGCAGAGTGATCCTGTTGCAGACACCGGCTCTCCTCTAAGGGAAACCCTGGGAAAATTAACGTTCATGTGACAGAATCCACCCTAGCCTGGATGTCAAATGCAGATTACAGCAATTGTGTCATGTGCTCCCCCCTGGGCTAAGCGGTTCTAACCTCACTTCACAGGCAAACGGAGAAGAAAGCGGTGGGCAGGCCCCCTGCATGTGCCTGTTCCTAGACCCGGGCAGGGGGCAACGTGGGCAGCGTGTTTGCAGCTGCAGGGTGCCCGCAGACAAAGGGGTAAGAACCGCGTGCCTACTGATCGTCATGTACACCGCTAGGTTTCTCTGTGTAAATCAGGACTAAACTCGCATGTTTAGGTATTTACCAAGACAAAGCCGTCTGCTTAATCAACAAAGCATGGCGTTGTCTGTGGATGTATAGAGACTGATCAAATGGAGTCGTGCCATAAAGACCACAGGGAGATGAAGAGTTCAATCATAATTAAGAGAAACCCCCTACATTTCAGCTAATGAGATCTGGTGCCCTGTTGGCATGGAAACGTGACAGCACATGCCCCCCTCAACCACTGCAAACCTCTAGCAGGAATTGGTATCCCTGATCATTCTCACCAAATCATCTAAGCAACAGGCTGTCTAGTATATAAAACGAGACAAAGAAGTACAACATATAAAACAGATCCTCTATTAAATCATGCAGATATTACAGACATATTAAGATAGATGTGTTTGTGCTTGTGTGCGTGTATTGACAGCACACCTGTTGGAGGCGTGGGAGCGTGTCACTAATCATTAAGTTAATGACAGGAACAATTATCAAGCGACATCAATGACAGCCTATGCGCCACTCGTCAATTATAACCCATTTTGACTGACATCTGTTCAGTCTGCTTCTCTTAACCCTTTCCATCCAGCTGAGCACCATTATGACATCACAAAGAGAGCGGGAACTTAACAATTTAATTACATCAGTGACTTCACCATGTTGACATTTATGAACAATGACTCGCGCGCATTGTCTCGTGTAATGTTCTATTTTTGATGCCCAGTCAGCATCGTAAGCCGACAGAACACAGTGTGACAAAAAGAAGAATGCTTCTGCAGTCCCACAGACCCATGAGTCTACACTTCCAACTATCAGACACGGGCAGATTTTTCTGCAAAATGACACTCTAGCACTGATACTCTGAAGTCTGTATGTGAAAGCAGACACTCTGGGCTCTTCTCCTACGTGGGAAGAAAAGAAAATGGATCATGGTTTGATTCTAAACCCCAGACATGAGCTGTCATCCAAATGTAATGACAAATATCATATGATTCTCTCCTCTCTCTCTCTCTCTCTCTCTCTCTCTTTTCATTGATCTGTTTGAAATCCAAACCACATGCACCTCTTATCAACAAACCGCCTCACTTCTGCACTAGCCTTAGCACTTCCTAAACCATGCAAACACACATGGACGCAAACATACAGCAACTACAAACTTCACTCGCTCAGGTTATAATCAAACACAGCTCTTGTGCTAATGGAACACCTAATTGTGTGAGTTATGTAGCGCACAGGGACAAAGGGGGAACTTGTTCATTTAATCCTGTCAGTCATAAAGCATGAGTATATAAGCTTACTTCACTACCGTGACAATTCTTACAGCACTGGATTCTAATGAAGGTCAAATGTCAGTCTTCATCACTGTGACATACGAAAGAGACAGTGACAAAAGCGAGGTAAACAGCCCTCTTCCAAAAGGCGACAAAGCCGCTTCAAGAATCTGAGTGTTTCTGTATGTGTGTGTGTGTGCGTGTGTGTGTGAGCAGGTCAGTGATGGATGACTAGGCTACGCATCTCTCCCCCACCCTTCACCCCCCCAACAGAGTTTACTACTGCTTATTTGTCATTGCCATCATTGGGCCAGTGCTCTCACCATGGGATCAAACCCCACTTCATCTCTGTCTTCCAAAACAAGATGGTACCACTAAAACTACACAAAATACCATTCTGCCACTGCATTCTTCTCTTCTTAGCAAAGACAATGCTAAAAGACAGGCCAAATACAGTGTTAAGATCTGCTTGTTACTACCCTGCAAATTAGGGTTTTCCTCGATCCACATCACTTCTGTGCTACTGCAAAATTGCAATACAATGTACCATACCTCCCTAACAGTGATATTTACTTCAGATATTCTGACATTACCCTTCATACACCAATAGTCTTTTCTATCCTGTCTAAACAGTTCTTTTCCTCCATGCTCGTACGATTGTGTCCTCAGGCGAACACAGTACAGAGCAATGTTTCAACAAGTGAGGACATGATCGCATAAAGGAAAAGAACAAGCACAGACATGATCATGCATAATTTTCACCTCTGCTCTCACCTGTGTGATGGAGAGGTGCTAATGGGAAAGGAAAAAACTAAAGCGATTAACGCATAAAGAAGAGGAGGGGAGAGGAGAGCAGAGAGGAGAGCTTGTACGGTTGTAACCCTCTTCTCCATTGTTTGGTCAATAACTTTACATAATAAACATACAAAAACACCTCTTTAAAATAAAAGGTCTGTTTAACTTCTGCTTTCTGTGGTTTGCCACTGACTTCTGTGATTTAAGCATGAGGTACAATGAACCTAATTTACATAGAAAAGAGGTTTACATTGAACAAAATGACTATAGCTTTATTTAATTACTCACTGTGCAGTGCTATTTTTGTGCATTTAGCACCTGGTTAAACTTGATTTCAGGTGCTAAAGGAATAATATGCAGGTTTCTGCGCTGAAATACCACACGCAAAAATACTATAACTACTTACTGAATTTGCCTTACAGCCTTCTGCAGAAAAGCTTAGACCAGAAGGTGGTAGGAAAGTGAGGACAGAGATTCCACTGCCCCTTCACACTACACAGAAAATGACAGGGATGGCAGAGATTGATCATATAGGGCAGAGTGGACCATGTTTCATGTCACAATGCAGCTGTGACCTTCAGCATGGAAAGGTCCCAAAGGAATGGCAGCCATGTAACACTCTTCTACATCTCCATCTGAGGCCCTGCGAGGACGTGAGCGTGCACACACATACACACAAACGTGACATCACAGCAATTCATCACAACAAAGTAGCTCTCCAACTCTTATAATTTTCCTCTTTCGTCTTACCATCTTTAACCCACTCCAGCATGACCCTGGAACAGAGGTCCATAATGTGCTGAGTTTAACCCATAAAGAGTTCAGAGCACCATAGCACCTGGACACACATACTCACTTCCAATGCAGTATCTTAACCTTGTCTCAAACATCTGTGCCACAAAGATCTGCTCTCTCATATTACTGCATTTCATTTCACTTTTTTCTCTTTTCTGTGAACTACTGTCTATATTATTAACTCACAGTGATTTCATCTTTGAGCGTCACCCCACAACATCTAAATGTACAACAATTAATTAATTAATTAATTATTTAATTAATATTTAAGACTGTTATTAGGCAAAATAGTACAATTTGTAACAAAATGTGTTGAAACGCATGCAAAATGGCTGTGTCAGGACAACAGACCCATCAATAAACCCTGAATGATCTATTACATATTCCATTGTTCAGATTAGCAAGAAGGTTTGCCAAAAGACAGATCAGATAAATCAATATCAATTAATCTGAGTGTTAATAAAGGCCTGCTGTGAGACTGATGAACTTGGCACTCGCTTCCCATTGAAAGCAGCATGCAAGCACATCCATGCATACAAACATACTGCAACACAAACACTGTCTAAATAAATATGAAAAATAGTATGCTGTGTTGTTATCGTTGGTAAGTGCACCTCGAGTATCAGCACAATTTTCTTTTATAAATGGCAGGACGTGCTTCTGGAATGTGCAATGCAGTGTGAGTGTATATATAGTGTGTCTATCAGTGCAGTGTTTATTGAAGCTATACAAAACACTGCTCCCAACGTGCCTATCCTGTTAAGCTGATATTGATGAAAAATTGCTGTTACACTTACACCCCTGTAAATTAACAAACTGTTGGCTTATTAAAACAATAATAGATTTTCCTGTGTTGCTCAATTTCCCTTGCTTCTAATGAGATGCCAGCAAGTGGCCCTTGCCTGCAAGGTTAATGGATTCCATATTTTTCAATTTAAAAATTGGGTTCTTGTAGTTCAAGAACTGATGCAAAAGTACCGTTAATTAGACAGCAAAGGCTCAAAAGAGCTTAAGGAGACTGTGGAAAACAGACAAGCAGCTTGCCTCTCTACATCCACTTCTGGGGCTTTCTTCAGAAATGTAGTGATCTAGGAGCAGTTTTCCCTCAAACTCTTACAAATCTTATCCCACAGTGTGTTTAAAAGCACAGCTGCTCATGTTGCTTTGTGAATACATGCTCAGTTCTATAAAACAGGAAAGCTGATGCTATAGTCATGCCCTTCTCTAGCAGGGGGGTGTAAATGAGGCAGGATCAGGTCTTTGAACACCACAGTGTCTTTCTGTACGAGTCAGAGGTGGACGGAGGTGAAGTTGTGGGGTGATTGCCCACTGAGCTCTGAATTGATACAGACAGGTGGTGGGGGGAGTGGGGTGGTACAGCCTGCCATTGATCACACATTCTGGACAGTAGGCTTTTCAATCACCCTGTCCTCTCTCCCTGTCTCCTGCATCTGCGGGCTAAGAGGCCTGGGCTGAGGTAAATTGCTTCATGCCAGTCTAATTTTAAGAGGCTCATAAAAGCAAAGATATGCTGCACTCTTTCGTGTTCTCTCCCCGGCTCCCTGAAGTGCTCAGCTCAGCTCTTGTGTAGAGATGAAGAAGGGTTCTTTGGAAGGATCTCATTCTCTTCAAGAGAGAGCATGCTTTTATCACACACATGAACAGACACACATACACTGACCATCACATTTGCTGGACTTGACTTGGCAGAGAGCATTTAATTTCAGTTTGGACCTCTGGGCAATTTGTCCACCTTATATGTCCTCTCCATCATACTGCTATATACGAGAGAATCTATCTCATAGCCATCAGGTTTTGGTCTACATGACTTTATAATCAATGAGCAGCATATTTCAGAGAAAAAATTAATTGTGCCTCGTAAGGAGTTGCTTGAGATGCATTATGACATAAAATATTGTGAAAAGCTAATTTGCCCCTCTCCTCCGCATTAATCAAAATGAAAGTTTAAAATGGCTGAATGTGAGACATTATTAACTATATTGTTTCTTGGGCACTGTTCACAGCATGTGGATGAATCATTAATGCTGATAAAACAAAGACAGAATGAAAAAACAGTTGGAAACTCTATTGCTTAGTCATGGTAATTAGGCTTAAGTACAGCCTACTCAAATCATTCACTTTATTGTCTTAAAGGAACAGTTTATCTACATTTAAACTAAATCTTCATTTACTTTCTTCCACGAAACATAAAATCAGATCCCAGGCACAATGTCCAAGCTTATGTTTTCTATATAAGGAAAGTGGATGGCAATTTATTCTGCCAAGACTTGGAAAAAGCACACAAGTCATGGATTACTTTTATGTTGCGTTTTGTTCTTTTTGGAGCATGACAACACAAATCACCATCCATTTTCATTGCATGGAAAAGAGCAGCTTGGATACGCTGTCTGAAATCCGATTTTTGAGTTATGGAACATAGACAATAATACTGGGTTGGAACTACGTGAGTGTGAGGAAATAATGAGGAAAAG
Organism: Chromobotia macracanthus; assembly: GCA_036877525.1. Lineage (NCBI taxonomy): Eukaryota > Metazoa > Chordata > Actinopteri > Cypriniformes > Botiidae > Chromobotia > Chromobotia macracanthus. The sequence goes on from JAZGTH010000005.1 coordinate 5,993,082, forward strand.
TTCATTTTGGGGTGAACTATTCCTTTAAGGTACAATACACACATTTAACATGTTATATGTGCTTGTCTCTCTCTGAATAAAAACATCCTGTTTGTCTTCCCTCTGAAGAAAAACATCTTCAAAAAAGGCATAAAAAAAGATGATCTTAAACAGTGGCAAGTCTTAATAAATTAATAAATTACCTGTCAGTATACCCTTCTGTTCTTTAAAGCACAATAATGTAGTATAATCTCCTTTTCTATGGGATATTTTTTTGAAGTTGAATGAGGAATACAGGCAAACCTTATGATGAAAACAAAAGGTTAAAAAGTAGAGACAGCACAAAAATAATTATTTGAACAACAATTGCATTTGAACTCCTTTTAAAATAAACACAAAATAAACACCGTTGTAACTAATGGCTTTGTTGCCCAACACGTTGTAGTATGTCTAGTTCGCTCAAATGTTTGTAAACCGAGTTTCTGTATAGTTTCAGAATTAACGCGGTGTTTGGCAAGCGCTGCTTTACATTAAAAATCGAATCCATGTCGATTTTTGAGTGTGTTGCAATATGCACGGAGATCTAAACATGTACGTCCAAAAACATTGGCTGTTATTTCACAGAGATGCATTGATTTAGCTGCATGAAGTGACCGCTGGTGTGAGCTAAGTGCGCTTCTTGCCTGTGGCATTTCACACGCTGCAGACGCTTCACAGCGTTAATGTCAGTGAGTGAAGCGACTCTGCTCTTACCTGGGTCGTGGTGGAGCGCTTTGGTCCTGTGCATGCCCGGGTGCTGCATCTCTCCCCGGTTTATCTCAACGCCGCCGCTACCGGCTCTGAACTCTGTCAGAAATCCTTCAGACAGGTACTGTAGGAGAACGAACGCTAAATTTCGCAAATTTAAAACTAGATCTATTCACGAAAGCACTTTCGCGTCTACTTCTGAAGAACACTAGAACTGATCTTTGATCACCTCTTTTTTACATTTCGTTACCCGTGCAAACGTACAGAAAGTTACATGAAGGAGACGGAAGAATAGAGGAGAGAATTCCTGGAACAATACAGTGTAGTTGTGTGCGGGTGATGAAGAAGAGAGCGGAGCTCTGTCTCCTTTACTCCGAACAAAGCAGATGCTTGCAGTTTAGATTGGAAGGGAGGGGTGGGATGTGGCCGGGAATGTTTATGAAGGAAATAACAAGAGACAGTGAGAAATAGCTTGACTCAGATAAGTGAAATTAGACTGCATAAATGCTATTTGCATGAAACAGAGAGACAGCATCAGCTACTATTTTGTCACCGTTTCAATATTTAGAAGTTTGTACTCAGGACGTCACCCCGACAGATTCACAGACAACAGGAGACAACAATCAAGTGCTGTAATAACTTCTGAAGCCCAGTCACTATATTTGATCCAAGGGATCATGTCATTTTACAGGTAGAGACCAAATGGTCAGTGACCAGTGCTCCTGCAAAGCTCCAAGCTGCCATGTTGTTGCCCTGTGCCCGCTAGGTTTCACACAGCCAAGCATGGCCTGCTGGTTACCATCCTCTCCCATATGGGTCAGCTTCCTGTCCCTGCTGGGCAAAGCCTACTACTTAGAAAACCCTCCCACAACATAACTTATAAATTTATGCTGACCTATGAGCAGTTTTCTCCACCTAAATCCTATTCTGACTTTGAGCCACTAAACTGAAACTGGTCTCAGATCAGTGCCAATGAACATCCAGAGGAACAGACACACATTGGTAATGTACCTAGAGTTCATGTATGGACCAAACTAGTCAACAGCTTCTAATGCTGGCTCTTCTCATCCACCCTAGTCTATAACTAGACTGGAGGGTCTGTTCACAAATACTTGTGTGGGATCTAGGAGTGCTGTCCAAACTCCAAAGCAATAGAGAGCACTTACTGTATGGTGGTGCAGTTATTCAATGCATCCAAGTGGTGACACTTACAGAGGCAGGCACATTTCTATGTAAGGGGGCACATTTATATGTACTGTATAAGGCCATCACAGATTAATTCAACATCTCTCAACGTTTAAAAGACTGTACTCAGGGTGACCCACATACAATACAGTTTAACACCAGAACCTAATGCCCTAAAATCTTGCCGTCATGTAAGTTTTGCAGTAGACAATGTCCACAGAGGCATAGATTGCATATACTTCTTGCATTTGATTTTTTTCTTACATGCAAGGCTTTGATCAGGTGGACAAAAATAGGTCAGCAATTCATCTTTTTCTCTAGGATAAATTTCAGGAACAGAGAGACAAATACAGATAGGGCTTTGAAGACATAAAAACACCATATAAATAAAGAAATAAACAGTAACATTTAGGTTTCTGAGTCCAAGTTATAGATATAAGAGCACAAAACTGTAGGCGGGATGGATTTTACAGAATAATGAATATTTATTCAGAGTCAAATTAGAGTAATATAAATTTTAATGATGATGTCCTGATAATGTTTATTAATGAGATAAGCTATAAACAAGCACAAATTACAAATGTACTTTGTACATATGAAAATTATCTCTAATGGAAATAAAAATCTCAATTTCTATTACCATGGGAAAACTGATGTCTCTTGGGATGCGGTAGTTCATTCCCTAGTGCACATCTGTTTTTACATTTGCAGGCTGTCATGGGTTTGGGCTAATCACTGCACAGGTGTCTGCCTGTGGCTGTCAGTCATCTAGCATGCTACAATATGCAAATGATCTTAAATGCCGTTGGCTGGGTTATGCCACAGTTGGATAAATCGCCCAATCCAATGTCATTTGGATGGGTTTGTGCCAATTTCAGCAGTTACTATCCCCCCCACCACCACACCGAAGATGAGAGCCAATCAAGCAGACTTATCAACAGCCATTAATATACACCGAGTGTCTTTTTAGATTTCCTCAAGCACTATGCCTAGCTGCGTAAGTCTCCAATTAAGCACAAAACAGAATGTAGACTTTCCTCTTCCTTGCCATACCATGGAGCCAAAGGCTATCTGTAAAACTGCTTACACAGAAGCTCCTCTTGGCTATGTCGCGCTAAAATGCCGTTAGCCATGTTCTTGACAGTCCTTGCATATTGCAAATTACTTTCAATACACTAACAGTAAGACTGAACTGGTGCCATAATTACATACTTAGACAAATTGTTCAATTCACGCCTAAGCAACTTCAGTCAATTTCATGCAGGGATTGTTTAAATTCACCAATGTCTTGAAAATACTAGTGTCATATCACTAAGCAACAGTACAACAATTATCCACAATATACTTTTGTTAGTAAACAAAAGTTATACAGTATGATATACCTACTGCTATATTAAGAATACTTATAATAATACTTATAATATCAATTATGATGTACAACAATTATTTGTACACAATGCTAATTTGTAATGTACACAAGAGATTGCTCAAAGACCACACTGAGGTTTTAGGAGATGATTACTCATTACTAACTTTACTCATTACTTACTGAGGTTGCTGTATCATAAGGGTGATGGTAAAATGAATGTGCGTCTCTGCAGAGGTGGCCCTGATCAAATATTCCCTTTCAGTAGAGGAAGAACAAAGGCTATCAATGGTGGAGGGATTACTTATGCCCTTTTCTCTCGCTCCGTGTCCAGTTTTTAGCATTCTCTTTTACATGAGAATCAGCTCCCTTAAGCAGATAAAAGCGAGATCAGTTTGATTAGAATAACCTGTCATTCACCTGCATACATGGACCATTCTGTTGAAAGGACAGAGGAAAAAGGAAAATCCCATAAAGCCTTAGGATTTTAATTAGCTTGGGATTATTAAACATTGTATAGAAAACTCTGAAATGTGGGGTGGGGGCAATCCAAATCTTATCAGCCTGGCTCAAGAATATTAATTAGGTGAAGTAACATTTGCCTAGTAACTGTAACAGGTTTGCAGAAATGCAGGCAAGTGAGCCCTAAATTATGATTATGTTTGCTGTGTTTTACGCAGCCGGCTACAATGTTTATCTGTGCACTGCAGCCAAGCAAAACAAAGCTCTTAAAAAATAATGATTATTGCACAAAAAGTGTGTGTCTATCTTGTAAACGTCATATAAAGTTGTTTAAATATGCCTGAGGCTTATTGGTACACCAGTTTCACATTTCACTGCTGGTTGTATCTTGTGTGACAAATAAAAATCTTGAATCTTGAATATACTGCAAAGAATGTCAAGCTAAATGGTGTCATCACAAAGAGTCACCATTATTTTTGCCTCACCTTTAACTTTTAAATAACTTGATTGGTCAATAGCATCATCAAATGCTGTGACTTATTCCATTTGTTTGTGTTTTGGTGAGAAACAGCTCTGCAAGTATCTCTGTCACAATCACATCGTCTCATTGGTGCAACCCCCCAGCCATCTCTCCCTAGAGTGATTAATCTTCTAACACTAATTAGATATTTGCTAATTAGCATCTGACATACGAGGGGAGGAAGAGAAACATTTGCATGAGGATACGGATGGTTGCAGACGCCAAATACAGGGCTCAACCTTTCCAAAGTGCCGTCAATACACTAAGAGAAAAGCGCGCCTCATGAAGCAGGAAGTGCTGATGTCAGAAATACTGTACCTGCTGTGTGATCTACCTGCATATAAGAGAATGTCAAAGTCCAGGGGCTCAGGCATCATTTTATTCATTTTCAAAAGAAGTCACCCCCTACGTTTCAAATGAGCACCGTGTAGATTTTAATGACCATCGTGGTGGAAACCTGGAGCTGAAAGGACATTAATCTGGATATTGCCAATTTAGCAGGAAGCCTGGTGGGGAAATATCAGCAGGATTTTGGTCCTCCGTCTTCGCCTACACAGTCTCCTTCTGTCCATAACGAACTCATTTCATACGCCCTCATCAATTAATGACGGCAGCTTATTATCATTTCATCGTGAGGGTTAAAAGATCCATAGCAGGTGGACGAATGCTACCTGTGAGTCACTGCGTAACACTGACAAAATGATAAAGCTCAGCCATAATCAGACTTGTAGATTATATAGTGCAGTAAGAACGATTGCTTTGACCCTGCGTCACACTGCACTGAGTTAGAAACAGCTGATTCGCTACAGTAAATCTATTTGTGGATAATATTACATTTGGCCTGATGAAAGTTATGAGAGTCATTCATACCTTTACAGACTAGGGACACTCACAAAACTGAAATGCTCTAAATGTCATTTATATTCATTAGGTGATGAAAATGAAACACACACACACACACGTGTATCTAGTTGGTGAAGGCCTCTCTCACAATCTGGTGTCTCTGGCTTCTTTTCAGTGCTAAATCATCACAATTGGAGCGCTATAGGGTTGGCATGATTTTTGAAAAGCAGTTATGTCAAGAGCAATTACTTCTCTTTGTCCTTTACAATGGCATGTATGCAACGCATAATAAACACACCTTGCGGCATGCCACTGAATACACCAGAAAGAGAAAATCAAACAAACAATGACATTTATCCAGGATCCCTTATGTCATGATACTAATATCACAGTCTAGTGTTTGAGATAAACTGACAGAAATTTTAAAAAGTGACTGATGTGCCTCTGTGAGCCCATAAAATGAAATAGATTCTGATAAGCTATTCGTCACGGAACTTCAGGCCATTCATGGCAAACATCAGCCCGCAAGTCGGATTTCGAGAGGCTCTCGATGTGCAGCTAACGATTTTCATCCCCATTGAAATGTGTCGGAAGATTTCACAGCGTAATTAAATCTCTAACTAGTGGAGGAGGAGAGAGCCACTGTCACAAGGGGGCGGTTAGCTGGGTTCAGGACGTGTTTTAGCAGCAAGTTTGTGAAATATATGATTTCACAGGGAAACAGGCTCGCAGATGTCTCATTAACTTCATGTCATTTGCACACACTTCTACGTCATTATGGAAATTCAGAAATACGGAAAATGACAAGCTGTTGTCAAAAATTTCGTAAAAAGTTTTGTGTGTGATTTGTCAAATCATTAGCATTTTTGGCACAGGACCTAATATGATAAATCATTTAACTGTACACAAAACTATTTATCTAGTGCAACATTTGTAACAAATCCATTGACCAAATGAGGCATTTGTCATGCCACAATAATTGATGATTTTACTGGAACTACAAGTGTACAGCATTTCAATATAAACTACACAAAAGAAATTTGCCCCTGGTGCATAATATGCGCAAAAGCACAGCCAAACCGTAATCATCTGTCTTGCACTGTCTTGTTTGATTATACCAAGTGTACCGTACACAGTGTGTGTGGCGTGCGTTTTATTTGTGCAGCGCACACGCGATTTGCATCTGAATTTCCCATCAGGGATCAATGAACTATGTCTGTCTGTCTGGCTGTCTATCCATCACACATGCTTTTGCAGACTCCAGCTATACCATAATGTGCCACTGCTGTGTGTTTTGTAAACAGGAAGAGCTCCTGCTGACCAAATAAGATTATTCAGAGGACACGTTGTTTTTTTGCTTACAGCTCAAACTGTGAACATAATCAGCCAGCTTCCTCTTGCCTCTCTTCACAATCACTCTGAAACACATCAAGGTCAAGTGGCTGAAGACACTGTCATTACAGCTTGTGAAAATGTGAGATTCATAAGAGAAAAAATATGAAAGATCAAGAGAGATAAAGGCACGTATTTGCTTGTATTTTTATGCATTACAGATGTAAATGTTACCATACTGAATTAAATGTTGCAGGCTTGATTCCATACTGCTTTAAATATGGTGCCCTAATACAATTATACAATCTAATACACTCTAATTATCTAACAATTAAGGTATTTTAGTTTAATTTTAGTAAGCGAGGCTTGCTAAGGCAACTACTTATTTTTCTTGTTCTACTGGGTAAGATTCTAACCCTAAGTATTACGTTTTGGCAGGCAACCCACACTATTTGTTCCACAGAAATAAATATCTTGTATGGTACCTCTCTTTGGAGAGTGGTGAACTATTACTTTTCAGAGTGTTCAGACTTACTTTTTAACTGTTTAGATTACCTGTAAAACAATCAGGCACTCAATTTATCATTAAAAAAACTAAACCTAGTTTTCAGAAAATTTCAGTGCACCAGCTTAATCCGATTCAACAACCTGATTTTTACATTTGTGCTGCCTAAAGACCCTTCCTCAAAATGAATGTAAAGAACGATATAAAAAGTGCGCTAAATGATGTATACTTTACAGTAAAACACCTAATACAGGCTTATTCTACTTTTAATGGAACACTATGACATTCCACTGTTCAGATATGGCTTGTAGGTGTCAATCTGAAAACTAACTCTGCATATCCAAGTGGCCTATTAGTGTTTGAGGCAGATCATCTGCCAGGCTTCTACATGAAGAACCCACTGTCTGTGTGTGTGTGTGAGGCAGAGAGAGAGAAGGAGAGAGAGAGAGAGAGAGAGAGAGAGAAAGTGTATGTGAGAGAGAGTCAATGAATTCAAACGACACTTGCTGAGAGCAAGTAACTTCTTTTCAGCTTCTGGTAGTGGACGGTTGCAAACATCTTAGATAAAGTAGAGAAGTAGCCTTGCAGAAAATCAATAATTCATAGGTGACGATCAAATTTCCTCTCTGCCCGTCGTCAAGGTGAGAGCACGCCAGGCACTGGGCTGAGCCAGCTTTCTGCAGCAGCCCGGAAAATGACAGCAGGCTTGTCAGAGGGAAATGCCTGCTATCGACGCCTGCCTGTGTAATGATGTGCATACCTGTGTGTGCTTGTGCGTGCATGCACGCATGCTTGCGTGCCTGCTTACATGGTGTGTGTGTGTCCTGCTGATGACTGACAGGACATCTCTCTTGCTATGACACTAAGAGCTCCATAGGCTGAAGTTCCAGACACATTTAAAGCCAGAACCTCACAGAGATCCAGTCAGAGTCCTGCAGAGCGTCTCCCCAGCAAGAATATTTTAGGAGAACTCCACTCAGTCAAACCAGCAGGCCATTGCTGAGACCTCTGGTTCTTTTTCTCAAAGCGTTTCTATTTGACTTTGCATCTCAGTGATTGATAGAGAGCGGGTGTACACGCAACTGGCTCGGTATCAAATCCTGAGATTTGATTCGATGTGACAGGCAGCTATGAAGCCCCTCAGAGACTTTGAGGAGAACTCAACTCATTCTAGCAGCCACAGTTCCTCAAACACAAGCAGCGGACCACAGCCAGATGGCTGAGTGGCAAGGACAACCCACCCACTGCAGGCCACAACCAATCAGGTGTAACAAGCAGAATTCTCTAACAGTATCCATGGAAACGGCGCTTTTCTTGGCCTATGGCACGCAAGTGACAGAGAGCTCAGGTATAAGATCTCGCAGCGGTCATCAATCACTTCAAAGCAGAGGCTGCTACACCTCCACAGCGCAGTGAACTTTAAACAGAGAACAACAAAGAGACAGGCTTTCAATCAATCATAATGACATGCTTTTCCATGGCCCTGTTCAACCAGCAAACCTACTCACAGTGAGCCACACATCACTCTTCATTTAGTGGTTAACATCCAACCCATCTACTACAACAATAATGTATCTCCTCATCTCACACAACAATCAAAGCCCTGATATGGAGGTGGCAGAGATATTTCAAAGGTTTCTCAAAGCTGGCAATAGTTTCAAAGCTTTGCATGCTTACAGGTGCTGTACATGAACGCAAATACAGCATCGTTTTATGTGTTATGTAATGTTAAAGCAGCTATAAATATTTTAATACTGGAGACAGCAACCTTTTGATGTAAAGTACCATTTTTTTCTTATCATTTATATTATTTATATTTTTATATTATTATCTTATTATTTAGTCTCCAAGATGACACCTTTTCATTCTGCAATGAAAATTCTGCTCACAGTAAGTCTCATTTATACAAAGTTTCATTCTGAGAGAAACAAGTAACAAAAACTAAGTTTCAATAAAGTAAAAGTTCCAGCTTTTGGCTGCCATGCTGATCACACACTAACTAAACAAGCCTTGCGGGACAATGAGGAAAGATTACAGCAAAAAGTAGTTTGGTATGCAGATACCAGGGACTTTAAGATAAACAACTAATTAAAATAAATACATATACTTTTAATCTCTCTAGCTCTTATCGCAGGCTGCTGAACTTTTGCTTCGGAGATGCAGGAAAGTTTAATAATAATTTAATATGCAAACAAATGCAAGGAAGAAGACCAACCACAATTCACTATGCAAATATTCTAATGATGTAATTGGCATTAGTTAAATGTTATAAGGTGAATATTCAATAGTAAATGGGTGAAATTTAGTCTTAAATTCATTACAAAAGCATAAAGTTTAAAACCTCTAAAAACATCAAAACAGCTAAAACACCCAAGACTGAAATTATCTACAAAATAAAGTTCAAATGGCAGGTAATTGCGAAGAAGAACAATGAACAAAAAAAAGATGAAATTGCCATGCAAGCACTATAAGAAAATTGCTGAAATTATCCAATATATCCAATATTTCCTCAGCAATGAAAGCTGCCAAATTATTTTTTGTTAAGCCTCAGTAAGATATTCAAACATAATAATGACTAAATGTTTAGTTCTGTCTAATGTCTCCTGCTTCAACATGCCAATGCATATTCACAAAACTCTAAAGAAAAGGAGCACAATCATTTACTGTGGCAAGTCACAGCTGTTGAGTTTTACATCTGAATGCAAAACAGTGCAAGCGATGAAGAAAAAACAACCTTTTGCTCAAAGAGCGACTAAAATTAGATTGAGACAGACAAAAAAACATCAGTTGGGCAGAAAAGGCTTTCTGGGGCTCGACGAGACTTTGAGACGGCTGGCGAGGTTTAATTACGCTTGTTGAAGCAGTTGTTTGCAGCACACACCTTTCTGCCTCCCGCTGCCTCTTTACCTGCGATCCCTGTGATTTCTGACAGAATGCGGCTGTGCATTTTGGCAGATGTATCAAACAGTGTGAAAAAATACATTAAGGTAAAGAGAGAGAGCAGGGAGAGAGAGATAGAAAGAGTGTGTGAAAGCTTGGAAAAAGAGGATACAAAGAAAAAAGAAAGAAAGAAAGAAAGATAAGAATACCTCCACACACACAGACGGCTTTACTTGTTTGATATAGCTGTACTCAACACTGAAGCTATGCCAGCACTATCTTCAATGGTACACATTGGCAATGGGGTGTGATGCTCCCCAGGCAAGAGCATGTTTGAGAAAACTGTGCTTACAGGAGTATGTATGTTCATGCAGACCTCTGTGTCTCCTCTCTGGGCTGATTCAACAGCAGATCTGGGCCACTGTAGGGTCATGGCATGCTGTGTCCCATGCAGAGAGGGTGAGGTGGAGTTCATTTGCGGATCAGAGTCCTGCTGATGTCTCGAAGGCAAACAGAGGATTTGAACAAAATTGTTTGCACTCAAAGTGGTCCGTGTTCCAAAATGTTTAACTCAATTAGATAAAGCCTTTTCAATGCCTACTCAATGCAATAAAAATTGACTGAGCTAGATTTTGACTCATCTGTATGCACATACACCAAAACTAGCACCAGAGTTTAACTAACTAAACCTGCTAACTAAATAGCTAACTAATGTATAACATAATAGCTTCTTCTGACATTTAAACACTATATTCAGAAATATCATTTTAAAAATGTAGGACTAAACATTCCGGCCTGAAATCTCAGGTTGCAGCTGAAGAATGCTAAATAAACTTCCATTTGCCAAATTTAAATGGGCTGCACACAATGAAATTATGCTGTTACAAAATGTTTTGTAAATCTGTTGCATTAGCTCATTTTAATTAGGTAAAATGAACAAGCAGCAAAAATCAATTTTTGGTGTGAAGAATGTGTCACACTTCAGGGTTTGTGTGTGCGAGGATTTCAAGACTTTGTGACAGATGTTAAGAGAAGGAAACAGTAAACAGTGTCTAAATGATCCACATATGATCTTACTGATTTTATGCTCAGAATGTGCTTACGGGAAAAGAAGGTTGATTATGTAACCACAGCTTTTCTGCATCATGGGTAATCCTGAGTCTGTTTTTCTTTCATGGCCCTGCTGCTGAGGTAAATGTTGCTAGAACGCTCCAACTCAATCACAGCAGCAAGGGGCAAATGTATACATTACACTGAATGATTCCTGCTGTCACCTTAAACATGTTTTAACCAGGCATAATGTGACCGTGTCCAGCCTCCATTAATTTGTCTGTCCACACTGAACACAAAGCACTGCTGTGTAAGAAACAACTCAACTCAATTCAATTTTTACTTAAATAACTCTTTTTTGTCAATCTTGCATCGTGTCAAAGCAGCTTCACATGTAATGAAAAGAAAGACAGAAACCAAAAATTATGAAACATCTATAACAGAATATAGAATACATGGTATTATTGCAAATTGTGTTGTTTAATATAAGATGTTAGTAGAGGTAAATATGGATACTAACATTGTAATTGGTTAATGAATATAAAGTGGTCTGAACTGATGATGATAACAACAACACATGTGAACCATCAAAGCCAGTCAGAACATATTTGATAATTACAGTTGGGTAAGACTTTCAGTGAATGGAGCAACCCAACGCAACATTGTAGAAATAGAAACCAAGCAATTGACAAAATGTGTTGTTGCTTGTCACTCGTAATGGTCGTGGCTAGTTAGCACAAAACTAAAGAGTTCTGTGATTTACTCAAGAGATTTTAATCACTTTATCGTGCAGGACCTGCCACTGGAGGACACAGTGTTACATAAGCAGCAAACGATTTGCCTGTCCACACAAAACCAGAACTGTTGCATGAAGTGCCACAATCACAAATATTCTGTAAACAACACTACATTTGCTCTGTTTATGCAAGTGATGGCTAATGATGATGTTATTCGGTCCTACGCAATCTCTCTCTACACTTTATTGGAGCTATAGTATCCAAACAGTTTATTCGTTTCTTGCAAAATTATACAGAGCTGGATGATCACACTAAAGTGTCACACTATCAATTACAAATGGCTTCCAATACAAGTGTGCTTGTCCAACTTTTTTGAAAAATGACTAACAACCAATGACATTTCACTGTGGGTGGAGCTACCCAGCATTAAGCTGCAAAATTAAAATCTAAGAAAATCAAAAAGAATCTCAGCGGTCATGACTGGATACCACAAATCCCAGATTTACAGACAGCCAGATAGCATTTATCGCTTCAGGCCTACTGCATCGTGCCTGGTTAAGACAATGTTATTTTGTCTCTCTTTTAACCTTATATCTAAAGCTGTTCAAGCAGTCTGTATATCTACAGTGGTGCTCACCTGCCATGCTCTCCCTGCAAACACTTATCTCTCTGCAGACGCTCGGCATAGCACGAGGCCCAAACTGCCCGGTTGGCTCTTATCAGAGCATTGCAATTGGAACGTACAGCAGAAATCTGAACGCTGTGCTTACCGGTGCAGCCCACGGAGTCATCACTCAGGTTGAGAAGGTGGCGATAAGTTCTCGCACGTGCACTGATACGGCAGACATACACGTGCAGATTAGCATAAACGCTGTGGCAACGAGACTTGCATGCTGCTCGTGTTATAACACGAACTTAGTTTGTCAGGCACCCAAGTCCATTTCTAAATTTCATGAGTTAATCTTTCACAAGCTTCTCCATTTCCATAATAATTGCCGGAAAATTGCGGGGGGCTTTATATCGCCTCACACAATGCCGGAGACATGGGGGGAGGCGGCGACTCACTCAGGATGGTCTCTCTGAGGGGTATGCAAGTTTATGCTTGTTTGTCTGGGTATATCTTCCCTGGAGAAGGCCAGTTAAACCTCTCTCTGATGCCCTCTCCGCCCCATAAACAGGCCAGCGGACAGAATCATTATGCTTCAATTTTCCAATTTATTCAGTGCCTTCAACTTCTCATTAGTTTCTGCCTTCTCCATAAAGAGGCCGCATTATCAGGATCTGTCAGCAAAGAGCTCACAGGAGCTTCATCATCCTTGTGGACTCTGGGAGCCATGACATGTCTGACCACAGGACATCACCATCCATAGACTTCTACTGCTTAGGGTCAACTCGTCATCTGTTTAGTGAAGCTGAGTGAGTTTAATTCAATGTGCCCAATGTTGATTTTAAATGTCTTGATTTTAAACATCTTATATTTTAATTGATATGTTACATGCTCCAAGCAGGTCTATTGAATAATGGTTTAATTGTTTACATTTGAAATTTTTACATTAAACAAACAAATGAATGTCTCTATAAAGTAGGATCCAAAAGTTTGGGACCACTTGTTAAAATGATTTTATTTTGCATTTTTCTAATGGAATGCAAAATCTTGCAAAGAAAAATAAACATGGATTTTAGATTTTCTTAATACTTGGTTTGTTGTTGCTGTAGTAAATGGCATGAACTCCAGTCTGTGGCAAACCTTGTGATCCATGTTAATCCAGCATGATCTGAGGATGTTCCAAAGAGCATCTTGTGTGCTTCAATTGAAGTAAGGAAATCTGACCTTTAGTACAAACTAAAAACATGGTTATTGTCAGAAAGCATTTCTTTATTTTACAATTTCTACAATCTTTAAACATTGTTTATTTACCCGTCTTGAATCAAAGGTTTTCAATGTCGTCTCAGACTTTTAGAACCCACTATATAAACTGTGTTTTGGAATGATTTTAAAGATCATTTTACAAGACCTGTGTCACATCTTCAGTGCATATTTCAACGCATTGTGCTGTTATATTCTTCATTTGTAAGTCACTTGTAAGTCACAGATAAAAGTGTCTGCTGAATGATTAAGTGTAATGTGTAATGTGTTGACCTCCACATGAAAAGCGTTGCAGATAGTGTCACAAGAGGTGATTTTTACAACGTTGCTAGATAGCAAGAACACAAATAAATACACTTGAGCTTAGAACTGAATTTAGTCTTGACAATTACTTTGGTACTTCGAAGAAAAACAGGATTTGTTAAAATAGTTATTTTCCTCTAAATTTAATAATACACTTGGTTTTCACATCGGCACCACCCACATAATGATGTGTCATCAAAATTTGCAGTAATCATTGGCTGCAGTTTAAAATGTCACTGGGGATAATACTGTAGCTTGAGTCATTTGAAAGGGTGTTAACAACAAGTTCAGAAGGGAACAAAAATGTTAAACATTTCATATTATGTCCAATTCCATTATGAAATATGCCTTAGCCGTTAGCTTAAAAACATCTGTCACATTCAGCCTTTGTAGGCATATGGGGACCTTTTGTTTGCCAAAATAATAAACAAAGTCCAAATACATTTAAACTTAATATCAGCAAGGGTTCTAGTGTATGGTGACACAGTTGATGTTGTTCTTCATGTTCCATGCCCTTACTTTCAAGACCAACAGCAGTAGCTTCCAAAACAACCTTGATAAAAGAGTTACAGCATTCTGTTGTCCTCCTGCCATGTGTATGTGCCAGACACCAGTGAAAGAAGAGGCAAAGTTATTCACTGAGATTAGCTATCATACTGGTCCTTCTGTAAAACCATATCAATTTAGACATCCACCTGATCGATCCACCGCTCTACAGGTGTGTCCAGCCATTTATCAGCGTCAGCCGGCAGACAGAGAACAATGCTGCCTCGTCGTACAAAAAGCTTGTTTTCTGAGGGGAGATTTAGCCATTAATTCAATTCCCAGAGCTCAGCATTACAAAGAGAGAAAGAGACATGGAGTCTTACTCCCCAGACCTGCTTTCCTTGACATACATTTCATTTGTTTCCCCTTGTTCAGAGAAACAGCTAAGAGTAAAAAGTAAAACAAAGAAAGAGTGTCAATAACTGTATTTAAAAATAAACAGAAGACAATGTATTTGATGGAAGATAATGAAAATGACTGACAGCCAGCACTGTCATTAGGTGAAGCACTCTCGAAGATCAATGCCACTGTGACGGTTTCCGAAAACACTTCTCCTTCTGGACACACAAACAACAGAATTTTACATACATAATAAATATAGTGTCTAGTGGGTTTGATTTGACTTTGTAAGCCTGAGATCAATCTCTGTGGCATGTGAGAGAGTTTTGAAATGAGAAAGTTGATTAGTTTTAGAAAGTGAATTAGTTGTTGATTATGTTTGTTGGTTTAAAAGGCATGTAGGACACCATGTACCTTAAACTATTAACAATCAATAAATAGCACAATATAACATTTTAATGTTTATAATAACATTTTTATTGTTGTAGTTATTTTTAAAATATTTATAAAATATAATTATTTTTACACAGTATTTTTAGTTGTATATTTCATAAGATTTGTTTTATTTTTGTGTCCATGTTGTTTATCCAAATTGTCTTTCTCTTCTTTGTGTACACCCTTGGTAATGCACACCCTCCCTCCCTGATGTCATTAATCACCTGCATCCTTTTCACTGGGAAGTAAAAGGCTAAAATATAATGTTTTATGTTTTATTACAGTTAAAAAGGGGTTATGGACACTTGCACACTAATTTTAAAGAGGAAAAGATTGTGTATATTAGGATGTGTATTTTTGTCATCCACCCTCTTATAAATGTCTTTAGTTTAGCTAAATGAGTCATAGATACATTAAGTCTTTTATCCACTGTGTACTTACCATATTGAAACTGAAACAAGAAATAAAAAAAGATTTAATTGATTTAAACCTCTTTCTGGGGTCACTGTTGTTTTCATCATTCAGCTGCAATCCCTCACCGAATTTTTCCATTTATTTCATATTTAAATCTGAACGTCTTTAAATAACGCTTTCAAGCAAATGCCCGGCACTTGAGCCATTGTGGTTCTTCCTCTGTAAGCTGTACTCCAAGCAAATAAAAAGACTGCAACTCAAGTTCTCAGAATAAACCCAATAAGCTACTCGCTACAAACAGCCCCCCGACCTCTGATTTAATTTCATTTTTGGCACGGCGAAAGTGGGCTTAAAGAAACTCCTCGATGTGTCGCGCATTTCATTCGTGACACGTTCAGGTGTCATAATCCACACGTGACGTGTTGCTGTGTTTCTCTCCTTTTGAATTGCAAAAGGTGGCAAAGCCACCAATGCCAAAAGAGGATATTTAGATATTACATAACTGACTACAGATTTAGAGGCCCAAATGAATGCTTGCTCTGGCTCACAGTCAGGTGGCTTGTGTGCTGCTACAGAACCATCCAAACTTCACTGTAATGTGCTGCCAGGGCAATAACACTGGGGCAGAATGAAGTCAGTGTATTATACAAGCCCTTATCATGTCATGTGACCTTCAGGCTTCAATACATTGAATGTGTGTGAGCAGTAGTTCAGGGGTGGGGGTGTTTGGACAGAAAGAAAAAATATTTCATATATGAAACAATATTAAGAAGATACAATCAAAGAGTGAATGATATGGCGCATTACTCCGTGTAGGGCAGCTGCGGTATCAATGCTACTTCATCAGCCCTTACAAACCCAATTACTGGTTTGTTGTGCATTCTGTAATAAAACATCCCGTATCTTTCAAAAATCTCTACGGCCTCTCATAAGACCTCTTTATGGTCTCTTTATATTGTAACAGTCTCAACATGTTTGTATTTTTATAGGTGTTGGTCTAGTTGGTAGACTATGGCTGCTGAAGTATTAGTTGCTCAAATACAGATTTTGTTTTTGGTCCTTGGAGCTCATATAACAGCTCTTCATTCCCATAATTCTCAGCACAACCATTTGTCATGTCATTGCGTGGTGCAGGTGTCATCGTTCCAGACAGCATCTTTCCTTTAGGTAAATGATGATGCTCGCTGGCAGCCGACAAGGGCGTTTTGTAAGTTAACTTAATATAGTTTCAGGGAAATCACTGCTTTCCTCGTGCAAACAGTAGGTAGACCTTTTACTATGACAATATCATCCACACTCTTCTTTTTATGGTTCATTACGTGGCTTTATGGTTCATTACATTACGTTTTTTTCATTAAATATCGACTCTTTAAGACAAGCGCCTCCCTGTATGCTCTTATTGAAGGAGGCGAAAATGAGTCTATCACTTTATAATTGAGTGCTAACCACAGATGCCATTATAGACAGATAGTACACACAACTGCATTCACACCCATTTTGAAGAAAGTTCATTCTATTGATAGAAAAATACAAATATGAAGCGTGTACTAAATGTGAGAACACTGAAGATTGGAGTTCTGAATTCAAACGAGAGTTGTGGGTGAGCGTGGAATTAAGAACAGTTTGAAATGTCAACTTACATGAAAAAAATCTCAATCAACACTAACAGTTACGGCAATAAAAGGTCACATGAGAGCTTGGGCTTTAATAAGAAGAATCACATTAAAACTTTTGGTGCATGACAGCCATCATGCCATTTTACTGTAATAAGTCCCACAGTAAAAAGAGCTGTTGAAAAACAATTATAAATTCAGATATTGGATGAGAACATCTCATGATCTAGTTAAACCCAAGGCATTGATTGAGATAACAACAAGCTAAATACATACAAATTAAAAAGTGTTATTCAGTTCACTTCTTTTTGTTGTCATTTGTATCATCATCATCAATGGCTGAGTGTCCTCAGTTACCATAAGTCTAGACATATGGAGAAGCTGCTGTTTTCATAAGTAGTGTTTGTTCTTCCTTTAAACTGATGATGAAACAAATGTTGTCTTTAACAATTAATTTGATCATAAAACATGTTGCTAACAGAATATTTTGGTCACTAAAATTAAATCAGCTAATATTGTTTTTTTATCGTTAAATCAATATAATCAATTTTATGTATTTTACAGAGAAATGTGAATTTGAACAAAAGATTTTGAAAAGTCTTAAATAAATTGGATTTGGTAAAACTCATTTTAATTTGTGAATAAATCTTTCTAACCCTTTGTATTGTATTACTATTGTCTGTATTACTGTGTATTTTTATGTTTTGTTATTGACTAAGTAAGGATAAACATCAGAAAAGTCTTAAACTACAATGGGAAAATTATATATACTTTAGGAATATTTTAAAAGAAAATTTAAGAATACAATAATGTGTTTCTAAAAATACAATTTGTACTGTATTTTAATGTTCAATTATGTCATTCGCAAAAAAAAAAAGTCAAACAGATATACTCTGGGTAAAATTGCCTTTCTGAACAGGTTCTGAATGCAACCTGAATAATATGTGACTGTAAAATGGCTTTTCATAGACAGTCACTCAAGTTATTGAGTGGCACAGCGGAGAAATGGACTGAAGAGACTGGCTTTATGCCAAGTGAGGCTAATTGGCCTTGGGTTTGTTTAAGACATTGTGATTAATGAAGTTTCTAATGAGAGCTTTATGATGAAGGCAGCAATCTGTCAACCGGTGACTGCCGTTCTCAACAGGGACGCTAAATTAACAGTACAGAGGTGATTTGAGGAAGGGAATTCTCCTGTCACAAAACACGTTTCTGAACAAAACCTTTCATGAAAAGATGTGGCCTTCCAGTTTGTAGCACTCCCACTAATAGCTTAAAAGTCTGAAAATTCATTATGTGACTGTTATTTTAAAGTGCTTATTAGCAGATTTGGAGGCTGAACAAAAAATGCTTTGTATGTCACCAGAGAGTCCTCATTAAACAATCGCAGACATACTGCATCACTTTTACACAAAAAACCTATATAAATACACACAAAAATATATTTATATACATAGCCAACACATACATTAACACAGCAAACACATGAACACATTAAACTTATGTAACTTACTGTAATAATGATCACCAAACAGATCTTCATCCTCATCATCAAAGTATGCTTGTAATGAAAAATGAAATCAAAGTAAAAAAAGATAGCAAATTATAACAACAACAAAGCAGCAAACACACACACACACAAAATTAAACATGAAAGACTACAGACCTTGAAAAGACCAAGCAGTAATATGGGATTAAAATCCCAAGCACTTTTGTTTTTTTGCTTATTGTTTTCTTTTTGGTGTACAGTATGATATCAATTCACACTTCTAAAAACCATCCTCACAAGTCAGTGTATTGTGAGTACATGACTCGCAATAAATTGCTTTTCTGCTGATATTTCTGATGCTGCTGTTTAATATTAAAGACACTGCCATACTGTAGTAACATTTGAAGAGTCAATACTGGTTTGGATTTATTTCAGTTCATTTCACACAATGTGCCTCTGTGAAGCTGTAGAAACAAAGCATATGTTGACTATGCCAGAAATATAATTTAGGCGTAACTGTGAAAAAACCTGTTATCCCTTTACCGTGCATGTTTAGTGACTGGTTTTCCTGTCTGTCTGCATCACTGGGAAAAGTGTAACAGTTAACTTGGGTCACTTGTACTTCATAAGCCAATCATATAATATAATATTCCTAATGTCACTGACATGCTATATGACATTGTCACAGTTCACGAATGCCATAGAAATGGATAAGTAAATACCTTTACTAAACTAAATCCTGTCACAAATATCTATTTTTCCCCACTGTAAACTCCAAATATAACTCCCTCAAAATGAATATTTAGTGGCAAACATGTTGAAGATTAGCAGACAGGCTGTCAATTCACTAAGTGATAAGCTGTTTCCTCACAAAAGCAGTTTAATCAGCGTGCTCAAGTATGTTCTCTATTGATATCTATTTAAAAAATCCTTGTCTTCTTGCCAATGTACTGCAGTGTCAGTGTTTGCTAACCTTGGAGGCTCCCCCTAGTGGAGGGGCTCTTATGGGGACCCTATTGAAAAAAACAACCTTTTCCTGGAAACTATAAAAATGCCTATTTTTAAATATATTTGTACTATATTAAAAGCTTCAAAACTGCAAATGTAAAAGTGAAACAAAATGGTTAATACATCTTTAACATACTTTAGTCTTAGTGCACCTTTATCATGTTTTAGAAACATACAGTGGCATTAGTATCACCGGCTTCTACTGCAGGAGTTGAGGCAGTGCAGAAAGCTGGAACTAAGAAACTTCACTCTACAAAGCAGATGCTTTGAGGGGACAAAACCGAGAGCAGATTAAAGCGCAGTAATGCGCAGCGCACAATGAGTCAGATGCGGATGGCACCTCCGAACACTGTTCCTTTATTAACACTTCTCACACCGCCAGTTCGTCTTGTATAAAGGACAAGGGCAGACCCCATTAAGTGGCAAATTGCCGTCTCACGGCTTAATCAGGCGGCATCAGCATTCTGTAGGGAACATATGAAAAGCCATTATGGTCAAATCAATTCTCAATTACCTCTTTGCTGCCGCCATCGACACGTTAAATAAACGTTCAGCGCTGTCACAGCTATTTCTCCTTGTGAGGCGACGGCGGAATGGCTGCGCACGCGTTATTCGAGCGCCATGCGAATGCTAATGGATTGTAAACAATCATGAAGTAACAGCATGATGTGAAAGTGGGACAGATAAGCATCGAGAGGAACAAGCGGCATTAGTAGATTCATTAGAGGCCGTCACACCCGGACGAAAGTAAAGACGCACTGGACGTTTGTCACGGTGCGCTGCATAAATATGGAAATATGGAAATGCATAAATGTTGACAAAGAAACAGTAATACACAAGCACCATACAGGACAACATCTCTTTAGCCATCAGCAGGACCTGCTAACATCAATGGCACTCAGGTTTTACCAAGTAGTTCTTATATTGACACTTTTGGCCCCCTCATGTGCTTAACTTCAGACTCCTTGGTTGTTATTAGTGTCAAAATTGTTGGTTGTGGTGGACACAGCTCAAGTAAAAAGTCATATTTTGTATAAAAATTTATGTAATATCATTGCTTTCACATAATAAATATTGAAATAGTCTACGGTCAATGATTATTACACTTTTTGTTTAAACTGACATTTTAAAAAATGTGCTTTTTTATAATGTGATATATAAATTGTATATACATTTTTTATAAAGTATGAAACAACAAAATCTTACAAATAATTAACTGATTAAGGCATGTAAAAAAATGTAATGCACCTTCATACAAAAATAATTATTTAAAAGTAATAAATGTACCACATTCTTATGTTTAGTTGTCAGATCGTATGTCTTTCAAAAGCCGATGAGATAAAATGAGGTGGCTTATCTTGCAGCTAAGGATTTTTAATGCAGTACATTCATCCTTTAAAAACATGTATTTTGCTTGAGGTGAGCATCAGGTGGACAGACACTGAGGGGAATTCACCAAAAATGAATTGTAGCCACTGACAGCGCAGTTTATTTGCATGCACTGCGCTGTTTTAGCACCCGACTCACTAAAGGAATTATGCAAATCAGGTAACGGTGCAAATGAGCCCACAAAATTAGTGCTGCACGCAATTTGTACGGTGAAGTTCCCCATCTTGCAGGCAGGTTTTGAGTTCTAACTTGGATACAGACAGCTACTGTCTAGCATACTATTACCAGTACTGCATCGCTCTATCACAGCTGGTTAAACCGAACTGAAAATGGTTAGTGAAAATGACCTCTATTAATTCTTTATCTTTCCTTGGTGATAGAGCAAATGTGATTACAAAGTCTGAATGCATCCATCAGCGAGAAACACTCAACAGCTGGTAGAAGAAAGACTCATGCTAATCAAAATACAGTGTATTATATCTGTTCAATTTGCAGGTGCAGTCAATTCCATACACTAACTATACTGAATATAACATACATAACAGCACTTCTGTGGAACTCAGCACACATTTCCACATTAATAATCATACTAAAAGAAATATTACTGAACAATATAAATGCTTGTACAGCTAATGTCACCTGATACGGTTGGTGTTGTTATAATTCTGTCTGGTTCATGAATCTTTTATGTCTGGATTCATTTAAATTGTGTGCTTATCCAGATCATTATTTAAAATCATAACAACTCGTCTGACCTTTAAATACCACGGCACTGACAAAGATGTAGAATTTTGGAAGTCAGAATATTAATTTCAGAACACCAGGCTTGGAATTTTGGAATATTAGGGCAAAGGAACAAATAACATTTATATGCCCAAAACATGCAAACACAAATCACAAATACAGCATACACACTTACCACTGACCTACCAAAAGAAACATTTTTTCATTGGGTTTCACCTGTTGTCATGGAAACCAAGGCTCATAGGTAAGCCTCAAAAACCTCTAGTTGTCAACATACCTGTAACCTGTACAAGAGATATTTGGAGTAGCGTGTTCATTAAAAAGCCAGCTGTCTTCAGTCACTCCCTTAGATTTCAGAAACGAGGTTGGATGTCAACAGCAAAATAATGTTATTTCTCCCACCAACACCAGTATGTACAGAAAGCTATACAGTATATTACTGCAAATTAACTATTTTCTAAAAAAATGTCTTCAGGTCAGGCACATTTTGTGTGTGTATTCCTGAAATATACTGGAAATAAGCATATATTCCTCACTGCCTAATAAATTCAACACTAACTTTCAGCTTTCATATTTAAAAGTCTCTTTCTACTTGCTCATACTAAACCATCATCTCTGGCTGCAGTTCAGTTTTATGGCTGATTTTTTCTACAGCTTTTTACAACATGCGCAATGACTCCAGAGAGCTGAAGTTTGTGTCCTTAGACTATTTAATGGCCCCAGTACAAGCTCTGTGACAGTTCAGCAGGAGAACTTAAAAGTGTGCGAACAGCGCCACGAGCAAACTGTGGCATTTTAATGAGTGTTCTTTCTCTAATCATGTCGCTGTAATCTGCCAGGGACGTGAACTTAGTCTCTTTAAATGTAACCAATGCTCAGAGTACAACAGATGACAGGCAGAGATGACTAAGGGGGTCTGTGGATACAAACTGCTACCGCGCTGATAAAGAGAAGGTTTGAGAAACGCAGCCGGGCATTTCTTGCATTCAGTAGGACTGACACTGACAAGCAGGCCTGCTGACCCGCGAAAGTCAACGAAAGCAAGTGGTAATGAGTGTAAGTGTTGCCCGAAGGTGCCGTCTTAATCATAACGTCATGCGCCACGCTCATTGTGCACTTGCAGAACACAGACTCACTTTTGCGTTTAGTCACCCAGTGCTCTCCTGATCAAATCCAGCTCTCACTGTCCCTATTAATTAGCTCCCATGGTGGAAATCCATTAGCGGTTGGAGTCTTGCTGTGTTTGCATTAAATTCAATGTACATAAACACACACACACAGACAAATGAAGAAACCATTTTTTAAATCCGGTGCATTAAAGTAACCCATGCAGAATTGAGGTAACCCTTAGACAAAGTAGGAGGAGATTTAATTTCTGCCAGTGGGGCTGTAGGAGAAGTTCAGAGACATGAAGACAGAGCAAAAACAAAGATCAGTGCCTCCTCCAGGGAGTTTGAAGAGTGCGTGGCACACAGCAGTGGTGAAAACAATGTAAACGATTCTTCTGAGGGGCAGCATCGTGCTGTTACCAGCATGCACACACGCCAGTGCTATAGTGACTGTATATCACAATGGTGACGTGCCTGCCGATACCGCCCACAGGCCAACCATGAATCGAGCTAAATGTCTACATTTTTAAAACATGGCATGATTCGGATGTCGGTTAAAGCAAAAAATCTGTGCTACTAACACTTCTGTACTGCTGAGAATGTGAGACACTAGAGGCTGGACAGCAGGTGTCTGTGAAAAAAACAAGTCATTTTTGAGCAAATTTAATGCTCATATGCTAATTACAAACACAGCTGGACACAAAGCAGATGCTTTTGTATGGACAAAGAATATTCACAGAAGCAGCCATCTGAGTGGGTGTGGACCATGGAGAAAAGATTTAATTATGGGAGTGAAAGAAGTTAGATTGAGTGGGAATCAGTGATTCATGCTTTCAGGAAGTCTATAGAACTCTGTTGATTATCACAAAAGAATGTTTAACTAGGCTAACTTTTTAAACATGGCTGTAAAAAGCTTTGGACATACACAGAAAGCAGATTTGTTTTGTCATCTATTAGTTGTTCATTTTCAATTAGTTTGCTCTCGAACTCAGTTTTTCTCATTTTTAACTACACAAATCACTAGCATAATGTCAAAATACTGTTTTGGCTATTGTCCACTATTTTCAATCTCAGGTCTTGTGGTGCAGACTTAAGAGAGCCATCAACAACTATTCCAAACAGAAGAACTCAAAGACCATGCCTTCAAAGACACTCCAAAGACCCTATGAAAAGGCCCCAGGGGCGTAAAAACCTTTGGCACTTTCCACAAAAATGGTACATAACAGGGCTTGAAACTCTTTATAAAAATGTTTTGCTTTTTTTTTTTTACAAAGGGGGTGCTACCCCCTTTACTTAGGGGGTGCTTTTTTTTGTTGTTTTGTTTGTTTTTGTCAACCTCGGGAGGTTAAATAAAATTGTATTTATAGCTTTATTTTAGATTATCTTTAGGTTTACACAGTTTATATTGTTTATACGAATACAAGTAAAAAGTACTACTAAAATTGACTACAATAAATACTAATCCAACAGATTACGTCAAAATGATGATACAATTGTTATTTTTAGTTGTCAAGAATGTCAAAACTACTAAAAAATACCAAGAAAACCAAGAAAATACAATTTTAAGGTGATTTAAAATAACTTGATTTAACTTGATTTTAGAGATACCAGTTTGTACCCAATATGTGAAGAAAACTCCAGTGTGTCACCCTACTTTTCAAATCATAATTCCGCCCTTCTGCCACCAGCACATGTACACGCTAACAATAGGAGCGCCACTAGAAGAATAAAGCAAGAATGGAACACTGCTGGCAGTGTGTGATGCGATGCACCTGCTGCTTATTGCGTCTCACCGCAGGTATCATAAATCCCGCATTGTGTCTCTCCTTCGCAGAACCTGCTTCCATTAGTGCATGTGGTGGCCTTGATGTCCAAGTGCAGCATAGCTGGGCTGCCTTTGAACGATGACTGCCTGGCTCCAAACCTCTAGATCTACCGCAGCAGACACTCTTACCTCAACATGGAAACCCACAGTAGCTGTTTTCTGTTAGCACCCCCTGGAGTTTCACATTCCCTCCCTAAACACTTTCCTCTATTCGCCTCCTGTGGGTGAGTGTGAGCGCGTGTGAAATGAAAGCATTTCTGTTGTCTCTAATCTAACATTTCGGAAACCACGCGTTAACAAAAAATGTCTTTACATATTTTAAGATAAGTTTTTAATGAGATTAGTCTTTTCAATTATATTTCTGATAAGAATGATAAAGGCAGCTTAATTACAATCGTAACTTTACTGAGAGTCTATCCGTATGGATGTCTATGAAGGTGCATTTCGTGTTGACGTCAGGTGCTTTTGACACTGTATGAAAAGAAGAAATTAAACCTGTATGAATTCAACAGTCAGTTCTGAGCATTTAATATATATGGCCTAATACCCATAACAATGTATAATATGATACTTGACATTGGTAAGTCACAGCAGCTTTGTTGCAATAATGTGTCGCTATATTGGAGAAAAAAATACCCCTTGAGATTGCAGTCATTCAGTTCTTTGTGGTCTGTAAATGGCTTTGATCTGTCTGACAAAGTGAATGCAGTCTTCAGATTTACCAACATTGATGCCTCAGTGTTGAGGTTAACTAAATAGTTCTTATTCAATTATTCAATATATGCTCAATTTCACCAAAACAGACCAAGGTCCTTTGGGAAATGAGAATGTTTCATCGAGACGTCCCATTACACCGGAATCCCTTGTTGAAACTAATGTCTCGCCAAATTACAGATTTTCCACTTAATTTAGATGCACTACCCTTCTGATAAATCTCCAATCATCAGTGTCTGTTCAATTGTCTCTTCATTTGATTCATTTCTCCTCACCGCAAGCGATTCTCTCTCTCCTACCTGATTCATCATCGGTCTTGTGCTCGTTCTCAGAATCTGTGAGAGTGAGAACCGAGTGGTCGGGGCTGGAAAGGCAAGAGCTTCGCCGGGACTTCAGGGGCTGTCCGCTCCACAGCTGGACGGCACGCTCTGGGGTCATGACCCCCTCAGGGTCAGAGTCCACGTCAGACCCGGCGTTTAGGGTGTATGCATCCTGAAGCAGGCTTATATCGGAGCAATACACAGTCGATGTTGGGTTGGGTTCACACATGCCCAGGTCAGCCAATGCAAAGCTCCCTGTGATGGGAATACAAGTATTAATGGAACCATAAAGAAAGCTGTCTGTGTGACGAGACTGCTTTGATTTTAAACTGGCTTTGATTTGACATATGAATACACAATATTTCATTGTGTAGCACTGTAGAAAGTTCTCATTTTAGTATGTAAATTAGTATGTAATGATCTGCATTGCTAGGCAGGACAATGTAACACTTGTAAAGCTCTTCTGATTCAGAAAACAAAGTCTAACAACAGAATATAGAATATATCTTAATATTTAAATGCCACAACCAGTCAAATTATTTGGACACCTTATTCTTTATTGCTATTTTTTATATTTTAGATTACCAAAAGAAAACTTTGATACAACAAATGGAAGTATGAAAAATAAGTGTTAAACTTTGAAAATCCCTCAATAGTTATAATGTATACTGTGCCCTTGCTGCATTTCCATCACTATCTGGTCAAAGTACTACATTAAAAACTATTCTATTAGATTGTAAATTGTTAGTGTAAATAAATTTATACTTAGGCATAATTCACATTTGTCCACAAAGCTAATTTTAAGCATTTAAGCATTAGCTTTTAAATAAAATGGATTTTAAGGTCATGAGAAACACATTCACTAAAGTGTGTCCAAACTTTTGACTGCTAGTGTGTATTAATTTAACAGCGGTTATTAGTGCAATATCTTTCCATCATCCTAAATATATTAATTCCGTTAATATAAAAATGAGTTAATTAGGGAAGGACTGTGCAGTAATGGGGTAAAAAAACATTAAAAGGACAAGAATATTCCTGAATGAGAAAGATCCATAAATCTGTGCACTGCATAAAACCACAGCAATTAATGACTTGAAAATAATGACTCACTATTACAGCACAGCAATGCAAAGCAGGAAACCAGCAATATTTAATAATGATTTCATAAGCAGCTAAAAAACATTACAGTGTGCTGAACTGGCTTTGCATCCACCTATTCAGCAGGCCAGAGAAGCATTTTGCAAGAACCTATTGAATTTTTGCATTCCTTACAAATATAGAGGAAAAGCACAGTGCACTTAATGTGATTGCACAACACAATAGTTAATCAAGGACTGTATGGTTAAAAGGAAACAGGGTTCACAAGGGTTTCAGTACAAGTGGGAGGTATTGGGGGCGGAGTTTTGTTTCCTGTACCAAGGAACATACCTATGTGATGCATACCTGATAAATAGTAACCAACAGCAACCGGAGCCAGCTCCACGTAAGCTGTGTGAGTAAAAACAGAATTGTCCTCCATAATCTAATAACATGAGTCTTTATTTCTCCTGATTGCTTTTTAACACTCCCACACAAGCAACACAATGCAAAAGTTGCAGTTCATACAACAGACCTTTGCTGTATATTACAGAAATTCTCCGCCTGTTTTCATGTGTGGAAAAGTCATGTGGAGTATTCTGCCCCCCTACTGTTGTGTGTCTACTCCAAAGGGAGAAATCTTCCAAGGTGTAAATTTGAGATAGTGTCTAACTGAACAGCCAGAAGGCATTCTGAAAACCAGAAAAATCCCCAGAAGGGCTCTTTTTAAAAAAGGCCAAAAACCTGCCACCTTTAGTGCCTAGTCTGTTTAGACACAATTTCCCCACCTTTGCTCAGACACCCTGGACATTAAAGTGAATATCCCTTTTCACCCGGTGCTAAAATCAGAGAGAATAGCAAGGTCATTTGTTGAGGGAGGGGTTACCATAGCAACATAGCGTTTTCACATGCCGTCAGGTACGGTGAAGCGTTTCGAAAAAATGCATGAAAATCTCTCTTCACTTCAATCATCTCTTTTCAGGCCTCAGACACACCCTGATTGACAAAGAGCCCTGCTGTGACTAAGATGCAAATGTTAACACGGCCGCTCGCTTGGCAAGCTAAAACTGTGAAGTCCCATCAAAACATTTCAGAATATGAAAAACATGTTACACCCTGTTCCAAAACCCCACAGATTTGAAATGTTTGCCTCTCTGCATTTAAAGAGCATAGATGATGCTCTCTTCAAGATTTTTTTAAGTCCTAGGTCTGTGATGCCAACTATCAACAAATATCAGCTGTTCTTGCAGGGTGAACTCATTTTTGCTGTTAATATTCAAATGATACAGGACGATTTGGCAGAACAGAGCAGGTTTCTGCTATACTAAGATCTGGTCCCCAGCCAAAACACCAGCGGATAGCAATAGTTCACCCAAAAATAAAAATTGTCATAATTACTGTTACTTATCCTCAAATTGTTCCCAACTTGCATGACTTTCTGACTTCTACATGCAATGGAGGAAGAGAGGAAATTCTAAAAATTGCGCTGGTCACTTCTTCCCTGCATTTACAATGAATGGAGACTTCGGCTTTCATGCTTCAAAAAGCAGCATAAAAGTGGTCTATCTGACTGTGGGCTGTAAGTCTTCAGAGGCCATATGATGACTTCTTCAGAATTCTTCAGAATTTTACCTTTGTGTTCTGCAGAAGTACAAAAGTCATACCGGTTGGAATAACATGAGGCTGACTAAATTTTCATTTTTGGGTGAATTATTCCTTTAATGAAACAAAATTTGTACAAAAAAATGAATGCAATATTAAAATGACTGCAAGTGAATACCCTCCTAATTTCTTATAAGTATTCTACCCATTGCTCTCATGGCAGAAGCTTTTCTAAGGTTCTCTAAGGTTTCGCACAGAGAATTCAAACTGATTCAGCTGAATAGACGTGGTGTAAATTATTCTTTCTAAAAAGACCATCACGATGAAGGCTATATTACTTTATAAATGTCACATCACCCCCATTTCAATAAGTCTGCCGACCTTTCTGAATTCCACAGCAGATGCGTTGCTCCTCAAGCGGTATTGTCTATCTAGCACTTCTTCCTGTTCTGTGAAGCCAAGCAGTTGTGCTTTCCATCTACAGAGATCAATACCATCAGGGTGGAGAGGGAGGATGCAGTCAGCACGCCCTGAATAATGTCGGCCTGCTTGACTGAACTGTAGGAGAAAATAACTGCTGTAGAAAAGTTTCCTCCAGCCCCAGCAGAGGCCATTTGGGTCATTTTGCCATGTACTGATTGGTGCTTAAGCTGGCTGTCCTAACAGCCGTTTCCTCATCTGGATCTCTTATTCATAAGAGGTCCTGGGGCTGGCTCTCCACTTTAAATGCTTGTGGTAAGATCAGAGCTCTTTTTTTTCTTTATGATGCCACTGTTATTTATTTATCCTGTTGTTTTCGTATGTTTGCCTTTCCTCCTCACAGCATCTGTTAAGACAGCAGCAACTGTATGTGTATGTTTGTGGTGTGGAGTGCAGTAGTCAACATCGAAAAACAGGATTGTGTTGTGCACTGTTCCATGGCATTAATATGAAAGAACAGGTCAGACAGGAACTTCTCTGCATGATGTTTAACAGGGCCTAAAAATAGAATTTAAAGGGACATCTCATCCCAAAATAAAAAATTCTGTAAATGATTTAGACTCACTTTAGAATCACTAAGTCTCTCAAAATAATTCTCTGCAAATGTCATTCCAAATCTATGACTTTCTTTTTGGAACACAAACTGTGAAATTCTGATGAACATTCTGGTAGCTTTTTTCCTCATAAAGTGAATGTAGAAATGTCAAGCTTAAAAAAACCCAAGCACCACTAAAAGTCAATACAAATGATGTCCTATATTCCAAGACTTTTAAAGGCATAAGAAATATACAACTAGCCTACATTTAAGCCATTGCTCACGGAAGATATTGCTCTCTGTTGTAGCATTGTTGTGCTATCATTTTATATATTATGTGAACTTTCACATTCTTTTAAAATAATGTCATTAAACCTACCACATCACTATTTAGGATTACAAATGGCAAAAAGAAAAACAAAACACTGTCTAACCCCACATGCATGCGGATAATGATTCTGTCGACAGAGGCTTATTTTAGACAAGTTATAAGGCACAACCCTTTTTCACAAAAGAGCCAATTTTCATTGGCAGGCTAATTTGCAAGGCTTATAAACCCCTGGATACTTGCATTAGAGTCCATTAAAGTCTGGAGGGGGTGAGAAATTAGGGTTCACTCCACTGGCTTACCATTTGCCTTGTGCAAATGAGAGGACTACTTAAAAACTCAGAGAGTCCAGGTGCAGGGTGTGACTCAGAATCTAATAGGCTGCCATGAATGCAAAAAGAACAAAATATAAAATGCTAAGGCCTTTTCTCTGAAGAAAAACTCAAGTCTTTTTGTCCTTTCACACAGAAGTTACATGAGAGAAAACCTTTGATTAATGAATCAGTGGTTCAGATGTCTCATCTAAAACAATTCAGCTAAAGAGTAGTTTTTTATTATTTTTTATATTTTCTACATTAGCCATAATAAAGAACAAATCTTTTCATTTTTATTTACTGCAAACAGAATGTTCTATACAAAATTTTATAATAAGTGTGTCAGATGTTACAAATAATTACAATGTTACAAGTTATTTAGTGACATGTTTAATTTCTGGAAGCATTTTTGTCACTTTCTATGGCATTTGCTCCAAGCTTCCCTTAATTTCTGACCCTGTATCAGACTATGCACTTGGAGGTACCAGAGAATAAATATTAACTCTCTGAAAGACAGACTAAGAATATAAGATATGAGATGCTTTCTTGCATAGTTTGTGCCTGGTGTTCCTTTCTTTAGTAGATAAGCATATCAAAGTCACAGTCTGAAAAGGAAAAGATAAACAGATGAACTTTGAAATAAGAAAAAACAGGGTCTTTCTCTTGTCCCTGTAGAAGAGAGGCAGTTCCACAGGGAGCAGTACTTCACCCCCTCTAAATGTAAAAATAAAGGATTCTCAGCATTCAAGGTTAACATCTATATGATGAGCAAAGATATTCTACATTTCACTACTGAGCAGTTAATAAACCTATTGTAATCATTTATTCAATGCACATAATATTTTCTGTTCTATAGTTATTTTATATAGTCACTGTTGTGCTTGTGGGGAGGGAAAACATTTTGTATCACTTTTGTATTTTTTCTTTCAGTTTTTCACAGTTTTTTTCCCTCCATATTTGTGACAACCAGCACAAGTCATTGTGTCACTCATGGTATCATATATTAGCCAGTCTCTATGTGAAAATCTATCCCTCAAAAAAAACACTGATGCACTGAGTAATTAAAAGACATATGTCGCCACTTGGAGTTCGGAAAATCAAAAATCTGGCATCCTAGACAAAGTTATGAATTTTCCACTGAAGTAAAAATTAAAAAGTGTGAGTCGTGACAGTCTCTTCACAAGCAGACAGACACACTCTGATTGTCATGACAATGACAATGTTTAAGACACAGAGCTACAAGAAGAGTATTAGTAATGTCAGGATTGTTTAGTAACTACACCATTCTGCTCACAACAATATTAATAATAATGAAAAATCATGACTTTTTTGTCTGACTGTGAATTTGGCACCTTCAGGCCACAGCTGCTAACAACGTCTTCGTTTTCTCAGATTTCGAGAGGATATGGATGACTAAATAATATTTTAACTTCTCCCAGTGTCATTATGAATGTCAACTCCTTTAGTCATAGTCAAAATTATTTAAATATTAAAGAGCTATAATGCTTCTACACCATCTTCTTTGTCAAAAACAACTGGAACGTTACCCAACAGAAATACACAGTGACATGCCAACAACAAAGTGATGTTGTTATATAATTTTGTTATGTATGACACCGCCTGCAGGAAAGAAAAGCAGATGAGATTTAATTAACACTTCTGGCAAATTAAATGTTTATGTGATGTTTAAGTGTACTGCTGTGAGTGCAAGTTTGTCCTGCTTTATTTTCTTACATTCTATTTTAATTCTGTACTGAAAAATTAACAAAGCTGGTTTTACCAAACTCGTCACTCACAATGATTGTATAAAATACACCTATTATTAAGTTAAATACACCTTTATTGAGTTAATTTAGTACAATTAATCATTTAAAAAACTTAAAATATGAACTCTGACCCCTGATTTTAATATAAGGTGCTTTGTAATGTTCCTACTATTATAGGAATTCAAGCTTGAGCAAGTCCACCTGTTCGTTGATCTTCTGTATGTTATTATTTACTATTATCTTAATCAGCATATCATATAATTCATACAATTTTAGAATTAAGTTCCTATAAAAGCCTTAAGATGGCAAACTATGACATACTGTGATTCAATTTCGTTCAAACATGTTAACAGTATCCTCAGTACAGAAAACAGTAATAAAAAAAATTTGTCACAATTGGTGCTAGTGAATGACGTGCAGTACACTGCTGCACACACAATATCACCGTCTAGCTCACAAGGACAGTGTTTCTGAAGCCGTCTGGGGTTAAGTGTCCAGCTCAAGAGCAAGTGGCTCAAGTGTCCTACTGTCCTTTGAGTGGTCGAGTCACAACCTTTCAGCTTCTAGATCTCTAACCACTGAGCTACATTGTTATGTATGCTCACAAAGGATGTTGTTGTACATCGGTTTGACCAGTCATATGCAACCCTGTAGCAAGGTCTTAAACTGAACAGATAAACTAGGTCTACACACATTCTGTTTGCAATATGTTTGCAATACGTGCCACTGTCACATATTCACTGATCCACGGCTTCTGTGAAACTTAACAATGGCTAAGTAATTAGTTATAAAACGCTACAAAACGCTATTGTCATCTTTGTGATTCTCTGTTTTGTGTTTAGAGCGAGTCATACAGTAAAATTCTGACTATTTAATATTTCAACTCCTAGTAAGTGTTTTGCTTTGTTTTTGCTTTATCTCAGGAATAAAGTAATAAGATGACTGTGAAAATAAGTAATTATAAAATAATATAAATAATAAAATTGTATGCTTTAATGGTATGCATTTGTGGTGAATTTACGACATTTAAGGTCAATCCAGGTTCATTTTGAGCACAAACCATACTTTATCACCTTAATTCAGAGAGATGACAGGATGGTCAAGGGCATTCCAGAGCAACAGTAAGGTTGAAAATAAATCAGGTTCATACATTAAATGCAATTCATTGCGACACCATTTTTTTAAAATTACCCATAAGCCACTGCACCTAGACATGGCGCCACTTGGCACACAAGGTCAGCATCTGCATAAATGGAGTATCACCACTAAAAAGCTACTGTAGCTCACAAAGAAAGCTCCGTTTACCTGCTAATTTATCTTCACTTTTCATGGTTTGTCATTCCGAGTGTTAAATCTCATTCTTATTCCAGTACAGACTTCAGCAGAGCGCAGTAGCTCTCGCCCATCAATATTACATCTCAAGCATTGCCCATTACACACCACTCTGTAACAGAGGCCTAATGTCCCTCTTCAACATGGAAATGATCTGTAATTGCGATGGAGACTCACCTGGACCCCCACAATACTTCAAAGTTCCGGTAACAGGGAGTGGGTGTATGAAAGAGGTAGAACGGCATTAAAACATAATCTGCTTTTCATTGTCAGTTAAAGACCACAAGTGCTGCTATACTATCCCAGCCTCCCCCTGTCGGCTTTTATGGCCTCCGGCTGTAATATGGAAGAAAATCCCATCAAGAGCTTGTTAAATTACCTGCTCTTACTCGAAACAAATCGAAACCTGAAAGCGTTGCAGTCACATTGGTATTGATCCAAGGCGACAAGTCCATATGATGCAGATCTAAAATTAGCCATCATGTGGTTGAGGAAATTTGTAAAGTAAAGGTTTTATTGCGGGTTATTCCTCATTAGTATACAAAGGGCTTCAGTATAGGTCTTTAGGCATTGTAACTAATGGACACTATAAAGTTTGTTTACATCTGGTAATATTCATCATTTGTGATCCGATCAAAAGTGGACAACAATAAATGTACTTTTAAACAAGGTCCAATTTAATTAAAAGGGAAGACAAAATACTTAATGAGTAAAAGGTTAAATTTACTCATCACAATTGAGTAAATTGTGATTAGTCACTGTTAAATTGTGATTAGTCAACTTGAAATTATCACAATTTCAAGTTGTTCATTTGCAATAAAGTTTGTAGCAGTTTGTAGCAGTTTCATTTTCATTAGTGGTCTCAGACTTTCAGACCTCTGGTACATTCATAAGAATTGTGTACAAACCATTTTGAGGGCTTGACATTACCATGCATGGAAACACTGATGTGTGCAGTCAGGAAACCAGAGACCCCCCACTCAAAGAAACTGGATCAGAGGAGGTCACCAGAGATGCATCTGATATGCATGTCAATACGAGGGGCAAATGCTAATCTGTGTTGACTGACCACTTCTACACGGATCACCCGAGACATTAATATCAGGTGTAAATGGAGCCATAGATATCTCTCTCTCTAGATAGAGATGAAGTAATCTCATAAATGGAGGTTGACAGCTTTTCCTCCTGATTCGTTCACTGCTCTCACATGACCCCTCCCTCTAAAGGTTAATTTACACTAACTTGGAGAACAGGCTTCTTTTTTGGCTGCCCTGAAAATTATATTGAAAAGCACTGATGTTTTTGTTCTGCTGAGGTGCTTGTTTTGAGATATTTTCCTGTTTGTGAACATCTCTAAAATGTATAACCCAGGGAAACTTGGCCAGCTGAACAACGCTGATGATTGGTTGAAACTAATTGTGGGTGTGGTTTGGACATTGCATATTCAGTTTTTACAATCATGTGTGCCACCATCAGCAAACTTTTTAAAGCAACAGCTCACATAGCATGGCTTGGTCCACCTAAGGTGCTTGAGTTTGCTCTTCCGTTGTATAAATTATAGTTGAAATTACCCCCACTGTAATCTCAATGTTCTGCTATGTTTGGAGCAACTACGCTTAGTAAGGGCTTGGGTGGAGGTCCATAAGCACATGGTACCAGCTGTTGTCCAGGAACAAAGTGCACTAAAGGGAGTGTAATAGAGTTCTGGGCTGCCTGAGAGGCAGAGCATTCCTTCCTGCAAAATGTCCATAACGAGTGATCCCGTACCTCAGAATCTCCCCCACCATATGGCCTTCACTGAGGCAGAGTCACCTACTGAGCCCTGTGCTCCCACTACAGCCATGGACCACCAGCTCGGAGCGTCCTACAACTCAAGACTCCTCCCCTGACCATATGAGAATATCCTAACACATCCTTGGTGAGTTTGCTCAGATATAAAGTAGAGCAGACTACAGCTGGCAGCTACCTAACATGTTGATTACAAACTTCAGGCCAATGCTGAAATTGATAGCTGGGGGGACACACCATTAATAATCATGCTCACATCAGCCAATCATTGTGGTCTAATACATAACCCCATCCCTAATAGTTAAAAAAATTAAATGAATTGTTTTTTTAAACATTAAAAAAAAAAACTAAAAATTAACCGATTCCGGATCATGGGCAGTTTAAGGGTGTACTCACAATGAGCATGGTTGCATGGTTGCCCAAGCATGATCGTCCAGTTCAGAGCAATCACACTGGTCAAACCAATCAGACTTTGATGGAGTCAAATGCACTTGGGTGTGGTTCAGAGTGCCTAGTGTTAGTACACACTAACACCTTCAGGGCTAGCTATGCGAGATTAGTTACTACCCAACACTGTCTGATTCTGAGTCTATCACTCTTTATCTCCCTCTCCACTTTTATCTACCCTACAGATGAGGCAGCAGAGTTCAGCTACTGTAGGTCTCAGTGGTCTGGGCTATTTTTACAGCACATGGTGAAGGAGAGAGGTGACGACAAGGTGCCCTCTTGCTTTAGGTAGATGAAACTTTGCTATAATGAGATGTGGACTGTGCTAGTGGGGCACATCTCATCTCTGACTATTAAAAGAGCCTCTGTTTCATGCCGTCTGTGATGTATGTCTGAGCCAGCATCTATGGAAAACACAGAGGTCTGTGGAAAAACAAAAACTGAATGACAGGCAGCATACCTCTCCAGGACATTCCAAAATCAAAACCTGACAAAAACTGCTCCAGGCTGTATTGTGAATTTGGCTTAGCCTCCGTAAAAACTATTGTGCTGCTGGAATACAAATCCTGACCGTATGTTCAATCTGGATCCAATCTGGACAGAGAATGTGGAGTAAAAACAACAAAAACAATCCAAATCTATTACTACAATTAAGAAAACAACATCTCAAATGATTTTGTCAAGGTAAAAGTTACGATGGACATGGTTTGCCAAGTAGGACATGTCCCTAGATACGCGTCATTACTGGCCCTGAACAACATTTTTTTTCAACCAATCAGATTGTTGGATAAGATTAAGGGTCAATGTTTAGGCTTAGGACTTGGATAGGGTCTTGTATATCATTCTTGCTTGGCAAAATCACATAGACAATTATGATTATTACTGTTACCATTATTATTAGTGTTGTTATTATAATTATATTATTATACTTTTAATTTAATAATTTGATACGTTTAATAAGATGGTGACATGCTAAAAATCACCATTTCAGACATTTAAACTTTAATGCAAGGTATAATTTGTTACATAATGGTTTGCCTAAAATAAAAAAAACAAAGAAAAAATCTGATTTGTGCCTCTAACTGCATTTTTTAAAAACGTCATGTGACACCACCACAAGTGGAAAGTGCCATGCAGTGTGTCAGTTAACAAGAGGTCATGCAAACTGCATGTATAATTACACAAGCATCAGAAAGCTGTTTTACATGAAGTATAGCATGACACACTGCAGGACACTGCTGTCACTGCTAGACATTTTACTTGACAGATATAAAACCACCTCCAATAAAAATAAGCCAAGGCTACATTATATTCACTGTCTTAGCACACATGCACACTCATGCAGGCATACTCACACACATACACACACCATTTTCCAACTACATGAAATATAAAACAAGAAAAATAGCACAGTTAGACCAATATAAAAGGAGTTCTGTGTTTGTAAAGACAGTTTTCAGAGTCTATCATTCTCATCATCTATTTTCTGTGCTGCAAATGAATATGGCCAGTTGGTCGAACAGCAATTATCACTAACACTTCATAGCAAGATCAATTGAGGGAACGCAAAACCTGGTAGCACAATACATAGTTCAGCAGTTTTTTTGTCTCTGGGTAAAACAGACACAGAACAGGCAGATCACTGTGTGCGGTGATAATTTGGGTGATAACGGTTTATTTCTTCCTTGATTGCAAATAATTTGGAAGTGGTAATTAAACAAGTTATCAGACTGAGACGTTGCAATTACCGTGCAGGTTCGGCTTACATGAACAATATCCCGCAGAATATCTTCATACCAGATAAAATGAACTGTGATAATGAGACTATTATTTGATAGGACATATGTACAATTACATTCCTAAATGTTATGGGTGTCATTGTTACAATGTTAAAATGCTCTCTTCTATCTCATCTTAATATGAACACCCTATGAGACATCTGTAGGTTGAGTCTCACATAAAACTATAAACACCGTGCCAGTATCAAAATGTCTACAAATCTCTCTTCTGCTTTAAACAGGTGTTGTACTGTGGTTGTACCAACCACCCCAGTGTTACTCATCTGATAGGAACCAAAGCTTGAAATATTGATCATGAAAGTTTAGCAGCATTCAATGCACTACAATCAATAGTTTCAATAGCTGCAAATTAAAACCTATCACAAAAAAATCATCCTCTGTGTTTTTATTACAGGGGATTATGCGGGTTAAAAATGGATAAAAACTCATCCATGATGGCATTTGTGGTAAAGCCCCAACTAATGAGAAAATTCTGGCCTAAAGACTGCTGTATCTAACATGCACTTAAGAGTTGCTCATTCGTGTCATACTGCACTGTTCAAAGTGTTTTTTAAACGTTTATGTTATATTAAATGTGAATGCAGTGATGAACACTTGGTACATCTTTAAAAGTATCGAACCCATGACCTTGGTGTTTCTGGTGCAATTATCTACTCGTTAAACTAATAAAAACTGCATCACTGTAGTAGCTGAAGTAACAATCTCACCTTGTCTGACATACTGCTCCGTTTCCTGGTGTACCAGCTCAGCGACACATCCTCCATAGCGCAGATGTCCGTCCTGCTGGTAGGCCTTCAGTGTCTTGCTGGAACTGTAAGATCTCTGTGACACTATATGGCAGTTCTCACTGTCCAACGAGGATGTAGCATAGTGCAGATCCTTCCTGCACTGGTCCTGTGTCAGAGAGCGCTGCCGTCTGTCCTTCAGATCCATCACTGCGGGATCCAATCAGCTCACAGGAGCTAATCGCCAATTATAATCAATTACCTGCAGAGAGCAGTAAGGAGTAAATGTGTGTTTTTGGCTCAGATTGGTTAAGAACTTGCACACTTTACAGGAAGGCCTATGTCACACTAATATCACATAACGTGAATGTTGTGAAGTTACCCGTAAAAATCAGAACATCCATTTTTGTTGTCATAATAGATGTTTCTGTAACATGAAAACAACAAAATTCTAACCATTCACCAACCATTTTTTACTAGATTAGAGTCATTTACTCATTTAGTTCTGGGATCCAAATTCACTAACGTGATCCTGTTCTCAAGTTAACATCTCAGTTGAGTGATTATAATGGAATAACTACTTATATTTCTACTTATAGTAAATAATGACTAAACATTTTTATTCAGTTAAATGCTGCTAAACACAACGATTCTGTGATTTTTAAAGCTTCCATGTAGCTATGTTCTAATGCAGTTAATAATCAGAAAAAGACTTCTGTTTGCACCTGTTAAAATCAACAGCTAAGAAGTCACTATTCCATTAGTAAATTCCTAAACAGCAGATCCACCTGAAAACAACCTGCGAAAACTGTTCTCTAAACAGATCAATAATGAATGTCATATTTCAGGAAAAATACATTTCATCACAACAGTGCATCAAGGCTCCCAAACAGATCCTGCTATGTTCAGCACAAGACAGACGTATCCCCATAATGCCTTATTATCAGGTAGAGCGAGAGAGTCTCAATAACACCCTCCCACTCTACATCTGTGTCACTGTGCTGACTTAGCCAGGCTTGAGGAGATCCAATCAAAACACTGAGTCTTTGGCAGAAAGCCTGTTGTTTAGGACATTTACATCATGTGGTCAGGAAAAATAGCACTTTAATGTTACAGGATGGAAAAAGCATTAACAATGAAAATGAAACTGCGCTTTGCTAAATTACTGTCAGGGTACTTTGGAGCATATTACCTTTCTTTCAAAAACTGTACAGACAAGCAGTTACAAGGCCAATATTTTTACTTCAATCTATAAAACGTAAGCCCAAAGAGATATTGCCTTTTAAAACATGATGAAAATTGCAGTTCGGTTTCTCTTAAAACAGTTAAAGTGGCAGCTCGCAAAAACTATTACAGCTCGCAAAAACTATTACAGAAGTCACTTACTGACTATGTAAATGAAGAATTGTTATGATGGGAGTTTAACTTATTTCAGCCAATTTTGCAGGAGAAAGTTTGTCACAGTGTTGTAAATGTAATGACCCTCATAAGGACATTCTGGGTTAGAACTTCTAAGGTTATGCATGGAAGATTTAAGATAATCAGAAGCCCTTACAATGAGACAAGGCTATTGGTTACTTTGTTAAAAGCCTTGGTCAATAGTTCTCTGTAACTGGTCATTTAAGTATAACTACTGACAGGATTCAAACCTGCAACCTTAATCACTGTTCTACCACATATTTTCTATTATCATTGGACTGCTAATGACAAACTATTTCTGCTATTACACCATTTGGGTATGAATGCTATTTGACCCAAATATTAAAGGCAGGGTAGGCAATTTGTTTCAGAAACCCTTTTTGTTATGCTGGCTGAAGGTCTCTTCACATCCTGATGGAATCACTAAGTGGTTTAAATGTGTTTATATAAATATATATCTTCTGTGGAAGGCACCATAAAATGTTTGCGCAATCATTGTATTTAGTCAAAATGCAATAAAAGGATGTCCTACTTGTCTGTCAAACTATGTATGCAATAATGCATTGAAGGAGGTGTGGCTTTGGCGAGCACTCTGAAGGAGCAGCGCTCAAAGCTAGGTTGCTATTGCTAGCCTCTCCAAAATTGTCTACCCTACCATTAAAAGACAAATGAGGAAGGTCATGGGTTTGACTGTTAAATACATACATGTAAAGTAGCTGAGTTTCAGTGTAATATTAAGTCAACAGCGCCAAAACATACTATATAGATTTAAAAAGAAACCAATTTCAGACCAAGATAGTATGAAGTGATTCTGATATATTGTTCTGGTTGAACATGCAACAGCCACTGCACACATTCAATAAGTTCAACGAAAAACCAGATGTGTTTACATACTGAGAAGCACTCTAGTTATGTTTATTGATTGGCAATTGGTATTTATGTCAATAAATGCTCCACTGGCAGGCAGAACATGCAGACAATGCAAATGAATCATTTTGTGGAAAAACATAAATGACAAATAAACCATACAGTTTCATAATGTACACTTTTCAAATAAATATGCCTGAGGTCGTGCCTGTCATTGATCTTGGCCTTTGATAAAAAAATGTGCTCATACAAAAACTGTACATTTGTACATTGAACCCATTTGTATATTCTATAATAGAAAGAATGGTGACAAAATCAATCTTGTGTTTTGTACAGACATTAGAATTACATCCCATACTACTAAACTTTACACACACATTCATGCACACATACAGAATTATAATCAAAGTATATATAGTCAAAGTATAATCCAAAGGCAAGAAGTAAACCCAAAGAAACACATATATTCTACAGCCCATATATAACTTGGTTATTATTGGTTATTATTATTGGCTCTTCAACATTTTTAAAGGACAGGTCAAGTTTACAGTAAATACACCCACCACACCATCACCAATACACGGAAACTCTGCTGTATGTCAATAATTGATACAACCTTCCTATCTACCCAGGAATCTCACTGGCACAGTGAGGTAGATCATACTGGCCACTCCATTAAAGTTAATCCGCCAAAATCCTTCTTGGGCAGAGCAGTGTCTCAATCAGTCTAGAACAAAAGGCCACGGAAAACGGCACGCTGAGACTGACTGGTGCTCTCGCCTGGCACAGAGTGACCAACTGTTAACTGTGACTGTTCAATTAGAACTGCTTAGATCGAGGCGGCAGGGAGGGGAATGATAATTATAGCAGGAAATGAGTGGGGAGAGGCTGCTAGACAGGCCAGAGAGATTTATAATAGCAAAAGAAGATGGTGCACTGAGCAAAAGAAGAAGGTGCAAGTCTGATGGGTTAAAATTTAAAAAAAGAGGGATTAATATTTCATAGTAAAAAGCTGTTGAAAAAGATAAAATGCTGGAGTTGTGTGTGTGTGCTGCTCTAGTCTTTTTAAAAAATTCTATAAAACTATAGGTATAAAACTTGTATGCACGTATGTGTGTAAAAACATACATGCATACTTGTAAAACATGTATGCTGTATGCATACATGAGTTCTCAGCATGCACTGCAGCACAGTCATGTAGTCATATGTTGTACAACATTTTGTACATATCTTATATATTTTGCATATTAAGTAAATACAATGCTAATTCTCAGACAACATGGAAGAATCCAAAGTCAATCTACTTTACAATATAGAAATCAAAACTACTTTCAAGCTAAAGTAGACTAAAATCATTTGCACCAGGACTCATGAAGGTCTATACCTTACAAGAGCAGCTACAAAATAACAAATGACCACTGTACTGCTGGACAACTGATGACCCCATTTGACACAAGACCATTTCAAAAGTGCTGAAAAGCAATATATGCGAGTACATGAAGGACAACACCTCCAGGTCGGAAGAAGTAAGGCAGGGCGGAGATGTGCTTTACTCTGACTGATCTGATGGAAATGGTCCTTTCAGCAGAAAATGTCAAAACTGTAGGTAATTATATTAGAGACAGAGCTGAGAGGGCTGTTCTCCCCGTGCTGGAATCACACCTCCGTGCTCTGAAGAACTTTGCAAGAGAAGAACTGTGTCTATTTTCGACATGGCAAAGTCGATGTCAAATTTTCCTCCCACTCTGCGGGCACCAGAGGCAATGTAGAGTTCTTTTGTTTGGTTCTGAAGTCTTTGAAGGTACAGTACCGTGGTACAGAGCATGCACCCAGAGAGAAGTACACCCCAAAGCAAGCACAGAACAGTTTTGCTTTATCTAAAGCCCTGAGGCGGCAATGTACTCGGTCTCCTGGGCTGCCATACAGCAGGAAAGGGACGGTGTGGTTTTCTTAGTTTATTTTTACTAGCATCTCTAGTGGATGGTTTGTTATGTGGAAAATAAAGAAACAGACTTGAAGAAGGGTTCCAGAAACCCTAGCCAGTGAACAGGCTTGACTGTGCCATTTCAACAGGCAAAAGAAAAAAAAAGCTTTTGTTTCATCACTGACTGTGTCTAATAAGACTTCCTCAATATTCATCTATCCATTTTCTACACCACTTATTTTATGTAGGGTTGTGTAGTGCTGAAGATTATCCCAGCATCTCAGGATAAAGGCAGGGAAACACACCTAAACAGGTGAACAGACCATCACAGTCTTACTACGTATACATTACTTATTACTTAAAAACACCCTTCCATAAATTTATTCAAAATATTTACCTGTTATTTAGCATAGGTTGGTAGGCCTGTGCTGATAAGATGTCATACTAAAGCATCTTTTTTCACTGATGGCCATTTAAATTATTTTTTGCAAACCACATAAAAATGAGATATGTTTAATTGTATTATTCCAAATGTCTTTTCAGTGAGTGGTTGGAAGTCTGTTAAAGACATGATTTTCATAATTTCACTGCATGGACCAGGAGTGGTCACATGACATCCAAGGCACAGGTGATTGGCTCCAAAAGTGTTTTAGAACATTTTTAACATTATTGGGCTGTTCTGAAAATACAAAGACCCAGAAAAAATATTTCATTTAAAAAAATATATATTTTTTCTTTGCACGCTAAACAAAGTTACATCGAAGTGGGCAGAACACCTCTGTTTCTCTCTCCGTCAGTCACCACAGCCCTCTATTATCTCATCCAGTGTAACGCAACATCATTAATGCAGCTCTCCAATGAAAAACAATGACACCTCAGTCCCGTTTCCACAGCGCCAATATAATTGTCTGAACTGTATGACAAACCTGGTTGTGCGGCGAGAACAGACTCACTCATACGCTTATGTACGCGGTAATAGTTCTAACTTGGCGGCTCGCAGACGCAGAATTAAATAAATCTAGGCAGAGATTGAGAGAGATCGAGGGAGAGAGAGGGTGAGAGCTCTTCGGAGGTGTTTGCTCACCGGTTTGCTCTCACTCGACCACAGTGTGAGTGGCTGTTACGCCGAGCGCTGTTAATAAAGACAGAGGCAGTGCGGAGAAGTGGCTCGCACACACAAATAGACCCGCAGTGCTGTCTAAAGGGCTGCTCCACTGACCACTTCAGCTTTCTTCCCCCCCAGGCCTGGATAATAGGACTGCTCTCCAAACGCATTATATTCCATGGCAGGCGGGCAGCACAAGTGCCAGGAGAGGCCTGTACTCTCCACTCCCAAGTGCCATAAAATTAGAATGCAGACACTACACTGTGCTCAACACACACTCTTTGAGCATCTCTCGCTCTTACATGATCTCATTATTGGCCCCGTTCGCTACGTGGAAATGATGTATTCTTCACTCTACTTAAAAACTAGGTGAATTGATCATGCTATCCTTCGTGCTCTCGCTCTTTTATTTTTCCACTAGCGCAGATTTGGAAGCAATTAACTGACCTTCATCCAAACATGAGCAAATCAACAGCGATCACAA
The DNA here is from genome assembly GCA_036877525.1 of Chromobotia macracanthus. Lineage (NCBI taxonomy): Eukaryota > Metazoa > Chordata > Actinopteri > Cypriniformes > Botiidae > Chromobotia > Chromobotia macracanthus. The sequence continues at coordinate 6,036,795 of JAZGTH010000005.1, forward strand.
AAGATGCGTTCACACTGAACTCAAATTCTGTTATTTTTCAGATTCGTTTTTGGACACAGACTCACGAACAAGCAATGAAATCAGATTAATTTGTTCTGACAATATTCTGTGTATTTATATTGGTTGCCATAGTAATGATGTCCTGAAAGCGTCAGCACAACTTTCACACACAACTGGGAGCAGCTGTCAGCATGGAAAGAGAAGACCAAAACCTGGAGGTTTTTCTTCTGCTCATGTCTGTCGTGACAGTTCATTGTGGTGCTGAACTTAGGAAGGAAGAACATAACAGAGGCCTTCATGCATACGCCAAACTGCTGACTCGTCCACTCACTCAGTATTCACCACAAGTTCACATAATTCTCTATATTGGGAATGAGTGAGCATTAATGAGTGTATACAGACTCTCCAGAGCCCAGATTATACTGCACACTTTGTATGGCTTAAAGTTTATGTGTTGCGGCAAATGACAAAAAAACCCAAAAATTCAATCAGACCATTCAATCCAAGATGTATTCCAAAAATGTTTTATTTTTGCTGTTCAGACAACAAACAAAAGAACAGATCAGATATGCCAAAAATGTAATTTTTTTCTGTCTGAACACACAGCCAACATGTCTCAGCCAGCCTATTTCTTACATTACAAACCAGTCAAATATCCTCACACACACCATTCTACACATCTTATGACCTAGAACCTATATTATATATATTCTGTATATATATATATATATATATATATATATATATATATATATATATATATATATATATATATTCTTTGTGACAAATTTGTAATTGCTATCAGGTTGTGAAGACAGAAAACATGTTGGATAATTGCCAAATTGCCAAAAGTTTGCACTTTTGAAATTACAGCAGTAGGCCAGATATTAAAGGATAAACAGCCAATAAGTGCCCAGCATACATGGGAAGTCATAATACGGGTTAAACAAAAAACATCTCAGGTGGCATCTGATGCCCATAGCATGCAGAGCTGTAATCAAGACAAAGGGTGGCTACTTTGAAGAAACTAAAATAAAAGTAGCAAACAACACAGAAGATACAAAGGATTGTGTAGATAAGACCCAATTACTGCCTCCGACCATTAGAGAGCCAAACAAAAAACAACCGGTTATCTGCCACTGATTTAAAAGATTTATCTGTGGGAATTGTTTTGGTTAATTACCATTTAGCAGATGCTTTTCATCGCAAGCAACTAAAAGCAACATCCAACTAGCTGAATCCAAACAACTCAATTTTGATTTCACCTACTGACTGCTTCAGCTGAAGTCTCACCCTCCTCTGTCTGAGATCTGTCACACTTACCGATTAAGAATGGAAGAGGTGTGACAGGCCAAATGACTTCCTCTGACATTTCTCTCCATTTCTCTGTCACATATTGCCGCGGTTCATTTTGACAGCACATCAATGTCAAGCTCACCCAAATAAAAGCCGGACAAATATGTAACGTAGTAACTGTAACAGACTAAATTAGGATACAAATGAATTATGATTGTGTATATTGTTAGTTTATTAATAGACTGCATTATATTGGCTTTAAACTTGGCCCAACAACATACAGTTAAAGATCCCGCCCTTCCTTCAGAGCGCTCTTCAAAGCCACGCCTCCTCCAAAACACGTACATATTGATACCGGAAGATTGTCTGTGTGAACAGGATGCACGGAAGTATGCAAATATATAGTCTGACAGGCAAGTAGGACAGTCCTGCGTCTTCCACAGAAGATATTTTTATATACAAGTATATTTAGACCACTTTATTTGTGATTTCTATCAGATGTGAAGAAATATGTTCAATGTGTTTCTGAAAAAACTGTCTTCCCTGCCTTTAATGGTGCACAGCAGTAAACTGGTATTTAAAAAAGAGCTTTTTGGGAAGATATTTAATCAAAAGGGCCTTTTACCAAGGGAGACATTAAGTCCTCTGTACCCCATGAGCATAAAGTACATCAGTCGGCCCCTCTCTCTCCTGACCTCTTATTTCAGTCAGGTCTCTCTATACCTCTTTCAGGAGTCCTAATTATCTCAAAACAATTAGCGCCAATTTGCCGCCGTGCTCCCACTGTGAGATGAAAAGGAAGCTCTCCTTCCTGTTTTGTGTAAGATTCAGCGTGGCTGGGAGAGGAAGTGGAGGTCAGGAATTGACAAAAGAGCTAATTACAGAACTGTACAGCTATTTCAGTTCTTTTCACATTTCCAGGGATGCTAAAGACGAAGTGCCACAAAAGATTGAAACGTTGCAATAGACGTTCTCCAACCAAATAAAGGGTCAAAGTCACAAATAACCTACAATTCAAGCTTATGAACTTATGAATGTACATTCATATTATTGGCAGGTGTTTTTATTCAAAGCTTTATACTTGAGGGTGTACATTGTCTTATAACAGTGTGTGTTCCCTGGGAATTGAACCCATGACCTTGGTGTTGCTAGTGCTACACTCTACCGGCTGAGCTACAGGAAAGCCAGCCAGGCTTTAATCTTTGTATCCCATATTTGTGTGACCAACCAGAGACATTCATATGATTGATTCGTCGTCTGTGTCACAGTTCATGCGTGATCTCTGTCAGCAGATGGCTGGAGGAGGCAGGAGCAGCCGCTTAACAGTTTCTCTGGCAGCTATATTCCACCGTGTGGGTTATCTTCCAGAGAATCACTCTATTGTACTGAAATGGAGCTGTTTCACCATACAGTAAGCAGTAAGCACTCTGTGAGACGTCCTGCAGAGAAATCCCAACATGTTATCTGTCCCAGAGACTCAAATTGCTTATCTTTGTACACAGTGAGATGTATACCAAGACATTGTTTGTTGAGAACAGATGGTTGGGTCAAACAAGCAGCCCAAGTACTGGGTGTGACTATGAAATGTTCTTGAAAAGATGGTTACAGGTGAGCAGATGTTTGAGTAATGAACCACATCAGTAAACAGGAGGTGCTCGGTTAACTTGCACAATTTAGCAGCTAACCAGCTAGTTGAACAGGAAGAATCACTCTAAACCGCTTATACAGAAGGGTCTACACGCCGATGTGCTTTGTTGATATGCTCAGCAGTGCAGAACAGACAAACAGCTCTTTGCTGGGAAGCAGATAAACTAAGCCACACAATTACATTCAGTCATATTCCTGTGGATTGCTTTTAATGCCCTTAAGACATGAGCAGGCATGTGTCTGCATTCTGCATCAACACACTCACAATGCAAGCATGAAAATATTCAATAATCAACACTCACCCCAGACTGGGTTATCTAAGAACTGATAACAGAACTCATACCGTGTCTTTAAATGAAGGCCCATTAAGATTACATCAGGATGCACAATTGAATCCTAAAAAAAGACTTGGACCTGAAGTGGTTAAAGAAGTATGAAGGAAAAGTGTGACTTATTAGAGACAAACAAACAATGCTGTAGGATCTTTATGGTTCTGGGTCACATTTTATTTCCCTTTTGATCAAACAGGTGCCATAGCAAAGCAGCATCAGTTGTTGTTCATAACATTAGCTTTGAACAAGATTCACAAAGATTGACAAGCAAGTGTTCGAAGTGTCCTAAACTTATAATTTATTTTTTATAATTTAAAACCTAACCAACCCCCCACTCCCCCTTCTTATGTCAACATATTATTTACATAATACAAAAAGCTTTATACTTTTATTACATTTGCATTTACATAAATGCAAGACTTGTGGTGTCCAAATACTTTTGAGGCCACTGAATATACTAGTGGCTGAATAAACAAGCCTATTAGTTGTGACACTAAACGACTCATTGGGCCTGTGATGATTAGCGGTGAATGATGACTTTAACTGCGCTTGATCTGTATTGTGACAGTAGAAAACATCTTACATTATATCCAAATGTAGCTGCACAACATCAGTTCTGTATAGTAAAACAAAACACACAGCCTGGCTCAAATTTGCTAGAGGGATTCTAAACTTATTATCCAAGCTTAGTATCCAAGTCTAAAAGGTTCAAACAGACAGTACCCTAAAATAACATGTACTAACAATGTAGTCAAACAGATGCAAAGGACTCTGGGAAATATTGTTCCTGTGACCTGTGAACTATCCAGCTCATTGAGTGGCTGGAAAGGTGATCAATGACACAACCACCACTGACAAAGACACTTAATATGTTTTTTACCTTCTTCACCTCTCCTCTCGGTCCATTCTAATGGAGTCTCCCGGCATCTGAAGAGCAGGCCTGACAGTAATCACATTTGTCTGTCCTGTAAAAGTGCTTGGAGATAAAAGCGTCTGAAGCTTTCCACACTTTGACCAATTACAAAGCAGGAGAGGGAGAGAGAGCAAGACCTGTCCACTTTATCATTATCACAGTGGTCTCATTGCCGTGATCCAATGTACATGGAAATAAAGTGAAGATCGCTTGTGTATTTAGGCACTTTGCTATTCTGAGAGGCTGGAACCATCAGGCAGGTGCGTTTGATGTTGAAGTGGAGGAGGACACAGCAGGTAAAGCACTTCCATTAAATAGCGTCTGTCAGCAACCCCAACAAAAGAAGTCAAGCAGAGTCATCTAATGAAAACCCACTGAGCAAAAACTTCATTAAAATGTTAATAACCGCTTCGCTGAAACATTGTTTTGCCATCGACAACAGCTCCAAATTTGCTTGATTGACTGAAAACAGGGATTTTAGACAACGACCAATTCTCCACTTGAGAATTTGTTATGCTAATGACTGCCTTTTCAACAATATTTAAAATCTATTCCATGTAGCGATTTAATTTACATGCAGAGATGTGCCGGTAAATAACAGCTAAAATTGCTCTTTTACAGATTTCTCCTGTTTTTGCTTGTTGTTTGACATGTAAATAGTGTCAAAAATGCACATCATGTCCAAAAGGTTGTGGACAGGCCCTTTGTTTCAAGTAAAGACAAATGATAATGCTACTCCATACAATAATATTCAATCTTCATGAGAATAGTTTGGCTGCCCCTCTGAACAAAGCGATCACCCAGCGTCATTATGACCTCACTGATGCTCGTGTCTGAAAGGAAGAAAGTTATAACATCTAAATTAAAGCTTCTCAGAAGTGTGGACGCTGTAAAAAAGCACCAATGCCCTATTAATACTCATGTTTTTAAAATTATCACATAATCATCATATGGTCATGGCATTTGGGTGTCTACATACAATTGGTCATGTGATGTACAAAAAAATGTTTAAGTATATTAAATAAAAATTAAAAAATTCAAGACAAGTAGACGCCTGTTTGGAACTACAAACATTAGCTTCACCTGGGTCCATGAAGCATTTTAGAAGCACAGAAAGAAGAGGGGGTTTAAGCAAGAGAGACCTTTAATATTGACGCAACCCATAGATGAGACATAGATGGATGGAAGAGTGATCAATTATTTAGATAGAGCTTGATATAAAAACTGCCGAGACTACTGTGCTATCAGAGCCAAACACTGAGCCATGGAAGAAATCCACATCATCAGTGATTATTGAGTAATGTGGATGGAGTGGATTAAGAGCATGTGGGTACAATAAATTGTGCAGTAAAAGCTATTCCAGGCAAATAGCTGATCTCCTCTTGAATTAGATTAGTATTTTATACCTGGTATTCTATCGATCCTAAAACAATCCTTTACCATTTTCACTCATTCCCATAAAAATGTCTACATATTTCTGATAATCAAAAATTCATTAGAGTCAAAGAGAAAAAAGCCTCCTGAGAAATCCTCTTTCAATTTCCATCCTTTCAACTGTTCCCCAACTCTCCATCTAACGCCTTACACTCTTTCCTCATAAATATTTAAGCACGGAACCGGGACACTGGTATTGTGCCACAGGAGGTACAGCAGCGCGGTTCTTCTGCATCGATCAAATAGGTTCAGGCTAAATAATTAAAAGCTCACACTCCCCGGACAAACGAGGGAGGCAGCTGGCGGCCCTCTCTGCTCCAGCGTGCTAACAATGGTCAGGGCCCAATTACATCTGCACATGTGCTTTGTGACCTTTTCATGTTTGTAATGGAGCCTCTAATGGTAAAAATAACCCTGAACAAATCCCCAGACTAAGGCGGCCCAAGGAGACGCAAGGCAGATAAGAAAGGCGGAGTTCTGCTGGTCCCGGAAACGAGAGGAGGCCAATTCTGCGCTCCGCTGGTTCCTGCAGTCAGCGATTTGTTTTGGTAAGCATGGAGCATGCTAGTCACTGCAGCCAGCATGCTTTTAGTTTTAATCAGAGAGGAGAAAGACTTGCCTGAGTACACTAATGAAATGGGGAGCAGCTGTGCTCAGGAAAGCGCAGTAACCACACATTTAGTTTGGCAGAATGTCTGCCAAAGGCAACTGTATATTTTCAGATGGGAGAGGAAACGTGAGAGGGCATTACAAGGACATCCCGGCCCATATAAGCCTGCTGTAAAACTAACAGACCTACACATGCATTGGAAGTATAGTAACATACACCAGTTTGCAACACACTTTTTTGAAGGTGGTGTGCAAGATTCGACTCTGGGCGTGATCCTGTCACCCATTCTTAGCACAGTGTAAAAGGGTCACAACAGTGCATATAATGTTAAGTTGGAAATCTTCATTTTGTAGTTATATTCAGCATATCGCAGTGCTGTAATAACAACCACTATTTATAAGCATTACAAAAGCCTTACACAAGGCTGAAAGTAAAAGCAATTATTCATACATTTTTAACACACTCTCCCCCATTTACAAATGTGAATTCTCAAAAACATATTCTGACATCAGTTCTTGCTGTTTTTCTATGAAGTGAATGGTTCTAATGTCTATGATTTTACATTTAATGGTTCCTCACCCTGAAAGTAATTGAAAGGACTCTGACAATTCTGTGACTTTACAAGGTTGGATTTCAGGAATCCATTTAAGATGCATTCTTTGACGGGAAGTTATTTCACTAAGTAATCAAAGTAGCTGGAACTGGTGAGACAGTCAGCATGTGGCCAAACCTAAAGCTTGTGTCATGCTGTTAATACAATATTTTTGCTATGTATTATCAGCCCTCTATAAGACTCGTGCTTACAGTTGTTCTAAACGTGGCTCTGTAAATGGATTTTTCTGCTTTTCATATTCCTGAGGTTAACGAGCTCCATGTGTTTTCCTCACACTTACAGTGCCACCTACACACACTGGCTTGACTAGGAATAATTGAGTCCATTTGAAGATGTTAACAAAACCTTTACCCACGTCAGCTACAAACACCAGAGTACTGATGAGCTACACCTTGTTAAAGAACATCTCGCTGCACAATACAGTTGTTTTGGAAGAGTGATGCTGGATATACTGCAAACTGCTGAATTTCATTGTGTTCATATTGGCTTTCTCCAGCTACAGAAAACTGCCTGGCACCAGGCAGTGCATCTCCAAATCACTGCTCAACGGGCTCCTCAGAAATCAATGAGATCACTGGGAGGTATCAAATCATTCAAGATCCAGTCACATGTGTATCAACACATGCTGTTTTAACCCGGTCTAAGATGCTGACAGAATTTTGTCATAGGATTTCAAAGTTGTACAGAGAGCACTGCTCTTTAAATCAAGCTGTGCCTTAACTATTAGGTTGGTGGATTGAAGCTCAATGACTACATAAGCAAGCTTCCATCTCAAAGGAAAATTTTGTTGCTAATTCATAGTTCAGGAGACTGTAGCTCAATTGGTAGTGCATTGTGTTAGCAGCGCAAAGGTTGTGGGTTCATCTCCCAGGAAACGCACATACTGATAATAAATGTAAACACTAAATGCACTGTAAGTTGCTTTGGATAAAAGTGCCAGCCAAATGCATAAATGTAAATGAGACTGCCAAGATATTGGAAATCTCAGTTTAGTTTGATTTAATAACAATTTTAAACTCCGGTAGAATTAAAACCTTACAGGAGTTTAATGCTCTGCAAAACAATCTGAGAGAAGACTTTCAATATGCTCTCTATTAAAGTTTCTGCTCTCCATTTCTTCTCGTTGTTTAGGAACTTATTTGTACTTTTCTGTTCTTATGGGACCAACCAATCACATTCTACAATACAGACCGACAGTAAAGAATAAGAGAAGGTCAATGCCTCCCTCTCCAAACACACGTCTGTCAGGAGAGAGCCATGAGCAGATGCAGATATTCACAGTGGCCAGACTCTTCCTATTAAACAGGTCAGTCTAGTTCTGCGGCAGAGGGAGAAAGTGAATTAGAGCTGCAGGAGAAGTGCTATCTGCCAGGGCTGATATTGATGGAGTCCCTCAGTAAAAGCCACTGGCGAGCATCCAGCTCTCGCCATTCTCCTCGCGCTCAGTAACAGATGATTGACTGGACACGGTCCAGCCTTGGCGCTTGACACAAAGCCCGGCCGATCCGCGGCCCGGGCCACGGCACTTCTCACTCCAATTAGGTCTTTAATCGAATGACGACTATAGATTGTTCACAAGGATGTCAGAAATATTGTACGCTATTAGGAAATAAAAGCCGTTTTTGTCAGCCAGTGCAGCTGGAGGGAATATACAGTTATGTGGGAAACATCACACTTGAAACAAATTCCAGAATGTCTCATTTTTCCTGCACTTTCCTTTTAGTACTAATAATACAAATATCAAATTTATTCCTATTGCATTTTTAAAACAGTGTTTACAGAGTGTTTAAAAGAACACAGATAAACGTACATGAATATTCACATACACACATACAGAAAGTAATCAAATCGACAGAGTAAGAATTAGATAAAGAGGTTAAAGAGAAATCAAAATTGTTAGAAAATAAAACACAAAACTAAGGAGGGGAGATAATTAAATTGTTTAAGGAAAAGCCTTAGGAAACGGATGGCTGTTTAAACCAGCAAATAAAGAAACACTATAAGACTAAACATGCTATGTGAAGTTTTAAGTTTGCAACTTGTCTTTTTTCTGTGCAAATCAGTGTAAAAATGACCTCAAGTCCTTCATCAGTGTTGTTTTTTGACATGTCAAGAATTAATCTGTATTGCTATATGAGTGTGAGAATTGAATTAGGGTCACAGGGGAAGATTTTCTGTAACTGATGTACCAAGTTTGCAATTAGATGTTTTAAGTGTGTACAAACATAACAGAATGCAATAAATGTTGAGCCTTTAAATGTGAATGTGTGGTGTGTGTAGCAATTGTAGTGTGCACCTAGCCTAACCTCCCACTTACCATGTTTTGGGCTTAACCAGTAATTTGCAGTTCTGTTCTAGCCGGCGTGTATTTAGCAATGCTACTGCCAAGATTTATAGTGGCAACACCATAAATACAGTTAAAAATGAATAGAAGCATCCTGAAATCAATTCTGTAAGTACAGTCAAAGTAAATCAAATAAGTACTAGGGGAAATGACCCTAATAAGGCCATGTGTCATATAAACCCACTTGTTATTCCATTTTAAAATAAAAAATAAGAAAGCAAACACTCGTTTGTTACTGTCATTTTACTTTTTATTACTGTCTGAGTGGTCACACAGATACAAGCAGTCGAACAACAAAAATGAATCAAAACGGTCGGTAACTACATTAAATAAAAAACCATTTAGGAGGTTTCCTTAAAAAGATTTAATCATCTGTCTGTAATTATAATCTATAAATGTAATTTTATGACACATGGGCTTATAAAGAACACAGCTTGTTTGCTCTAAGCTTAGAAGCACATAAATTATTTTTTATTTACTTAAACACCAATAACAAACTTGCAGTGAGTTTTGTCCAAGTTCCTAAAGCTTGCTGAGAGAGAGAGATCAAAGACTTTTTTTGTAGGCCAAGATACAAGAACAGGTTAGAGGGATCATGGTAAGATTAAAGAACCTGCCAGATAAAAGTTCAAACCAGTCAGTTATGGTTGGTTATTCCTAAATGGATGCGGAAAAATGTCAAATACTGTTTAAATTATGTTTATCCAGATCCAGTTTGATCAGCAGTTTGATTAGTCAAAGATTAATTAAAGGATTTATTTTTACAATATTAAGAAGCACAATGGTCTTATTTGGAGCATGTGTTGACTTAAACAGTACACACATAGCCTGTAAGCCCACTCTAGACTTTTCACATTTGCAATTAAAGAAATCATTTAATTCTGTTTGACATTGTGTTTAAATTTGTTGGACATAACTCGAGGGTTTAAATCAATGATTAATCTTCATTTTAACTCTCACTTTATTAGAAGTGCATTCAGATATCTGTTAAAAACATAGATTTGTGTGCGTTTAATTGGGTCACTTCCCCCAGACAAAGTTTTTAGGACTGTTGCCTTTTACATGTTAGCACATTTCATCATCCGTCTACTTATTACTGTCTGTGGCATCCCTCTCTTTCAGCCAAAGGATAAGAATGAGTCACAGCACAAACACACAAACACCCGCCTCATCAAACACCTCGTCAATATCCTGAGTAATCTGAAAAGAATCAAAGGAAAGCGTGTCCTTGAGCTACAATGTGTTTGAAATATCTGATGAGTCTGAACAGTTTCCATACAGGATTTCAGTATTCAAATCTCATTTGTACCCTTTTCTATCAGGATATTTGTAGGTGTATCGTGTCGGCTTGAAGACATCCCATTACCATAGCAACAGGTGTTTAACCAATGTGGGGTCTTGCTGCCACAACATTCTGCCTATATTCACTCTTCTGATCCGGTTCAAAAAGCTAAAGCTACAAAAGCAGCTTTGACATGCAGTGATGTGGAAAAACCGACTGACTTTTGTTACTTTTGTTCAAAACATTGTTGTGTAGTGACAATAATGAGTCATACCACATTTTTTGGCAAAAACACATCACATTTTTACATTACTGTCTATTTTTCATAGGGCAAAAGAAAAATATATTCTGTTTATTAGGATCTGGCCATTATGGGACATGTACAATGCCTCTATAATAAAAGTGTTTTAATCGACAGGTACCTTATAAAATTACATCAACAACCTAAGCAGTAGCAGTTCTTTTGTATACTTTCTAGTGCTGTTTCCATCTAGCAGTTACAGAATTTGGACCTCATATTGCTTCCAAAAACATTGAACAGTCAAACCTGCCAGTTAGCAATTAACTTAATGTGATGCCCCTCAGCTGCATTTGTGATTCGCTGTTATTCTTTTCAATTACTTTCTGCTATTTATGAACACTGTATTTATACATTTAACATATTTACATACAAATCCACAACATATTTGATTCAGATGTTACAAGGCACATTGACAGAGCGTGTCGTCTGCCAGCAGAGTTCTGAGAATACGTCACATTTCACACTTTCTCAGATTCTTTCTCAGATTCTTAGTTGAGTTAATTGAAATGACATGTCTTAACTATTTGCAATAGATTTGATTCATACTTGTGAATATCGACCTCTATACTTAACTAATTAACGTTTCTATTATGTTGTGTTCTAAAAATGTAGAAACGCTGAACAATGTTAATGAAAAGTTATTCTTCTGTGACAATACGTTTACTGTTGAACAATTTTCCTTGACATTTGGATAATTGTGTTTTTCTAAAGAACTGTGCTATATAGCCTTTAATAATCTTAGAAAAAAAACAATAACAACATGACAGAAAAGCTAACTTTATTCTGCTTCTTTCTTCAGATATCATAAAATGCAAAAGGATCTGTGTAAGCTCATATTGTCTCATTAAAAAGTCCTCATGAGCGGTGAGCCTTTTCAAAGAGCCCCAAACTTTAATAGAAGCCAATGTCATGCAAAAGTGGACCAAACGAACAGCTTGAGGAGAAACAGATTGCAGTGAGTAACTTGGAACTCATTTGGCTTCAACTCAAACTGAGCTTAAAAACGGTAAAAATTACTGGCCCTAAAATATGCCACCGCAAGTTTCAACCAAACAACAATATGTGCTTTGAAACCAAACAGAAGCCCAAAAAGACCATTTTAAGCCACATATGCACTGCTTTTATGCTTTGAAAATAATCAAAAATTACCTTATCTAATAAATGTTTGAGAAGTACTTACTAGACTTTATCTGAAGAGTTTTACTCATAGGACATCAAGTAAAAAATGCACGATACAAACATCACAAATCAATCAAGAATCTTAGGGCTACAATATATATGATTTAATTTTCGCCTTCATATTTTTATGGGCAAATATGAATAGAACACGCTTAGGTAGCCATTACACATCTGCGTCTCAAATGTAGGGGGACTCTTATTATCACCCGCGCAGAGCTGGGACATAATTCATTTTATAAGACTCAATTTACAGAGCAATCAGGGATTAATGTCCATTCCGGTCTATAAATCAGTGTTTTTATCAGGCCTGAGACCCTCTCAGCATGCTAATGGCCTGTGTGTGAGAGCAGCTGGATTTGAGAGCACAGGGGCTACTGCACTGGAAAAAAAACAAGCCTATGGCAGCAGTTGTAACTGCTATAGACCACAAAAAAGCAATGACCTGGGGAAAGAGTATATGGCGTAAATACAGTTGTGGGAGGCAAGGACATTTTTAAGTGGCAAATACCATTTGCTGTGATAGATGGAAATCAATCAGACCTCCAGCAAGGAGAAATGTATAAACAGACTAAACAGGTGCTTTCAACCCCCAAAAGTTTTGATAGCTGTGATAGTCTTCACTCTCTACTGATCAGATTTTATATTATATATTTAGGTACACTTCACTTAAACAGTAAAAATCTGTCATCAGTTCCAAACAGTATGATGTATTTTTCTGTGAACGACATTCTAGGACTTTTCATTATAAATGGCTGACAAGTTCCAAATGCTTAAAAAACAAAAATGTCCTTACAACATTACAACAAGTACAACATTATTATTAGTTATTACAAATACAACAGAATTAACAAAGAAAAACAACAAGCCCCGTTCAGTTACTGCACATTTGAGAACACAAAAAAATAACCCTCATGTCATTCCAAATACAGGTTTGGAATGACATGAGGGTTAATAAACAATGCCAACATTTTAATTTTGTTGGTAAACTATTAATTTAATGCACCCAGCAATGCCCAACTACAAAAGGCCCCAAGCAGTCAGACAAACATACATCACATCTTTTCATCCACAGTATCTGGAAAGTAGGCCAACATCCTCCGGCTCAGGTAGAATCCATCTCAGATTTATCCACTTACAACCAATTACTGTACTACTTACACTGGCCAACTTCATTCATTTAAATGTCATGATTACATTTGTCTACTGAGGTAAAGTGTGGAGTGAGACTACTAAAATGAGCGAGAGTAAGAAACAGATAAGAACAGAAAAAGAAAGATAGGGCACAGCACCATTATGTGGAAGATTGCCCTGGAGACCAGTAAGATCTGCTAATCCAACTGAAGTGATCAGATTCTACTCAAGTAATGAAGCAGTCAGCCATTTTAATGCCTTGGAAATTACAGAAGAGAAAATGGCTATTTAAATGCAGTACTTGACCGTGCTGAAAAATTACTTTCTCTCTCCATTACCCAGACTGGCTCTCACATTAAGCAAAAGGTACAGGCTCCATGTTAATATCTATCATCCTAGCCACAGTCGTGCTGAGGCTCAGCTACAGTCATTGTAGTCAGAAAGACCAGAAAACCTGATTCAAATCACATTCATATGGGATCTGAAATCTGCATGTGTATGAAAGTGTGGCTGGCACAGTGATGCCTCTCACACTTACAGAATGTTGTATAAAGTGCTTAAATTCAGAACCATGGCAAAGTGTCATGATAGATGTGAACATGGACAAAAACATGGACATTCGCTCTCTTTTCACAACCACAATAGTTACAGTCAATCACTTACTGTATATCATCTGCCAACCCATTCCTATATCAAACTGGTGTAGATAATCCTAACATAGACCACACTGCCAGAATTTAAGATCCAATCTTCATTGCCTCAAAACAAGAATGCAGAAAGTCAGTCCTAAGGATCACATTTGAAATACAAATCGGATTTGTATGCAGTGTGAACAAAGCCATGGTCTCTTTTCCCAGAAGTGTCTGAAGAATATCTCTTATCAAAATATTAATCTGTGAGGTCCAATCCAGGAGATTACAGGCAGGCTTATATTGGAGTGTCTTAATCTGGTTGACCTCTTTATGGTCTATAGATAGAAATACAGTGATTTCCAGATTTCCGGGCGGAATAGCGCAAGCTCGCGCAGCACGCCACAATGCACACAAAGATCTATTGTAGATTCATTTAAGAAAAAGACATCTGTGTTATGAACCTATTATACTGTGCAACATTAACCTCATGCTGTTAAATGAAAGATCTTTTACACTCATAAACACTGCAGAAACACTTGCTGGGCATTTAAAATACCACAGGGTATATATGAAATGCTTCATGGTGGGGGCAGGCAGCGTTCTAGTTACACCAAAAAAGATATTTAAAGCTCTGTATTAGACTATTTTCCTGTATCTCTTCTGTCTGCACAACCTGTGACCCGGCAAAGAGTTCGGACGAGCAATCGGCAGATGACAGCATGACCTGCAGGGAGACGTAATGAATGTTTCAGATTCATCAACCTCGTTAATGTCTCAAATTCAGATTCGCCAAGCATCCATCTTCACGTCTTCGTTCGCAGCCTCAAAACCACATTGGGACTATTTAATGACTGAGGTAATCTAAAAACTCAATTTAAACTTAACGCCAGCAGTCTAATTGTTAAGCCTGAAGGGCTCATTAGGAGTCTACAGCTATACCTCTATTAAAAAAACAAACAGCTCTTTGAATCAGTTCAGTGATGCGAAGTCTATCAACGGCCACAGAATGTACATATGAAACATGTGCTGTGGATGGTAAGTGGCTTGACAGATCAGTAAAGGTCTTGCTTGCCATACGGAGGTTTCAGTTCTTGGACAGTTCTGCAGTTGGAGGGCTTTATTGCAGGCAGACAAAAAGGAAGGCACGATCTGATCAGCCTCTGGCATGTGTCTTTTCAGCCCTTCTGTTTTACAATAATTTACTGTTTTAGTGGCAGCACGGCGCCAAGACATCCAGACCCGGTCCCACCACCAGCTGGCCCTACGACCTGCAGTTTTTTGTTGTGGAGATGGGATTTCAGTTAAAAACTCTATTCTAACAAGGTTCTTTTGCTCATGAAATGGTGAAACTCATTAATAGCGCTCACTGAAATGTGGTATGTGAAGTGAAGTGTGAACGTTTTCTCTTGTTCTTTATGTAGTAACTTATAAAAAGTAAATAAATAACTTGATAATACAGAAAAAAAAACATAACGCACCATTAGTGGCTGATGAAGCGAACCTTGCTACATCTCTCTCAAGCTCTCATCATAGAGTCAAGGCCAATACAAATAAATACAAACACACACACCCTTATTTATTTATTGCTTGTTGAATACATGCTATCTGCCTTAAAATGACTGGTGCATGTGTATGTTTGTGCATGCAAAAGTGTACTAGTCTATTTTTGCAAACCCATCCACTTTATATTCACTAGTTTGCTGGTTGACGGAATTCGTTTGCTTGCTTAGGAATCCATAAAGCCTCCCTAATATGCCATAGCTTTGGCTGAACAGTCTGTCCACAAGCATGCCAAATAAATACAAAAACAAGCAAAACTTTAAAATACATGCGCACATACATGAGCGACCCCTGCCCAATGGCTTTGAAGCAAGGAAATTACTCTAGAGATGAGGTCCAGTAAATGGACAGGGTCATTATAGTCAGGAGCACAGCAGTTCTCTCAGGCTAGTGATGGCTAAACAACCACAACCAGTTGGTGACGTCCCAGGAGCTTCATATTGCAGAGCTGAATGGGCAGTGAAAATGTTTAGGTTTCCTCAGAGGCTGCTGGGAGCCTATTTATGATTTCGTTTGACATAGGAAGTGGTAAGGCAGACAGTATGTGTGTGTGCCTAAATCTTGTCAGAGTTGTGAAAAGAATAAGAAAAGAGAAATGAGGAAAGAACAGACAGAGAAAAGGGGAGAGAGAGCTTTCTGCTTTAGCATTTTAGTTAATTTCAATGAAAGTATCTACTGGGGAAAAACGGTTTTAATGAGGAAAAATGCATTACTAAACACACCTTTAAATATCAACCTTTGTTAATGCCTGGCTTAAAGGAATAGTTTCAAAACAATTTCTGACAATTTCCTCACCCTTGTGTTATTCCAAGCACAAAGTTGCTCTGCAGAACATAAAAAGATATTTTGAAGAATGTCTGAGCAACTGAGGGTGAGTAAATGTTGACAGAGTTTTAATTTTGGATGAGCTATTCCTTTAAATCTAATGATGTTGGATCACGGCTTAAATAGAGCAGTTATTCCGACAAAACATTGCAAGGAACTAAACATATGAAGAAAAGCTACCATATGCCTGTCTGCAGTCAGCAGGTACCAGTAAACCAGGGCCTAACATTATTTTGCTGAGAACTCGAGCACAGCAACTGGGCAGCCAAACAAGACCTCTGCCAATGTCCGTAGAGCTTTGTGAGGGATTAAATAAGAGAGCATTATACAAAATAGAGGCTCAGTTCTGTTCAGGGATCAGGTCTGCAGGCCATGCAGATGTGTGCTGTAATGCCCTAATAGGATTGACAAAGCAGCACAGGAAATGCTGGCCCTCAGCACCTCTGGCCAGGTCTTTATGATGGGTCAGAAAATGACAGCTATAATGGGGTTATGCCTCTCAAGCTGTCATGTAGCACTGTTTTCTAGACAATTATACATTCGGTGTCTTCAGGGAGGAAAATACTGAAATGCTTTCTCTGCATGTTGGCTGTTAGTTGTTAGCTGCCACCTTGGTTTAGCTTTTGTAACAAACTCCAAGACCAGTTTTTTAACCTTGGCTGATACACTGCAGAAGCATTAAGAACTCTCTGCTCCTGTGGTTGCAGGTGAGGGGTGACCCAGAGTTAATTAGACATCAGAGTTTGCTTTGTTTTGGCTAAAACAAACAAACAAACAAACAAAAATCTGTTTTTGAATTGTGATCAGGATTGCGGTTCATGTGGTTTGGCTAAAAGTATGGTTCAAAACTGTTTTAAAAACCTGTCAGACTAAGCTTGCGTAACTAAAACTCTATTGATGATGTATAATTTCAGAAAACCGGCAGGATGCTTCTTGTCTTTATGTTCTTGTGCGTGCAAAGTTTTGGTAGTAAAAACAGAGACATAAAATTCATAAAACAATAAGCTTGAAACTCCTCCTGAGCTGTTGCCTAGCTACAACAGTAAACAGTTTCTACTTGTACTCAAGGTGGCTCTCACATTGACAACACAAACAGAATCAAGTAACATGATGTGTAAAGAAAGAGACAAGCGGAAACAGGAGTGTAGTGGAATCTAGATTGAGTGCAAGTAATTAAAACAAGTGTGAACAGCCTCAGTTACAGTAACCATCCCAGCCAGTCACACAACACTGCAATAGTTCCCCAGAATAATATTAACAGAAAACACACACACCACCACCACGACGGTGTAGCTACAAAAATTAATGTAAATCACAAGCACTTCAAGAGTTCATTATCAAGCTAGTTCCAAAACAAATCCATTAGCCCCACAAAATCAAGCTGTCAGACTTTATGTATATTTCTAGTGAGATTGTAATATGAGTGAGACTGATTTGAAATGCAACAGTTTGACTTTAATGAAAAATATTTGAGCAGTGAGAGAACGCCTTGAATATTAAGGCATTTTCAGTGAGATTAATGCATAACGAACAGAGAACTGACTGATGGTGATTTATGCCTCTTATGCTACTTTTTTACGGTGGACTATAATTTTCACACCGTTAAACCATGAGGCAACAGACGATGAATGACAACCTGCCACATTAGACTTTCCTGTAAGCACCTTAACCCATTTCCTCACCCACAAAAACATCTTTGATTCAGTAGTCATTCTGAATTATTTAAACAAATAAACCAATCGGGATCATACAAATGACAAGGGTATTATCCAAAGCCATTTCAGAGTTTACTTTGTTGCCAGTTTGCTCTTATTGGTTACTTTGCAGTATGTCCACAATGCATTTCCGCTATCCTGACATATTTAAACAAGCTTAGAGCTTCTAATGGTCTAAACAAAAGCAGTTAAGAGGGAAACTAATAAGAAGCAACGCCTGTCATATGGTTCTTGATTCCACACTAATGGACTCTAATTAAGGCTCAAGTAATTCAGTCAGTTATCATTTTTCAACAATAACTGCCCACAATTAAGCGTGTTGACTTCTTGTCTTTTAACTGCTGTGTATCATTTACATACTAGTTAAACTCTATATTGTATGCAAAATGCTTACATACATGTACATTTTAACAGGCCTGTCTCAGATTCAAAAGAAAAGCAGAATGTTGTGGTGTTACATTGCAGACACGTCAAGAACATTTTTTGTCATAGTAAACAGTGTAACATGAGAAATGGTGCCAAGCACTGTCAACACAGACATGCATATATTTGCTGATATTTCAGTCTAAAGGCCCAGAATGACACGTCGTCCGAGTCATGGGTTTTATTCCCAGGGAGGGGATTCCATGGACTGAAGATATGCAAACGCACTGTAAATAACTGTGGATAAAAGTATATGCCAAATTCATAAATGTACCTTTAAATTAATAAATGTGACCCGTGCTGGCAAAACGAGTCAGAATGTACACAGGCTAATTATGAGCTGTAGGCAAAACAAGTGATGTCAAACAAATGTCAATTTTGGTCTAATTTAATGTTTTCACAAAAAGTTTTTATTAAGCCCTTGTCTAGAAATCCCAATGCTCCAAAACAGCAGTTAGGTATCTAAAATTATCTTTATTTGTATGTTTTCTAAGCGGTGTACCTTCCTAAATCTCTCCTTTGTTTTAATAATCTGTGAAAAATTGCCCATTTCTTCCATTTTTTTACACATTCATTTTGTGTTTATTCCAACAAACCATATAATTTTGAAGTTTTTTAATGAAGAATGTGAAAATAAGAACTCACTTTTAAAAATTTGCTTGTGTGACTCCATCACAAGTCACAAATGTCTGCGGCTATAGTTTTCTGGTGTCATCGTTTTTTCACATTTTAAAGAAATGTAGCGGTAGCTAATCAATGTAAAACACTGCGCAGTGCAGGGCCTGAGCAAGAAAAGGAAGAAAGGCCATGTACCAAAAAAACTGAACAGATCAGTAATGCAATGCGCTATGAACTGTCACCTAATTCCTTTTATCATTAGTGAAATATTACAAAGACTTTACAAAGGCATTTTAGCTATATATATATATATATATATATATATCTTAAATAAGATTTCAATAATTCCTTTACGACTAAGAGCAAGAAAAGAGGAAATCACTGTTCTTTTAAGGAGTTATTTTCAACCTGCAGCCAGCACGAATAATTGATTGTGTGCTTTTATTAACTTAGACAATATTCCATTACCTCTAAGGCAGAGCTCTATGTCTGTTTCCTGGGATAAGTTGATTTAAAAGGATCTTTATGAAGCCTCCTGAGAAGGCAGCACTAATTGTGCAAATGATAAAACAGTATGGCATTGTCTTGCAGGTGGCGGAGCGTTTAGGATGCGGCAAATTATTAACAACCCATCACATAGGGGACAAGGTTCAGGGTTCAAAAGTGGACAGTATGGACAGTAGCCTAGATATAACAGATCGTTAACTGCTCATTACATCCCGCTGCTACTATTTCACCATTGATCTCTTGAGTATTGCACTCATCTGACTTGTTGTAGTTAGTCTCTTTGGGAAAAAGCAACTGCTAGGCGGCCTGATAAAATGTTCATTGGAATTTTACAGTTAGCCTGTTTGTGTGTTTATTATCTTTTTCCTGATACCAAATGGTTATATCAAATAAATGACTCAGACCTTATTACTGAAGCTGGACTGTGTTGATATAATCTCAATTACTCTTAAGAAAATATGCGTGAAAGCAGTGCCCTGTTGCCATGGCAAATGCCTCCCAAACAAACTACAGTCTAGAACCAGACAGCGCATCGTGAAATTCTCTATTGTTTGAGCAACATGCTGCATTTGATTTGGTCCTTTGTATGAGGAGTTCTCAGTCTTGCTCCTTAGAAACAGCGAAAATGAGAAAACCAATCAGTGCATCAGCTCAGAATTTAAGCTCACTGGCCATTTCATTTAGTTCAAAGGTTCATTTAGTTCAAAGGATTCAATAAGAGAGAGAAATCAAATGAACTGCAGCATTAAAAAATGAAAACCCAGCTTTATAGTCTGGCATTCAAGGCTATAAGTAAGCCTGACTTAATTCAAAAACCTGTTCCCAGCTCTAATGAGTGCTTAACAAATTAAGCCAAATGGATTTCTTGATTTGCAAGCCAACACAACAGAATCAAATCAAATTCTGAGAGGAATTAATGTACAGGGAGGCCGGGGTTTGTTGTCACATGGGGAAGTTGTCACAAGGGCTACATTTCAGCAACTGCTTTGAGTCAGAAGTTCAGAAGAAATTTAGACAAATGTGTGTTTTCTCTAGCAGCATATACAGTTTTACTGTATATGTTGGTTTCAAACATCTAACTAAAAATGCCTTAAATTAGAATCTATTTTGTGAACACTGTTTTAAAATACAACATTTCCAATATCGTTTGTTTTCTGACAGCACTTGGATAAACAAGTCAACACAATAAAATCACTGGCACAGGGCCATTTTTGCTGTGTTATGAATCAGTTCATTGTGTTCATGTTTAGATTTTTCTGAAAAGCATAAATTGCCTATTTAATAGCAGATTCCATTGGGACAATATGCCCCACTGTTGGTCAACAAAGGCCCAGGTGTGTTTAGTGTTAGCCAATAATGATGAAAATGTCCAGTGCCTTTCAGGTATGTGTCTGCACTAAATAATGTAAAATAATGTGATGTGATGTAAAATAAATACCCCAAAGCCGCTTTAAACAATAACATTTGCCAAATGCCTAATGCAAACATTACTTGTGGATTTTACTGTAGTATTTACAAATAACACAACAGGGTCACCATGGCCATATAAGTGGGTCAGTCAGTGAAAGTGTACAAAAGTACTAGGCCAAAGGCAGGCAGGTCAGTCATCGCGGGCAAGCGACTGGTCGCAGATGTCCCTCGGCGCATTGGGGACATAGCACGGTATACTTTTTCCAGTAGTGTCTGTGCTACTGCTGGGGCATTATGGATATTGCACAAACTCCAGGCGATATCTCTTAATCCTCTAATCTGCAGAGCGCAGGGAATGACTGGCTACATCTGTAAGACCCTGGAATGCCAGGGCAATGCTCTTAACATAAAAATGTCATATTCAGTTCCCTCGGCAGAGATATGTTTACACAAGTCGCCCACACTCCTGCATTGTAATTTGATGTAAGCTGTCCTGTTGATAGGGCGGCGCTATAAGACTCTGTTGTAAGAGTTTTCCAAGCCAGCTAGGAGAGGCAGGCTGTACAAAGTTGCAGACACCAGGAAATGAAGTGCCCGGCTTCATCAGTTGTTGAATACATGTACTGATGTGTCTAACGCTACATGTTAATGAACAGTTTATTCGCTATTAGTCAAGACACAAATGTGCAAACGCACAATGAACACTGCGTGTGAATCATCTGTCCACCTGCCTTGCTGGCTTGTTTTGCAAGGCAATCAGATATAGCTGGTCTCATTTCTAAACCTTCATTTCCTTTACTTGGAAAGCCTTCTCAAAGAAGTATAATTAAGGTGACAGCTCTAAGACAGAAAAACAGAGACACTTTTTCCTGCATGTAAATTTGATTGAAGTTTGCATTTGCATAAAATGCCAAGACCGATGCTAATCTGAATTCTGCTTTGATATACAGTGGATAAGCACTTTCCATTCTGCTTATCTTCTACATGAACACAAACCTGTACCTCACCAGTTCACCAGCAGCATTGCTGAAGCTACTTTAAAGAGACAGATCACCCAAAACTAAAAATTCTGTCATCATTCATTCATCCATAATATTCCAAACTCATTTGACTTTCTTGCTTCCATAGAACAAAGAAGATGAATGGAACAAAGAGCAGCATTAACATTCTTCAAAATTTCTTCTCTTGCGTTAAAAACAGAAACATCATACAGGTTAGCAACAGCATGAAGATGAGCAGACGATGACAGATTTTCTATTTTGGGTTGATCTAACTTTAAACTACAGCATAAAGAGAGAGATCGTCATAGAAATAGACAAGCAAGGGCATTGGTACACTTACATCGTGGACAATGGGATGTTTTTAAGGTGCAGAGGATAACAGTGAGTTAGCCTCCCTTCCCATTAAGAAACAGCACCTTCCCTGGAGAGGCTCTCACATGATGGATGTGTCAAAGGTGGTGATAAATGAGCAAGTCGCTCAGACACTGTAAAGCCATTACTAAACCTTTTACCGAGGCAGCTGACCACCAGAGCTGTAGACAAAACATCAAGCAGCCTACAGCTGAGTATCTCTACTGCTAATGCCATAAATAACTAAATTTACAAAGTGCACCTTACCTGAGATTGAACAGATACCATCTAACACTTATCACTCAGCCAACACAGCTAATCTGGACATTATGACCATACCTAATACATGCAAAACATGGTCTCGTTATTTATTAACATAATGCATAACATTTTATTTGATCTTTGAACTGACAGGAGGACAGAAACGACAAAAAAAAAAGACACACACGGGTTACAGGTCTCCTGTAGCAATTTCTGTAGGAAGTGTGCAAATACAGACAGCAATGGAGTGCATAAAAGAATAAAAGTATGCATTCATGTTATTTAAGTAAGGCCTATATAATGTGTTATTGTCCCGTTTACTGCAGCATCAGTGTTAGTATGCAACCATCGCTCCTCTCCGCTGCGGATGAGATAACACAATCCTACTGATACAGTGATAGTGTGAAGGAATTTAAAAACATACTCAGAAAAAAATGACGTATGGAGATTTATTTACCTGTTAAGTGGAACAGGATTTTTTATAGGCACATCTTCTCTTTCCCTCTCTTGTTGAGAAGTTTTAGTCCTCGCTCACATCGGAGTGTTTGTTCCCACGCTGTTTCTCCGTTTCAGATCAGACACTTCATGCTGTCTTTTATAACGATGTACGTAAACCCGCACCGACGATCGTCGAAAAGCTAGAAACTACAACACACAGACCTTTCCAAGCTTCAATGTCCACGATGTCTCGCAAAGGACGTGAGTGGTTTGGTAGTGGAGCAAGCACATGTGTAGTGTTGTCATTCGTGCACCTTTAATCAACAGCGGGGGGGTGAAGAGATCGCCTGAATCACAAGCTCACAGTATCGGAGCTTATGGAAGACAACAAAGCGAGAGATGTTTTTTATATATTACGACAACCAACATTTGATGTGCCTTTATCTGTTTTTAATATTTTTACATACTCTTTAAAATAAAGGTGCTTACAGGGGTTCCTAGCAGCGATAATATAAAAAAAACCTTTTTGGTTCCCAAATAATCTTTCTGTCAAATGTTCTTATAAAGAACCATTCCTTTCTTACACGTTTATAGTCAGTAGAACATTTATCCACTACAAAGAACCTTTGTGCAACAGAATAGTTCTTTATAGAACCACACAGCCCGGCGAATAATCTTTTAAGGACGTTTATTTTTAAGAGTGTATTTAATAAGCACAAGATTGTGTCACATAAATAACGGCAAAACAATAGTGCAGCACAAAGTGTATCTAATTCTCAGTTTTTTCTTTAGCATTTGTCTTTAGTAAGACAAATCCTCAGAAATCAGCTCAGGGTGAATGATTAAAAATCCCTTTCTTTTTGGTTATGTAACTGTCTGCCCTGTGTCTACATAACTGATGAAAATCAATTGACTGAATCTCTGCTCACGAATGTCAAGCTGGATTTGGGGAGACAGTAATCACACATTTTTATCCAGAATATCTGTCTGCAATATGTTACAAACATGTTTTTCTCAAAAACACGGCTGGAAAATATATAGTTTGCTCCGCTCTGGATAATGACATATTACAGTCCTGTGAGCAGAGACAAGCCTCCAGTGAAATACAGCTAATGGAAATGAGGGCCAGAGATCAGAAAGGCAAAACAAATACACCATTGATCTAACCCAATTATTAATTATGTAAAATATTGCCTGGTTCTGACCGTTTTTGATTCACAGTATTCCAAGAAACAGGAAAAACAGGAAGTTTAAATGAATGTTTCCTTTACCCAATTTAATGATACTGATCAAAATCTAAAAACTCTGGAAATTTGATTGAATTTTTATCATAAATTTTCTGTAGGAGCCAAATATTGTTATGAGCTAATTAAAGTGTTCACCTTCGGAAAAAACCTTTGTGTGTGTTCAAAACCTTATCTCAACAGGATACAAAGCACCAGTGGCTCCTACAGACCTCCTATTGTTTCTATACTCCAGCTGTTCTAAAGGTGGCCCTATCCAAATTTATTTTTGGGAGAAATGTCTTCACAATACGGGGGAGATGCTGAGAGCTCAGAAGGAGGTTGGCTCCTGTTGTGAGGTGCTTGGAGCATTTAAAAGCAGGATGGGGTTAGGTGGCGTGGGGAGTAAGGCACAGTGAGTCACTAATCGCTGTATTTTTTGCATCCAACAGAGATATGTGCACGTGGATCTACAACACAAAGCCACAACACTGTTTCCAAAGCAACAGTACCAACGACAAGCAGAAGGAAAACTGTTTTCCCATGTGCTATTGATTGACTGTCATTATAATACAGTAGTTCCATTCTTTATTTTTGGCTTGACAAATACAGAGAAATCCAAGAATGTGTTTGTTTTTTGGAAGGAAACAGAACCAGAGTGTCATGTCTCCCTAACAGGCTTGGGATAAATTAATATTCACAATTAAAAAATACCTTTTCTCTAGCCTAAACCAGACTGATCAGTGAAACATATGAACATGTGGTGTGGCCAACACAAAGGAGACCCTAATTGTTTTTGCAGTGGTATTGACAACATTTTACTGCTATCCATTTAGCCTTGCCTTGTGGCCAACTGGTCACATTGAGTAGTTTCACTCATTCCACATCTAATTGAAATAGTGACCATGAGAGCATCAATAAACAGCAATTGTCTCTCTCTTCAATTAAGGCTACATCAGAGAAGGCTCATGGTGGAAATCAAGACTGCAGCATCACACCAACATCTTTTACAAGATGTTTGCGATTATATCCGTGCCACTGCAACACTGCAGCATGATGCGGAGTGAAGTATGTTGCTGTGGTGATGGTCGTGCAGATAAACGAGTGCTCTGACCCGCAGTGACCCACAAAATTGCAATGCAAGGAAGACTGTGAACAAGCTGGATGAACTGAAAGGGTTAATAGGTTGAAGTATAAGAGCTGCCGCCAGTGGATTGATATTTCCCCTTGAGATGCAACTCGCCTGGAAAAGCTGTTTTTGATGTTGCGCTAACCTTTATCTCTTCCCCGCTCCTCAGGCGTAGCCTTTTGTGGCGTACTGAGGCCAAATCTGTTGACTGGACAGGTTTCTCTGAGCCAACATTGAAAGTGCTTATTAACATTTCTCCTCCTGTCTCTCCATGTCGGTGAGATAATGCAGAGACTGAAAGCATTAATTCTTTTGTACCGCATTTGTAACTGTGGGTTATCTAGTATTTGCTCATGTCAGAAGGGTGTTAGTCACAAAATTTTGGAAGGAAAATTACACATGCAGAGCAGTTAAGTGTTTTGAATAAGCAGTTGTATTGTGCTATAGCGTCAATTTTCCCGCCTTGTTTTTCATTGATCTTTAAAATGCTTCTTAATTAAAGCTGTAGTGTGTAAAATCAGGTTTTACTATCAACTTATATATCTGTGCCAGCTTTAACATGAAGAATATAAGTTTTAGAGCAGTGATATCAAACATTCTGTAGTATTTATTTTTCCATGATGTCCATTACTGTAGAGGTTTTCAGTGCTTCTGGAGACTTGCTGTCCTGCAGAGAATAGCTTCTGTAACTCTAATTAAACAACTAATCCAAACCATAATTTGCTGGTTCAGGTGTTTTACTGGGGCGGTTTAACTACTTATTTAATAACAGCTTCTTTGCAAAGTCTGCATCATATTGTGATTCACAGAACAGTCTGGGCTGTGATGCGTCTCATTGATGTGTAAATGTGTCACATGTTGATGCATCTGCTTACATGCTATGTCACAAAGTTGTGGAAATGAGTCACATGAGTCATTTTTACAGTGCAAAGTTTTAAAACTTTGGTACATCAATGTCTTTTATCTCAAAAGATCAAAGACATTTTGATTCCTCATGATATGATCTCTTTAAGGTGATTTTTGTTTTCTGCAAAAATAGTTATAATAGAACTTTGGCATCCACCCAACCCATATTATAGATTATATCAACAGATAAAAGCATTTATGTCAACTATCTTTTGGTCATTTCCACTTGGTGGTGCTATTCCTGAGAGTTTTAGGCTAATTTTCACATTCAAAATTCACATTCAATTCTCATTCAAAATTCTTCCCAAGGTAGCTTCGGTACAGACTGTTTGTTGCAACATCACAGTTATTGGATATAAATTATATCTTGTAGTCATGATGCATTCAGTTTTATGTAAGGGTTTGTTTGTTTGTTTGTTTGTTTATAAACTCTGTGGCAGTTCCCCTTTTGTCAGTTTTAACTATTGCCAGTTGCTTATTGCATATTTTAAATGGAAATGTCAACAGAAGATAGAGTGCAAACACTTAAAATGGCATTCCTCCTTAAACATGAACTCTTCTTACATAAGAGACTCCATTAGTAAAATTCAGTTTTCTCTCAGCTAGGAGAAGAGCTTTGAAATGAAGCTTTACAAAAGATCAAAAAGAGAAAGTCAATCAGCTTCATATTTGCGGTAGCTGATAGTGGCACAGTTGTTATGACAACATCATTTTAAAAGCTCCATAATGATAGATTAGAGGAAACGTGACTTGGTTTTGTAGAAAGCTTCTGGGATCGACAAGCAGACACAAGTACATCAAAAGCAGTTCTTCGGAGTCATTAGCATTTCACATTAATCTGTGTTTGTGTAACCACGTTCAGCTATCCATAAAACACCATGTGTGTTCATTATTTGTATTCATACGCAGTGTGAAATATAGCTGTTATATTAGCAGTTAGGAGGTAAGATACCATCATAAATTAAATACTGATAGATCATTATGAGGAAATCCATTGAGGCTGAACAAAGACTTACCATATTTAGACAAATCTCATCAAATTTAATTTCATATTGGCCTACATAATGCCCCATTATCATTTGTATCATTTAAGTTTGTCTAAACTTGAGTATTAAAATGAGGTTTTGAAATTAAAATCTGTTTTGAATCATTTTTGATTTACCAAACATCTGAAATGAGATTTTTAAATCTGAACTAGACACTTAAAATGCAACTGTAACAAAATTTCAATCTTGTTTTTTGTACTACGAAACTAATCAAACGCTTTCAGCAAAAATGTTTATGTCTGTTTATTATGGGCGAGGTGTGTTTGGCCAACACAGCTGGGTGTAATATTTCTTCCACGCTCTGTCTTTTCTTCTCTATTTCTTTATCTCTTTCTCACACACACTCATCCTATCACAGTCACATCCACGGCGCTGTCTCTCGCTTCTGGCTGTCTGTGTTTCAGACCTGTGTTTGCTCATCTTACGCTCTGTTTGCCATACAGCCTGCTGAGAAGGCCCTGCTTGCTGAGGTCACACCACATCGTGCGCGTCCACACATGCAACCACCGCACTTTAGCAGGACTAGTCAAGGTGAGGCTGTGATGTGCGGGATAAATTGATTTCTTACACTCAGCTAACGTGTCTTGCGCAGAGAACAGATTATTCCTCAACAATCCTCTGCTGTAAAGGTTACCTAAAGAAATTTGCTTTGGGGGCTGGGGGTGGGGGTTTGTTCAGCGTTTTGCGACCACAGGAGTGCATCCTGCAACATTAACGCTGTTATTTATAGCGACCTTTTTGCAAAGGTGCAGCATGTGACATTTTCAGTGCCATATCGCCATGTTTCCTCCGAGACGGCGGTAAGAGGAGAACCTCATTAATGTTGCACGGGACATTATGGCTTAATTTTTCAGTTTAGAAAGTGATACACTCTGTGTGATAGTGAGTATCAGTTGAGAGCTGTAGTTGACAGTCAGTGCTGTTAATGCTGACTCTAATGTATTGATTTGGTTTCTCTATCATCCACTTGAGTAGTGTAACAAACAGGGTGCAGCGTTTGGCTAATACAAGTTTATGGCTATAGATACACTCACAGTAAAAAAAGCAAGATGCCATAATTTAATTTCACCAATAGGTCAATGATAAATAAAATATATGATGAAAAAGGAAATTACAAAATTAAGTTAAAATGTAGGCTAATGTTAAATCACATGATATGAAGCCCTTTTTGTCATGTGACAGGCAAAATATGTTGTGTTATATTGTATAGGCCACAATTCAGACAAAGGTTTTCAAATATTAATAGTCTGTTAAAAAACTACACAACTGCTTCAATAAAACAATTTTTACATAAAAAATTTATTGTATAAATGTGTATTTTTGATTTATCCACATTCTGGTAAATTCATTTAATTGGTGTTAATTTACCTTTGGTACCTTTAATGTATTCAGGTTTATACATTTATGTTAAAGCTGCTTTTTAAAAAAAAAAAAAAGAACAAAAAACAGTTTTGAGCAAGTACATAACATATCAGTGTTTAAAACCGTCTTCTTACCTTACCCCGATTCACAATGGTAAGCTTATAATATATATTTGAACTACCAGGTCCAATTTCTTGTGAAATGTCAGTTTGGCTTTATTTGTCTTCAACTTATATAAAGAAAAGTTTAAGTAACCTGCATTTTAATGTTTCAAACAGAGATGGCGACATAAAGACAAAAAGTTTGCAGATTGCAGCTTTAACAATTTTTTTATTCTATGTTGTCATGACTAACCCATTCAGGCTGACTGCTACATTTTTTACAGTGTGTAGACATGCAAATCATATACATAAATTCAAAACATAGATGTGCCTCTACTGTACGTAATGTACAGATGACTGTAAAGGAGATTTGTAAGGACTTATCAAGACTAGTGTGTGAAGATCAGTGAAGGAAAAGCACATTTCATTCCATCTCTGAGGTTCTATATTTGAATAAAAGGTCTGGCAACTCAAGATTTCTATTTGGCTGAACTGCAGCAGGGATGAGTCAGCTATCAATGAACTCCTTCTGATCGCCTCAAAAATTCTCATGATCACGGGGAGCCTGTGGGTTGCTGGCAAATCTGTGTACCTCCACGTACATTATGTTCTCTTAATGACGTCTGTATATGACAGACAGCTCATAGCTTACTTTAGTTAAATATTACATTGACAGGGAAGTGCTTGTTTAGTTATTGCCTAGTCACCTTTGGAGAGGAGTACTGACTCTATACTGTTAACAGCATGGCAATATTCTGTGTGCAACAAATACTTGGATAGCTGTTATAAAACTGTTAAACACAACTAGAGCACACTATGTGGAACACTGTATCCCACAATGCAGTGTGCTCAACCTGACCAGTGTGATGAACAAACCAAACGTAATATTTATTTTCTCTTTAATGACTCATTGTTTGATCACTACATATTACATTATGTGCACTTGTTATTTTATTTTAGGCAGTTATTACATTATAAGTTGCTACAATCCATCATAGAAAAAATATTTTAAAAAAATTTACACTTCACCTTTAAGTAAACAACTAATCAGGGAGCTCACAGCCATCATTTCACATTCACAGTACTTTATTTTCTGTAAGGACAGGTTAATGTATCAAATGGAAGCTACTGTTGCGACACCGCTTGAGAACATCAGTGTGGAAACCTCCACTTGGCAGCTCAGTGTGGATTCAGTGAAATGAGGAGATATAACAGTCCAGTTCCAATGTTAATCCCTCTGCTACAGACATGGAAAACTGGCCTACATTAGGAATGTCTGTGTGTGTGTGTGTGTGTCCAGGGGGTTACATAAACAACACTGCCAGATGGTATGGCTAGAAGATAGACTTTGAACTGAGCTGTTCAAAGGAAATAGAATTTGTGAAAGAAGAAAAAAAATAATTTACTCAATAAATACACTGGTCCATTTAGTTAGAATCGTTGGAGGTAAACTAAATATCTATATATACGCAATTGTTTAAATGTGATTAAAATAGATGGATTTAAAATCAGAGTAGAATACATGAGTGTGGAAGTCGAGGGATTGTGTATTCGGATCGGCCCCTTGACCGGCAGAACCTCAGCTGGAGGGAATTTGCATGACCTGATACAGCTTTAACATCATGACATGTACCAGTAAGGAGACCATGAACAGGCACTGCAGATGCACGGAGGACATCCCCGTATGAGCTGTTTCTATCCTGACCTAGTTCCATGACCGCTAACTAAACCGACACTCGAATGTTCCATAAGCATTTGCGATACACAAGAGTGGAGCTGGGCTGCATTTATCATAAAGGCATGTCTTGAAGTCCAACATCTCATCCAGTGTTCTGCTTTCCAATGAGCCTTGAGCCCCTGCGTTCACACCCGTTCTGTGGCGGTGCTGTGTGGTGCATCTTAACGTGAGCAACGTCAACAGCTAGGTGTATTCTAGTTTTGTGTCATCTGCAGTGTAAACAGAGTGTAAAGACAACGCACGTGAGAAAGTGTGAGCAGGTCCTTAAAGCTAGCTATAGTCAGAGGATGGAGCAGAAACTTCTTAACTCACTAACTGTTCATCCTTATTTATTCTTTTGGCTGTCCTGCTGTTTTCTTAACAGTTGTGTTTTTTAAAATTTTTATCTGTTTAAAGATGTGCGTTCAGTTTGAGAGAAACCAATCCACCATCAAGACTAAAGGCTTCGAAGCTCTTTTTTCATCTCATGGCCACCGTTTTCAGCATCTCTGTAATATAAAATGGAATATGAAAGCAATACAGCACGGGTATAGCTGTGAGCGCTCGTTGTAATCTTTGAATCAAACACAGCATTTTCTAAAACCTAATTGTCTTGTCCTGCCGAAAAGCAAAAAATCAGAAACACTAAGCGAAAAGAAAAATGAATGTGTTCGACATTCTATTCAAGTGTATGCTTGCCTAATATGACCTTACCAGTATCTGTATTCATGGACTGGGCCAACTGTAAGCTTCTCAAGGAGAGAGGTTTGGAATAGCTTAAGGGCTTTGAATTCTAAAAAAGAAAAAGAAACAGGCAAAAGTGTGAGAAATGAAGGTCTAGGGAGAATAGGTAAATCAATCCTTGGTAAAACTGTATGCAAACTCCAGGTTGGTACAGGCTGGCTGAATTCATTATAACAGATGTGATGGGCACAGGTTTGTTATAATCAGATTAAAGCATTGTCATGGTTTAATCTGACGAATGTGGCATGATTTTATCTTTATCAGACCTGCTGCTAAAACCATGAGCTTTGATGAACCATTCAAGTTCTTTATTTGTTACCATGCTCCACATCTATGGGTACAACAGAGCTTTAATTGCAGAATACTCATCTTTGACCTTTAAGGTAATGGCATCATCATTGAAAAGGTTTAAGTTCTTTGAATCAGTGTAAAAACAATTGTTGTCTGGCATTAAACTGGCACTTTTTCAAAGGTAAATAATACAGATTCAATACTGAAGACATTTACATTTATGCATTTGGCTATCCAAAGAGACTTACAGTGCATTTAAGGCATACAGTTTATTAGTACATAGGGTTCCCTGGGAATCAAACCCACAACCTTTGTGCTGCTAATGCAATGCTCTACCAACTGAGCTACAGGAAAAATAGTCATTCATAACTTCATTCATAAATCTGTCATGAAAGTGAAACTCAATTAGTTTCTGGTCTCTCTTTGTCAGTAGGAGAACTTTAACCAGAACATGTCTTTCCTCTGATGTCCAAAAGGTTTGTCTGTTCACTGGAGTATGTCTGCAGGGTGCCTATTCATCCATGAAGAAGACGAGGCCCTAGACTGTAGGTGTGTGTGTCTGTAGCTGGACGTGTTTATGTTTGTTTAAGTGTGCAGAGGGCTTAGAAAACTGTCTCTACTTGCACTGACTGTGATACACACTGCCCGCATGTGAGCATTCTCCAAGTCCACATCTGTAATCTAACAATATCTTTTCTGATGCTGCTTGTGTGAGGAGACTTAAGTAGCTGGATCATTGCTGCAGATAATGAGCTCTGATTTCCATGACTGCAATGCATAAAATTTGACTACTTCAGTAAATTGTGGTCTGTGATGTATGCATTAAGGATAACTGGGTGCTCTCATATCCAGATCTATGAATATGCAATCGAGATGACAAATCACATTGCTTACATTGCAAAATTACACAGTGAAACTATTTGGAATATTAAAGAGAGAGTGGTAGAGGACAACTATTGAAATACCTAACAGAAATATAGTCTCACTGCTTGTTTATAAGCAAATAAAGTAAAAAAGATATGATTATTTTACAGATTTTGGAAAAGTAGCTGCCATCATCATCAAGCCAAAGGATCAAGTCAAAAGTCTGTAAAAATGCAACTAAAACTGAATTTAAATTACATTATTTTTATTATGCAATCTACTAGTATTTCTAATATTAGTTTTTGCATGTGCTCTACACATTAAGTGAGGGTACTCATTCAGGAGATGCAGGTTTGAATCCAGTCCATCTCATGTCTGGAACAACTTAAACTGGTGTCCTACACAAGTAAACCAATATGAATAATAAACTATTTTTTTTTACCAGAAATACCAAAATTCAGAATAATTTTTGGGTACAGCCAGAGGCACAGAAATGATAATGATGTTTTTTCTAACAACCCACCTTTCTATTCATCTTTGCTTTTTATATCCAACAGAGATTTATTTTTTAATTAATAAAAGCATTAGCATGTTGTGCTATTATAAGCCTGCAGCAGGTGAACTGCTTCTAAGCAATTATCATGTGAAACTTTATAATACACATTTGATTACTGTTTTTCTCTCAAAGTGCAAAGTTTCCCAAAATAATCTCCAAATTTCCCTGCCACATCCCTACTGCTAAAAGGATTACATACTCATGACAAAAGAATATGTTTAAAATGACATGTAGCTCCATGGCTAGGGGGAAAGGTTTATGCCCAACTGGAAAACAATATTATTTCAGAACACATTTAGTTACTTTAATATAATAAATACCTTTCACAACATGCACTGCAGTTACTTAACTCAAAAAAGCATTTAAACTCGAACCTACCAGCTGTCAGATAAATCAACTCCTGCCACGGCCACAAGGGGGCACACATCCCTCCCTCCACCTTAAACTATGATGAGAGTACAGAAACTCTTGCTGTTAAGATTTCATACCATATTTGCACAATAGTGTACAAATGGTTTTATATTTGACAGCATGAAAACAGGGATGCCAAACCCTGAACTTATGTAAAGCATAATACACTTAAAATATATTCATACATCTTTATGACATGCTTTAAGAACATTTATGTATAAAGAATTTGAACCTTTACCATTAATAGTCAGTACAGTGTTTTTCTGGCCAATACCCTTAACCAAAAACTTCTGGAACTTTTGAACCTTCACAATCCTAATATTATAAAGTATTTAGTCCGTGTCTCTTTTCAGATCTAATGTGCAGTGTTTAGATAATTGTAGGTCAAGTCACTGCAATTTACTGAGTGTAAGGTCACGCCTCTGCCATTTCAAAATGTGGAATTTTATTCTTTGAAACATTTTTCACATTATTTTTTTCTGTCAGATCCTTTTGGATCATTGTCATGACTCCTATGGGTTTTGGATCAGACAGAAGCTCCAACATTCTGCTGCAGAATTTCTCGATATGACTTGGAATTCATTGGTGTCTCAATGACTGTAAGCCATGCAGCCCCTGAGGCAGCACAGTAAATTTTTATAAGTAATTATCACTTTTCTTTTTTTTCTGTGACTCCGTAATGAGAACAGTTGGTCTTAATCGTCTTCATCACACAGAGCATTCTGGGAGTGGAACGGTGTGACTGGGGTTGGATGGGAACATTTGTGAGAGTTCTCCATGTGTCAGAGTTCATATGCATGCGGCCCATCTGCTCTGAGAGATAACGCAACAACAGCTCTGACTCAAGAGTCAAAGTAGAAGATCTCAAACTTCACAGAGTTCTCCTAATGGTATTTCACACCCTAAATCATTTAATTCTTTAAAGGAACTTTTCTGAATTCTTTTTGACCACTATTACAGTTTAATGGCGTTACTGCATTAGTTGTATATGTATATGTATATGTATATGTATATGTATATGTATATGTATATGTATATGTATATGTATATAAATGCTAAAACTACATTTCAGTGTCTCCCAACCAAACTTTTGACTATCTGCATTAACTTTGGTGCATTAGTTTATCTCACTAAGAACTATATGTCAAATGTTTTAAAACACCAATCACAATTCAATTTCACATGACATTCTGAGGAGGACAATTGATGCAAATGCATTAAAAAGTGGATTTTTAGAGATTTGATGGCACAAACAGACCAGTAAGTTTCTCTCAGCAAGTAAACGGGGTCTGTCTTTGTTGCTTTGTAATGATTACATTTATATACATTCCTTGCACGTTTTTGTACTGTGTCTTGAACATTTCTTGCAAAATTTGTAACTTTCTCCTGCTTTTTGTAGGCTGCTTTTGGCTTTGGATAAATCATGGTGTCACATTCCTCATCTAGTAGCACCTCATGGTCAGTATATTATGTAAGCAGTGAGAGAAAGTGACAGATGTGGGGAGTTTTAACTCATCAAGGTGAACAACATTTTAAAAGTTGCTTTTCTGAAACATTTTAAAAGTTGCTTTTCTGGAAATGTAACTAATGAGTCTGCTGTTGTCGGAATGAATTTGAACAATGCACTGAATCGTCTTAATATTTGTGAACACCAAATATCAGTTTATTCTTATTTCTATGGCATTATAAAGAAAAGAACTATTACAAAATATCAATTATCTATCATTTACATTTATGAGTCTTTCGCTGGCTGCTGTAAGATTTGGAATAGCCTTTTCTCACTCCAGATGTCAAGGTTGACAATAGAAATTTTAATTCAACTTCAGCTTTCACCGCATAGCAATGGAATCTGTCAATGTCTGCACATGTTAGTATTTTAAAGTTAACCAAAGCAATCAAGATGAATAATATGAGCCTTCTAAACATCTTTGGTGCTGTATGCATCGCCATATTAAATGATGTGTCATGCTCAATTTTCTATTCACACATAGATTTGTTGAGAAGTGAGAAGGAGAGGGCTGCATTTAAAGCATGCAATTTTTCACTCTTTCATTGCAAGGAAAAACCAATCAATCAAATATGACATCAATCAGATGGCTTTCATCTCCTTCAAGCTAAAATCGTTCCTTTTGGCAAAATCCACTCTTGTTAAAAGCATGCTTTTAAGCCTGAGAGACATAATTCAAAACCACAATACAATAAATAATCATCTTATCTGTGAAAAGATAGAGTAGGGTTGGCTGATGAAATGTTTGCAACAAATGTAATATTTTTACATGTTGCTATTGGTAATACTATGCTAAGGAGAACTCACTAAACATCACTATATGTTTGCAATATGTTAAATGTTCTGTTAATTTCGACCCAAAGCATTGTTTTCATTCTTCATTCAATGTATGCATATCCAAAAAAAACGTTTAATTAACTGACAATGTCAGCCGTTGCAGTAAAATTAACTCAGGAACTCTAGGAAGTCTTTCAGGTTTAAGCAGACACAATTTCAGTTTTTACTCAATCATCCATTCCCTTAGTGCTATACAACACACAAATTAATTTGCAGTATAATAACCAAGTCTGGGTATTTGAAAGATATTAAGGAACAAATGTCTGTATTACCTTTTCATACTTTTTTATACCATAATTTTGCTATATAAAAAAGCTGTCTTAGTTCCCAAGGACAGTAAATGTTACGAACAACTATGCTATACAATGAAGGATCGATTTGTACCTCCACCTGATAGAACTTCCCGCAGTGCAATATTAGTTTTATGTATTTGTTCATATATCTTAAGATCGTAAGAACTGTCATGTGAAATTGCTTTGATGAAGTGACCTTTGGGTTTGCGATGAAACCTACAGTTTCGCTTCTACACACAGAGGAGGCCGGGAATACAACCGCGCACTACAATTAACTGATCTTGTCGCACTACGTGAATCCTTTCAAACAATTCCCCTCTGAGGACAAATAGTAATTAAGAAACTGCTAAACTGTAGCAAGTGCCTCCAAGGCTATGTGAAACAATCTGGCAGATCTGTTAATTGATGTTTACTTGTGACAGTGGGCATCTTCCCCATCTGAACAGAATAAGAAGTAGGGTAACCAAATTTTGCACAAACTGATTCAGCTCGTATTCCTAAAAGCCATAGGATCTATCGGCCTGCAATACTTGCATATTGTACAGTGGATTCAGAAGTCTGAGACCACTAGTAAAAATGCTTTTATTTTGCATTTTTATTATCACTAATATCTTAGCATAACAATTTGAGATTTGAGAGTGTTTTGTGCAACACCTGATGATCCATGTTGTCCTAGCATGATCTGAGCATGTTCCAAAGAGCATCTTCTGTCCCAAATTCACATAAACTGACCTGAACAGTGACTTAGTAATTCTGAAACATTATTTTTATTTCCAGGTTTAAATTAGATTTTGAATCATCGATTTGAATCATCGTAATCTCAGATATTTAGACCCTGCTGTACATGCATAACCAAATTCCTCCCTATAGCATGACCCAGATGTAGATGACTTGTCTACATCTGTTCATCATCTGTGAACATCCAATCTCCTTTGATTTTCCCATTGCTTCTGTTGAACAGGAAAACCTCACTAGCTTTAGTCACTTCAGTCTTTAATCCTCAAGCTTATTATAAAAAGTCACACAGCCTGTACAGATCTTCACATAGCAAACTGTGGCCAGGACTCCCTCTGTATAGTGGCATCTCCCAATCCAACATCTATTATGTATGACTCATTGAGATGAGGTCAAACAGCTGCTCCTGCAGATTAATGTGCACATAAATATTAATAAAATGTGCTCCTAGGGCTACGCTCACGTAATCTGCAAAACAATTTGAAATCCTGGGCGGCTCTGTTAGAACAGAGAAATCGCACTGTGAGACTCATCCTTCTAGAAATGCTTGCAATTCCACAAGGGAAGCTTAATCCAGCGCATACATTTACTAAACAAAAATGTTTTTAAAGCACCCTAAAGAACACAGTCATTAATGTTGACCCACTATTTGGGGAATGTCAATTGTTTTTACAACTATATTTCAAAAATAATATTTGGCAACATTTATGATATCATTAAAAAATGCAAACTGTAGTCACTGGAATTTAAGTTAATTCTAGTGGTACAGTTTTCATTTAGCAAGTTAGGGGAACTGAGTTCAGATCTATAATATATAACTATTGAAAAACAAGCACAATAGCAACGTAAATTTACAGCTGGTGATTAACATGATTATCTATAGAAAAAAACTGCTTTGACATCTTGATCATTATAATAATTTAACAGTCAAAAAGTCTGAATTTTCAATTTAAAGTAAATGATCTGTGAAAGTGTTTAAGACAAATGCTTTTTTGGTTACAAATGAACAATAATCAGTTATTGAGCAAGTACTTAACAGATCACTGCTCAGAACGGCCTGTTTTGTAATATAATAATAATTTATAGTTTAAGCTATGATGTCCGATTTTGCTGGTAATGTCAGTTTAGGCTTTAGGCATTTGATTTCAATGTACCTATAGAGAAGTATTTAAACTAACCTGCAATTTTATGTTTCAAACAGAGATGTCAACAGAGAGGCAAAAGTAACAGATTGCAAAATCCATTTGACTAAAAAATCTAACAGGGTGTGGCAAGGAACTTCTTGTAATCACTTGTTTTTTGGTGAAACTCCTGTAAGCATTAGAAAAGCAAAACAGTACAAATCTGTCCTGAATCTTTCCTCATCAAACCTTGGGCATCACAGGTATGTGAGTGTGTTATATTTTAAAGGACAAATTGAAACTTATCACATCCCAACTCTTATGCACTTCCTAGCACAAACATAGGGCCTTATGCAAAAGCACACTTCACCCTGATATTTCTGCTGCCTAACATTTTTCTTGTTAATGGCTGTGCTGCAAAAACAAGGCATCAGTGTGCGTTCATCAAATCTCCCACTAACCCATCATTGCTGTGCCGCACAATCTATTTGTTATGCCCGCTGGTATTTGTGCCGTTCTTAAAGCGCAACAGTTTTGCCATTATGCTAATGCTGGAATGTTCGACAGAACATGGAGCTAAATTGAGAAGCAAAGAATGGCAGATGGGCGAACAGGGCCACTGCTAATGAAATGCGAAACAGTGTGATGCAAAACTGTGCTTATTAAAATATTTCACTAAAAGCCGGGCCCTGAAACACCAGTGTAATTATCAGGTTCGCTCTCCAGCAGAACGGTGGTAAATTGATGTTACGGCGCACACTCAGTCCTCATTAAATTGGCTACAGTCCACAACAACGAGTTGCAGGAAAACAGAGTGTTAAATTCTCTTTGCATTATCCATTCATGAACAATCACTCAACACTATTGCACCTTTGAAGCTTAAGTTAAGCACACAATTGAAAAAGAGTCTGACTGAACTGTTTTTCCTTTGAGCAAGCCATGGCATCTCCAAACTGTCATTGGATGAAACCACTCTCAAACATTGTCTCATTCCCTATCTGTTTGTTTTTTTCGATGAATATAAAAAAGTCATAAGATACCATTTTTAATTATTTTACTTAAATGCCCTTTTTACACAGTCACCTGAGGACAAATGTTTTAATTGAGGTTGAAGTTCACTGATTGTTGATTGTTATAGAAAAAACTACAATTATGATTGTAATTTTCAGATTTTCTGATGTTTCTGGCCATTTGTTGCAATGACGCAGAGCATTGCTTTTAAAAGACAGAAAGGAGCAGCTAGTCATTATTTTAAAAGTGTTCTTTATGCTCTGTAGACAGGCTCCATTAAACATGTCTTTATTTCTATAAAATTTTAACTTCTATAAAATGATATTGCATTGGTTTGCCTTCACTAGAAGTGGCCTAACCGAACCTGCTATTTAGACGGTGGTTGTTGACGTTTCTCATCTAACAAGAAACAGAAAATTGCAGGTAGGCAGACAATGTATGGAATGATAAAACCGCATGTTTCAGGAAAACATTGAGTCCAGTCAGTGGTGAACCTGTGGAGCTCTTGTGTTGCACTGACGGCTGACTACTAAAGGTTGCTGTAACCAGCATGCAACAAAACACTGTAATACCACAAGCATGATATCAAAAGAGTGTGACAGGTCTGCTACTAAATTGGCTTTGAGAGCTGTTATTTTCTGTACCGCAGAGAAGTGAAGGTCATCTGAGGCTTTAAAACTGATACAAACATGTAAGGCTTGTCTTTTTTACTGCTATTAGTTCAGTTATCAGCACAGAAAAAAATGTCAGGCAGATAAATAGCTTTCAAAATGACAGAACTTCAAAGCTTTTGTCTTAATCTGACTAAATTGCTGGACAAACACAGGCACGTAATATCAACCACTGCTTGTAGTGCACAACTATCGAACTACCACAAAACAGAATTTTGGGGCATATCAAGGTGCATTTAAAAAATGTTCATGGTGGAATTCAATTTAGAAATATGTTATATTAGATTAATCTAGGACATTTACAGCTTTTACAATTTACTATGATGTCATCAAACACTTCAAGTTGCCATGAAACAGAAATCTTTTCATCCCTGTGATGATGCATGAGTGAAGTGGCTTCTGGAATGATGAAAAAATGTAAGAGAGGACAATTGAATGTCAGAAATTGATTAGGGTAAAAACTGCCTAGCCATTGGTCAATTAATATAGTCCCGCCCTTGGGGAGAAACATAGATCATCAAGAGAAGAGATGTTGTTTCGTGAGAGAGGGGATGTTAATGTTTTGATTAAAGATAATATAATATTTATTTGTTTATAATAAACACTGCAATATTCCATTAAAAAAAGAATAGTAAATTTTGATTTCATGGTGACTTTCAGATCCAAAAATGAAACATTACCAGAATTGTCAAGATGTTCTTATTGAAATCTGGGATTCTCATTTAGAGAAAACCTAATTTAATACAGTATTCAATTATGAACATAGAAAAAGACTTTCTATATGTGATATAGCAAGATAGGTACAGATCGGATCTTAAACTTACCCTAATTTATAACTTACCTGGGTAAGTGAAACAACACCAAAATGAATCTGACAAGGATGTGTCTCTCTATATGTAACCCACCTCCTCTCTCAGTCTCAGAGAGAGAGTATCTTTCAGTTATTAGTGTTACCTGAGCACAGTAGCTGCAGCGGTGCTGTGTGTCAGCAGTCCAGACAGTGCCCTGCGGCTTCTGCAGCTCCTGGCAGCTTTAACACACACTGACACACACACACACACATAAAACACACACTCTATTTCTCTCTTTCATTCTTCTTTCTCTTTAGACACGCACTAGCCCCCATGTGTTTACCTGCTCATACAGCCTTCACATAGGCAAATATGCACACATATGTGCAAATGTACACATTTATCGCATGTGCCAGTTTAAATAATTGTAATATGTGCAAGCTCACCAGCTGTGTGTTTACAGATAAGCATTATCGATCTGTCAGATATTATTTGCAATGCAAAGCATATTTAGACAGACCTGACCAACTAAACATTTACATTACATTTTTTTTAATTCCCCAATTATCTTTCCACCCCTGATGTCACAGCCACTTCATTTGACCTGAGGGTACACATGCCCTGGCAGATTTTTTATACTGTCATTCATATTCATAATGATATCTTGACCGTAGTTCGAATTTACAGCAATGCACTGGCTTTACAGACCTGGTTAAACTTTTCTGAGTGCCGCCTGTATGACAACCTGCGCAGGTGCGAGCATCACAGGCATGGATATTTTTGGCATGTAACTTCTGCTTCATTACTCACACCTCTAATTTTTCTAAAATAAATGAAGCATCTACAGAAATTCAACAAAGATAATTAAATTGCCAGAGGAACTTCGAGGCCGACAAGAAATATGAAATACGATTCGGTTTGTTGTCAGAGGGCAAATTGCTAAATGATGTACCATACAAATGAACCATCCTCCTCATCTGCCAGCGCACTGGAATGATGGCTCTCTCATGGTGTTTGGCTCTGGAGGAAATATGTTCCTCCTCCAAGCCATTAATGATTCAATCTCTTTTGCAAACCAAAGACAGACTGTTTCTTCCTCTCTGGTTTTGATATATCACATACATCTCAGATATTACAATATTGATAAACCATTTCAGTTAATTTCTGCTTTTGGACAAAAAATGTGGCTTCAAAAATGTTAAACCAATGGGGGGGAAAGACAAAAGCTTTACTGTATGTACTCTGTTGTGCCCTGCCATCCATGCTTGATTTTTAGGAGCATCATTTAGGGATGTAAATGTAGCGTCCCTCATGACTGGGCGAGGTCACAGTGGCATAGGCAAACCTGTCATGTCCACTCAAGTTGTTGCCATTGGCTCAGAGATTCAGCTGATTTAACGCCTTTGGATTAGGAGTTTGGGCAGCTGTGCTTAGGTGATCAAAAGCCAGGATTTTTCTTGGCTTCTGCATGGATCAAGTAAACCATCTGAGGTCCCTGAATTTCAATTTCTACTAAGCAGCGGGCTGGAAATGTAAAACACATTAAGGGGATCTTCTGATTCTTCAGGACTTACAGACCGTGAACCTCAAAAAGCAATAACCATCAATAGCATTCCACCAAAAACATATTCTGCATCATACAGTCTTTTCGGTTGGAGTGCTAAAACATTGCATCAGAAATACCTGAAGCAGATTTTTTAAAATGTTAACTCTGGTGTGTTTGTGGCCAAAATTGATGTTATGTTGATCTATACCTGTTGCTCTATGAAGCAAAGTTTTGGAGGGAAATAGTAACTACAGAATATGGCGCCATTTTCTAGAACCCAATAAAACAGATTGACATTACAGTTCCAAATATGAAAGAAAAATATTTTCCTTTTTCAGGCTTTAGTAAAGTCAGAGTGATTTGCTACTTGTTAGTCAGTTGAGGTGGTATTTAGGGAGAGGAACATTTACATTTTAAATGCCCAAAAGACATGGACCTAAAACCGCAAAACTCCAGTTTTGATTTCATGGAGTCTTTAAATCTTCTGTTGCCCTGGAGCTAGGTAGACATCAACTGCATTATTTGTAGGATTATAACCAAGCAGAGCTGACGGTGACGACAAACATGCCTGAAGTTCACAGCTAATGAGAAACAAGGTTTTCAGCTGTTATCTGACATTGAGTTCTGCACCAATGTAAGTCAGTGCTATGTGGAATCAGACCACCTAAACAAGGGCCCAGCCCCCAGTGAATACAATTGTGAGCTGTGCTCATTCTTTCTGATGCATTCATTTATATTTCATGTAAAGCAACTGCCCACATCGTTTCTCAGTGTGTTAGAAGAACCATAAAGGGAAAAAATCCCACTGATTATTAAATAGGACATATTTAATATCTCCCCACTTTAAGATAATCAGCTCAATTGCGTTGCCTTGAATATCCATTTGTAATCTTGTGCTATGGTGAGAGATCTCATTGGAATAGCAAGCCCAGTTCTCAGTGAACAGCTCTTCAAGCAATGACAAGCACACAATGGTGTTTAAAACAGCAGTGCGGTAAAAATTAACGTTAAGCACTTTCACAGGCCGATTCCCTTCTGACCACAACTTGACAGCATTTCATTGTACACCGATCAAAGTGACAGTTATGTAAAACCCCGGTAAGCAGAAAACAATTCATCTCTCTCTCTCTCCGGTGTTCTGATTTCTTGCAAAATAACCTCTAATTAGGTCAGGGCCTGATCCATCTGCAAATATGAGTGGAATCAAACTGGAAGGATGAGGGAAATGGACGGCTGTGTCTATTTACTCTCTGAAATATTAAGGAAAACATCAGGCTGTCTTAACTTGTTTGAGACGGGATGTGGCAGAAGGATAATTGTGGTGGGATTCTACGCAAGTGGAATTAACACTGTCACGCGTTGAAATTTATAGATGAAACTTGCGCCGTGCTAATATGCAAAGTTAAATGCTGAGTCTGAAAACAGGAAACTACATAAACCTCATAAAATTCATTACATAATTCGTTGCTTTGGAATTTTTTTTTATTACAGGAAGAGAAACTGTAATAAAAAACCTTTTCACAAAGCAGTCTACAGCCATCACAGGGACCCTTGAACCCACAAAGGACACATCACTCGAAGATATGTTCACCTGAGGCACAATGCCAATATCTGGACTTCAAAGGTCAACCTGTAGGACCCAGAGGAACGAAGCAATTACAGAGAATGCATGGCACTGTGTCAAATGCATTAGCAAGTCAAACATACTAATCTTTGAAGACCTCTCTACAGTGGGTGGAATGCCTTTAGCTATGGATTTTCTCAGCATTGAAATACAAAGCCCTCAGTGTTTGTGGCTATGTGCCAAGCCATGACACACAGGCACTGAAAGGCCTTTCAATTAGCAGGTGATCGTAAGACACAGTGACACCCTTCCCGGGAAAGTGACCTGAGATCTATAGCTACCGCTGTCTAGAAATCAACAGACAAATTTAGGTGCCCCTGGGAGTTTTGTCTTTTTGCAACACACCTGTGGGTTT
Organism: Chromobotia macracanthus; assembly: GCA_036877525.1. Classification (NCBI taxonomy): domain Eukaryota; kingdom Metazoa; phylum Chordata; class Actinopteri; order Cypriniformes; family Botiidae; genus Chromobotia; species Chromobotia macracanthus. The sequence goes on from JAZGTH010000005.1 coordinate 6,080,459, forward strand.
TTGGAAGAAATCTACAATGCAGAGGCTGGTGTGTGTCAGACATTCTGAAGGGACTGACAAAACAGCATTCAATGAAACGCAATATGGAATAGAGAGATAAAGGCTGTACAGCTACGGTTTTATTACTTTAACAAGGTTATATAGGTCTCAGGTGTGTAGAATTAACAGGAGAGCGCCAGTACGGAGCATATGCACATACACATTTAACAAATAAGAAGCATTTGCTAATCTCTTTCATGTCTTTGAAGTTGAGTTTACAGACTACCACATTAAAAGAGTGCGCATTGGAAGACTTGTTGTGGCAAATCAGTTGTTTATGGAGAAAAACACATGGGTATTAATGGTTTATTTGTTGAATAGATATGGCAAAGTAAAGAAGTCATCAAAAAGTTAGCCTAATTATAAATAAACTGCAGGCCACCAACTGTTTTAAAGCAATTAGGATGAAAAGCAAATGTGTTACGTTTGAGAGAGGCAAAGCAGGTCCTGCTCCTGGATGGCTTAGAAATTGCTCTGGGATGCTCGCAAGCTTCGCTGAATCTCCAGACATGTTGGTGTCATGTTTAGCGAGTGCCGAGAGCGGCCACACAGCCCACACAGACCTGTTAATATTTAAAGCAGGGAAGCGTGTGCGACTCCCACCGAAATTTATCGTCAAGCCTGGCTTCTCAACCGCTTCCAACATCCCTCTATATAGAATCCGAAGGAAAACCACCAGGACATTCACCAGGAATTGAAATGGAAACAGAAAGCTGAGGAAAAAGTAATGACCTGCCATTGGGAAGGTCGATGCTTGGCTGCACAGAGAGATAGAAGCAGCAAACAGTACCGCGGGAAACTGGGTTGGGAGCGGTGAGGGAATAGGTGAGCTTTAACCTTCTTCTCTGCAGGAGTGGAGATGAGAGCCTTCAGTAGGGACACGGACAAAACACGAGGGGAATGTTAAACACAAGAATCCCGCAGAGAACCCGCCACGGCCAATGAGATCACACCACACGTTCTGCTAATGTGCTGTGACCAGTCTCTCACTGATGAGGTGACTTCTGGGAAAAAATGTGTTTGCCTTGCGTAAATGTAATCACAGCATTGATAATCCATGTCTGAGATATTTTTACTAGATTGTTGGCAGAACTGGGCTACTGAGATATTTTCTGTAGCCTTTGGACAGTTCGCCATGTCCGTGCATCTTTAATAACTTGCAAACCTTTAACGCACTTTGAAGATACTTCACTCAAACTTAAAGCAAGAGTTCTGCATGCTGTCAAGAAATAAAGTTTGCTTACAGGTACTATAGTTCCATGATTATAATTCAAATACTTTCATAGAATTGCATGAAATACATAATGTGACCTTCCACAAGAAATATAACCCTTGTCTTCAAATTATGCACTGCTATAACTTTTAAATGAGGTGCTTGGTGCATTGCTCTTTTAAAGGCCAAGTGAAGGCACCTGTTGATGTGAAAAAAGGTGAAGAGCAAAGGTTAACATCCGTACTTGCTTCTGATATGATTGGGGGGGTCCCAGTTCCTCGGCACAGCTCCTCCTCAGCCCAGCCATGCAGTATCATCAAAGACTTAACGGCTTTGATCAGCTCTTCAAAAGCCTCCACTGGCCTCTTGTCAGTGTCTGCTCTGCTGGCAGTTTAGGCTCTGTGCCACTCCTGTTAAAATGGCCCAATTAATTCACCACGCTCTCCATATTGAGTTTACACTGTCAGTGGTTTCGGAAGGCAAAATTCCATCATGCCGATTTTGGGGGTATTAATTTAGAAATAAAAGATGTGCCTTTAATTTGGGGAATTACTTCCAATCGATGACATCAAATTCCTGTTATTATCCCCAATGACTTCCAAAACTGTGGATTGCAATTTATTTGCAATCAAATTGGCTTACTGAGTGAATAAATGTACACGCAAAGTAATTGACATTTTATGCATTTGGCAGATGTTTTTATATGTTTCCTTGGGAATCAAATCCATTATCTTGGTGTTGTTTCCAAGAAACATTAAAGAGTTTAGCTGGTATGATTTCATCATGTCTATAAATCTAAACTATTCAGATTCAGACTAAGCATATATCACTAACCATTTTAGATTTCTGTCAATGTGCAAGGCAGCCCACATATTCTGTTTTGACAGTGGTGTAAACCTGTGAATGGACAAATAGTCACATACACTAAAACAAACTGATACAAACCAATATGCAGAAGTTGTCTCTGACTTTACAGCAAGCAGCATTAGGCAATCAGTCTGGGCCTGTCCGAAACTGACCTAACACAATCTGGCTTGGAAAGATGCAGGCGAGTGACACGGAAAGGCTCTTTGTGGAGTCAGGGGACTTGTCTCTGACTGTGCTTGGCTAAAGATGTTGAAGTGTCTTATGCTGACAGGGATCCATTAGGGAGCCTGGCCTCTCCTCAGGATGAGAGGGTAAAGGAAAGAACTGAGCTCACTCTCTCTTTATCTCTCTCTCTCTTCTTCTCTCTCTGTCAGCGTTGACTATACTTATTATTCTCTCTTTCTCTGTTTCTTATTCTTTCATTCTAGCTGTTATTCTGTGTCGCATCAGATAGTCTGTGAAGTTGCTACCCAAGGACATTTGACAAGTCTTTGTGTGTTTCAGGCTAATAAGGCTAATCTCTTTCTCTCTCTGCCTCTCTCTCTCTCTCCACTATATAACAGTGTCTTAGGGGAGCTTCTCTCTTTATGTAGAATTTTACATAGCTTCTATCGGTTTAGCTCACCCCAGAAACTCCCTTTAAATGCTTCATCATTTCAGGTCAAATCCTGCAGGAAAAGAAACTGAAGGAATTAAAAAGGCCAAGTAAGAAAGTACAGAAAGTATAATCTGCTAATATGTATATATATATATATACACACACACACACACATATATATATATCCAAATTCTCAGTTTGTATGAGGTTTGTCTTGCTAATGTGTGCTCTATATTCAACACTTACCAGTTTTAAGAAGCATTACGTCTTCGGTTAGAACTGGTGTGTCTGAAGACAAACTGCTTCAGCCCTTTTCATTAACTTGTATGGATTGGAGTCTGAGTTTAGCAATCTGTTTGACGTGTAGCATGGTGTCTGTGCAGCTGGTGATGTGATTATGACTTTGCTGTGATAACAGAGAAAACTGTGTTTTGACAGGGCTGTAAAACTGTGTGTCTGGCAGGTTTACATGCTGTATCCTGCTATTACAGTCGGACAAAAAATATCAGACATCTTGACATTAGAGGAGGGGAGTCCACTGTTGTGTTTAAGAACTGAATGATGCCCAAATAAGACACACTTTTATTTACTGATGAATACACTTTCACATACTGATAGGATGGTAAGCATTCAGGCTTATCATCCTATCAGTATGTGTGCTCCCTGGGATTCAAACCCATGACCTTGCTATTATTAGTGCCATGCTCTGCCAGCTGAGATACATGAAAGCTGGGTTTCCAAATGTATTTAACATATTATTTAAAGGGATAGTTCCCCACCTTTCTCTGTGTGTTCACTCCTCACCAGTGATGTGTTAAATGCAGAGGTCACATTTCACATTTCATATAGGTTACCATATATGACAAAAATATATACCTGTCACTTTTAAATATAAGTAAATAAACAGCAAATTTCTATTATTGGGTAAACTATGCCTTTTAATATGAGGAATCAAAGACATTTTACAATCCATACATGTGGAAGGGATAGAGCTATGGTCAGTAAGGCACCATACATTGCTTCACCAAGTCAAGGGTACTAAAGAATTCAGAATAAAGGAGAAGATCTTAGTAGCATTGAAAATCAGAGAGACCTCTTACAATAAAGTGGGCCACTTCTCCTTTTTTTGCAAAACAAGCTCTATTGCAACATGCGCTGCCAATAAATATTCTAGTCAAGTGTTGCGTCCTTGTGGATTGACGGCACAATGAAAAATGATATGATTTTGTTGAGGATGCTGTCTCTGTGCAGTCTCCAAACAGCCTGACTGTCTTTTTCACATTTTCTTAATGATGGCACTTAAAGGCAATTACACACAAGCAATGATGCAAAGGTCCAAACACTACAGCACTGATAGCACAGACTTTAAATCCTCAAGCTCCTCCTTACACATAATGACAGACCATTATGTTCCTCAGGTGGTAATTCTATTTTGTGTAACCTGCTCGAAATTTCCAGTTGGTGTCAAGGCCAAACAAGTGTGGCCTTTGTAAGGAAAATAATCATTTCTATCTTTATCTTTCAGAATGAAATGATATTGATTCCCTGTATCTCTTTGGTAAATAAAACATGGCCGTGCTTTATGAAAGTACTCGTTTATGAAACCAAGGTTAGATGAATACTCTAAACCAGCCTTTTAGAATATTCCTGGAACTGCACATTTTGGACGTCTTCCATATTTGACACACCTAGATTATTTGATCAGGTAATTAATAGAGCATTTCATTCCCATGGCCAAATATAAGGCCATGTATACAAACAAGCAGTATGTCAAATTAGTACCCTTTCAAAAAATTGGGTTTAATCAAGTGTGCTATTATTATACTTCTAACCTAAAAAATAAAAAAGTATACTTTCAGTCTACTTTTTATGTACTTCTCAGAATTATACTTTATGTACACCTTAGAAAAACATTGTAAAATTGTGTGTCTTGAAAGTTTTTAAAGTTTACTACGGTTGCATTTGAACCTAAAATTTAGACTCTTTAGTGCCATGTAGTATTGAAATAGTATACTTACAAGTGTATTTGTACTAGTACTTAAAGTAAACTTTAAATATACTTGATATACTTGAAAATATACTTATGTTATGTATACCTAATTAAATGAAGTATACTATACTTTTTTGTAAGGGTAGAGTGAATATGACCTACAGCATCAGTGACTCTAAGGTGTACATACAATGGACACTTTACTGCCTCATGAAGCCACAGGAACTGTGAAGAAGCCTAATATGGAAAAGTCAAGAAAAATGTTAAAAATTATGGTTGAATTGTGCTTGTTTAACAGTGTTTTTTGCTATCCTTTTTACTGTCCTTTTAATCAAATACAGTATAAAATTCAAGCACCGCTTTTGACCTAAACTGGGTGTGTCAAATAAGGCAGACATTCACAATGTGCTGTATTGGAGAGGCTTTAGAAATGGTTTAAAAAACCTTCACTAAACCAAACACTTATCCGACAAGAGCTGCATTTCCAAAAAGTTAAAATAGCAGGATCCAGGAGTCATATGCCTCAAATAAATCCAGACTGTAACTTTTTGACAAGATCTTGTCAGTTTGACACCACCAATTACTGGTTCTAAAGTCGGTAAGGCCCAGTTTAGCTGTTCCGACTCTTGCCTCAAACTTTAATCAACCGTAGTTGTTTTATCCATTTTATCAGTGTGTTCATTAAGAAGCTCTGGCTAATCCACCTTTGCCTTGTCTTAATGCAACTCTCTCATTTATTTCCAATCAGTTGCTGGTCTTAGAGCTGTCTTGCATTTAGTTAAAACTCGGCTAGCGGCATCCCTCACAATGAGACTCCCGCCCAGAGTCTATTAGAGTCTGACCTCTCCGTATCCTCACGGATGTTAATTACATCCGCACACACCCACGCTCACTGTCCCTCATACGAAGGTATCGACTCTCCGGTCACTTGGAGCGGTAAACATCCACAGATCTATGAAACTGAGGTCACCTTCATTTTAGAAGACTGTTGTAATCTTCTTTCACTCAGGTCTGAGCTGTCTATCAGACCCCTGCATTCAGACTGGGAATAGCTTCTTTGACTTTAATCTGTCCCAGGGAATTGCACATTGCATTGCCTTGATGGAACTGCTATTTTCACGTTTTGAAAGATTCTTGCGAGTATGTACACACATACATACACACACACACATACACTTAGACAAACAAACGGATAGTTGCATAGGCTGTGTGCCTCACAGTAACCGGAGACCAAGTAAACTGAGCTGGAGAAACGAGATTGCCACTCTGAGTCTGTGTCCATGACCTTCCATTTCTTCTCTGCCCTCATCAGCTACAGTACAGAGCCACTGACTGCCTCACCGATGTGCGGAGCAATCTCACAGAGAGAAGGGTGGGAGACGAAAAGCTGACCTTTGATCTAGGACAGAATTCAATTTGGGTAAAAGACCTTGGTGGTATCAGCCTTCAATGGGATCTCTCCCTCACCGGATATATAAACAGGCTGGAGTGATGGACGCCTGTGAGATTTTTTGGCAAGCAGGATATTGTTAAGATGACAGACAAGGGCAGCCGACATGTGCGGTTACAGCTGAGGCAGGAAAGCGGTACACGACGGTCTACCGAGTGTTTAATTCGGCTTCACTTCTGGAGAGAATAATACATCAACTGTGGTGAATGTAGAGGCTAATTAGGTTTACCAGAAGAGGCAATGTTTCACAATATCTTTGATCTTTACTTCAAGACTAAAACAGCAATTTACGTCTTGAAGTTAATTATATGTTGGAGTGGTACTTACAAAAGTTATTAAAGTGTGCTTAATCAATGAAAGAGTTCCTAGAGTAACACTCAAGAGTTTCTGAAGTTAAAACCACAAAAAAGAGCAAGTTGGTTCTGTTGTTTGAATGTTTTGGTGTAGTTTTAATTAGCAAGAATTTAAAAGCAAAACTGATATTGAACAATAAGCCAAAATAGTCAAAGAGTCTTCCTCATTAGTATAACATAGGTCTACATACTTTCCAAACACTATTTAAAAGATTTACACCAAGCCATACTGCTATACCTGATTTTCCCAACTTTTCCGACTCAGTCGGCTCTCACTTGTGGAACATTATTATGCAAGGTTAAAAGTGATCAAGCTTTTGGTTAGATACTTCTAGACTTATATCAGTACAGCTGAAGTACCTCTTCATCAATACTATGAATATTACATACTGTATCACGCAAAAAAAATTGCTTTTCATTGTTTTTGAAGTATGTTTTTGAAGAAAAAAAAGTTCATTCTTAATTTTTTGAAGTCTTGAGTTTTTTTCAAGTACAACCTGAAACTTGTGTGTCCCTGGTTGGGAATCACAGCTCTTTACAAGCCCTTGCCAGTCTGTAAACATTTTTCAAATTTGAGACTCCGGGCCTCGTCCTGAATCATGTGAGCCTGCAGAACACCCTCCTCCAGTCCTCCCCCACAGGGTGATGAAGCTGAGATGTACCACTCAGTGACGGCACATTTAATCAGCACTCCAAAATGTATGATCGCAGGAGACACGGCTCCACGCCACACGTCTCTGCGCAGCTCTCTTACAAGTACGGAATATCCATGCGTGATCACACAATCAATCCACCAGCAGCTTTTAAATTAGCATCTCAAACCCTCAGCACATGTTTTGTCACAGACTGCCAAGCAGTAAAATTGATATTAAGAATATTGACTGTTGTGCACGACACTCTATTAATAATGGCAGGGGTGAATAGGTATGAGGAATACTATAGTTCATCTGATCAGGAGGGTGAAAGGCATTATGGGATGGGTGTTCCTCAGCAGGTTGATAGATTGTGGTGAGCTCATCATGCCCAGATGGCATTGGCTTTAAGCAATAGAAATATATGCAATCCGTTGTTGGAGACAACAAACTGATAAATCATGGAAATGCAACATTATAAAAATATATTCGATACATATAAGCCACTGAGAAAGACTTTTACAGTCTGACATCATCAAAGGGAAAGGTGTGTGTCACTATGGGTAAAAAGTTGAAGCAGTGAGACATTGCATTGAAGAGGAGAATTCTAAAATTCATTTCAAAATATTTAATAATTCCATCATTTCATAATAATATAAAGAAAAAATGTTTCTTACATACATGTAAACTGGAGCGGGATTTCCAATTCAACAACATGCTAGTGCAAGGCATTGTGGGATTGACAACGTAGTGGAGCAAGTGTCACAAAGCTGGGAAATGCTGGGTTTCCTGGAAATCAAAGATGAAAAACACTGAAAATTTCACAAAAAAGTCTGCAAGTTGCTTTCATATATAAATTTGGCAAACAAGTGAATGATATTGACTGTGGCTGTGGACTTTGGTTGTTCACAGGTAATTGTACACATTAACTGACTGCATATTAAAAGTGTTCACACTGTGAATAATACCACTGACAATCACAAGTAAACACCAAGCAGCAGACCCGTGTTCAAGTACTGTTTTTCCGCGACAGTGGACACATAGCCCCATAGCTTTGTCAAATCACCAGTGAATGCTAATAAATTGAGGCATCAAAAAACAGGTCTTCCTTCATGAAACGAGATATCCGTTCCTTCCATGAATTTAAAAGCTTCCCAGCCTCAGATGCGTCGGGGATGACGTTAGAGGGAGACGGAGCAATGAAACATTAATACTTTTGAAAGAAATGTTTTATTTAAGTACCTCACAGCAGTGCTACTGCGATGAAAAACATTTACCCATTGGAAATGATATTATGACCCTGGCAGAGGCCATGTGATGGCTTGTTTATTTTGTTGAGAGTAGTTCCAGGAAGCTATTATGGGAGGTGACTGTGTGTGGCTGTGGTTTTGAAAATAAAGCAACAGTTGGTATATTTTGCTCTTATGTACTGACATGGTGCTGCCTTGCATGGCACACAAGGTCTAGAACAATCACTGAGACAGATCCAGGCAGATTTTATTGTGTGATCTAGTTGTAGCCTACATTGCTTAATTTTTTGTAAACTGAATAATATCTGCCAGGTGGTTATCTATGGTAATGATCCAGTTAACTATAAGGAGCTGTTGATTGTTAACTTAAATTGAGGACAGATAACAATACATGTGGATAATGATCTCATGATGCTTTTGTTTCAATTAGGACGGTTCTGGATCCTTCGTTAAATGACAACACATGAACACCTATGATTTGTCAGGACTCCGGCTGTTCTCATTTACTCCAATCTCATGGCTCACGCAAAGTGGATTAAAACATCTAAGGCGGTAATCAGACCTCCTAACACAAAATAGAAAGACTATATGCCTGACGACTCTCAGCGAAGTGTAACCAATAACCATTCCATTTGCAAGGTGCAGCTAAGCTTGAAATTAATACAAATCTCTTTTATTTCAAAAACGAAGGCTATGAATTGCCAGCAGCACTTCCAGGTGATCTTACTGTATACCAATTAGGTACCTTGCATTGAATAGCCGCTTTGGCTCTGATTGATGTCTGACCTCCTGGGACCCTTGAAAATCACTCGCTCGGCATTCTGCCGTGGTTCCCCTGGGATTCTGATGAATGGCGACCCAAACAAATGAAAATGTTTATCGTCCTCTTATCAAATTAACCACTCTATTGCACAGTTAATTGTTTATTAAAGGACTTAAGATGGAATCATATAATGAACCTGGTACCGGTCTTAAGCTTTTTTCCAATTAGGAAATGCATTGACTCATGTCATCTGAATGATGTCACTCCTATGAAACTGAAGCTGCAAGAATTTGTATTTAGATAATTTATTATATATATATATATTATATATATATATATATATATATATATATATATATATATATATATATATATATAAGGAGGATTGGGCCGAACTTCAAAAGCAAGGCTTTCCTGCTTTTTCTGGATGGTCAGCAAATAGAGACATAAAAGAGACCACAGCACCCCCTACTGTTTAGTTCCTTTCAAGACAGCCATCCAAAATGTTGTGAAGTTGTTAGTGGTACCTTCAGTGAAAACAGGGGTCGGGGTGAGACAATTTACAGGCCCAAAATTCCATTTGAATTTAAATATAAGCATTGAAAATGTACAGAGAAACCCTGAAGGCTGGAATAATACAATGTATCAAATACATACAGTGTTTGTCAAAAATGTTGCAAAATGCCGAGATGCATGCAAAGTAAAGTGCTGGAGTTTCCTGATTATAACTTGACCTGCCACCTGCTGTGAAATGACAATCTAGCATTTTAGCTGATGCTGAATTTAATATTTTAAAAAATCTCATTAGGGCGGCTTATAAGCCGCTTGTTAGCATGACCTCCTCTCATAGAATATTGCTGTTGTAGGGGGAGTAATTTAATCATGCTACAGTTTAATTAAATTGTTGCAATAGATTGATATCACAAGTGTCATGATATACACAAAATTACTTTATAGAAACAATTGCTTGTTTAATGCACATTAATATTGAAAATCTCTTAAGTGCTATTTACTGTAGATGTCTATAGTCTTGGAGTACTAGGATTCTCAATGAAGAATCGCAGTCTAGATCTTATATGTCCCTCAACATATAGTGGGCAACTGGGAAAATGCTGCTATTACAAAACTAGGCCACTGCAGTATATTTAATTAATTTCTCTAATTCTCTAATGTCCTTTTGTTGCCTACTGTTTACATTCCAGTTCATTCACTTGTAATTACATGTCCATACTATATGATGTCCATAAAATGGAGCCCTTTCATCTTTGCTGGCTAAAACCCAACAGGGCAGACCTTCATGCTGGGTTGACTTTAATGACTTTTTAATAGGTATCTCAGTTTTAACGACACACTACAACAGTTCTAATCACTTTATTGGAATGATGAATGATTGAGGGACAGGCTAACATTAATTTAATTTACAGCAGTCTTTCCGAATTTGCAAGCCATAGACGGCATTGCATCAGGCAACGAGAGAGGGACGGGGGGTAAAAGACATGCATTCATTATGTTGGCAAAAGGCTGGGGTGATTTATGATAGCAGCATTGTTGTTTTCCCTTATCTCTAATTAGACGCTTTTGTCGAATTAACTGATTTGGGTGACAAAGCAGCAAGACACGGTTAACAAGGCAGGTGGCCTTGTTCTACATCATTCTTCATTCTCCAAAGAGTCACTTTAGAGACCAGCACAGAGTTGAGACTTTCAAAATGTCTAAACATGTCCTGAGATCCCACGTGCTTAATTAGCGTCAGAGTTATGTGAAGGGAATTAAATGATTTGGATATATATATCTTAACGACCAACTGCCAGTAATTTCTCCTGATAACTGTACTGGGTCGATGACAAATAAAAATGCCCGTCATCGTAAATGTTGGGTAAAACACATGTTTGTCATAATGTTTTTATGTTGGTGTTAAAAAACTATAAAGAATCAATCTGTTTGGTTGACAGTTGTGATATTTTAAAAAATTGCTACCATGTTGACTATAACACAATGACTTTGATTTCATGGAAGCCTTATTTGACATTGAGCAATATTTATCAAACAGAAAGAATTAAAACAAAAAGATTGGGCTGGAGTTCTTGTGTCATTGTTTTTGCATAGGTAGTGTGATAAATCGTAAATATTGAAATAAATATGAAATTTGAAACATGTTAATTATAGAAAAGTTAGTAATTTTGTATAAATTGTGTTTTTATGTATTTTTATAAACAATATAATTTACCTTTAACTTTAAATGGGTAATTTTAGTCCTTGTTTGTACTGCATTTGTAGAATAATGCCCTCTACAGGTAGTATGATGAAACAAATCATTTAGCAAGAGTACAGGGAACACTTCATTAGGTTGAACTGGCCTCTCTTGCCCTTGCTGGTATTATGAGAGTTAAACAACCGCATCATGGGCCTCATTGACCTAGTTTGTTGCCCTAAGTTAGTTTACACCTGTAAATTCACCTTTTACCTGTAAATCTCTCTCCCCCTCTTTCTCTCTAACTCTCTCCTCCTTCCTTTTCTCTACTGTATAAAATTGATTCCTGTAACACAAGGCAGTGAGGGTTGTGTTGGTATTGTAGACATGACGTCAGTTCTCTCTCTTTCATCTGTTCTGCTGACTCTTAAACTGTGCTCAGGTAAGACTGTTCAAGAGCTCTATCTATCTATCTTTCTGTCTGTCTGTCTATACAGTTGACTGAATGACTGCTCTGTCTGTAACCATCTGTCTGGACAGTTGACTGAATGACTGCTCTGTCTGTAACCATCTGTCTGTACAGTAGACTGAATGACTTCTCTAAGCAAAACTGAAGAGCCTCAATTCTGGCCTAAAATATATGGCTGAAATATGACTTACACTTCTTGCATACAAACAATGTGTGTTTTATCTAAGTAGTTAAGTATTATGATCATAAAAACCAATTTCAGTATTCAGTCATTTTTGAATACAACTTTTATATGTTTTATACAATTATTTAAAATGTGCAATTTACAAATGCATAATATTATGGTATAATTTTACTGGTCCATATACAGTGGAATCCAAAAGGCTTCCATTTCACAATTTTCTATTATAAAACTAATTGATATTAATAGTTTGCTTTAATGACAGCAAACACTGCTGTAATGAAAGCTGGTGTCAACTCCACAAGTTTGTACAAAACTTGATGATTCATGTTATCCCAGCATGTTCCAAAGAGCATCTTGTGTGCTTCAATGGAAGCAAAAACGATCTGACCTTTTGTTAAGTTAATATGGTCATAAATTTACTTGATTAGTGATCTAGTAAAAAGTGTAAATAAGAGTCTTAAATATTTGTTCATTAATTTGACACTTTTATATAACTTTCCCTGTTTATTTGTTTCCTAAATCATTCTGAATAGTTTTGCTATTTCCAGGTGTAAATGGGATTTAAAATTGAGAACCCTACTGTACATGGTTGCAGATTGTATGTATACAAATAGTATTTTTAAAAATGACTAATTTCTTAAACAAAGCCATATAGAGTATTTTAGATATCATGTTTCACATAATTACAATGACATTAAAGTCTTGTTCACAGAAAGCTATTGACTTGCTAATCACTGTGGGAAAATGGTTGTAACTGTTTGTATTGTTGGCACAGTACAATAATCAGCAGCACCTATGCATAAACACCCCTAACGACTGTCTAGTATAATTTTAGTCAAACCATAGCCTTTCATTCTTCTGCTCCTTGTACTTTCAATGGAATGCAATTAGATTCTGCATTCTTGAACTCTAAGAAAATAGTTAATTTCTTTCTGCGTGCCCTTGTTCTTCTGGACTTATTCTCCTTCTGTGAGCACATACACATGCCCTGAAATCGCATGGCATCATGGATTTACATTTATGCATTTGGCAGAAGGAATTTTCCAAATCCACAGTCCATTCAAGGTTTGTATGTGTTCTTGGGAATTGAACTCATGACTTTCACTCAGCTAATGCAATGCTCTACCAATTAAGCAACAGGACTGCAGCATCAGGCAAAACCAGGTGTTACAGGTTTTAAATGCACAGATTATATTATTTAATGTATACATTTCATAAATTGGTCATTTACGCTGTGCAGTTGTTGCCAAGCTTGCATTTTAACTGCCAATCTCTCAAGCAGTACCTAATAATATCAAATAAAATATTACAAAATAACAAAAAATAATAAAATATTTGTTTATCAGGGATTTATATATAATAGTAATGCATTTTATAGGCTTGAGTTTTGATGTTTTGCTGTGCATAATTGGACATATATTCTCTGACAGTCTTACTTCTGTCACTGGTTAATCTCACCCGTAGCGTAGTGCATCTTGGGTTATTGAATCCACACAGGTTATTTTTTAACAAACAGTCACCTTCTGCATTTAATTTATATTGTTTGAACACTGAGTTCACAGTCTCATTCTTTCTGAATTAGCATTATTGTACTTACAGACGCAGGTGCCCATAACAGTGCAACTTCAGTAGCTTTCTTAATCATGCTGTCATGCATTCTTACATTTACAGTTATTCTCATGCGTCTCAGGTAGCAACAGAATGCACATGCAACAATTAAGTTTTACTAAAGCTACTTTACTGTAACATTGTTCACAGCTGTGGAGACTTTTTAAACAATGGTTTACTTGTAAAATCAAAGAATTCTAATGCATAAGCTGAAACTCATGCAGTGTTAAGCTGTAGATGAATGAGATGGAACATTTCATGAGGGCACAGGTGGACATTGAGTGAATGTTACCACTGTAAACTTAAGGTGCCTTAACATTCATGTTCTGCACTCGCTAGAACCTGCTTTTCCAGTGGAGGTGATTGGGGGGGAATCCAGTTAAATGGCTCAATGATTATCAGGAAATACTTCAACCAATCAAAGCAAGGCTTTATATGACCGCAAAATAAACAAATTTGTTAGTTAATGACCAGCATTATAACTTTGGTCCTTAACTGCTCTGAACCTTAGCTGCAAGTCACGGATCTAAATACTTTCCAGAAGTGGTCCATAGAACCAGTTTCATCAGGCTTCTGTCTCTGTTCCAGGTGAGTGGTGCTACCAGAGTCAGTTCTCCTGCAATGACACATGTAAAGGTAAGAATGCTCGGGATAGTTTGTTCCTGGACTTATGGACTTTTATAACCATGTGTATAACTAAAGCAAAGTTTTGTTTACAGTTTCTCCTACAGTTGATTGTGTGAGGAATGTTTGATAAGAGATTGGATTAGACTAAAAGGCCTCATAATCATTCTCAGTCTATTATTGTTTCATTTGTATGATTCAGAGCCTGATCACTGGCAAAAGCTTTTTCCAAATTGTGGAGGTCAGAGTCAGTCCCCCATAAACATTGTGACACGCAAGGTGCAATATGACCCAAAACTGACCAGCTTGATCTTCCAGGGTCATGAGGACATTGTCAATATCACAGTGGAAAATCACGGGCATTCAGGTGGATGTGAAATTTAGTTCAAGTCAATAAATTCAAATTGTCCCAAATTCATTGTCCTAAAATAGTTAATAATTACAGAATGACCAATAATAATAATTGCTTCCTCCCAGCTCACTTCACCCTTCCTCCATCCATGCGGCTCCATGGCGGGGGGCTTCCAGCCACATACAAGGCTATTCAATTTCATCTGCACTGGGGTGAAGACCAGAAGCCAGGCTCGGAACACTCTGTGGACGGGGAGCGTTATCCTATGGAGGTTTGGAGCTCATATCACAATCAGAACATCACAATCATATGTAATCACAATCTTAAGGGTATATGGAAGATGAAATGGAAACATCACGTCTAAAAGTTACTTTATTATTGTTCTTTTTGGTTCTTTTCACTCAGCTCCACATTGTTCACATTAAAGAGCAGTACAGCAGTCTGAAAGATGC
Organism: Chromobotia macracanthus; assembly: GCA_036877525.1. Taxonomy (NCBI): domain Eukaryota; kingdom Metazoa; phylum Chordata; class Actinopteri; order Cypriniformes; family Botiidae; genus Chromobotia; species Chromobotia macracanthus. The sequence goes on from JAZGTH010000005.1 coordinate 6,095,494, forward strand.
TCAGGGTGACTCAACAGGTGTAGCTGCACTTGCTTTTTTTATGAGGTACTGCCACTTGTCATCTGTTCTGTGTGATACCTTAGAAACAAAAGTGATCTGGTGAGCTCTTAATGGACCTTGCTGATAATATCTGACCCTTATAAACCTAGCAGACGCTTTTAAGCTACGCATTCTATCAACATATGCTTTACCTGAGACTCAAATCCAGGTTCCTAGCAGCATACTCTACAAATCGAGCTACAGAAACAGCTGAATATATTTGTGGATACCAGAACTGAACTTTTGCATTCTTTTCAGGTGTCTTCAGAACCGAACAAACACTTTGACAGAGTTATAGAGGCTTTAGGAAGAGTACGATATGAAGGTGAGCCCTACTTTGTTATTATGCTATAGTACTAATATTAACTGAATTTTTAGTCTTTTATTTGTCTTGATCTTTTTAAAAAAAGCAAGTACCATTGTGTTTTGATTTTCCAATATTCAAAGGTAACAGCAGTGACGTTTTAGGATTTAAACTGGCTAACATCATCCCTACAGCCAGTAAGCTGAATTACTACCGGTACTCTGGTTCCTTGACCACACCAGGGTGCGACCAGATTGTCATGTGGACTGTGTTCCAACAGACTCTACCCATTAGCCAAAAACAGGTAAACAGACTGAAGTCTAGATCACCAACATCAAAGTCCAGGATAGTGTATTTAATACTCTAGAGTTTATATTTAATTACCAGTATTGTATACTTTTAAAAACAGTTCTTCACAGTGATACCATAGAAGAACCATTTTTGGCTCCCTATTTGGCTTTTTATCTTTAATAGTCTACAAAGATCCTTTTGTGTAACAGAAAGGTTCTGTGGGTGTTAAAGGTACTTTACAGAACCATACAGCCCAACAACTTTTAAGGAACCTTTATTTTTAAGATTGTAGTTATTGAAAGATTCAGGTTAGTGGTAGTAAGTAGTTACATTGATTAGAACAATCTGTATTTTTCCGTTTCAGCTTGCATTAGTGACTCGACAGCTGTTATTTGGGACAGAAAAGCCAATGACTGGAATATTCCGTCCCATACAGAATCTGAATAGAAGAATTGTGTACACGTCTGTGAAAAATCACAGTCCGTGTGTCCTGCCAGGTCTAATCACCCTGTTTCTGTGCATCTTTTGTGCTTTGGGACAACAAAAGTGTTTCCATTGAATGGTACAGAACACAATTACAGTCTCTGCTAATACAAGATGTTCTGTATGACAACATCAAGGAACAAAAAACACTAAACTCCAGGTGCTGGGATGGGAATATGTCTAGCATGGCTTCTAGCATTTGGCTATTGATGCCATGTGAGGTTATGCTACCTGAAACCAAAATTTAGAATAGTTTGAGATTTTATTTGTTATGTTCTCAGATACTGAAGTAAAAAAAATTTTTTTTATATGTACCAGGTCTTATTTTAAATGATTAATTTTGAGCTTGTTTTTAATATATCTTTTTTAAAAATAAGTGTAATGGAAAAAATGTTGTCTTCATAATCTTTAATCAACATGTAATATCTTGTTTTTAAAGTGTAAATGCAGTAATGCATTTCCTCATTAGAATATAGATAAGTGGCACCAGTTATGTGTTGCATTAATAATTTGCTGTAATTTAAATGTTTAGTATTATAATAGTATTTATTTTTGATTAACACTTGATCAATTTTGGTTTTATGAAAATGCCATTGTTAGAATATGCGTGTGCATACCACAGAGGGTATCTAACTTTATACTCATTCAAGATGTTTAAAGTTAATTGAGTGTTTCAAATGGCTACAATTTTATGATTCAACTTGAAAAACAATCATGTCATGCAAATTGTGCACTAATCCAAGTCAGGTGCAGTTGTAAGTAGGTGACTGAAGATTCAAATTGTCAATAAAACTTGAAATTAAAAACGTCACAAAACCTTCAATCAATTTTGTTTTCTTTATTAACCATGTGATTTGTCTTCTTAAACCTGCATTTCAAACCACTGGGTTTTTTTTAGTCAAATGGCTTAAGAACTGTTTTTGTCTTGTAACCAGATTCTGAAGTGTTCTATCTGAGCTGTGACGCTACTCTTGGCAGTACCACCGGGGGCGTTGTACTGTTCAACACTATTGTTGTAGTCCCACACTGAAGAAATGTCACTGTCAAACAAAGGGCTAGATAGAGAGACAGAGGGTTAAACAGATGTAAATAAATAGTCGATATGCTTTACATGTTTTGTTTGAATGTTCCTGCTGACCTGGCAGTTTGTAGGTCCTCTACAGTGAGTTGATTCAGAGGGAGCTTTTTGGACTCAGCAATATAGACAGCTTTTCCAGCACAAGTGTGGGCCTCTCTGAATGGCATCTACAAGATGGATAACTTACTACTAAAAAGGATAGTTCATTCAAAAATAAACATTCTCCCATAATTTACTCACCTCCATGTCATTCCAAACCTGTATGACTTTTCTGCTTTTTGACGTACCTCAAAAATATGTTGAGGTACGTCAGTAAACAAACAACAGTGGCACCCATAACCTTCCATTATATGGACACAAAACCACTGAGACATCTCAAAATATCAATACTCAAAATATAAAAGTCATACAGGTTTGGAATGACATCAGGATGAGTAAATGATGGAAATTTTGTTATTTTTGGGTTAACCATACTTAAGCAATGAATGGGTTAGTAGACGAGCAGAGTAAATATACTCACTCCCTTTCTGACCAGATAGTAAGCCAGATCGGTGGCCAGCATGTCTGGGCTGAGAGCCTCTTCCATTGTCTTTTTATCAACCTAAAGAATGTAATGGCCACAGTGCTTTAGACTCAACATCTGAGCCTCAGAGTTCAGCAATAAATGAAGAGAAAACAAAACAGAAATAGTTCCTTTACAATGCTCAAATTTCAGATTTGCAACAGACTACTACATGTACAGACATGTTTTGGGTCATTTCACCTACTTGCTATTTAAATGAAGCAACAATTTTGTTTGTGATTACCATCATCCATGACAAAACAATAGTAACACAGTATAATCTGTCACTTACCTGTAGAGTTGAAATGACACCTGTCGTCACCTGCAGCACAGCATGTACTGTCTCAAAGGTGTCAAACATGGCCTCCTTATCCTCCTGCAGTAGAAGAACTTACTATGAGAGAATGTTTTCTAGAGTTAAATAATCATATTCACTGTGTTATTTTTATACCTGTAGGTCTTTGTTGTATGTGCTGGGTAAACCCTTAAGAGTCATCAGAAAGCCTGCACACTGTTACAGTGGAGTGGAATTTAAATTAGATACAAAAACAATGACTGAATATTTTGTTGTAAAAGCCACAGAAGAATTGACAAATTATACCGGGTAAATTTCATAAAACCTATCACAAATGTCCACATTAAAAAAAAAAAGAAATAATGCTTAAAGAAGGACCATTGAGGTTTTGTACATTATTTCCACATGCCATTATATTCTACATGCAGTATACTGTATAACAATGAGAATCATCATTAAAAAAAATGGGAATAGTCAAAGACCTTATCATCTTATAAAAAAGGCATTACAATATGCCTTTAAAAAGCAACTTAAATTGTGCTATTACGCCTTCAGATTATATTCAGATAAATAATTTTTATTCAGAACATTTTTATTCATATAATATTCATTGAAAACATGGCATCATAAGGGCAGATAAATGAATGACACATATCTTGCTGTAGACTCTGTTGTGGTGCTCTCTTCTCATTGGGTTTATAAATAAGTACTGTGTCTTACTCTGCCAAACACTCGTCCTGCTTTGCTGCGGATGAGCTCCAGGCTGTCTGCGTTCTTCTTTTGAGGCATCAGACTGCTCCCTGTGCTGCTCATGCAAACACAAACAACAGCACTGCTGGGCTACACACACACACACACAGAGCAGACAGAATCCCCCAGCACACAACATACTGCCTGCATACAGCAATCTGTTTACAGCAATGGGCATCTGTGACCCACAGCCCCTGTATCGTCAGCTAAAGACAAAATAGTGTCAAATCCTGCACACTGTGCCATAGTAGTGTCATATAAGTGTAAACAGGCGAGAATTATTTGTGATGACTACTTCACTATGTAACTAAGGTCAGTACTGTACAAAACCTTGTGGTTAATATCAAGAGAAATCAGTTAATGTTCACAGACAGTACATTTCACAGGTCATAAAGAATAATTGTATTAGAAAAAACATTTGCTTTACCAACAGATGGTATGAGCTAGAACATGCACTTACAGTCCAAGAGTTGGGCTTAACTTGGTAAGTGTACCATTAAATCACTTGAATCAAGACTTGTTCATTAGCAGTGCTGCAGTGCCTGGTGCTCAACAGCAGCAGTTTTATGACGGGAATGTGTGTACATGACCCATTTGGCAAGATCCCCATAAGCATGTAGTATTATAGAGAGTAATACTCTGAACCCAAGGGTTTCAAACTAATGATCTGTGTCTGCTGGGACATTATGGAGTAATAAGGGCATGCAAGAACATACACACAGGACTTGTTCTTGTTCATTGGGCAGCAAATGTTTTTGGCTAATAACTGTTTCCTATTAGATGACGCTCTTCCTTAAGGGAGCGTTTGATGGCTCTGAAAGCCACATGCTCAAATGTGATGCAACAGCTGAAAATGGCCATCATTGGACTAATTAAATAAAACAGCCCAACACGCACCCAAACTTTACGCGCCAAATGGTTACATGACACATTAAATATATATCTTGACATTTACGTGTGAAGACTTGACCTTACCTGTACGCATCAGACAGTGTAATGAAGGAGAACTCCTTGGTATTGTATAAAATCAGATCCTCTGCCATCTTGCTAAGGTGTGTGAGACACAATGATCCCCAGAAGAGGAACTCGGCTGTTCATTGGTTGGATTAAATGACACTGATGTAAATGAAGTGATTGATGCAGTTTATAATACTCTCATATGATTATTACAACAAAAGTACAGACCTACAAAATCCCTCTGTCCAGTAGCATCCATGCTGTTGATACTGATCCTGTCAAAATTTAGTTCTGGGGAGTAATGAAAACCATATGTAAATAGGTGGTCTTCTTGACCTGTATACAGAAACACATAGCATGTGTGGACTTCTTATATCACTAATTATATAGGGAAAATTTAATTAACCTTTACAGAGAAGTTCTCGGTCAATGTTGAAGGGATTCCCAGCAATGGCTCCGCTGCGAGGCACAAAAAACCTCCTTGACTTTCCTTGAGTTAACATGCATCAGCATATCTCAGAAATATTTGTATTCTAGGCAGTTAATGTGTATAGCATGTATGCACACCCGAAACTAACCTTCCTAAAGGCAACACATTAGTATGTTTCCTGATATCCTCCAGTCGCTCCACGTCCCTGCTTAGCGCCACTGCATGACTGCAGAAAATGATAAAACCAAAATAAATTCTACACAACAGTAATCAGAGGTATGTTGCAACTTGATAAAGTCTATATATGAGGTCATAACACTTTAAGAGCGTTGAGTTTTAAACTGATAGAAAACATTCAAGGTCGAATCATACTATTCTAGAGCACCTGAGAATCCAGTGACTCCATCTGATTGGCTGAGCCCTCTGCATGTGAGTGTATCCAGGAATCAGAATGTCGATCTCTCTGGCGTAAAATAACAAAGATGATTTGGGATGAATTACTTACATTCATTCAGGTATCTACATTATTGCCTCAAACGTATCAAAAGTTCCTTCTGTGAATTATTACACTGCTGCTCTTTCCACCATAGTGTTAATAAGCTGTAACATTTGTCCTTTCAGAGAGTTAATAGCATCCAGCAGCCACAGTCGCATATCCGTTGCAACCTATACAACCAATGAGGTAAAATGAAAACAAAATTATACAGTGCAGCATAGGTTAACAAATACTAAGTAAATAAAAAAATGAACTTAAGCCTTTTTAGTGTGAGCCAGGTCTACCTGATCATTTCTGCTCCTGCCTGTGTGAAGCTTCCCAGCTGGATCACCAATTATCTCCTTTAAAAGAACACAGAACTTATTTCAATTTTTGTTCTGGAATTTAGCTCTGGTTAACAACAATGTATACACATCAGCGTGTACAAGCTAAAATGCAGAATTTAGCATTACACAAGCAAATGTTATAATCACAAAATTTGCTTTTAACCTTCAGTCTGCGTTCATTAGCTGTGTGAATATCCTCATCCCCATCTTTGATTGTAAATTCACCTTTGGACCATTCATCAAAAACCTGATAAATTACAGCAACAGACATATAAAGTACTTTATCTGTTTATATTATGAACAGTGGCAATAATCTGAAATATTTCATAATTAATACAACCATTTCTAAATACCTGGCTATTGTTGTGTGTGTATGTAGGTGCGACCTGCCCTGTCAGGGCATTATTTTTGGTATGTGATGTATTAATCTTTGAATTTAGAGGGGAATGGACTATGGCACAGTGTCTTGGTAAATATTTACCGCATCTTTGCACTGTGTGAAAATATCCTGAGGAATACAACACTATGAAACCAATTATACTGCTGCACGCTTATATGGAGCCTATTAAACAGGGTCATTGAGTACATTGAGGTAATGTTGTAAAATGTATAATCACCTTGTCAAGGCCTGTAAGGATCTTTTCCATGTCGTCTTGTGTGACCAGGCCTGCTTTCTGTAACGCTTTGACATATGCTTTACTGCCTTTAATATCAGCCTCCCACATGCGCTTGTCATAAGCGATAGACGCATTAAACTTTTCCATTACTGGGTCGATGTTTCCCACGAACCGACCACCCCATAACTTATTTTCCTGTTTAACACAGAATGCCAATGCAAGTATATAAATAGTGTGGTAGCAATTTTAGTAGCCATCGCTGCTGGTTGGTGACAGATTTGAAAAGTGTTAAACAAGAAAATTCAACACCGAATTAAAACAGAGCCTTTAACAAACTAAAATCAGACGTTTACCCCTGAATTTGCCATTGCAGCCGTCACTGCCTCAGGCCGTTATGTGCGATCAAAGTAACACTAGCGCTAAAACACAAACAAACAAATGGCAAACCTTTTAAATATCCTTATACAAATGAATAAGGTGTCAGATCATTAAATAACACATGTCATATTCTTGTACCAATTCGTTCAAATTAATTGGGGAAACAGGTTGTACATCCAGAGACGTGTAACGCATTCGTGCGTTTCTTCCTCGTTTTTAGAAGGTGTAAGCTCTGCCCATATTATGCAAATGAGTTCCAGCGAACCAACCAGAAACTCAAGTTTCTCCGAAACTGTTATCCAATTTAAGACGGCCCCCTAAACACAAACGTTAAATACACAGTTTTAAACGCTGGATGGCGCTGTGCCACAACATTAAATAGAGCAATAAAAATGTAGCGTATAGTTTATATATATATATATAGAATAATAATAAAGTATGTAAAATCCACAACAAAAGAATGTACTCTATAAACTACCAGGGTTTAAATAACTGCTTTACAATTTCAGGCAAGGCTTATATACATTTTTATTTATGGACTAACTAGTTTCTTTCCATCGTTTTTTTGCATTTAAATTAGCCTGCACAGCTTGTCTTGACGCTGGAAAGCGCTGGTACTTTCACGAAGATCGAAACATACAATGAATAAAACAAACGAAAGACCCGAAAGAGACAAACAAGACTCTTAAGCAAAATTGTATATACACTAAATCTAGTTTTAAACAACAATAATTATAGGGGGACTTAATCATAACCTAGGTGGAATAGAGAATTTTCTTGAACATGAAAACTGGGTAGGAACGTTTAAAGGAAAGTTCAGTTTTCTTATCGGGTCGTTATTAGTCGTCGAACCATAAAGGCGAGCAGGATGGAAGTGTAAGCCTTTCATTTACTTTTGTATGTTTTAATAAAGACATGAGTCTTTCTGAATGATATTATGGTTATATTGGTTTAAAATGTTCAGTATAGAAGTGAAGAAAACAGTTCCGTTTTATAATGGCGGTTTGCGGCCGATGGGAATATTCAGACGTAACCATGTGATCAGTACATTCAAAGTACATGTACTTGTTAGGTGTACTTGTAATGTCCTTATAAAATAAATTGGGGCCCCTTAATTATCACAGATAATGGACACATTTCTTCCCCTAATTGAAAATTATATTGAATATTTGTTCGAATGTTATTTTAACGCAGTAAAGATCGCCGTAGTTCAGATGTCTGTGATAGCTGTTGCTAAAATATCATTTGATGTTACCACGAGTTTATCGATTTGATTCAAATGCTTGTTTTGTAGGCGGGATGCCAATGCTGCTATGCTAAGTAATTATGAGGTCTGTATGCATTTGTAAACCATTTTCCATTTTTGTTTATAATTCAAAATGGTTTGAATGTCATTGATACGTGTATTAGAAATGCATGTTGTACATTTAGAGTGTGTGTGGTCATATACTTGCATTTCACTCCACTAGGTCTATCAGCTGCTGACAGATTTAAAAGAGAAAAGAAAGGAGATTGTTAAAAACAAGCACAGTGTTGGGCAGCAGAATCTCAACACAATCATGTATGAGGTGCGTTTCCTGAATATTACTTTAAACCAGCGGCCTTAAAACATTTGGTTGTTGTTTTTTTTGTTTTTTTATAAAATAAATAATATACAATGTTATTTTATATAATTCCTGCTCTTTAATATGCCGATGTATCTGCCTCGACAGACCCTGAAGTACCTCTCCAAGACACCATGTGTTCATCAGAGCCCAGACATAGTGCAAGAGTTCCTTACTTCCATGCTGCCTCACAAGCTCACAAAGTGAGTTTCAAAACACAGTCTTTAGACATTGTAGACATATAGAAGACAACAAATTGTGGAAGATTTATTGACCCGTGACATTTTTCAAGGTAGTGTAAGCAATTTTAGAGAGGCTACACTAGCAAGCTGCTTTGAAAGTATAAGGTCCCAGCCTCCCTTCATAAACATAAGATCCTCTGCCCTCTGGAGCCACACCGCATCCAAAACACATGAAAAGAAAACTATCTGTGCGAGCAGCATGCATGGAGGTATGCAAATATATAGTTTGACAGGCAAGCAGGACATCCTTTCATTTAAATCTGACCAAATACAATGACTGGATGAACATTTTGTGGTCCTGCCACAGAGGATAAATGTATATTTAGACCACTACTTAGTAATGCTGTCAGGATCAGAAATGACTTTCAACTAACAAAAAACAAATAACAAAACATGCTTCTGGAAAAACTGCCTACTCTGCCTTTAGTGCTCACATTGTAACAATTTTTGTAAAAATGTTTGAGGCTACAGTACACATGCAAATTGTTTTCTTTTGTAAGCAGTTTTGCACTTAACAGTTTTTGGATAGCAAAACTATCAGATTTTCAGGCAGTGACAAAAGTAGATAGCGTTGTTGTTTTCTGTTCCTGTTTAAAGAGCAGAGAAGCTGCAGCTCCTTAACCACAGACCTCAGACTGCTGTTGAGATCCAACTGGTGAGACTCTAGTCTACTTTACTCTCTTTTGCCCGCACTTCTTATTTCCTATCTTCCATTTGCATACCTTTCTCGTGATTTCTCCTTGTTTACATTTTTGCCCATTTCCTGACATTCTAAGAATATGTCAGCAGACTGCATATTTAAATATGTATGGAAATTTAAAATCAGGTGAGCTTAATCAAACAGGATTATTTATAAACAGAGAACAAGAAAATTGAAAAACCAAGTTTTTGTAAAATGTCCATCTTCATTTTCTTAATGTATTGTAACTAGTACACAACAGATTAAATTATATAAGCGTGTGTATAGTAGTATATTGTTTTTCCATTACTTTGTTCTTCATTCTAAACTAGTATGCTGAACATAGGAGTTGAAAGAGTAGAGGTTCAGGTTCAGAGCTAGAGGAAAAAATAGTCCGGGCCATAGGCCTAAAAGCCCAGGCCTTATGCAATGCCCCTGCCCTGTGCTGGTGGAAGGAAGAAGGTGCAGTTTTATAAATGTGGCCAGAGCTGCATGTTGGATATATAATATTATATTTTCCTCTTACAGATGGTAGAGGAGAGTGAGGAAAGACTGACAGAAGAACAGATTGATGAACTTATACAGAAAGTCACAGACATCCTACCCGGTGACCCCCAAAAAGAAGGCAATGCCTCTGCTGACCCTGAGATGGAGACAGACCAATAGCATTACCTCTGGCAACAACTTCATTTTCAAATACAGAAAAAGTGGTATTGATATTTATTGATTAGGCTGTTGAACAAGCTTACTGTCTATGTTCATTATATTAATGCAAATACATGTCAGCCTTGGTACATGTCGGGTTGGTGTCACTGTCTAAAATAACCTGTATTTCTTTCTTGTTAATGTGTATATTACAAAAGCATATGGCTTATGTATAATCAGTGACCATAGGTTTTGAATTAAAAGGGGTGTTTTTGTGTAAAGGCCATTTATAGTTAATTTGTTTGGGTTTACCAAGGCTTGTATCCATAAAGTTAATTTGTGATATTTGTCGATTTAAATCATGCAGTTTATACACTTTTTTTTCTTTATTTTTCATGTTTCAAAACATTAGTCCACAAAATTGATTGACCACAATTAGGTTAAAAAAAAGTGTCCATCATCCTCTCTTTGCTATTTGCTCCATTTGTATTGGCTGGCTTTGTAAGTTTTGTTGTCACATTGCATCACAATGCATTTACATTCATTAATTTAGCAGATGCGACATACAAATGAGGGAGCATTTAACATTTTTCCTGTAACAGCCAACAAGCCTAGTGTGCAAAACAGCATTAACAAGTAGGAAGAAAGGTGAATAACATTAAGAGATGTTTTTTGTTCAACGTAAAGCTGAGTAAATGCCTATACAACACATGTTCTCATGGTTCACGATAAATTGAGACTGTTAAATATTCAAGGTTTGAATAAATCACCGTCTCGATCTTAGAACCGTAAGAACCTTAACGTGTTGCTTCGTTTAATCTCAGAACCTGTTTTGTCACAGCCGTGGCATGACGAGAAAACTGACGAGCCAATGAGAACCGTTTGAATTGCTACGAGGCGTTTGTTGTAACCAATGAAATTTGCGCGATCCTCTTCAGCGTTGACAGTGGTGTGTATTTCAGATCTCGTAGTTTTAGCGATTTATTGTTATTGCTTGACTGATTTATGCATTAAATGATGATTGATTGGAATTGTTCTCGCACAATATGCTTCTCCTGAAAATCAGAGTTTCATGGCTCAACGTTTAGATGATTTTTACGTCCGCATATCATCACCCAGTCGTGCTTCTAGAGAACGCAGGATTTGAGAAGTTGCACTTTCTGTGTGGTAAGGCATATGGTGTATGCGTTGGCTTTCTGAATCGCTCCAGCTAACATCAATGGTGTTTTTAACGAGTTGTCAGGGTTTCTTTCAACTTTTCTTTGTTACAGGCTGTCGTATTGGCAAATAACTTTGATCCCAGTTAGATTCTGTACTCGACTTCTCTTGCAACCATTTTAAACGTGTCGTTTTGTGACACGGCCAACGCATACAAATGCATGTCGCAATTATTTGGCGATTATCATAATTGCTTTATTACACGCGGTCATGGTCGTCGAACCAGATATGAAAGGTTTCGGGTATAGACAAATATATTAGCATCTTACTGTTCCAGAATCAGCTTATGAATGTCTTGCAGTGACAGCTCTGTCTACTTGTTGCAGTACGTGCACGTTATATTTCATGTTGCAGATTACACTAAAATAATCGGATGCCTTTATTTACGCGTTGAAATTAAATTAAAACGTTATTTTGCTACGTTATCCATTTAGGCTGTTTCACATTTTTATGTGCTGCCTACCTAAACATCGCCTTTGGACATACACTGGTCCAACCATACTCATAATGCTGTCTAGGTAGGTAGCTGACTAGGTTTTGAAACAGTCTTGGTGTTTACCTTTAGTGAAGCTGAGATGCAATGTGCCTCATTGAAAGCAAATACGTAAATGTGCGATCACGCACAAAACGTGTCTAAACGAGCATCGTAACCACAGATGCAATTCACAACAGGATGTGCGTTATAGTGTTTACAGGTGTTCCCACTAGATAACACGTACATGTTTTGCCAAAGATTAAGGTACATGTTTGTGAAAGGTGCTGTAGATCTGAGGTGGGACTTGCCTCATTGTGTGATGATACCATGCAAGAAACAAATGTAACCATAACGTACCTGCTCGAGCATACAGAGAGAAAATTAAGTATGACACCTACAAGATTCTCAGAATAGCCTGTGCAACATTTTATTTCACAGCATTAAACAGCTTCAAATGTGGCTATTGCTGTTCTTGTTACATTGCACAGGAAATGTTGGGTTTTAGTTTAGGCTTGCCAAAGCTGTTGAAGCAGCTTGTGAGTTGCTTTTAAATTGGGACTAATACTATTAATCTTGTACTGTATTGGTGTTGACTGATGTGACAAAGATGTGACATTTATATAAAATACACTAGTAGTCAATGCTGAAATAAAGAATACATCTAAATTAAATTATTTTTTTTTGCTTTTTTCACAGGCACAATGTTGCTAACAAAGACCATAAGGCTTGAATTACCAAGCCTGAATATATTAAACCCTCAAGCAAGACCCTGAAGGATTGCAGCCTGGAATTTTTTGTCCACCCCTTCCCCCAAAAAATTTTTACCTAAACAGCCTTTCTGCATTCTTTTCCTCTGAACCTCTCTGGAAAGCATTCACTCTTGTCTTCCAAGATCCCCTGTGAGATTTTTTCCCCTCTTCCATCTGTTATGTATTTTCTTCTAATTTACCTCTTTGCCTCCCATTTTTATCTTCTTCATGCCTTTTTTGCCATCCCAGGTCTCATTTAACTGCAAAAACACATACTCCCTAATTCATAATCATGAGAAAACAAACTTGCAACATTCTCCTGGTCTGTGTGATCATCAGCTCCATTGCGATATTTTATCTTGGCATCAGCACGTTAGAATGTCCATATTCCCGTTCTCGTACTGCACAGCATGTGTGGGCGGCAAATCTACACACTGGTAGAAACCTTAGTTACCCCTTACAACTTCCTTTAGAGTACAATGAGGAAACCCCTCTAATTTTTGTTGGTGGAGTCCCCCGTAGTGGCACCACTCTGATGCGAGCTATGTTGGACGCCCACCCTCTCGTGCGATGTGGAGAGGAGACCCGTGTTATTCCCCGTCTGTTAGCCATGCAGGCCACCTGGAGTAACTCTGCACGCGAGCGGGTCCGTCTTGATGAGGCTGGCGTCACAGATGAGGTCCTTGACTCTGCTGTACGTGCATTCCTGTTGGAGATTATAGTGGGGCATGGTGAACCCGCGCCGAGGCTGTGCAATAAGGACCCATTTGCGTTGAAGTCCCTCTCCTACCTCTCCAAGCTCTTTCCGAGGGCAAAGTTTATTCTGATGCTTCGTGATGGCAGGGCCACCGTACACTCTATGATTTCCCGCAAGGTGACCATCACTGGGTTTGATTTGACAAGTTACAGGGACTGTCTGGTAAAGTGGAACCGAGCAGTAGAGGTGATGTACGACCAATGCCTCGCTGTGGCTCATGGGAACTGTCTGCCTGTGCAGTATGAACAGCTGGTGCTGTACCCTGAGAGAATGATGCGCAAGCTCCTTCAGTTCTTGGATCTTCCGTGGGACTCCACTGTTCTGCACCACGAACAGCTTATTGGGAAGGCTGGTGGAGTTTCATTGTCAAAGTGAGTGATTTTCTAACCTATTAGCTGTCACAGTTTTTACACAAAATGCTTAAATGTGTTACCCTTGTCTTAAGAGGCTACAGAATGTCATAAGGTGCATCTTTCCACTACACAAATAAGGTTAGCATTTAATTGCTTCACTGGCTCTCTATAAAAGCCTGTCTTGACGATGCTTCATGACATTCACATCCTAAATCATCATCTGTTTCTGTGTTAAGGCACATCTATAATATAATGGCTAAAATAGATGTAATGTAGTCGATGTAATGTAGTCGGCTTTGTTTCACATTTGTTTATAGTTTCCTTGTACACCCACAGCTTTATCAGCAAACATGTTCAGAATTTTTTGGTGAGCTCTAATTTAGTCCTGTAGTAATTGAACCGGTGCTAGATATTTAAATTCATCTTAGTGATTCCCCATAGGTTTGAAATATACTTGCGGAGGTAGCTGGATTGAAACCCACATACGGCACAAAAATGGTCTACTACATGTGACAAACAACAGATAATGTGACTTAACAATATTTATATTTATTAAGCTTCATTTTGATTACACAGTATATTTCACAGATTGAACACTACTTCCCACATGGGAAGAGTAAGACAATGTAAAGAAAAGAAAGAAAGACTCATGTGCAAAGCTGGCACTGTTTATCAGAGCATTTTATCTTTCTGGGCTTTTTAAAAAAGAGCCGCAAAGCCTCTGAATATGGGAATGTCTCTGGTGCTGGTCTATCAACTGAAATTCGTAGACATGCCACCAAGTCACTACTTAGACCACTGACCAACTGGAACTGAAAATAAGCCTGAATCATAGTTCTGTCTGTGCATTTTGTTTCATTGTTGACTGCTATTGTAATTTCACGTCTAACGTTGCCTAAGTTACCTACTTACTCATTATCTCGGGTGGATAAAAAAGTGTAAGAGTATAATAATAGTAATAAAAACAAAAATGTGTCTCCAGATATACTTCGGCGGCCCGCCCAGGTAAAGTCTATGTGTGTGAAGCACCGCATGTCCACCAGAATATGTTGTAGGTTTAATTACAGCATTGTTGGTTCTTGCAGGGCAATTTGAAATATATTCATGCATGAAACTTTGAGTTAATCAACAGCTCAATATCATGACAGCTTAGACAAGTTCTTATACTGATGTCTTTAGACGTATGCTATATTTTTAACTGCTATTTTTTAATCCTTCAGATATTATAGAAAGAAGTCTGTGACAGTTCTTCGTATCTTTATCTTATATCCCTGTTTCTCCTCCAGGGTGGAGCTGTCAACTGACCAAGTAGTCAAACCAGTGAATTCAAAGGCTCTGTCTAAATGGGTGGGCAAGATCCCTACCGATGTGGTGTCAGATATGGCCAGCCTTGCTCCAATGCTAAGTCGATTGGGTTATGACCCTCTTGCCAACCCCCCAAACTACAACAAGCCTGATCTCCTATTCCTGAACAATACAAAAATAGTGAGGTTAAACTAAAGTTGAAAGCAAAACAAAAACATGTTTTAAGCAATAAAACATTTGCGTTTTTATAAACAAACAAAGCCTCTACCTGAACTAATAAAACAATAGAGACAGAGACTAACAAAAGTTCACTTAACTTTAATTATGGCTGTTTTTGAAAAACAAAGGTTTGGTAAAAAAGTTTTTGCTTGTGTGATCTATGTAGTGTGATGTATGTGTGCTTACAATAAGGTTGCTCACTGTTATTTGTGAGCTAATGTTTGTAGCTTTTGTTGTTTTTGTTTGTGTTAATGCATGTCATCTGCTTACCATACAGAAAATTGTTTTTGAAAGAGGAAGTCAACAGTTGCAAAAAATGACCATTTTATGTTTACTTGTTTGTTCTCTTTGACTTAAGGATTAAAAAGAACTTTAAAGATGTTTCATAAAGTGTTCGTAAAGTTTCATAAAGTGTTCATATTTTAAACAGTATGATGTAAATGTATCTTGTTCTGAACATGACTTGTTTGACACCACTCACCACTTGTGAAGGACAATATGGATTAAATGTATGTCTACACAACTCTGTCTTTCAGCACTGTTAGCATTGAACCAAGTCAAATGTTATGTTAAGAAATTACTTGTTACTTGTTACACACTTGTTTGCTATTAGACCACAAATATTTATTAAATGTTTGTTATTTCTAATCAAACTGGTTGCTGTTGTTTGTAAATGTATGGAGATTACTAAACAACTAGATTACTATGGGAGGCAATCAAAGATAACAGTTTATAATCTTATTGAAACATTTTGTTTTATGACGGCAGAAACATTTTAAAAATGTTAAAACGTTTACGAAGAAACAGGTATTGACCCCGACGTGATTTGAACACGCAACCTTCTGATCTGGAGTCAGACGCGCTACCGTTGCGCCACGAGGTCTTGCTGTGCTGTATTCTACATTCAGTATATATCGGTAAGATAACGTAATGGAACGCGTCATACTGACATTAATACAGACACAAATATTATTTTGATTTATAGTTAATACTACAATACAAACACAAGAGATTGGACCTATCTATATATATATATATATCATATACATATATATCAATAGTTTCTTTTGTGTTACTAGTGCGTATTAGCAGACTAAGTTCCCTGGTGGTCTAGTGGTTAGGATTCGGCGCTCTCACCGCCGCGGCCCGGGTTCGATTCCCGGTCAGGGAATGTGATTTTATTTTTCCCCTGATAAATATTCAAGTACAACATGAAACATTAAGCAAAAAGTCAAAAAGACTAACATCGCCAGATCAGTTATTTATTTGTTGAGGCCTGTTATATTAATTTTAATCCTGGTTACAATCATGCTTACAAACAAATGACGTTTACACACCAGTACAGGTCACTTACCATTTCTGGTCTGCATCAGTAAACACCAAAGACGTGAGAAGAGCTATAAGAATGCCAAGCTCCTCATGTTGCCTCTGGTGTGCTTGGCCACGTAATTGCTGCTTGCAGCTATATTTGAATATGATCTTGTTTTAAATATATCTATTTTAATTTAATTTTATCTTATTTTTATGGCATTTAATACATAGAATTTCATTTGGAAACTAATGCTTTTTAAATTGTCATTTATTTTGTCAAACGATGTATATAGTCTAGTATTTACAATTCAAATATGGAATACTGTGTTTGTCAGCTCTATATGCTAAAATGTGCAATAATAATAGCCATGACAGTTTATGATTTGTGACCTATGATTTATTAAACCTATAAATCATTCTTGATGTGACACCTATTTATGACTCCTGATTTATAGTCTACCCCTTGTCAATCCCGTTTGTCTACAAATTTTTGGATTATGGAGCAGAGAACGTTTATCCAAAGTGACTGACAAATGAGAATGTTTCTAAGCATTCATGTGAATATTCTTTTCACATGCATAAAATAAAATATGTCTTTTGTGTCAGATTTCAGGGGATGGCAAACGTTATTGACAAGGATGTTCACAATTATGATTAATCACATCAGTTATGATTATAATAATAGGTCATACATCAAGGGTCATAAATCATCTTGACATGATGATTGTGTTTTTTGCCTAGTCAGTCTTTGCGTGCTTGGCATGTAATTTTTACGAGTTTGCACTAACATAATCGGTTATGTTTATAAAGCATATGCAATGTGCTGTTCAGGGGAGGAGGGGACGAGCGGAATGACTCACAGGGGTGGCGAAGGAATGCTGTAAAAACTGTCACAGGACAGACTTGAGGGATAGCTGTATTTACAGCTTCCTGCTTAATGACTGGTTGGATTACATGACTGTGCTCCTCCCGAACTGATGAAAAACAAGTGAAACAAATTGAAAAAGTTTTAAATAACATTTTTTCCAAATTACTTTTTACAAATTAAACAATTGCATAGAATATGAGATTCAGTCCAAGGCTATGGCTAAAATTCACAGAGCAAAATGTTTTTGTGTCCCTGGCCCAAAAACTAGACTATACCATTAAAGACCAATGTCTTCCACGTCAAATTGTATGTCTTTTTCTTCATTCTTAGAAGAGGTTGGCAAAGTGAGGCTCAGCCTGAGTTTCCAGACCTGAACTGGCACTGTCAGGATGTTCAGGCGGGACGGAGTTCTAAAGATCCCAATATGGAAGTTTTTCCCTGCCATAAATGAATTCAGAGTGCAGATGGTTATGTTGAGCTTCGGTATGAGAGAGGTGATTGGGTTTTGTTCTCATTGGAAAAAACCCTGAACGTTAACCTCCCAAATTGTTTCATCACATAGAAGATTATAGAGAGAGCGCAGCCTTATTTACTAGTTTGGAAATACACTATTAATGACATTTATTTGAAATCAATCTTTTCTACAACATCCTCAGTGTGTCTGAAACAGCAGGAGACACTGGAAATTTTTTCATCTTTCTCAATCTTTTTTTTCATCTTTCTCAATTTTTTCATCTTTCTCAGGTGATATCAGAGACTCCTAACCTAACCGGGCTGTCACGCCAGACATGGTCAAATCTTTTCTGCCACAGGGGTCTTCCCTGAAGCACGAGATGGAGGTGTGTTTGTGTGCAAATCGTTTGATTTGCGAGGCATTTGAATTTTGTGTGACTTTGTGTTTATACCACAGAAAGGACATATTTATTTTCTGGATTATAAAATCCTGGACCAGTTCCCTGCTAATACAGTCAATGGCAAAAAGACCTACTTTACTGCCCCCCTTTGTCTTCTGCATTACAATCAGCATGGGGAACTAAAGCCAATTGCCATACAAGTATGGATTATTGGTTTCTTTGGATATCAAAATATCTACATCTGTAAAGTTGACAAAGTTAAAATAAAAAAAATGATAATGATTTTGCTTTATTATAAGTTAAGTATATATTAAGTTTGTAAATTAAATTAAAAATAAACTTATTTCAGCTTCAACAGGCTCCAAAATGTTCTTCAGATCAACATATTAAGAGTATATGTATAGTATACGAAATAGTATACGACACAGGCAACACAACTAACAGCTGGCACACATGCCTTCTATTGCTAATTGAGTATGAGAGAGTTATGGTTTTGTCTGTATGATTTTGTCTATTTGCAGACACTTTTTTCAACACACACAGAAGTTGCTTATGGCACCTTTAATATCTGTGAAGTTGGTAGTTTGAGAATGTATTAATACTTGTTAGTTTGGTCAGCTGGTTTTAACAAATGTTATTCTGGTTTCACTTTTCTATAGTTTATGTCTTGTGGACTGGATGCAGCAAAGCAGCTGCTTGCTCGAGGAAGCCGAAATCTGCGCTACAGCTCATTGTGTGTGCCAGACAACCTGAGATGCCATAGACTGGACACACTGGAAATCTGCTATTATGCACAAGATGCTCTCAGGGTTTGGGACGCTCTACACAGGTACATTGAGAAGACTGACAATATGGTTGAATCATGATTTGAAGTATGTTTAGTGTGAATGATTTGCATGATTTACATTTGAATTTGTGTAACGTCCAGCAGTGGTTTTACATTCAGTGTGGATAGAAAAAAATGCCTTAACCTGATCAGTTCATAGTGTAGCATGAATTCTAATGTCCTATTAGTTCACACCTAGTCCATTTTTATTTTTCCTAGAAATGTAAAATGCAAAAAAAATCTTTGTTTCGCCTCTGTGTTATCTTTTCAAATTACTGCTGAAATGTGCAAGTTTGTCACCATGGTGATCTTCTGCTGCTCAGCACTTCACTCAGCTGTGAACTTCTCTCAGGCATGAACAGTATTAATGAACATTCTGAGTGTTTTATTAAAACAAGCTGCCTCCTGTAATCAGTGGAACCCTAGTCAGTCCACTTTCTATAATTTATGTAATATTGAATGTATGTAAATTACATGTATATTACATTTTTTCTTTCCCTATCCTAAAATCACCTGCACATTTAGCTGGATTACAGCCTTTGAATACCGAACAGTCCAGCAGTCATGTTACGCCCCCCTCTTCAGACCAAAGGCTTAAAGTCTGAAGAGGAGCTTCTGTCTTTCCTTCCAGAAGTGAACTCCTCTTGCCACATCCTTATTGTCTCGATCCTGCTGTCACAGCATGTCATTGACTATGTGAGTGTTAACACAGTCTCCAGACTCTCCAAGGTGAACTGCATGAACTGTGCACCATAAATCTGAATGTTTCTTGTTGATGCATGTGTTCTTTTCATATAGTTACAGCTTAATGCCCTTTTGTATTTGTCATGTCATGCTTGATGACGCTGTAGTATGCAAATCTAGTGGACATCTAGTTTGTCTTTTCTCTTTAGGTGCCCTTGTGCCACTATAAGGAATGGTACTTCAGCAGTGGCGCCCCCCTCAGGCTTGTGAAGAAGTTACAGAACGAGCTGAAGAAGATAGCAAAAGACATCACAGCTAGGAACAGCCGACTGGAGTTACCCTACCCTTACCTGTCCCCAGACTGTATTGAGAACAGTTTAGCTGTCTGAGTTCAAAAATGAAAGCACTATTCTTTCTTCTTTAGAAGCAGTATCGCTATAAGAGTAACAGGATTTTCTACATTTCAGTGGATTTTATTTCTATGGCAATTTTAACTGTGTATTGTAGCAAAGCAGTTTTACAGAAATGTATTAGTACAAAAAGAATAATACTTTTATTAAAGATACCAGTTTATTCCTTTTTAGATTGTTGTTCATGGTTGATTCGCAAAGTTTGTATAATGCTACAAATAAATGCATTATTCAGGTTCCAAAGTAAAAAATCCATAAAGAATAAAGAAATGTGTGATTCTGTTTGGGGCCCTTGATTTTGATTTCTGTTCTTATACTGTTGATGATACTTTGCATCTCATAAAGATTTCAAAGTTTTGCACTATAAACCTAGCTTTGAAACCAAAAGAGCCCACCCATCAGGGCACTGTGCAGAGGGATACACCCATGCATACATAGTTTGACGGGCAAGCAGGACAACCTATCATTGCATTCAAACCAAACATTTTTATTGGACGAATATTATATACATGTAACGATATAAATATTACAGCTTTAATGTTCTTTAAATAAATCCTCCGTTAATGAGATCGCGCTTCCTGGTGGTGGCGCTATTGCCCCCTGAATTGGATCAGTCTGCAGCAGAACTATGGAGAACTGCTGTGGGTGGAGCTATTACATCACTGAACAATTCATTCAGTCTCTACTGCTGTGTGCAGACATCCAGTAAATTCTAACGTCATCCATCTGAGTGTGAGTGCTGATGAAGAGTGAGACAAACCGGGTCAGACAAAGACAAGAAAGATCACACACACACACATAGATAGATAGATAGATAGATAGATAGATAGATAGATAGATAGATAGATAGATAGATAGATTTAGCCCACTTAATTATTGCTATCAGGATCTGAAGAAAGATTTTCATTCAGCATCACAAAAATGTTTCTGGAAAAATTCGTTTTTAAACCACCAAATAATAAATAATGTGGGAGAACTTTTTGGAAACAATAATTGTTTTCACAGTTCGGTTTGTTACCGCTAGTGGCGCACAAATCACACGCTTCATTAAACTTATGAAAGTGTTTACTGAATGTTAAAACTTTCTCGTTTTGTACGAAACTTCGGATTAGGTTGGATGATCTACTCTTGTATTAACATCTGTTACAGGTAAATGTTGGGGGGGCATTAATACATCTAAACGATCTAGCTAGCGTGTTTTGTTAGAAATGTTTTCACATATACATAGCTTTCGTTTTTTATTCAATGTAATTCATACGATGTGTTACAAGTAATTGTGTGCTGCAAAAATGTATTTAATTGTGTTGCATTTTGACTTGAGATTAAATCAGATGGACTCAGTGTTGCGGCTGAAGGTGAGCTCTTGAGCTCTTTTATTATTTGTAATTTATTAAGATATGTTTTGTTTTGGCTCACAGTTTTGAATCTACAACAGACGACAGAGTGTCATTTAGTTTGTCTTACGACAACTTGTCTTGTCTTTTGTTAGGCCCGTGTAATTCGCATGGGTAAAGTCCTGTAGTAGTCGCAGAGGGGAGCCTAAAACGATATAAAGTTGGTTCGAATTTTGACAATAGTCAGAGATTCAGCCCCGGACATTTTCAATAGATCATTCATGATTTAGCATAATGACAATAAATATACTATGACCAAATATTTTTGAAACGTATTAGAGAAATGTATTAGAGAACACACAATGACTTTCTCAGTTTTTAATCTGCTGTGAGGTGTTGAACTGATACATCTTGTAACGTAATGATGCAGGATAGGGACCCTCTACAAAGTACTAAACAAATGGGAAATGTTCCCCTCCAAATACTTTACTCTTGAAATGTATATAAAATACATCTCAGATCGGACGGTTGTGTCTTGTTACTTGTTCCAAGAAAAATATTTCGATGTTGTTTTTTTTCCCCAAAACTGTAGTACAATTAAAGCTATTAAAATGCAACAAGATAAAGCTCACAAAACCAACCAAAAATTGTGCAAAACACCGCCCCTTGGAGGAACATAATGCAGATGTTTCGAATGAGTTCAACATTCATAAGTTTGAATAAATTATTTTAAAATGCACAAATACATCAAATATAGTAAAATAAATACACTCTTCTATCTCAAGTGTTTTTTTGTTACTGGTTGCTAGCAGAACATCTCGATGTTGGTTTTTATTCACAAAACTTCAACACAACCCAAGATATTGAAATACAACAATGAAGAAAAAGCTTGCAAAGCCTTTCAAAATTGCGCAATACAGTCTTGATAATCTAGTACCCTCGGATGATCATGCAAGTTTTGACTGAGTTTGAAATTCAGAAATTTGGTTTTGATCAAGTTAAAACAGGTTCTCTCATAACTGCCTGTGAACCATATTACCGCTAAGCCGCTCCTCGTTAGTATAGTGGTAAGTATCCCCGCCTGTCACGCGGGAGACCGGGGTTCGATTCCCCGACGGGGAGGTGCACTTGTTTTTGCTTTTATATTTAACCATAAGAAGACCAGTACCGTAAAGTCACAAATAATAATAGTAATAAATAAAAAAAAATCAATTATTACTATTTTTATGGCGACGCATCCACTCACATACAAATATTCACAAGCAGATCATAAAAAAATGTTTTTCAAATTTCATTACGAAAAATGTCAACATCAACATAATAAACTACATGTTATGTGTCAACATCTTAAATGTAAAGTCCCCTATAAATACTGGAAATATGTGATATACATACATTTTATCTGAGGGTGAGTATGGCCATGACATTTTTACACGCTGCATGTAAGCTAAGCAAAGAACGTATCAACACAGTCACCAGAAATAAATTCTCACAACAAACACCCTTTTAACATGAAACCAAGAAATGAGACCTACACCTTCACTGTCTCTCCACAGCCTCTCTAATGTTTGTATCACCCAGGACATCAAAAGCTTTTTAGGGTTAATTTAACAATGTTACATTTTAACCAGTGTATTTAAGCAATGTTAAAGATTACAAAATTGAAATTCTAGGCATGTGTTGAACACTGATCTGAACTACACTCTCTCAAAAACTGTTTTTGTTCAATTTTTAACTACTTTGTGTTCAGCGCAAACCTTACAAGCAGTGGATTCAAAAAGACAAACATCGCCAGATCAATTATTTATTTGTTGAGGCCTGTTATATTAATTTTAATCCTGGTTACAATCATGCTTTCAAACAAATGACATTTACACACCAGTAAAGGTCAGAGAGCAGCTGGGCGGAGCGCATGTGAAGATATAATAAGACCGAACTGTGCGCTTGACTCACTTCTTCAGGAAATCCAGCAAAGGTAAGTCAATGCAATTGTGCTTCAATTTCATATCTTTAGGTTTTACAGAACTGCTGGTGTTGCGTGGATGAATGGGGATGATTGTTCTCAGATCATGTCAAAACAGGGTTCCTCAACCCTTCATTAATATATTGTAGGAACCCTGTCACATAATTTATGTAATTTATTTTTAATTTCTAATTCATTTTTAAGCCCCTGCCTTTAATAGTATGCATATATAAATATAGTGACAAGTTTTCTTATCCTTACTTTGCCATTTCATTAACGTTAATTACTGATGTACAGTTAATCATTACTGATGTCAATAAATTGCATAAACACTATATTTAAATTTTATCCAATTCATTATAATGTGGAAGGGGCAGTGAAACATTTAGCTGAAATAAAGCTTCTTAACAGTTTCTTTAAGTTTGTTTTAATTTTGTGCATTATCGTTTTGAACCATACCTCGAATATTTGGCGAACATTGGGGTCACAGGGCTTGTATTGAAGTATGCTGGTTTAAAGTACAAAATTGAAAAATAATGAGTTCTTTATTGCTTTGTAATTGAATATGATCTTGTTTTAAATATATCTATTTTAATTTATTTTGATCTTATTTTTATGGCATTTAATACATAGAATTTCCTTTGGAAACTAATTCTTTTTAAATTTTCATTGTTTATTTTGTCAAACGATGTATATAGTCTAGTATTTACAATTCAATATGGAATACTGTGTTTGTCAGCTCTGTATGCTAAAATGTGCAAATAATAGCCATGACAGTTTATGATTTGTGACCTATGATTTATTAAACCTATAAATCATTCTTGATGTGACACCTATTTATGACTCCTGATTTATAGTCTACCCCTTGTCAATCCCGTTTGTCTACAAATTTTTGGACTATGGAGCAGAGAACTTTTATCCAAAATGACTTACAAATGAGAATGTTTCTAAGCATTCATGTGAATATTCTTTTCACATGCATAAAATAAAATATGTCTTTTGTGTCAGATTTCAGGGGATGGCAAACGTTATTGACAAGGATGTTCACAATTATGATTAATCACATCAGTTATGATTATAATAATAGGTCATACATCAAGGGTCATAAATCATCTTGACATGATGATTGTGTTTTTTGCCTAGTCAGTCTTTGCGTGCTTGGCATGTAATTTTTACGAGTTTGCACTAACATAATCGGTTATGTTTATAAAGCATATGCAATGTGCTGTTCAGGGGAGGAGGGGACGAGCGGAATGACTCACAGGGGTTGCAGAGGGATACTGTAAAAACTGTCACAGGACAGACTTGAGGGATAGCTGTATTTACACCTCCCTGCTTAATGACTGGTTGGATTACATGACTGTGCTCCACCCAAACTTCATTACAATGAAAAAGTTTTAAATAATATTTTTTTTCCAACTTTCTTTTTACAAATTAAAAAATTGCATAAAATATGAGATTCAGTCCAATGCTATGGCTAAAATTCACAGAGCAGAATTTTTTTTTTTCTGGCCCAAAAACTACACTATACCATTAAAGCAGTATACCATGTGCTCTCCACAGCCATGTCTCCTAACAGAACTTTTAACCAGCACAACAAAAATGCTTCCCTGCCTTTACAGCATGAATCGCTTGATCATTTACAGTAAACACTGAAAGTTTGGAAATCAGCATAATATGAGTACCTCAGCGCATAATTTTCTTTAGCTGGCAACATAAAACAGAAAAACACCTGAATTAAACTTTCTTTTGAATATCCTTTTCACACACAGAAAAATAATTTTTCACTTGTGTCATATTCAGCTGTCCCCACAGCTGTTTTGTGAAAGAAAGAAAATGATCGGGAGCCCTGAGGTCACACAAAACTCTTAATAATCATTTATTCATTTCATTCAGTTAATTCCAAAAGCATTCTTGGCTGTTTCCATGTCAATTTGATGTCTTTTTCTTCATTCTTGGTTTAAACTCACATTATGATTCATAGGCCTCTCTTCTTAATGTTTAGGGACTCCATTATGAGCCAGATGGATGAGTTTCATGTGACTGTTCGAACCTCTGCATCACCTCTTTCAGGAACATATGGCAGCATTTGTATCTCTCTGATTGGTACTCTTTGTGAGAGCCCCCCATTCAAAGTGAATCCAAATCAATACCGTCTCCTGCCAGGCTCAGTAAGACATTCACATTTTTAGTAAATTCTAAACATGCCTTTGAATACAGCTGAAGACGGAGTTAAAGGAAAGTAAAAATGTCAAGGAAATTAGCCTGTAGCTCAACTGGGGCTAGAGCAGGGTGCTATGACAAGGTCATGGTTTTGATTCCCAGGAAACACACAGTCTGTAAGTCACACTGTAATAGAATTTACTAGATGCATGTAATGTTATGTAAATATAGCCTAAGTCAGACTTTACAATTCACAAATGCATTTACAAGAACAGAATGCCATTACAGCGCATTATTCTAACATGAACGGTGGTAATTGTGGTGTTTTGTCTTTGAAACAGTCCTATACCTTTGTTATCAAGCCTACAAAGGATGTTGGCAAAGTGGTTCTGGTGAAACTACGTCTTGAGGCTCAGCCTGACTTTCCAGACCTGAACTGGCACTGTCAGGATGTTCAGGTGGGACGGAGTTCTAAAGATCCCAATATGGAAGTTTTTCCCTGCCATAAATGGATTCAGAGTGCAGATGGTTATGTTGAGCTTCGGAATGAGAAAGGTGAGTGGTTTTTGTTCTCATTGGAAAAAACCCTGAACGTTAATCTCCCAAATTGTTTCTCCACATAGTAGTTTATAGAGAGAACGCAGCCTTATTTACTAGTTTGGAAATACGCTATTAATGACATTTATTTGAAATCAATCTTTTCTACAACATCCTCAGTGTGTCTGAAACAGCAGGAGACACTGGAAATCCTAAAAGCTCACAGGGAAAAAACCCTTCAGAGTAAACAGCAGTACATCAGGTACACCATTTATTAGGGTTTGTCCACCACTCATTCATTCATTGCCTTTTCTTTAATGGTTTATTAAAATTTACGCAGCTAATAATAAAAATTTGTTTGTAGGTGGTGTACATTTATTGAAGGTACCCTTCGTGGTGTAGACACATCCACTATGACAAATCTACACCCCAACCTGAGTTACACCCGTCAACAGTATGGTTTTCCATTCCTAAAGATACAGGATTTGTTCTTATTTATTCATTTATATTTTAGAAGATCTCATATTGATTGAATTTGACAATGTAATATCGTCCCTCTGCTTGTATTGTCAGGCCAAGCACCGATATGCACTATCTCAAGGGACTGACTGAGAGAAAAACCTCTTGGAATAGTCTTCAGGAACTTAATTCGTTCTTTCTTTTCAATGGAATAGAGAACACTATTGCCAGTATGCACAACAAATGCATTTAAACCCAGAGGAAAATTTTATTGCTCAGAGGTTTTATTGCTCCTTCATTGCTCAGGAGATTTGATGGAGTTCTCAGTTGTGTTTCAGTAACAACTTTGTCTCAGATCTTTCTCCTAAAATTGCTTAGCAGAATTAAAAAAACTGAGTAAATCTGAGTTCAGTTTGAGATATTGCTGAGATCTCTTCTAAAACTCTTGTAGGGACTTCTGTGAGATTTATGGGTCTTTTTCTCAGGTGAAATATCAGAGACATGGGAGACTTAAGCAAAAGTTTCCATTTGCTCTCTGTTTAATCTCATTGCTGTCTAGAAGAAATAATTGAAATATTAAGGAGATCTCATCTATGATTTTTCTTTTAAATATGGGAATAAACATAAACAGCCACAATATCTAATGCATAATTAAAAATAGTATTACCTCTATTTAATAATTTCTTCTCTCAACATTGTTCATGTTTTTTCTTTTTGGTTTTATAATTTTCTTGTCCTGTATTTCCCTTGTAGAATATGTTCAGGCTCATTGGAAAGAGGACGCTTTCTTTGGATATCAGTGTCTCAATGGCAGCAATCCTCTGTGTATTAAACAAATCCACAAGTTACCACCTAACCTGGCTGTCACGCCAGACATGGTCAAATCTTTTCTGCCACGGGGGTCTTCCCTGAAGCACGAGATGGAGGTGTGTTTGTGTGCGTGTTTGATTTGCGAGGCATTTGAATTTTGTGTGACTTTGTGTTTATACCACAGAAAGGACATATTTATCTTCTGGATTATGACATCCTGGACCAGTTGCCTGCTAATACAGTCAATGGCAAAAAGACCTACTTTACTGCTCCCCTTTGTCTTCTGCATTACAATCAGCATGGAGAACTGAAGCCAATTGCCATACAAGTATGGATTATTGTTTCCTTTGGATATCAAAATATCTACATACTTCCGTAAAGTTGAAGTTAAAATCAAAATCGTGTTATCTTTTTTTTTTTAACTTTATTATAAGTTTAGTTTAGTATATATTAATTTTATTATTTTTATTTTATTATTTCCAAATTTTATTATTTCAGCTTCAACAGGCTTCAGGTCCACAGAACCCTGTTTTCCTGCCTTCTGATCCCACACCTGATTGGTTGCTTGCAAAGATGTGGGTGCGTAATGCAGATGTTTTCATCCATTTGCTGCTTTCCCACCTCCTGCGCACTCATCTTGTAGGAGAGGTGTTCTGTGTCGCCACACTCAGACAGCTGCCGGAAATCCATCCACTATACCAGGTACAAATAGACAAACCTAAAGTCACGCTGCAAAGTATAAACAAATAACTTGAGCTCTTAGTATTGTTTATGTGTTTGTATATGGAAAATGTGTTTGTATGTTTATGTGTGGTTTTCCTGTAGCTCAGTTGGTGGCACACTGTGTTAGTGGCGTACATAGTTATGAAATGTACATTTAATGCTCTGTAAGTCGCTTTGGGTAAAAGTGTCTGACAAATGTAAGAGATTATAATTTGTCCTTACACTGGATGCTTTGAATTAATAGTTACTAATGTGCCTCTGTTTTTAGCTCCTGATGCCACATATCCAAAATGTTCTTCAGATCAACATTAAGGGTAGAACCATTCTTGTGGGCACAGGTGGTGTTGTTGACAAGGTTTGTTCCCTTAAAGGTGCATTAGGTGATTTCTTGAGAAACACTTGATATTTAAAATCAACAGCCAAACAAACACACCCCTTCCTTAATTGCTCCGCCCTCAAAATAACAACACGTTATACGACACAGGCAACAACTAATAGCTGGCACACATGCCTTCTATTGCTAATTGACTATGAGAGAGTTGGTTTTGTCTGTATGATTTTGTCTATGTGCAGACACATTTTTTTCAACACACACAAAACAAACATCTTTACAAAATTATTTGTTGGGCTGTTGATTTCAATTTTCAACAGCATTTCTCAGAAATTGCTTACAGCACCTTTAATATCTGTGACGTAAGTTGATAGTTTTATTCTATTTGGTAGAATGTATTAATTCTTGTTAGTTTGGTAAGCTGGTTTTAACAAATTTTATTCTGGTTTCATTTTTCTATAGTCTATGTCTTGTGGACTGGAGGCAACAAAGCAGCTGCTTGCTCGAGGAAGCCGAAATCTGCGCTACAGCTCAATGTGTGTGCCGGATGACCTGAGGTGCCGTGGACTGGACACACTGGAAATATGCTATTACGCACAAGATGCTCTCAGGGTTTGGGACGCTCTACACAGGTACATTGAGAAGATTGACAATGTGGTTGAATCATGATTTGAAGTATGTTTAGTGTGAAGTGTGAATGATTTGCATGATTTACATTTGCATGCAGGTTTGTTGAGGACTGGATTAGTTTGTATTACTGTAGCAATAAAGATGTTCAGCAGGACTGTGAGCTGCAGAACTGGATTAGAGAGATCTTCATGGAAGGATTCCTTGGTCTCACTGAAACAGGTTTCAAATCTCCAAGCAAAAACATAAATCACAGAACTTTGTAGAATTTTGATCCTATGCCTGATGTTCATATACATGATGTGCCTGGTAGCCCCATCCACTATGAAATGTCATTGGTCCAAAATCCTGTTCCACATAACTTCACATACATATCAAATAGGCTGTGATTGTGTAACGTCCAGCAGTGGTTTTGCATTCAGTGTGGAGAGAAAAAAAATGCCTTAACCTGATCAGTTCTAATTCTAATGTCCTATTAGTTTACACCTAGTCCATCTATTTTTTCTAGAAATGTAAAATGCAAAAGATCTTTGCCTCTGTGTTATTCTCTAGGATTTCCACAATCTTTTCAAACTACTGCTGAAATGTGCAAGTTTGTCACCATGGTGATCTTCTGCTGCTCAGCACTTCACTCAGCTGTGAACTTCTCTCAGGCATGAACAGTATTAATGAACATTCTGAGTGTTTTATTAAAACAAGCTGCCTCCTGTAATCAGTGGAACCCTAGTCAGTCCACTTTCTATAATTTATCTACTATTGAATATTAAATGTATGTATATTACATTTTTTTGTCTTTCCCTACCGTAAAATCCCCTGCACATTTAGCTGGATTACAGCCTTTGGATACCGAACAGTCCAGCTGTCATGTTACGCCCCCCACCTCAGACCAAAGGCTTAAAGTCTGAAGAGGAGCTTCTGTCTTTCCTTCCAGAAGTGAACTCCTCTTGCCACGTCCTTAGTATCTTGAACCTGCTGTCACAGCGTGCCATTGACTATGTGAGTGTTAACACAGTCTCCAGACTCTCCAAGGTGAACGGCATGAACTGTGCACCGTAAATCTGAATGTTTCTTATTGATGCATGTGTTCTTTTCATATAGTTACAGCTTAATGCCCTTTTGTATTTGTCATGTCATGCTTGATGATGCTGTAGTATGCAGATCTAGTGCACATCTAGTTTGTCCTTTCTCTTTAGGTGCCCTTGTGCCACTATAAGGAATGGTACTTCAGCAGTGGTGCCCCCCTCAGACTTGTGAAGAAGTTACAGAACGAGCTGAAGAAGATAGCAAAAGACATCACAGCTAGGAACAGCCGACTGGAGTTACCCTACCCTTACCTGTCCCCAGACCGTATTGAGAACAGTATAGCTGTCTGAGTTCAAAAATGAAAGCACTGTTCTTTCTTCTTTAGAAGCAGTATCGCTATAAGAGTAACAGGGTTTTCTAAATTTCAGTGCATTTTATTTCTATGGCAATTTTAACAGTGTGTATTGTAGCAAAGCAGTTTTATAGAAATGTATTAGTACAAAAAAGAGTAGGATAATACTTTTATTAAAGATGCCAGTTTTTCACTAGATGTTCCCCACTGAGCTAACTACAGGCAAAACTACCTACAGTCGTTTATGTCTAAACAGTCTTAACATGACTCCTTACAAATATCTACACCCACAGAATGTGCAGAAATTAGGTTTACCAGGTAATGTCAATATATCTCCAGTAAACAAGCAGTGTATTCATGAATATTAACCAGCTGTTACCACAGTATACTAATTTTGCAGATTTAGGATGCTTCCTAACTCTTTGATAATTGTGGCCATGATTATACAGTATGTTACTTTAGATTAAGAACCAGCTGTGAAACTTTGTATAATGCTACAAATAAATGCATTATTCAGGTTCCAAAGAAAAACACGTAAAAGAATAAAGAAATGTGTGATTCTGTTTGGGGCCCTTGATTTTGATTTGTGTTCTTAAACTGTTGATGATGCATTGAAATATCTTTATGAGATGCAAAGTTTAGCATATGTGTATAAATCTACATATATATATATATAAAGATATAAATATTACAGCTTTAAGGTTCTTTAAATAAATCCTCCGTTAATGAGATCGCGCTTCCTGGTGGTGGCGCTATTGCCCCCTGAATTGGATCAGTCTGCAGCAGAACTATGGAGAACTGCTGTGGGTGGAGCTATTACATCACTGAACAATTCATTCAGTCTCTACTGCTGTGTGCAGACATCCAGTAAATTCTAACGTCATCCATCTGAGTGTGAGTGCTGATGAAGAGTGAGACAAACCGGGTCAGACAAAGACAAGAAAGATCACACACACACACATAGATAGATAGATAGATAGATAGATAGATAGATAGATAGATAGATAGATAGATTTAGCCCACTTAATGATTGCTATCAGGATCTGAAGAAAGATTTTCATTCAGCATCACAAAAATGTTTCTGGAAAAATTTGTTTTTAAACCACCAAATAATAAATAATGTGGGAGAACTTTTTGGAAACAATAATTGTTTTCACAGTTCGGTTTGTTACCGCTAGTGGCGCACAAATCACACGCTTCATTAAACTTATGAAAGTGTTTACTGAATGTTAAAACTTTCTCGTTTTGTACGAAACTTCGGATTAGGTTGGATGATCTACTCTTGTATTAACATCTGTTACAGGTAAATGTTGGGGGGGGCATTAATACATCTAAACGATCTAGCTAGCGTGTTTTGTTAGAAATGTTTTCACATATACATAGCTTTCGTTTTTTATTCAATGTAATTCATACGATGTGTTACAAGTAATTGTGTGCTGCTAAAATGTATTTAATTGTGTTGCATTTTGACTTGAGATTAAATCAGATGCACTCAGTGTTGCGGCTGAAGGTGAGCTCTTGAGCTCTTTTATTATTTGTAATTTATTAAGATATGTTTTGTTTTGGCTCACAGTTTTGAATCTACAACAGACGACAGAGTGTCATTTAGTTTGTCTTACGACAACTTGTCTTGTCTTTTGTTAGGCCCGTGTAATTCGCATGGGTAAAGTCCTGTAGTAGTCGCAGAGGGGAGCCTAAAACGATATAAAGTTGGTTCGAATTTTGACAATAGTCAGAGATGGAAGGAACATAATGCAGATGTTTTGACTGAGTTCAAAATTCATAAGTTTAAATGAATTAATTTAAAATGCACACAGTTTGATTTTTCAGCTTTAAAAGGTGATTTGTTACTTGTTTTAGGACAACATTTCCATTGAACAACATTTCCATTGCTATTGAATTGCATTACAAATTTATTTTTAAACATACAGAATTCCATTTCAACTTCAAAGGTTGTGTCTTGGTACTGATGTTGGTTCTGTCTTGGTACGTTTGTTAAAACAACATCAAAATTTAATTCATAGAACTATAACATAACACATGGTATGAAAGTGTGAACAAATACAAATCTCATCAAGTTTATTGTCACATCACCTCAACATGTGTAGAGGTGAGTGAAAATCCTGAGTGCGGCTCCAGACAGTGCAGTATGTAAAACAGACAGGTAACAGTAACAAAAAATATACATATAACAGTATGTATTATATACAATGACAAAATGGACAGAATATACACAATTACAAATGTACAATATACATTATATGCACATGGACATGTAGTGTATGTACATGTACAAAAATACATATGTAACAATTTACATCTGTACACACAATATGTGTATTTACATATATGTGCATACACACCTTGCTATGTGATGTGTGAAGTAGTTAAAGTGCAGTGTATGGAGAAGGGTGGGGGTGGACTGAGATTATATCAATTCACATTAAGTTATCGGACAGCTTGAAGAATGAAGTTGTCCCTTTGTTGGCTAGTGCGGGTCTGGATGCAGCGGTCTCGTCTACCTGAGGGTAGTAGGGAGAGCAGACTGTGACTTGGGTGTCTAGAGTCACTGATGATCCTCTGGGCATTTCTCAGACACCACCTGTTGTAGATATCCTGGAGGGAGGGAAGCAGTAGTTTGGCATCAAGCTTAGAGGGTACTATGATGTTGAATGCTGAGCTGTAGTCCACAAACAGCATCCTCACATATGTGTTCTTTTTCCAGGTTTGAGAGGGCAGTGTGTTGGGCAACGGCATCATCTGTAGAGCGGTTGTCACAGTAGGCAAACCGTTGTGGGTCCAGTGAGGCAGGTAGTACAGAGCAGATGTAGTCTCGGATCAGTCTTTTAAAGCACTTGCTGATGATGGGCGTCAGAGCAACAGGGTGCCAGTCATTCAAGCATGTGATCTTTGATTGTTTTGGTGCAGGCACAATTGTTAAAAAGACCCGTATACTAGTCAAATTATACCTTCTAATTAGATCTCTCTTTGCTTGATTGTTTGCCGAGATTGATCGGCACGCAGCATTCAGCACAGCCACCAATCAGCATTCTCAGATCAACGTGCATGTAAATGTCCCGCCCACAGTGCCAGTGCGAGTGAAGTTATTCGGAGCGCTGATGCGGATGCTGGAGCTTTGCCGTTGCAATTCCACTTAGTTTTCTTTATTGTGCGGGTGTTGTGCGTCTATGTAAAGTAAGTGTATTAGCTCTGATCCTTGCAGCGATTGCGTGTGATTTGTAATGTACTGCCTGTTATATTTACTGTTAAAGCGTCTGGTACTTTATTATGGCCATCAATATATGATTATTATGTCTTTAGCTATCTTTATCTATAGTTAGTTACATAGAAGTTATTTATGTATATTTCATTTGTATTTCAATGTTATTTAGTCCTCTAAGTGTTTTTGAGTTTTTTCCAAGTTCTAAAGGCAACTTGATGTGCATGCGCGCCAAACATGTCCAGACAGAGCACTGCAATATAACCAGATTAAGCTAATCTTTACTAATGTATATAACATGACATGTTTGTTTCTGTTGACAATTAATCCATTTTATTGTGGATCTGGCTGCATATTTATCTTGTGTTTATCTGTTTGGAACATTTAATATTATTATCATGCATGTATGTATATATATTTACTCTTTTTCTGTTGTTCTTTACTTTGTATTTTCTGTTGTTCTAGAAAACCACACACACATACACACACAAACTAAAGACTGAGTTGTTGTGGTGACAAATAAACGGGTTACTCCCATATATCAAAATCTTTGATCAAGTCTCAACCGGCAATCGGCATATATATGAGACAGTGCTATTATAGCTAATTCATTTTTTCATGGTCCTTCGAGCCGGATGAGACTTGTTGCAAGCTTGCAACACATGCAGAAGAAGAGCCAACTGGGCGCGTCAGAAGGAAGACTACCCTTCCCGCCCGATATGAAGATTACGATCTCACTGGCTTTGCCCTGCCTACGTTGTATCCAGAACCCATGTCACCACACACTCAGATACCCTCCAACCTATCAGACGATGAAGACCAAGAGGAGGTTGCAACCGCTTTTAGTCTTCCCCAGATTCCAGGTGATGAGCATCAAAGTTCAGAATAGTGGTCTGACACAGGTCTCGGCAGGTCTGAGCATGCCTCACTCAAGGAACAGAACAGGAAACTCCGCCATGCCAACTAGAACATGCTTCACACTGTACAGGTGATGCAGAGAGAAAGGGATGCGTGGCAGCAGATGAATCAACAGTATTCGCAAGAGCTCTCACAACTCAAGCAACAGATGCAGAAGCTTCAGATCGAAGACCAGCGAAGACCACAAGCCTTTTAACAAGAATGCAAACATTCTGCTTAACACTGAGAAAGCACTACTTGACTCATACCTCAGCTCCTACTACGAAAGCTGCACCCAAATCTTACTGCCCCTACTGCGACCAAACTAAGCACTCCTTAAATAACTGTTCAAATTTTAAGCAACTTACTACAGATCAGAAGCGCAGCTGGGTCATAGGGAACAATCTGTGTTGGCGCTGTGGCAGGACTTTGACTTGCATTTCATTGTGTTGCAAGAACCAAAATAGGAATTGTTTTTTTGAAGAAAAAACAATAAAAATCATGAGGAACACATTAAATAATGTGCTGTTGTATTGTCTGCAATAAAATCCAAGTCAAAGTAAATTTAGAAATCACTACTTTCTTTTTTATTTGTTTTCCATACTGTCCCAACTTTTTCTGATTTGGGGTTGTGTATATATATATATATATATATATATATATATATATATTTGTTTATATATATATATTATAAAAATATATATATATATATATATATATATATATATATAACGCCCTGAAGGGTGGGATCTTTTGCTATTGAGGCTAGGTTTATATTGCTAAACTTTGCATCTTATAAAGATATTTCAATGCATCATCAACAGTTTAAGAACACAAATCAAAATCGAGGGTCCCAAACAGAATCACACATTTCTTTATTCTTTTACGTGTTTTTCTTTGGAACCTGAATAATGCATTTATTTGTAGCATTATACAAAGTTTCACAGCTGGTTCTTAATCTAAAGTAACGTACTGTATAATCATGGCCACAATTATCAAAGAGTTAGGAAACATACCATAAATCTGCAAAATTAGTATACTGTGGTAACAGCTGGTTAATATTCATGAATACACTGCTTGTTTACTGGAGAAATATTAACATTACCTGGTAAACCTAATTTCTGCACATTCTGTGGGTGTAGATATTTGTAAGGAGTCATGTTAAGACTGTTTAGAAATAAATGACTGTAGCTAGTTTTGCCTGTAGTTAGCTCAGTGGGGAACATCTAGTGTAAAACTGGCATCTTTAATAAAAGTATTATCCTACTCTTTTTTGTACTAATACATTTCTATAAAACTGCTTTGCTACAATACACACTGTTAAAATTGCCATAGAAATAAAATGCACTGAAATTTAGAAAACCCTGTTACTCTTATAGCGATACTGCTTCTAAAGAAGAAAGAATAGTGATTTCATTTTTGAACTCAGACAGCTAAACTGTTCTCAATACAGTCTGGGGACAGGTAAGGGTAGGGTAACTCCAGTCGGCTGTTCCTAGCTGTGATGTCTTTTGCTATCTTCTTCAGCTCGTTCTGTAACTTCTTCACAAGCCTGAGGGGGGCGCCACTGCTGAAGTACCATTCCTTATAGTGGCACAAGGGCACCTAAAGAGAAAGGACAAACTAGATGTGCACTAGATCTGCATACTACAGCGTCATCAAGCATGACATGACAAATACAAAAGGGCATTAAGCTGTAACTATATGAAAAGAACACATGCATCAACAAGAAACATTCAGATTTACGGTGCACAGTTCATGCAGTTCACCTTGGAGAGTCTGGAGACTGTGTTAACACTCACATAGTCAATGACATGCTGTGACAGCAGGTTCAAGATACTAAGGACGTGGCAAGAGGAGTTCACTTCTGGAAGGAAAGACAGAAGCTCCTCTTCAGACTTTAAGCCTTTGGTCTGAGGAGGGGGGCGTAACATGACTACTGGACTGTTCGGTATCCAAAGGCTGTAATCCAGCTAAATGTGCAGGTGATTTTAGGATAGGTAAAAAGAAAAAATGTAATATACATGTAATTTACATACATTCAATATTACATAAATTATAGAACGTGGACTGACTAGGGTTCCACTGATTACAGGAGGCAGCTTGTTTTAATAAAACACTCAGAATATTCATTAATACTGTACATGCCTGAGAGAAGTTCACAGCTGAGTGAAGTGCTGAGCTGCAGAAGATCACCATGGTGACAAACTTGCACATTTCAGCAGTAATTTGAAAAGATTGTGGAAATCCTAGAGAATAATATAGAGGCAAAGCAAAGATCTTTTGCATTTTACATTTCTAGGGAAAATAAATGGACTAGGTGTGAACTAATAGGACATTAGAATTCATGCTACACTATGAACTGATCAGGTTAAGGCTTTTTTTTCTCTCCACACTGAATGCAAAACCACTGCTGAACGTTACACAATCACAGCCTATTTGATATATATGTGAAGTTATGTGGAGCAGGATTTTGGACCAATGACATTTCATAGTGGATGGGGCTACCAGGCACATCATGTATATGAACATCAGGCATAGGAACAAAATATATGTTCTACAAAGATCTGTGATTTATGTTTTTGCTTGGAGATTTGAAACCTGTTTCAGTGAGACCAAGGAATCCTTCCATGAAGATCTCTCTAATCCAGTTCTGCACCTCACAGTCCTGCTGAACATCTTTATCGTTACAGTAATACAAAGTAATCCAGTCCTCAACAAACCTGCATGCAAATGTAAATCATCCAAATCATTCACACTTCACACGAAACATACTTCAAATCATGATTCAACCACATTGTCGATCTTCTCAATGTACCTGTGTAGAGCGTCCCAAACCCTGAGAGCATCTTGTGCATAATAGCAGATTTCCAGTGTGTCCAGTCCACGGCACCTCAGGTCATCCGGCACACACATTGAGCTGTAGCGCAGATTTCGGCTTCCTCGAGCAAGCAGCTGCTTTGCTGCCTCCAGTCCACAAGACATAAACTATAGAAAAGTTAAACCAGAATAAAATTTGTTAAATCCAGCTGACCAATCTAACAAGTATTAATACATTCTCAAACTACCAACTTACTTCACAGATATTAAAGGTGCTGTAAGCAATTTCTGAGAAATGCTGTTGAAAATTGAAATCAACAGTCCAACAAATAATTTTGTAATAGATGTTTGTTTTGTGTGTGTTGGAAAATGTGTCTGCACATAGACAAAATCATACAGACAAAACCATAACTCTCTCACAGCCAGATAGCAATAGAAGGCATGTGTGCCAGCTGTTAGTTGTGTTGCCTGTGTCGTATAACGTGTTGTTATTTTGAGGGTGGGGCAATTAAGGAAGGGGTGTGTTTGTTTGGCTGTTGATTTTAAATATCAAGTGTTTCTCAAGAAATCACTTAATGCACCTTTAAGGGAACAAACCTTGTCAACAACACCATTTGGGCCCACAAGACTGGTTCTAGCCTTAATGTTGATCTGAAGAACATTTTGGATATGTGGCATCAGGAGCTAAAAACAGAGGCACATTAGTAACTATTAATTCAAAGCATCCAGTGTAAGGACAAATTATAATCTCTTACATTTGTCAGACACTTTTACCCAAAGCGACTTACAGAGCATTAAATGTACATTTCAGAACTATGTACGCCACTAACACAGTGTGCCACCAACTGAGCTACAGGAAAATCACACATAAACCTACAAACACATTTTCCATATACAAACACATAAACAATACTAAGAGCTCAAGTTATTTGTTTATACTTTGCAGCATGACTTTAGGTTTGTCTATTTGTACCTGGTATAGCGGATGGATTTCCGGCAGCTGTCTGAGTGTGGCAACACAGAACACCTCTACTACAAGATGAGTGTGCAGGAGGTGGGAAAGCAGCAAATGGATGAAAACATCTGCATTACGCACCCACATCTTTGCTAGCAACCAATCAGGTGCGGGATCAGAAGGCAGGAAAACAGGGTTCTGTGGACCTGAAGCCTGTTGAAGCTAAAATAATAAAGTTTGGAAATAATGAAATAAAAACAATAAACTTTTTATATACTAAACTAAACTTAAAGGTAATAAAATAGATATGATTTCGATTTTAACATTTTTCAACTTTACAGAAGTATGTTGATATTTTGATATCCAAAGGAAACAAGAATCCATACTTGTATGGCAATTGGCTTTAGTTCTCCATGCTGATTGTAATGCAGAAGACAAAGGGGAGCAGTAAAGTAGGTCTTTTTGCCATTAACTGTATTAGCAGGCAACTGGTCCAGGATGTCATAATCCAGAAGATAAATATGTCCTTTCTGTGGTATAAACACAAAGTCACACAAAATTACAGTTAGGTTACAGTCTGACAAAATTCAAATGCCTCGCAAATCAAACACGTACACAAACACACCTCCATCTCGTGCTTCAGGGAAGACCCCAGTGGCAGAAAAGATTTGACCATGTCTGGCGTGACAGCCAGGTTAGGTGGTAACTTGTGGATTTGTTTAATACACAGAGGATTGCTGCCATTGAGACACTGATATCCAAAGAAAGCGTCCTCTTTCCAATGAGCCTGAACATATTATAAGGGAAATGCAGGACAAGAAAATTATAAAACCAAAAAGAAAAAACATGAACAATGTTGAAAGAAGAAATGATTAAAAAGAGGTGATATTTTCAAATTATGCATTAGATATTGTGGCTGTTTATGTTTATTCCCATATATAAAAGAAAAATCATAGATGAGATCTCCTTAATATTTCAATTATTTCTTCTAGACAGCAATGAGATTAAACAGAGAGCAAATGGAAACTTTTGCTTAAGTCTCCCATGTCTCTGATATTTCACCTGAGAAAAAGACCCATAAATCTCACAGAAGTCCCTACGAGAGTTTTAGAAGAGATCTCAGGAATATCTCAAACTGAACTCAGATTTGCTCAGTTTTTTTATTTCTGCTAAGCAATTTTAGGAGAAAGATCCGAGACAAAGTTGTTACTGAAACACAACTGAGAACTCCATCAAATCTCCTAAGCAATGAAGGAGCAATAAAACCTCTGAGCAATAAAAGTTTCCTCTGGGTTTAAATGCATTTGTTGTACATACTGGCAATAGTGTTCTCTATTCCATTGAAAAGAAAGAACGAATGAAGTTCCCTCAGTCAGTCCCTTGAGATAGTGCATATCGGTGCTTGGCCTGACAATACAAGCAGAGGGACGATATTACATTGTCAAATTCAATCAATATGAGATCTTCTAAAATATAAATGAATAAATAAGAACAAATCCTGTATCTTTAGGAATGGAAAACCATACTGTTGACGGGTGCTATTCAGGTTAGGGTGTAGATTTGTCATAGTGGATTTGTCCAGACCACGAAGGGTACCTTCAATAAATGTGCACCACCTATAAACAAATTTTTATTATTAGCCGCAAAAATTTTAATAAACCATTAAAAAATGGCAATGAATGAATGAGTGGTGGACAAACCCCAATAAATGGTGTACTTGATGTTCTGCTGTTTACTCTGAAGGGTTTTTTTCCCTGTGAGCTTTTAGGATTTCCAGTGTCTCCTGCTGTTTCAGACACACTGAGGATGTTGTAGAAAAGATTGATTTCAAATAAATGTCATTAATAGCGTATTTCCAAACTAGTAAATAAGGCTGCTCTCTCTCTATAAACTACTATGTGACGAAACAATTTGGGAGGTTAACGTTCAGGGTTTTTTCCAATGAGAACAAAAACCACTCACCTTTCTCATTTCGAAGCTCAACATAACCATCTGCACTCTGAATCCATTTATGGCAGGGAAAAACTTCCATATTGGGATCTTTAGAACTCCGTCCCACCTGAACATCCTGACAGTGCCAGTTCAGGTCTGGAAAGTCAGGCTAAGCCTCAAGACGTAGTTTCACCAGAACCACTTTGCCAACATCCTTTATAGGCTTGATAACAAAGGTATAGGACTGTTTCAAAGACAAAACACCACAATTACCACCGTTCATCTTAGAATAATGCGCTGTAATGGCATTCTGTTCTTGTAAATGCATTTGTGAATAAGTCTGCCTTAGGCTATATTTACATAACTTTACATGCATCTAGTAAATTCTATTACAGTGTGTCTTACAGACTTTGTGTGTTCCCTGGGAATCAAAACCATGACCTTGTCATAGCACCCTGCTCTAGCCCCAGTTGAGCTACAGGCTAATTTATACCTTAACATTTTTACTTTCCTTTAACTCTGTCTTCAGCTGTATTCAAAGGCATGTTTAGAATTTACTAAAAATGTGAATGTCTTACTGAGCCTGGCAGGAGACGGTATTGATTTGGATTCACTTTGATTGGGGGGCTCTCACAAAGAGTACCAATCAGAGAGATAGAAATGCTGCCATATGTTCCTGAAAGAGGTGATGCAGAGGTTCGAACAGTCACATGAAACTCATCCATCTGGCTCATAATGGAGTCCCTAAACATTAAGAAGAGAGGCCTATGAATCATAATGTGAGTTTAAACCAAAAATGAAGAAAAAAGACATCAAATTTGACATGGAAACAGCCAAGAATGCTTCTGGAATTAACTGAATGAAATGAATAAATGATTATTAAGAGTTTTGTGTGACTTCAGGGCTCCCGATCATTTTCTTTCTTTCACAAAACAGCTGTGGGGACAGCTGAATATGACACAATTGAAAAATTATTTTTCTGCGTGTGAAAACAATATTCAAACGAATGTTTAATTCAGGTGTTTTCTGTTGCCAGCTTAAGAAAATTATGCTCTGAGGTATTCACATTATGCTGATTTCCAAAATTTAAGTGTGTTTGCTGTAAAGATCAAGCAATTCAAGCTGTGATTCATGCTGAATGCCATATTCTATGCAATTCTTTAATTTGAAAAACAAAGTTGGAAAAAATGTTATTTAAAACTTTTTCATTTGTTTCACTTGTTTTTCATCAGTTCGGGAGGAGCACAGTCATGTAATCCAACCAGTCATTAAGCAGGGAGGTGTAAATACAGCTATCCCTCCAGTCTGTCCTGTGACAGTTTTTACAGCATCCCTCTGTAACCCCTGTGAGTCATTCCCCTCGTCCCCTCCTCCCCTGAACAGCACATTGCATATGCTTTATAAACATAACCGATTATGTTAGTGCAAACTCAACAAAAATTACATGCAAAGACTGACTAGGCAAAAAACACAATCATCAATCAACAATCATCATGTCAAAATGATTTAGATTTATGACCCTTGATTTATGAGTTATTATTATTTGACCTGTTAATCATAATTGTGAACATCCTTGTCAATCACGTTTGTCATCCCCTGAAAAGTAATTCAAATCAATTTAAATGTACATTTTTAAATTTAAAGTGTTTTAAGGTGTTCCAGGGATTCGGGGCTCAAGATCATTTTCATTTTGTCACAAAAATGCTGTAGGGACA
Source organism: Chromobotia macracanthus (assembly GCA_036877525.1). Classification (NCBI taxonomy): domain Eukaryota; kingdom Metazoa; phylum Chordata; class Actinopteri; order Cypriniformes; family Botiidae; genus Chromobotia; species Chromobotia macracanthus. Next base: position 6,137,560 of record JAZGTH010000005.1, read on the forward strand.
ATCTGAATCTCAAACAAAAGACATTTTATTTTATATATGTGAAAAGAATATTCAAATGAATGCTTAGAAACATTCTCATTTGTAAGACGCTTTGGATAAACGTTCTCTGCTCCAAAGTCCAAAATCTGTCGACAAACGTGATTGACAAGGGGTAGACTATAAATCAGGAGTCAAACATAGGTGTCACATCAAGAATGATTTATAGGTTTAATAAGTCATAGGTCACAAATCAACTGTCATGGCTATTATTTGCAAATTTTAACATATAGAGCTGACAAAAACAGTATTCCATATTGAATTGTAAATACTAGACTATATACATCATTTGACAAAATAAACAACGATAATTTAAGAAGAATTTGTTTCCAAATTAAATTCTATGTATTAAATGCCATAAAAATAAGATCAAATTAAATTAAAATAGATATATTTAAAACAAGATCATATTCAATTACAAAGCAATAAAGAACTCATTATTTTTCAATTTTGTACTTTAAACCAGCATACTTCAATACGAGCCCTGTGACCCCAATGTTCGCCAAATATTCAAGGTATGGTTCAAAACGATAATGTACAAAATTAAAACAAACTTAAAGAAACTGTTAAGAAGCTTTATTTCAGCTAAATGTTTCACTGCCCCTTCCACATGATAATGTATTGGATAAAATTTAAATATAGTGTTTATGCAATTTATTGACATCAATAATGATTGAACTGTACATCAGTAATTAACGTTAATGAAATGGCAAAGTAAGGATAAGAAAACTTGTCACTATATTTATATATGCATACTATTAAAGGCAGGGGCTTAAAAATGAATTAGAAATTAAAAATAAATTACATAAATTATGTGACAGGGTTCCTACAATATATTAATGAAGGGTTGAGGAACCCTGTTTTGACATGATCTGAGAACAATCATCCCCATTCATCCACGCAACACCAGCACTTCTGTAAAACCTAAAGATATGAAATTGAAGCACAATTGCATTGACTTACCTTTGCTGGATTTCCTGAAGAAGTGAGTCAAGCGCACAGTTCGGTCTTATTATATCTTCACATGCGCTCCGCCCAGCTGCTCTCTGACCTTTACTGGTGTGTAAATGTCATTTGTTTGTAAGCATGATTGTAACCAGGATTAAAATTAATATAACAGGCCTCAACAAATAAATAATTGATCTGGCGATGTTTGTCTTTTTGAATCCACTCCTCGTAAGGTTTGCGCTGAACACGAAGTGGTTAGAAATTTAACTAATTTTTTCTCATACTCTCCCTCAGATAAAATATCATTTATAGCACATATTTCCAGTGTTTGTAGAGTTTTGGCACATTACATGTAGTTTATTATGTTAATGTTCAGATTTACGGAATGATGTTTTTCCATTTTTCATAATCTGCTTGTAAACATTTGTATCTGAGTGGATACGTCATCATAAAAATGAAAATAGTAATAAATTCATTTTCTGATGTCACTTTACGGTACTGGCATTCTTAAAGTTGAAGGCAGACAGAGCAAAAACACCCGTCGGGGAATCCAACCCCGGTTTACTATCTCCCGGGGATACTTACCACTATACTAACGAGGAGCGGCTTAGCGGTAATATGGTTCACAGGCAGTTATGAGAGAACCTGTTTTAACTTGATCAAAACCAAATTTCTGAATTTCAAACTCAGTCAAAACTTGCATGATCATCCGAGAGTACTAGATTATCAAGACTGTATTGCGCAATCTTTGAAAGGCTTTGCAAGATTTTTCTTTGTTGCATTTCAATATCTTGGGTTGTGCTGAAGTTTTGTGAATAAAAACATCGAAATGTTCCGCTAGCAACCAGTAACAAAAAACACTTGAGATAGAAGTTGAAATAGAAGAGTGTATTTATTTTACTATATTTGATGTATTTGTGCATTTTAAAATAATTTATTCAAACTTATGAATTTTGAACTCATTCAAAACATCTGCATTGTGTTCCTCCAGGAGGCGGTGTTTTGCACAATTGTTTGTTGATTGTGAGCTTTTTCTTAATTGTTGCATTTTAATAGCTTTAGTTGTACTAGTTTTGGGAATAAAACCAACACCGAAATATTTTTTTGGAACAAGAAACAAGACACAACCGTCCGATTTGAGATGTATTTTATATACATTTCAAGAGTAAAGTATTTGGAGGGAAACATTTCCCATTTGTTTAGTACTTTGTAGAGGGTCCCTATCCTGCATCATTACGTTACAAGATGTATCAGTTCACAGCAGATTAAAAACTGAGAAAGTCATTGTGTGTTCTCTAATACATTTCTCTAATACATTTCAAAAATATTTGGTCATAGTATATTTATTGTCATGATGCTAAATCATGAATGATCTATTGAAAATGTCCGGGGCTGAATCTCTGACTATTGTCAAAATTCGAACCAACTTTATATCGTTTTAGGCTCCCCTCTGCGACTACTACAGGACTTTACCCATGCGAATTACACACACACACACACATACATATATATATAAATAACGCCCTGAAGGGTGGGATCTTTTGCTATTGAAGCTAGGTTTATATTGCTAAACTTTGCATCTTATAAAGATATTTCAATGCATCATCAACAGTTTAAGAACAGAAATCAAAATCGAGGGTTCAAAATCCCAAACAAAATCACACATTTCTTTATTCTTTTACGTGTTTTTCTTTGGAACCTGAATAATGCATTTATTTGTAGCATTATACAAAGTTTCACAGCTGGTTCTTAATCTAAAGTAACGTACTGTATAATCATGGCCACAATTATCAAAGAGTTAGGAAGCCTTAAAGCTGCAAAATTAGTATACTGTAGTAACAGCTGGTTAATATTCATGAATACACTGCTTGTTTACTGGAGATATATTGACATTACCTGGGAAACCTAATTTCTGCACATTCTGTGGGTGTAGATATTTTTAAGGAGTCATGTTGAGACTGTTTAGAAATAAATGACTGTAGGTAGTTTTGCCTGTAGTTAGCTCAGTGGGGAACATCTAGTGAAAAACTGGCATCTTTAATAAAAGTATTATCCTTCTCTTTATTTTTACTAATACATTTCTGCACTGAAAATGCAAATGAAATTTAGAATGAAATTTAGAAAACCCTGTTACTCTTATAGTGATACTGCTTCTAAAGAAGAAAGAATAGTGCTTTCATTTTTGAACTCAGATAACTATACTGTTCTCAATACAGTCTGGGGACAGGTAAGGGTAGGGTAACTCCAGTCGGCTGTTCCTAGCTGTGATGTCTTTTGCTATCTTCTTCAGCTCGTTCTGTAACTTCTTCACAAGCCTAAGGGGGGCGCCACTGCTGAAGTACCATTCCTTATAGTGGCACAAGGGCACCTAAAGAGAAAGGACAAACTAGATGTGCACTAGATCTGCATACTACAGCGTCATCAAGCATGACATGACAAATACAAAAGGGCATTAAGCTGTAACTGTGAAAAAAAACACATGCATCAACTACATTCAGTAGATTTACGGTGCACAGTTCATGCAGTTCACCTTGGAGAGTCTGGAGACTGTGTTAACACTCACATAGTCAATGACATGCTGTGACAGCAGGTTCAAGACATTAAGGACATGGCAAGAGGAGTTCACTTCTGGAAGGAAAGACAGAAGCTCTTCTTCAGACTTTAAGCCTTTGGTCTGAGGTGGGGGGCGTAACATGACTGCTGGACTGTTCGGTATCCAAAGGCTGTAATCCAGCTAAATGTGCAGGTGATTTTAGGAAAGAAAAAAATGTATACATTCAATATTACATAAATTATAGAAAGTGGACTGACTAGGGTTCCACTGATTACAGGAGGCAGCTTGTTTTAATAAAACACTCAGAATGTTCATTAATACTGTTCATGCCTGAGAGAAGTTCACAGCTGAGTGAAGTGCTGAGCTGCAGAAGATCACCATGGTGACAAACTTGCACATTTCAGCAGTAGTTTGAAAAGATTGTGGAAATCCTAGAGAATAATATAGAGGCAAAGCAAAGATCTTTTGCATTTTACATTTCTAGGGAAAATAAATGGACTAGGTGTAAACTAATAGGACATTAGAATTCATGCTACACTATAAACTGATCAGGTTAAGGCATTTTTTTTCTCTCCACACTGAATGCAAAACCACTGCTGGACGTTACACAATCACAGCCTATTTGATATGTATGTGAAGTTATGTGGAACAGGATTTTGGACCAATGACATTTCATAGTGGATGGGGCTACCAGGCACATCATGTATATGAACATCAGGCATAGGAACAAAATATATGTTCTACAAAGTTCTGTGATTTATGTTTTTGCTTGGAGATTTGAAACCTGTTTCAGTGAGACCAAGGAATCCTTCCATGAAGATCTCTCTAATCCAGTTCTGCACCTCACAGTCCTGCTGAACATCTTTATCGTTACAGTAATACAAACTAATCCAGTCCCCAACAAACCTGCATGCAAATGTAAATCATGCAAATCATTCACACTTCACACGAAACATACTTCAAATCATGATTCAACCATATTGTCAGTCTTCTCAATGTACCTGTGTAGAGCGTCCCAAACCCTGAGAGCATCTTGTGCATAATAGCAGATTTCCAGTGTGTCCAGTCCACGGCATCTCAGGTCATCCGGCACACACATTGAGCTGTAGCGCAGATTTCGGCTTCCTCGAGCAAGCAGCTGCTTTGCTGCCTCCAGTCCACAAGACATAAACTATAGAAAAGTGAAACCAGAATAAAATTTGTTAAATTCAGCTGACCAAACTAACAAGTATTAATACATTCTCAAACTACCCACTTACTTCACAGATATTAAAGGTGCTGTAAGCAATTTCTGAGAAATGCTGTGAAAATGCTGAGAAAATTGAAATCAACAGTCCAACAAATAATTTTGTAATAGATGTTTGTTTTGTGTGTGTTGAAAAAAATGTGTCTGCACATAGACAAAATCATACAGACAAAACCATAACTCTCTCATAGTCAATTAGCAATAGAAGGCATGTGTGCCAGCTGTTAGTTGTGTTGCCTGTGTCGTATAATGTGTTGTTATTTTGAGGGCGGAGCAATTAAGGAAGGGGTGTGTTTGTTTGGCTGTTGATTTTAAATATCAAGTGTTTTTCAAGAAATCACTTAATGCACCTTTAAGGGAACAAACCTTGTCAACAACACCATTTGGGCCCACAAGAATGGTTCTAGCCTTAATGTTGATCTGAAGAACATTTTGGATATGTGGCATCAGGAGCTAAAAACAGAGGCACATTAGTAACTATTAATTCAAAGCATCCAGTGTAAGGACAAATTATAATATCTTACATTTGTCAGACACTTTTACCCAAAATGACTTACAGAGCATTAAATGTACATTTCATAACTATGTACGTCACTAACACAGTGTGCCACCAACTGAGCTACAGGAAAATCACACATAAACTTACAAACATATTTTCCATATACAAACACATAAACAATACTAAGAGCTCAAGTTGTTTGTTTATACTTTGCAGCATGACTTTAGGTTTGTCTATTTGTACCTGGTATAGCGGATGGATTTCCGGCAGCTGTCTGAGTGTGGCAACACAGAACACCTCTACTACAAGATGAGTGTACAGGAGGTGGGAAAGCAGCAAATGGATGAAAACATCTGCATTACGCACCCACATCTTTGCTAGCAACCAATCAGGTGTGGGATCAGAAGGCAGAAAAACAGGGTTCTGTGGACCTGAAGCCTGTTGAAGCTGAAATAATAAAGTTTGAAAATAATAAAATAAAAATAATAAACTTTTTATATACTAAACTAAACTTAAAAGTAAAAGTAAAAAAAAAGATATGATTTCGATTTTAACATTTTGTCAACTTTACAGAAGTATGTCAATATTTTGATATCCAAAGGAAACAATAAACCATACTTGTATGGCAATTGGCTTTAATTCTCCATGCTGATTGTAATGCAGAAGACAAAGGGGAGCAGTAAAGTAGGTCTTTTTGCCATTAACTGTATTAGCAGGCAACTGGTCCAGGATGTCATAATCCAGAAGATAAATATGTCCTTTCTGTGGTATAAACACAAAGTCACACAAAATTACAGTTAGGTTACAGTCTGACAAAATTCAAATGCCTCGCAAATCAAACATGCACACAAACACACCTCCATCTCGTGCTTCAGGGAAGACCCCCGTGGCAGAAAAGATCCGACCATGTCTGGCGTGACAGCCAGGTTAGGTGGTAACTTGTGGATTTGTTTAATACACAGAGGATTGCTGCCATTGAGACACTGATATCCAAAGAAAGCGTCCTCTTTCCAATGAGCCTGAACATATTCTACAAGGGAAATACAGGACAAGAAAATTATAAAACCAAAAATAAAAAACATGAACAATGTTGAGAGAAGAAACTATTAAAAAGAGGTAATATTTTAATATTATGCATTAGATATTGTGGCTGTTTATATTTATTCCCATATATAAAAGAAAAATCATAGATGAGATCTCTTTAATATTTCAATTATTTCTTCTAGACAGCAATGAGATTAAACAGAGAGCAAATGGAAACTTTTGCTTAAGTCTCCCATGTCTCTGATATTTCACCTGAGAAAAAGACCCATAAATCTCACAGAAGTCCCTATTAGAGTTTTAGAAGAGATCTTAGCAATATCTCAAACTGTACTCAGATTTACTCAGGTTTTTATTTCTCCTAAGCAATTTTAGGAGAAAGATCTAAGTTGTTACTGAAACACAACTGAGAACTCCATCAAATCTCCTGAGCAATGAAGGAGCAATAAAACCTCTGAGCAATAAAATTTTCCTCTGGGCTTAAATGCATTTGTTGTACATACTAGCAATAGTGTTCTCTATTCCATTGAAAAGAAAGAACGAATGAAGTTCCTGAAGACTATTCCAAGAGGTTTTTCTCTCAGCCAGTCCCTTGAGATAGTGCATATTGGTGCTTGGCCTGACAGACAAGCAGAGGGACGATATTACATTGTCAAATTCAATCAATATGAGATCTTCTAAAATATAAATGAATAAATAAGAACAAATCCTGTGTCTTTAGGAATGGAAAACCATACTGTTGACGGGAGCTATTCAGGTTGGGGTGTAGATTTGTCATAGTGGATATGTCCAGACCACGAAGGGTACCTTCAATAAATGTGCACCACCTACAAACAAATTTTTATTATTAGCCGCATAAATTTTAATAAACCTTTAAAAAATGGCAATGAATGAATGAGTGGTGGACAAACCCCAATAAATGGTGTACCTGATGTTCTGCTGTTTACTCTGAAGGGTTTTTTCCCTGTGAGCTTTTAGGATTTCCAGTGTCTCCTGCTGTTTCAGACACACTGAGGATGTTGTAGAAAAGATTGATTTCAAATAAATGTCATTAATAGCGTATTTCCAAACTAGTAAATAAGGCTGCGCTCTCTCTATAAACTACTATGTGGAGAAACTATTTGGGAGATTAACGTTCAGGGTTTTTTCCAATGAGAACAAAAACCACTCACCTTTCTCATTCCGAAGCTCAACATAACCATCTGCACTCTGAATCCATTTATGGCAGGGAAAAACTTCCATATTGGGATCTTTAGAACTCCGTCCCACCTGAACATCCTCACAGTGCCAGTTCAGGTCTGGAAAGTCAGGCTGAGCCTCAAGACGTAGTTTCACCAGAACCACTTTGCCAACATCCTTTATAGGCTTGATAACAAAGGTATAGGACTGTTTCAAAGACAAAACACCACAATTACCACCGTTCATCTTAGAATAATGCGCTGTAATGGCATTCTGTTCTTGTAAATGCATTTGTGAATTGTAAAGTCTGCCTTAGGCTATATTTACATAACTTTACATGCATCTAGTAAATTCTATTACAGTGTGACTTACAGACTTTGTGTGTTCCCTGGGAATCAAAACCATGACCTTGTCATAGCACCCTGCTCTAGCCCCAGTTGAGCTACAGACTAATTTGATACCTAACATTTTTACTTTCCTTTAACTCTGTCTTCAGCTGTATTCAAAGGCATGTTTAGAATTTACTAAAAATGTGAATGTCTTACTGAGCCTGGCAGGAGACGGTATTGATTTGGATTCACTTTGAATGGGGGGCTCTCACAAAGAGTACCAATCAGAGAGATAGAAATGCTGCCATATGTTCCTGAAAGAGGTGATGCAGAGGTTCGAACAGTCACATGAAACTCATCCATCTGGCTCATAATGGAGTCCCTAAACATTAAGAAGAGAGGCCTATGAATCATAATGTGAGTTTAAACCAAAAATGAAGAAAAAAGACATCAAATTTGACATGGAAACAGCCAAGAATGCTTCTGGAATTAACTGAATGAAATGAATAAATGATTATTAAGAGTTTGGTGTGACTTCAGGGCTCCCGATCATTTTCTTTCTTTTACAAAACAGCTGTGGGGGCAGCTAAATATGACACAATTGAAAAATGATTTTTCTGCGTGTAAAAAGAACATTCAAACGAATGTTTAATTCAGGTGTTTTCTGTTGCCAGCTTAAGAAAATTATGCTCTGAGGTATTCACATTATGCTGATTTCCAAAATTTAAGTGTGTTTGCTGTAAATGATCAAGCAATTCAAGCTGTGATTCATGCTGAATGCCATATTCTATGCAATTCTTTAATTTGGAAAAGAAAGTTGGAAAAAAAATTATTTAAAACGTTTTCATTTGTTTCACTTGTTTTTCATCAGTTCGGGAGGAGCACAGTCATGTAATCCAACCAGTCATTAAGCAGGGAGGTGTAAATACAGCTATCCCTCCAGTCTGTCCTGTGACAGTTTTTACAGCATCCCTCTGTAACCCCTGTGAGTCATTCCCCTCGTCCCCTCCTCCCCTGAACAGCACATTGCATATGCTTTATAAACATAACCGATTATGTTAGTGCAAACTCAACAAAAATTACATGCAAAGACTGACTAGGCAAAAAACACAATCAACAATCATCATGTCAAAATGATTTAGATTTATGACCCTTGATTTATGAGTTATTATTATTTGATCTGTTAATTATAATTGTGAACATCCTTGTCAATCACGTTTGCCATCCCCTGAAAAGTAATTCAAATCAATTTAAATGTACATTTTTAAATTTAAAGTGTTTTAAGGTGTTCCAGGGATTCAGGGCTCAAGATCATTTTCATTTTGTCACAAAAATGCTGTAGGGACAATCTGAATCTCAAACAAAAGACATTTTATTTTATATATGTGAAAAGAATATTCAAATGAATGCTTAGAAACATTCTCATTTGTAAGACGCTTTGGATAAACGTTCTCTGCTCCAAAGTCCAAAATCTGTCGACAAACGTTTTAATATACAAAATTAAAACAAACTTAAAGAAACTGTTAAGAAGCTTTATTTCAGCTAAATGTTTCACTGCCCCTTCCACATTATGAATTGGATACAATTTAAATATAGTGTTTCTGCAATTTATTGACATCAATAATGATTAACTGTACATCAGTAATTAACGTTAATGAAATGGCAAAGTAAGGATAAGAAAACTTGTCACTATATTTATATATGCATACTATTAAAGGCAGGGGCTTAAAAATGAATTAGAAATTAAAAATAAATTACATAAATTATGTGACAGGGTTCCTACAATATATTAATGAAGGGTTGAGGAACCCTGTTTTGACATGATCTGAGAACAATCATCCCCATTCATCCACGCAACACCAGCACTTCTGTAAAACCTAAAGATATGAAATTGAAGCACAATTGCATTGACTTACCTTTGCTGGATTTCCTGAAGAAGTGAGTCAAGCGCACAGTTCGGTCTTATTATATCTTCATATGCGCTCCGCCCAGCTGCTCTCTGACCTTTACTGGTGTGTAAATGTCATTTGTTTGTAAGCATGATTGTAACCAGGATTAAAATTAATATAACAGGCCTCAACAAATAAATAATTGATCTGGCGATGTTTGTCTTTTTAAAATCCACTCCTCGTAAGGTTTGCGCTGAACACGAAGTGGTTAGAAATTTAACTAAATTTTTCTCATACTCTCCCTCAGATAAAATATCATTTATAGCACATATTTCCAGTGTTTGTAGAGTTTTGGCACATTACATGTAGTTTATTATGTTAATGTTCAGATTTACGGAATGATTTTTTTCCATTTTTCATAATCTGCTTGTAAACATTTGTATCTGAGTGGATACGTCATCATAAAAATGAAAATAGTAATAAATTCATTTTCTGATGTCACTTTACGGTACTGGCATTCTTAAAGTTGAAGGCAGACAGAGCAAAAACACCCGTCGGGGAATCCAACCCCGGTTTACTATCTCCCGGGGATACTTACCACTATACTAACGAGGAGCGGCTTAGCGGTAATATGGTTCACAGGCAGTTATGAGAGAACCTGTTTTAACTTGATCAAAACCAAATTTCTGAATTTTGAACTCAGTCAAAAATTGCAAACTTGCAAAACATTCAATATCTTGGGTTGTGCTAAGGTTTTGTGAATAAAACCAACATATTATTTTATACAATTTATTTTACTATATTTGATGTATTTGTGCATTTTAAAATAATTTATTCAAACTTATGAATTTTAAACTCAGTCAAAACATCTGCATTGTGTTCCTCCAGGAGGCGGTGTTTTGCACAATTGTTTGTTGATTGTGAGCTTTTTTTTAATTGTTGCATTTCTTGGAACAAGTAACAAGACACAACCGTCCGATTTAAGATGTATTTTATATACATTTCAAGAGTAAAGTATTTGGAGGGGAACATTTCCCATTTGTTTAGTACTTTGTAGAGGGTCCCTATCCTGCATCATTACGTTACAAGACGTATCAGTTCAACACCTCACAGCAGATTAAAAACTGAGAAAGTCATTGTGTGTTCTCTAATAAATTTTTCTAATACATTTCAAAAATATTTGGTCATAGTATATTTATTGTCATTATGCTAAATCATGAATGATCTATTGAAAATGTCCGGGGCTGAATCTCTGACTATTGTCAAAATTCGAACCAACTTTATATCGTTTTACGCTCCCCTCTGCGACTACTACAGGACTTTACCCATGCGAATTACACACACACACACACATACATATATATATAAATAACGCCCTGAAGGGTGGGATCTTTTGCTATTGAAGCTAGGTTTATATTGCTAAACTTTGCATCTCATAAAGATATTTCAGTACATTATCAACAGTTTAAGAACACAAATCAAAATCGAGGGTCCCAAACAGAATCACACATTTCTTTATTCTTTTACGTGTTTTTCTTTGGAACCTGAATAATGCATTTATTTGTAGCATTATACAAAGTTTCACAGCTGGTTCTTAATCTAAAGTAACATACTGTATAATCATGGCCACATTTTTCAAAGAGTTAGGAAGCCTTAAAGCTGCGAAATTAGTATACTGTAGTAACAGCTGGTTAATATTCATGAATACACTGCTTGTTTACTGGAGATATATTGACATTACCTGGGAAACCTAATTTCTGCACATTCTGTGGGTGTAGATATTTTTAAGGAGTCATGTTGAGACTGTTTAGACATAAATGACTGTAGGTAGTTTTGCCTGTAGTTAGCTCAGTGGGGAACATCTAGTGAAAAACTGGCATCTTTAATAAAAGTATTATCCTTCTCTTTATTTTTACTAATACATTTCTATAAAACTGCTTTGCTACAATACACAGTTAAAATTGCCATAGAAATAAAATGCACTGAAATTTAGAAAACCCTGTTACTCTTATAGCGATACTGCTTCTAAAGAAGAAAGAATAGTGATTTCATTTTTGAACTCAGACAGCTAAACTGTTCTCAATACAGTCTGGGGACAGGTAAGGGTAGGGTAACTCCAGTCGGCTGTTCCTAGCTGTGATGTCTTTTGCTATCTTCTTCAGCTCGTTCTGTAATTTCTTCACAAGCCTGAGGGGGGCGCCACTGCTGAAGTACCATTCCTTATAGTGGCACAAGGGCACCTAAAGAGAAAGGACAAACTAGATGTGCACTAGATCTGCATACTACAGCATCATCAAGCATGACATGACAAATACAAAAGGGCATTAAGCTGTAACTGTGAAAAAACATGCATCAACTACATTCAGTAGATTTATGGTGCACAGTTCATTAATACTGTTCATGCCTGAGAGAAGTTCACAGCTGAGTGAAGTGCTGAGCTGCAGAAGATCACCATGGTGACAAACTTGCACATTTCAGCAGTAGTTTGAAAAGATTGTGGAAATCCTAGAGAATAATATAGAGGCAAAGCAAAGATCTTTTGCATTTTACATTTCTAGGGAAAATAAAAATGGACTAGGTGTGAACTAATAGGACATTAGAATTCATGCTACACTATGAACTGATCAGGTTAAGGCTTTTTTTTCTCTCCACACTGAATGCAAACCTTCATGGGTTCATTACTTCAAAATGCTACAGTAAAAAGGTCTGGGTATTTGCATGGTGATAGACATGGACACATATATGTATTGTCACATATAAATTATTTGTCATTAGCTAATTTAAATATAGAAAACTGGGCACTGAACTGCGTGTGAGAGGCTCAGACTTACAACATCATAACAGGACACATACCCAGACAAATAAGTAACATGACAGTACAACAAATAAGACACACAGGTAAATGAAAGGTTACACATTAAGTGGAGGTATTGGGATAATAGAATAACTATAAAGGATCCATAACTTACAAATTATATAGTTTAAATGCCATCATGTCTTTAAACGTACATGGAATTAGCCAAGAGATTTGGGTATAAGCCATAACTAGCACAATGAATGATACACAGTGTTGTTGGTGTGTCAATTTATGTTGTATAGTATTAACAGCTTTCAGTATCAGGATCAGAATGAGTCTTGTGCGCACACATGCATGAGGAGTTTGTTGCGGTTTCAGGAGATCAGCATACTTACAATATATACAGAAACACAAGAAACAGAACAAAAATAAATACAGAGATAATGAAATAAAAAATATGTGATAAACATAATATTTGCGCGAATAAGAGAACAGCTACAGTCCCTAAGTTAAGCGCGAATAAGAAGCCGGCAATACAGAAGCGTTGCGTCTTTTAAGGTGGAACGGACAGCGTCAATAAGAAGCCGCGAATAAAAACTAGATTCAGCCTCGTTGTTTATCCACGGCTCAACTTCACAGAGTGTTTTTTTGTTACTGGTTACTAGCAGAACATTTCGATGTTGGTTTTATTCACAAAACCTTAGCACTACCCAAGATATTGAAAGTTTTGCAAGTTTGCAAATTTTGACTGAGTTCAAAATTCAGAAATTTGGTTTTGATCAAGTTAAAACAGGTTCTCTCATAACTGCCTATGAACCATATTACCGCTAAGCCGCTCCTCGTTAGTATAGTGGTAAGTATCCCCGGGAGATAGTAAACCGGGGTTGGATTCCCCGACGGGTGTTTTTGCTCTGTCTGCCTTCAACTTTAAGAATGCCAGTACCGTAAAGTGACATCAGAAAATTAATTTATTACTATTTTCATTTTTATGATGACGTATCCACTCAGATACAAATGTTTACAAGCAGATTATGAATAATGGAAATCATTCCGTAAATCTGAACATTAACATAATAAACTACATGTAATGTGCCAAAACTCTACAAACACTGGAAATATGTGCTATAAATGATATTTTATCTGAGGGAGAGTATGAGACAAATTTTGTTCAATTTCTAACCACTTCGTGTTCAGCGCAAACCTTACGAGGAGTGGATTTTAAAAAGACAAACATCGCCAGATCAATTATTTATTTGTTGAGGCCTGTTATATTAATTTTAATCCTGGTTACAATCATGCTTACAAACAAATGACATTTACACACCAGTAAAGGTCAGAGAGCAGCTGGGCGGAGCGCATGTGAAGATATAATAAGACCGAACTGTGCGCTTGACTCACTTCTTCAGGAAATCCAGCAAAGGTAAGTCAATGCAATTGTGCTTCAATTTCATATCTTTAGGTTTTACAGAAGTGCTGGTGTTGCGTGGATGAATGGGGATGATTGTTCTCAGATCATGTCAAAAAAGGGTTCCTCAACCCTTTATGAATATATTGTAGGAACCCTGTCACATAATTTATGTAATTTATTTTTAATTTCTAATTCATTTTTAAGCCCCTGCCTTTAATAGTATGCATATATAAATATAGTGACAAGTTTTCTTATCCTTACTTTGCCATTTCATTAACGTTAATTACTGATGTACAGTTCAATCATTATTGATGTCGATAAATTGCATAAACACTATATTTAAATTTTATCCAATTCATTAAAATGTGAAAGGGGCAGTGAAACATTTAGCTGAAATAAAGCTTCTTAACAGTTTCTTTAAGTTTGTTTTAATTTTGTGCATTATCGTTTTGAACCATACCTCGAATATTTGGCGAACATTGGGGTCACAGGGCTTGTATTGAAGTATGCTGGTTTAAAGTACAAAATTGAAAAATAATGAGTTCTTTATTGCTTTGTAATTGAATATGATCTTGTTTTAAATATATCTATTTTAATTAATTTTGATCTTATTTTTATGGCATTTAATACATAGAATTTCATTTGGAAACGAATTCTTCTTAAATTATCGTTGTTTATTTTGTCAAATGATGTATATAGTCTAGTATTTACAGTTCAATATGGAATACTGTTTTTGTCAGCTCTATATGTTAAAATTTGCAAATAATAGCCATGACAGTTGATTTGTGACCTATGACTTATTAAACCTATAAATCATTCTTGATGTGACACCTATGTTTGACTCCTGATTTATAGTCTACCCCTTGTCAATCACGTTTGTCGACAGATTTTGGACTTTGGAGCAGAGAATGTTTATCCAAAGCGTCTTACAAATGAGAATGTTTCTAAGCATTCACTTGAATATTCTTTTCACATATATAAAATAAAATGTCTTTTGTTTGAGATTCAGATTGTCCCTACAGCATTTTTGTGACAAAATGAAAATGATCTTGAGCCCCGAATCCCTGGAACACCTTAAAACACTTTAAATTTAAAAATGTACATTTAAATTGATTTGAATTACTTTTCAGGGGATGACAAACGTGATTGACAAGGATGTTCACAATTATGATTAACAGATCAAATAATAATAACTCATAAATCAAGGGTCATAAATCTAAATCATTTTGACATGATGATTGTTGATTGTGTTTTTTGCCTAGTCAGTCTTTGCATGTAATTTTTGTTGAGTTTGCACTAACATAATCGGTTATGTTTATAAAGCATATGCAATGTGCTGTTCAGGGGAGGAGGGAATGAGTGGAATGACTCACAGGGGTTGCAGAGGGATGCTGTAAAAACTGTCACAGGACAGACTTGAGGGATAGCTGTATTTACACCTCCCTGCTTAATGACTGGTTGGATTACATGACTGTGCTCCTCCCGAACTGATGAAAAACAAGTGAAACAAATGAAAACGTTTTAAATAACATTTTTTCCAACTTTCTTTTTCAAATTAAAGAATTGCATAGAATATGGCATTCAGCATGAATCACAGCTTGAATCACTTGATCATTTATAGCAAACACACTGAAATTTTGGAAATCAGCATAATGTGAATACCTCATCTTAATTTTCTTAAACTGGCAACAGAAAACACCTGAATTAAACATTAATTTGAATAATCCTTTTACACGCAGAAAAATCTTTTTTCAATTGTGTAATATTCAGCTGCCCCCACAGCTGTTTTGTGACAGAAAGAAAATGATCGGGAGCCCTGAAGTCACACAAAACTCTTAATAATCATTTATTCATTTCATTCAGTTAATTCCAGAAGCATTCTTGGCTGTTTCCATGTCAAATTTGATGTCTTTTTTCTTCATTTTTGGTTTAAACTCACATTATGATTCATAGGCCTCTCTTCTTAATGTTTAGGGACTCCATTATGAGCCAGATGGATGAGTTTCATGTGACTGTTCGAACCTCTGCATCACCTCTTTCAGGAACATATGGCAGCATTTCTATCTCTCTGATTGGTACTCTTTGTGAGAGCCCCCCATTCAAAGTGAATCCAAATCAATACCGTCTCCTGCCAGGCTCAGTAAGACATTCACATTTTTAGTAAATTCTAAACATGCCTTTGAATACAGCTGAAGACAGAGTTAAAGGAAAGTAAAAATGTCAAGGAAATTAGCCTGTAGCTCAACTGGGGCTAGAGCAGGGTGCTATGACAAGGTCATGGTTTTGATTCCCAGGGAACACACAAAGTCTGTAAGTCACACTGTAATAGAATTTACTAGATGCATGTAAAGTTATGTAAATATAGCCTAAGGCAGACTTTACAATTCACAAATGCATTTACAAGAACAGAATGCCATTACAGCGCATTATTCTAAGATGAACGGTGGTAATTGTGGTGTTTTGTCTTTGAAACAGTCCTATACCTTTGTTATCAAGCCTATAAAGGATGTTGGCAAAGTGGTTCTGGTGAAACTACGTCTTGAGGCTCAGCCTGACTTTCCAGACCTGAACTGGCACTGTCAGGATGTTCAGGTGGGACGGAGTTCTAAAGATCCCAATATGGAAGTTTTTCCCTGCCATAAATGGATTCAGAGTGCAGATGGTTATGTTGAGCTTCGGAATGAGAAAGGTGAGTGGTTTTTGTTCTCATTGGAAAAAACCCTGAACGTTAACCTCCCAAATTGTTTCTCCACATAGTAGTTTATAGAGAGAGCGCAGCCTTATTTACTAGTCTGGAAATACGCTATTAATGACATTTATTTGAAATCAATCTTTTCTACAACATCCTCAGTGTGTCTGAAACAGCAGGAGACACTGGAAATCCTAAAAGCTCACAGGGAAAAAACCCTTCAGAGTAAACAGCAGAACATCAGGTACACCATTTATTGGGGTTTGTCCACCACTCATTCATTCATTGCCATTTTTTAATGGTTTATTAAAATTTATGTGGCTAATAATAAAAATTTGTTTGTAGGTGGTGCACATTTATTGAAGGTACCCTTCGTGGTTTGGACATATCCACTATGACAAATCTACACCCCAACCTGAATACCTCCCGTCAACAGTATGGTTTTCCATTCCTAAAGATACAGGATTTGTTCTTATTTATTAATTTATATTTTAGAAGATCTCATGTTGATTGAATTTGACAATGCAATATCGTCCCTCTGCTTGTCTGTCAGGCCAAGCACCAATATGCACTATCTCAAGGGACTGACTGAGAGAAAAACCTCTTGGAATAGTCTTCAGGAACTTCATTCGTTCTTTCTTTTCAATGGAATAGAGAACACTATTGCTAGTATGTACAACAAATGCATTTAAGCCCAGAGGAAAATTTTATTGCTCAGAGGTTTTATTGCTCCTTCATTGCTCAGGAGATTTGATGGAGTTCTCAGTTGTGTTTCAGTAACAACTTTGTCTCAGATCTTTCTCCTAAAATTGCTTAGGAGAAATAAAAACCTGAGTAAATCTCAGTACAATTTGAGATATTGCTGAGATCTCTTCTAAAACTCTAATAGGGACTTCTGTGAGATTTATTTGTCTTTTTCTCAGGTGAAATATCAGACACATGGGAGACTTAAGCAAAAGTTTTCATTTGCTCTCTGTTTAATCTCATTACTGTCTAGAAGAAATAATTGAAATATTAAAGAGATCTCATCTATGATTTTTCTTTTATATATGGGAATAAACATAAACAGCCACAATATCTAATGCATAATTAAAAATAGTATTACCTCTATTTAATAATTTCTTCTCTCAACATTGTTCATGTTTTTTACTTTTTGGTTTTATAATTTTCTTGTCCTGCATTTCCCTTAGAATATGTTCAGGCTCATTGGAAAGAGGACGCTTTCTTTGGATATCAGTGTCTCAATGGCAGCAATCCTCTGTGTATTAAACAAATCCACAAGTTACCACCTAACCTGGCTGTCACGCCAGACATGGTCAAATCTTTTCTGCCACTGGGGTCTTCCCTGAAGCACGAGATGGAGGTGTGTTTGTGTACGTGTTTGATTTGCGAGGCATTTGAATTTTGTGTGACTTTGTGTTTATACCACAGAAAGGACATATTTATCTTCTGGATTATGAGATCCTGGACCAGTTGCCTGCTAATACAGTCAATGGCAAAAAGACCTACTTAACTGCTCCACTTTGTCTTCTGCATTACAATCAGCATGGAGAACTAAAGCCAATTGCCATACAAGTATGGTTTCTTGTTTCCTTTGGATATCAAAATATCTACATCTGTAAAGTTGACAAATTGTTAAAATCGAAATCATATCTTTTTTTTACTTTTACTTTTAAGTTTAGTTTAGTATATAAAAAGTTTATTATTTTTATTTTATTATTTCCAAACTTTATTATTTCAGCTTCAACAGGCTTCAGGTCCACAGAACCCTGTTTTCCTGCCTTCTGATCCCACACCTGATTGGTTGCTAGCAAAGATGTGGGTGCGTAATGCAGATGTTTTCATCCATTTTCTGCTTTCCCACCTCCTGCGCACTCATCTTGTAGTAGAGGTGTTCTGTGTCGCCACACTCAGACAGCTGCCGGAAATCCATCCGCTATACCAGGTACAAATAGACAAACCTAAAGTCATGCTGCAAAGTATAAACAAATAACTTGAGCTCTTAGTATTGTTTATGTGTTTGTATATGGAAAATATGTTTGTAAGTTTATGTGTGATTTTCCTGTAGCTCAGTTGGTGGCACACTGTGTTAGTGGCGTACATAGTTATGAAATGTACATTTAATGCTCTGTAAGTCGTTTTGGGTAAAAGTGTCTGACAAATGTAAGAGATTATAATTTGTCCTTACACTGGATGCTTTGAATTATTAGTTACTAATGTGCCTCTGTTTTTAGCTCCTGATGTCACATATCCAAAATGTTCTTCAGATCAACATTAAGGCTAGAACCAGTCTTGTGGGCCCAAATGGTGTTGTTGACAAGGTTTGTTCCCTTAAAGGTGCATTAAGTGATTTCTTGAGAAACACTTGATATTTAAAATCAACAGCCAAAGAAACACACCCCTTCCTTAATTGCTCCGCCCTCAAAATAACAACACATTATACGACACAGGCAACACAACTAACAGCTGGCACACATGCCTTCTATTGCTAATTGACTATGAGAGAGTTATGGTTTTGTCTGTATGATTTTGTCTATGTGCAGACACATTTGTTTTCAACACACACAAAACAAACATCTATTACAAAATTATTTGTTGGGCTGTTGATTTCAATTTTCAACAGCATTTCTCAGAAATTGCTTACAGCACCTTTAATATCTGTGAAGTTGGTAGTTTGAGAATGTATTAATACTTGTTAGTTTGGTCAGCTGGTTTTAACAAATTTTGTTCTGGTTTCACTTTTCTATAGTTTATGTCTTGTGGACTGGAGGCAGCAAAGCAGCTGCTTGCTCGAGGAAGCCGAAATCTGCGCTACAGTTCAATGTGTGTGCCGGATGACCTGAGATGCCGTGGACTGGACACACTGGAAATCTGCTATTACGCACAAGATGCTCTCAGGGTTTGGGACGCTCTACACAGGTACATTGAGAAGATCGACAATGTGGTTGAGTCATGATTTGAAGTATGTTTAGTGTGAAGTGTGAATGATTTGCATAATTTACATTTGCATGCAGGTTTGTTGAGGACTGGATTAGTTTGTATTACTGTAACGATAAAGATGTTCAGCAGGACTGTGAGCTGCAGAACTGGATTAGAGAGATCTTCATGGAAGGATTCCTTGGTCTCACTGAAACAGGTTTCAAATCTCCAAGCAAAAACATAAATCACAGAACTTTGTAGAACATATATTTTGTTCCTATGCCTGATATTCATATACATGATGTGCCTGGTAGCCCCATCCACTATGAAATGTCATTGGTCCAAAATCCTGCTCCACATAACTTCACATACATATCAAATAGGCTGTGATTGTGTAACGTCCAGCAGTGGTTTTGCATTCAGTGTGGAGAGAAAAAAATGCCTTAACCTGATCAGTTCATAGTGTAGCATGAATTCTAATGTCCTATTAGTTCACACCTAGTCCATTTTTTTCGCTAGAAATGTAAAATGCAAAATATCTTTGCTTTGCCTCTATATTATTCTCTAGGATTTCCACAATCTTTTCAAACTACTGCTGAAATGTGCAAGTTTGTCACCATGGTGATCTTCTGCTGCTCAGCACTTCACTCAGCTGTGAACTTCTCTCAGGCATGTACAGTATTAATGAATATTCTGAGTGTTTTATTAAAACAAGCTGCCTCCTGTAATCAGTGGAACCCTAGTCAGTCCACTTTCTATAATTTATGTAATATTGAATGTATGTATATTACATTTTTTTTCTTTCCCTATTCTAAAATCCCCTGCACATTTAGCTGGATTACAGCCTTTGGATACCGAACAGTCCAGTAGTCATGTTACGCCCCCCACCTCAGACCAAAGGCTTAAAGTCTGAAGAGGAGCTTCTGTCTTTCCTTCCAGAAGTGAACTCCTCTTGCCACGTCCTTAGTATCTTGAACCTGCTGTCACAGCATGTCATTGACTATGTGAGTGTTAACACAGTCTCCAGACTCTCCAAGGTGAACTGCATGAACTGTGCACCGTAAATCTACTGAATGTAGTTGATGCATGTTTTTTCACAGTTACAGCTTAATGCCCTTTTGTATTTGTATTTGTCATGTCATGCTTGATGATGCTGTAGTTTGCAGATCTAGTGCACATCTAGTTTGTCCATTCTCTTTAGGTGCCCTTGTGCCACTATAAGGAATGGTACTTCAGCAGTGGCGCCCCCCTCAGGCTTGTGAAGAAGTTACAGAACGAGCTGAAGAAGATAGCAAAAGACATCACAGCTAGGAACAGCCGACTGGAGTTACCCTACCCTTACCTGTCCCCAGACTGTATTGAGAACAGTTTAGCTGTCTGAGTTCAAAAATGAAAGCACTATTCTTTCTTCTTTAGAAGCAGTATCACTATAAGAGTAACAGGGTTTTCTAAATTTCATTCTAAATTTCATTTGCATTTTCAGTGCAGAAATGTATTAGTACAAAAAACAGTAGGATAATACTTTTATTAAAGATGCCAGTTTTTCACTAGATGTTCCCCACTGAGCTAACTACAGGTAAAACTACCTACAGTCATTTATGTCTAAACAGTCTCAACATCACTCCTTACAAATATCTACACCCACAGAATGTGCAGAAATTAGGTTTCCCAGGTAATGTTAATATATCTCCAGTAAACAAGCAGTGTATTCATGAATATTAACCAGCTGTTACCACAGTATACTAATTTTGCAGATTTATGGTATGTTTCCTAACTCTTTGATAATTGTGGCCATGATTATACAGTATGTTACTTTAGATTAAGAACCAGCTGTGAAACTTTGTATAATGCTACAAATAAATGCATTATTCAGGTTCCAAAGAAAAACACGTAAAAGAATAAAGAAATGTGTGATTCTGTTTGGGGCCCTTGATTTTGATTTGTGTTCTTAAACTGTTGATGATGCATTGAAATATGTTTATGAGATGCAAAAAGTTTAGCAATATAAACCTAGCTTCAGTAGCAAAAGATCCCACCCTTCAGGGGGTTATATATATATATATATATATATATATATATATATATATATATATATATATATATATATATATATATATATATATTAAATAAAAAAAAAAAAAAAAAAAAAAAAAAAAAAAAAAAAACTAAATTAATATTACAGCTTTAAGGTTCTTTAAATAAATCCTCCGTTAATGAGATCGCGCTTCCTGGTGGTGGCGCTATTGCCCCCTGAATTGGATCAGTCTGCAGCAGAACTATGGAGAACTGCTGTGGGTGGAGCTATTACATCACTGAACAATTCATTCAGTCTCTACTGCTGTGTGCAGACATCCAGTAAATTCTAACGTCATCCATCTGAGTGTGAGTGCTGATGAAGAGTGAGACAAACCGGGTCAGACAAAGACAAGATCACACACACACACACATAGATAGATAGATAGATAGATAGATAGATAGATAGATAGATAGATAGATAGATTTAGCCCACTTAATGATTGCTATCAGGATCTGAAGAAAGATTTTCAATCAGCATCACAAAAATGTTTCTGGAAAAATTCGTTTTTAAACCACCAAATAATAAATAATGTGGGAGAACTTTTTGGAAACAATAATTGTTTTCACAGTTCGGTTTGTTACCGCTAGTGGCGCACAAATCACACGCTTCATTAAACTTATGAAAGTGTTTACTGAATGTTAAAGCTTTCTCGTTTTGTACGAAACTTCGGATTAGGTTGGATGATCTACTCTTGTATTAACATCTGTTACAGGTAAATGTTGGGGGGGCATTAATACATCTAAACGATCTAGCTAGCGTGTTTTGTTAGAAATGTTTTCACATATACATAGCTTTCGTTTTTTATTCAATGTAATTCATACGATGTGTTACAAGTAATTGTGTGCTGCTAAAATGTATTTAATTGTGTTGCATTTTGACTTGAGATTAAATCAGATGCACTCAGTGTTGCGGCTGAAGGTGAGCTCTTGAGCTCTTTTATTATTTGTAATTTATTAAGATATGTTTTGTTTTGGCTCACAGTTTTGAACCTACAACAGACGACAGAGTGTCATTTAGTTTGTCTTACGACAACTTGTCTTGTCTTTTGTTAGGCCCGTGTAATTCGCATGGGTAAAGTCCTGTAGTAGTCGCAGAGGGGAGCCTAAAACGATATAAAGTTGGTTCGAATTTTGACAATAGTCAGAGATTCAGCCCCGGACATTTTCAATAGATCATTCATGATTTAGCATAATGACAATAAATATACTATGACCAAATATTTTTGAAACGTATTAGAGAAATGTATTAGAGAACACACAATGACTTTCTCAGTTTTTAATCTGCTGTGAGGTGTTGAACTGATACGTCTTGTAACGTAATGATGCAGGATAGGGACCCTCTACAAAGTACTAAACAAATGGGAAATGTTCCCCTCCAAATACTTTACTCTTGAAATGTATATAAAATACATCTCAGATCGGACGGTTGTGTCTTGTTACTTGTTCCAAGAAAAATATTTCCTCTGTTTTTTTTTCCCCAAAACTGTAGTACAACTAAAGCTATTACAATGCAACAAGATAAAGCTCACAAAACCAACCAAAAATTGTGTAAATCACCGCCCCTTGGGGGAACATAATGCAGATGTTTTGAATGAGTTTAAAATTCATAAGTTTGAATAAATTATTTAAAATGCACAAATACATCAAATATAGTAAAATAAATACACTCTTCTATCTCAACTTCACAGAGTGTTTTTTGTTACTGGTTGCTAGCAGAACATTTCGATGTTGGTTTTATTCACAAAGTTTTAGCACAACCCAAGATATTGAAATACAACAATGAAGAAAAAGCTTGCAAAGCCTTTCAAAATTGCGCAATACAGTCTTGATAATCTAGTACCCTCGGATGATCATGCAAGTTTTGACTGCGTTTGAAATTCAGAAATTTGGTTTTGATCAAGTTAAAACAGGTTCTCTCATAACTGCCCGTGAACCATATTACCGCTAAGCCGCTCCTCGTTAGTATAGTGGTAAGTATCCCCGCCTGTCACGCGTGAGACCGGGGTTCGAAAATACCGAGGTTTGTTTGCTTTTATATTTAACCATAAGAAGACCAGTACCGTAAAGTCACAAATAATAATAGTAATAAATAAAAAAAAATCAATTATTACTATTTTATGGCGACGCATCCACTCACATACAAATATTCACAAGCAGATCATAAAAAAATGTACAATTTCATTACGAAAAATGTCAACATCAACATAATAAACTACATGTTATGTGTCAACATCTTAAATGTAAATTCCCCTATAAATACTGGAAATATGTTATATACATACATTTTATCTGAGGGTGAGTATGGCCATGACATTTTTACACGCTGCATGTAAGCTAAGCAAAGAACGTATCAACACAGTCACCAGAAATAAATTCTCACAACAAACACCCTTTTAACATGAAACCAAGAAATGAGACCTACACCTTCACTGTCTCTCCACAGCCTCTCTAATGTTTGTATCACCCAGGACATCAAAAGCTTTTTAGGGTTAATTTAACAATGTTACATTTTAACCAGTGTTTTTAAGCAATGTTAAATACGGCACAAGATTACAAAATTGAAATTCTAGGCATGTGTTGAACACTGATCTGAACTACACTCTCTCAAAAACTGTTTTTGTTCAATTTTTAACCACTTTGTGTTCAGCGCAAACCTTACAAGCAGTGGATTCAAAAAGACAAACATCGCCAGATCAATTATTTATTTGTTGAGGCCTGTTATATTAATTTTAATCCTGGTTACAATCGTGCTTTCAAACAAATGTTTACTGGTGTGTAAACAAACATTTACACACCAGTAAAGGTCAGAGAGCAGTTGGGCGGAGCACATGTGAAGATATAATAAGACCGAACTGTCCGCTTGACTCACTTTTTCAGGAAATCCAGCAAAGGTAAGTCAATGCAATTGTGCTTCAATTTCATATCTTTAGGTTTTACAGAACTGCTGGTGTTGCGTGGATGAATGGGGATGATTGTTCTCAGATCATGTCAAAACAGGGTTCCTCAACCCTTTATGAATATATTGTAGGAACCCTGTCACATAATTTATGTAATTTATTTTTAATTTCTAATTCATTTTTAAGCCCCTGCCTTTAATAGTATGTATATTGTCATATAAATATAGTGACAAATTTTGCTTATCCTTACTTTGCAAGTTAATTACTGATGTACAGTTCAATCATTATTGATGTCAATAAATTGCATAAACACTATATTTAAATTTTATCCAATTCATTAAAATGTGAAAGGGGCAGTGAAACATTTAGCTGAAATAAAGCTTCTTAACAGTTTCTTTAAGTTTGTTTTAATTTTGTACATTATCGTTTTGACCATACCTCGAATATTTGGCGAACATTGAGGTCACAGGGCTCGTATTGAAGTATGCTGGTTTAAAGTACAAAATTGAAAAATAATGAGTTCTTTATTGCTTTGTAATTGAACATGATCTTGTTTTAAATATATCTATTTCAATTTAATATGATCTTATTTTTATGGCATTTAATACATAGAATTTCATTTGGAAACTAATGCTTTTTAAATTGTCGTTTATTTTGTCAAACAATGTATATAGTCTAGTATTTACAATTCAAATATGGAATACTGTGTTTGTCAGCTCTATATGCTAAAATGTGCAATAATAATAGCCATGACAGTTTATGATTTGTGACCTATGATTTATTAAACCTATAAATCATTCTTGATGTGACACTTATTTATGACTCCTGATTTATAGTCTACCCCTTGTCAATCCCGTTTGTCTACAAATTTTGGACTATGGAGCAGAGAACTTTTATCCAAAGTGACTGACAAATGAGAATGTTTCTAAGCATTCATGTGAATATTCTTTTCACATGCATAAAATAAAATATGTCTTTTGTGTCAGATTTCAGGGGATGGCAAACGTTTTGACAAGGATGTTCACAATTATAATTAATCACGTCAGTTATGAATATGTATAATAATAGGTCATACATCAAGGGTCATAAATCATCTTGACATGATGATTGTGTTTTTTGCCTAGTCAGTCTTTGCGTGCTTGGCATGTAATTTTTACGAGTTTGCACTAACATAATCGGTTATGTTTATAAAGCATATGCAATGTGCTGTTCAGGGGAGGAGGGGACGAGCGGAATGACTCACAGGGGTTGCAGAGGGATGCTGTATTTACACCTCCCTGCTTAATGACTGGTTGGATTACATGACTGTGCTCCACCCAAACTTCATTACAATGAAAAAGTTTTAAATAATATTTTTTTCCAACTTTCTTTTTACAAATTAAAAAATTGCATAAAATATGAGATTCAGTCCAAGGCTATGGCTACAATTCACAGAGCAGAATTTTTTTTTTCTGTTCTGGCCCAAAAACTAGACTATACCATTAAAGCAGTATACCATGTGCTCTCCACAGCCATGTCTCCTAACAGAACTTTTAACCAGCACAACAAAAATGCTTCCCTGCCTTTACAGCATGAATCGCTTAATCATTTACAGTAAACACACTGAAAGTTTGGAAATCAGCATAATGTAAATACCTATTAGAGCATAATTTTCTTTAGCTGGCAACATAAAACAGAAAAACACCTGAATTAAACTTTCTTTTGAATATCCTTTTCACACACAGAAAAATAATTTTACACACACATATATGTACATACACACAGTAAATGTATTATGTAAAGTGTGCATACAAGACCAGTGAACAGGAACTCGTAATAACACCTTGCTATGTGATGTGTGAAGTAGTTAAAGTGCAGTGTATGGAGAAGGGTAGGGGTGGACTAAGATTATGTCAGTTCACTTTAAGTTATCGGACAGCTTGAGGAATGAAGTTGTCCCTTTGTCGGCTAGTGCGGGTCTGGATGCAGCAGTCTCGTCTACCTGAGGGTAGTAGGGAGAGCAGACTGTGACTTGGGTGGCTAGAGTCACTGATGATCCTCTGGGCATTTCTCAGACACCACCTGTTGTAGATATCCTGGAGGGAGGGAAGCAGTAGTTTGGCATCAAGCTTAGAGGGCACTATGATGTTGAATGCTGAGCTGTAGTCCACAAACAGCATCCTCACATATGTGTTCTTTTTCCAGGTTTGAGAGGGCAGTGTGTTGGGCAACGGCATCATCTGTAGAGCGGTTGTCACAGTAGGCAAACCGTTGTGGGTCCAGTGAGGCAGGTAGTACAGAGCAGATGTAGTCTCGGATCAGTCTTTCAAAGCACTTGCTGATGATGGGCATCAGAGCAACAGGGCGCCAGTCATTCAAGCATGTGATCTTTGATTGTTTTGGTGCAGGCACAATTGTTAAAATTATACCTTCTAATTAGATCTCTCTTTGCTTGATTGTTTGCCGAGATTGATCGGCACACAGCATTCAGCACAGCCACCAATCAGCATTCTCAGATCAACGTGCATGTAAATGTCCCGCCCACAGTGCCAGTGCGAGTGAAGTTATTCGGAGCGCTGATGTGGATGCTGGAGCTTTGCCGTTGCAATTCCACTTAGTTTTCTTTATTGTGCAGGTGTTGTGCGTCTATGTAAAGTAAGTGTATTAGCTCTGATCCTTGCAGCGATTGCGTGTGATTTGTACTGTACTGCCTGTTATATTTACTGTTAAAGCGTCTGGTACTTTATTGTGGTCATCAGTATATGATTATTTAGCTATCTTTCAAGTTGTCTTTAGTTATCTTTATCTATAGTTAGTTACATAGAAGTTATTTATGTATATTTCATTTGTATTTCAATGTTATTTAGTCCGCTAAGTGTTCATTTTGAGTTTCAAGTTCTAAAGGCAACTTGATGTGTATGCACGCCGAACATGTCCAGACAAAGCACCACAATATAACCAGATTAAGCTAATCTTTACTAATGTATATAACATGACATGTTTGCTTCTTTTGATAATTAATCCATTTTATTGTGGATCTGGCTGCATATTTATCTTGTGTTTATCTGTTTGGAACATTTAATATTATTATCATGTATGTATATATATTTACTCTTTTTCTGTTGTTCTTTACTTTGTATTTTCTGTTGTTCTAGAAAACCACACACACACATACACACACAAACTAAAGAGAGTTGTTAAGGTGACAAATTAACGGGTTACTCCCATATATCAAAATCTTTGATCAAGTCTCTTACCAGACACCCTGCAGTGGGTTTCAATCCTAACTGGCAATCGGCATATAAATGAGACAGTGCTATTATAGCTAACTCATTTTTTCATGGTCCTTCGAGCCGGATGAGACTTGTTGCAGGCTTATCAAATGACAACACATGCAGAAGAAGAGCCAACTGGGCTCGTTAGAAGGAAGACTACCCTTCCTGCCCGGTTTGAAGATTATGATCTCACTGGCTTTGCCCTGCCTACGTTGTATCCAGAACCCATGTCACCACACACTCAGATACCCTCCAACCTATCAGACGATGAAGATCAAGAGGAGGTTGCAACCGCATTTAGTCTTCCCCAGATTCCAGGTGATGAGCATCAAAGTTCAGAATAGTGGTCTGACACAGATCTTGGCAGGTCTGAGCATGCCTCACTGAAGGAACAGAACAGGAAACTCCGCCATGCCAACGAGAACATGCTTCACACTGTACAGGTGATGCAGAGGGAAAGGGATGCCTGGCAGCAGACGAATCAACAGTATTCGCAAGAGCTCTCACAACTCAAGCAACAGATGCAGCAGCTTCAGATCCAGGTCAGTCAACAGCACCCTGTATCTCGATACCCTCCTTCTGCTATTCCTGCACATCAACCATATTCTGGTCAACCTATTCCTGCACCACGTCGTGGTAAGATCATGCAGTCAGCTGAGGGAAGTCTTAAGCCTGTGCCTGCACCACATCTCAGAGGAGACCGTTTCCCAAGTCAGAAACAATCTTCAGCTTCGACAGCAGCTCCCAGAGACAAAATTTACTCTCCGTATGACATTCCAAGTGCTCAGCCAGGGGATCCCAAGGAGGAAGAGAGCTACTACGGACGTGATTATCATCCTTCATCCAACCAGGAGCATTCAGTTTCTACCCCTTATGATTCTGCCTGGCACCACCAAATGCTCTATAGCTCTTCGAGACAAGTGCCTCAATTCGAACAAGAGCCGATGTACAGAGGCCCTACTCCCACCATACCAGACTTTGTACATCCAAACCCAAGAGAGTTTTCACGTTTGAAGATTGCCTTAGAGAACATACTCCCTGCTAATGCCACTGGAAGGTTTAAATTTCAGATCCTCACTGACCACCTTAAACTAGAAGAGGCATTACTTATCGCTGATTCGTACAGCCATTCCAATACCCTCTTCACCAGAACAATGGCCGCCCTGGACCAACAGTACGGCCAGCCACACCAGCTTGCGTTACAGCGAATAGCAGAACTTATGGATGGCCCAAACATCACCAGTGGTGACATAAAAGCCTTCAGACTGTTTGCACTCAAAGTTCGCTCGCTTGTTGGAATGCTGGGGCAACTGGGAAGGAAGGGCATCTTTGAATTGCAGTGTGGATCCTATGTCTCCAGACTGTTGGGGAAATTACAGCATGATCTCAGATCAAGCTTTCGCCGGTTTGCACATCCACACCATATTCCCATTCCAACCCTTTTGGATCTCTCTGAATGGTTGGAGTATGAGATACAAGTTCAGGAGGACACATCTAGGTTTGTAACCAACCAGCGTAGAGGGCCTACGGCACGGACCAGAGAGGCAATTAAAGACCACAAGCCTTTTAATAAGAATGCAAACATTCTGCTTAACACTGAGAAAGCACTGCTTGACTCACATACCTCAGCTCCTACTACGAAAGCTGTACCCAAATCTTACTGCCCCTACTGCGACCAAACTAAGCACTCCTTAAATAACTGTTCAAATTTTAAGCAACTTACTACAGATCAGAAGCGCAGCTGGGTCAAAGGGGACAATCAGTGTTGGCGCTGTGGCAGGACTCATCAAGCAACTGAATGCAGTATCAAAATGCGTTGCAAGCAGTGTAATAGCCGACATTTGCTAGTTCTTCATGATATTACAGTGAAAAGTGCTGAGAGCTCACAGCCTGTGCACAATATGCTCCTGCTCGCGACACTAATTCCTGTCTCCTAAATACCATGAATGAGATTCTTCTCATTCGAAAGCCTCCTGCCAGCCGTAAAGTCCTACTGAAGATCAGCAAGGTAATTCTAAGGAATGGGAAACATGACTGCCTATACCATTCAGGATGATGGGTCAGAAAGAACCACCTTTGGCACGTCGCAGCCCAAGAAGGTGTTCCACATTAAAGATGCATTCACTACTCAGCAGCTAAGCCTGGCTGAACACACCCATCCAGTCAAAGCCCTGAGGGAGAAATATCGACACCTGAGAGGTCTTCCTCTGCGACACCTAGAAGCTGTCCATCCCATACTGCTCATTGGTTCTGACTACCCCCATCTGATTACTCCAGTGGAGCCGGTCTATCTAGGACCACCTGGGGGACCTGCTGCCATTAGGGCCCGGCTTGGCTGGACATTGCAGGGGCCTGTGCAACATCTTCAGTGGGAGACCAATGAACAACACTGTTTCTTCACTTCAGTTTTATCTCCTAAAACAGATCTCTTTAAGTATGTTGAAAAACTATGGCAGATGGATGTGCTACCCTGGTGCAGTAGGGTAGCACATCCATCTCAGCACAAGATCCAAACAGAACTGTGAGGCCGTCGAGCTCCTCAATGCCGAGACAATCAGGGTTGAAGTAGCTGTTGAAGAGATATGCCACTCCTCTACTTCAAATTAAAAACATGCCACAGCTGAAAGTTCCAAAAGAGGCAGTGCTCTCACAGCTGAGAGCTACTGAGAAGCGACTGATTAAGAATCCCGACCAAGCTTCTCCCTACACAGCCGAGATCCACAAACCAGAACAAGCAGGCTATGCTGTTAAACTGGATCAGCATGCTGAAGGGAACACTGCCAACTCATGGTACATCCCACACCATATGGTCCACCACAATGGACCGAGTAGTTTTTAATTGCTCCTTCCATTATCAAGGCCAAAACCTGAATGATCTCTTACTCCCTTGACCAGTTCTGGGACCGTCTCTACTCGCCGTTCTGCTACGATTCTGGGAACACTCCATGGCAGTCAGCAGCGACATACGTGGAATGTTCCACCAGGTCTGATTACTCCCAGAGGACAGACCACTGCTGCGTTTTCTCTGGCAAGATCTTAAGGTACAAGAACAACCCTGTGTTTTTGAGTGGCAAGTCCTTCCTTTTGGGACCACCTGCAGTCCCTGTTGTGCAGTGTATGCCCTTCAAAAACATGTATTGGATCATAGTGAACCAGGAGAAGATGTCAGACATTCTGTCATCAAGTCCTTTTATGTTGATAACTGTCTGCAAAGCTTTACTACGACAGAAGAAGCAAGAAACTTTATCAACAAAGTTAGCAGATGGTGGTTTTGAATTGAGACAGTGGTCTAGTAACCAGCTGTTGACCATAAGTCACCTGCCCACAGAGCTGAAATCAGCCAGTGCCGAGCTCTGGATCTCTCATGGCAAAACAGACACGCAAGAATCTGCCCTGGGACTGATTTGGAACCACCAAACCGACACCATTTCCTACAGATATCGTCCCATAGAGAGCGCTGAGACCACTATGCGTAACATCTACAGAACGCTGGCTAGTCAGCATATCCCCTGGGCTACCTCATTCCATATACCACCAGGGCTAAGCTCATAGTCCAACGCTTGTGGGACAAAAGGAGGGACTGGGATGATCCAAACCTTCCCCCTGATCTACTACAAACTTGGACAGAGTGGGAGGCAGAGTTACCTTCTCTACCGCTTCTTGCCTTCCCAAGATCTTATACCAGTGTAACTAAAGACAAAGAAACCAGTCAGCGAAAAATACATGTCTTTTGTGATGCCTCTGAACGAGCCTATGGCTCAGAGGCCTATCTAAGGACAGAGGACCGGCAGGGAGATGTGAAAGTCTAATTTCTTACAACACGATCAAAAGTAGCCCCCAAAAAACAGCAGTCCATTCCCCGCCTAGAACTCTGTGCAGCGCTAACTTGGGCTCAACTGGCCAAATTATGAGAACTGAGTTAACCTTGCCCATTCATCACATTACCTTGTGGACTAACTCAACCACAGTCCCTACTTGGCTTAAATCTGAGTCTTGTAGATTCAAGGTCTTTGTCAGCACCTGAGTAGCAGAGATCCAAGACCTCACAGATCAGCACACCTGGAGATTCGTGACATCTTGCAACAATCCAGCTGATGACATCACAAGAGGATGAACTCTAGCTGAGCTTGGTCCAGACAGTC
Organism: Chromobotia macracanthus; assembly: GCA_036877525.1. Classification (NCBI taxonomy): domain Eukaryota; kingdom Metazoa; phylum Chordata; class Actinopteri; order Cypriniformes; family Botiidae; genus Chromobotia; species Chromobotia macracanthus. Next base: position 6,169,463 of record JAZGTH010000005.1, read on the forward strand.
GTTGGTATCAGGGACCTTCATTCTTAAAAGAAGCTCCAAGCTTGTGGCCTCATATACCACATCCAGTGGAAATGGAAGGAAATGAGCTACGTAAAACAGGTGTGTGCACACTTGTATATTTTACCAGTTCCTCAATCCCTAATACTGATCATCATAAGACCTTTCAAAAGCTGATGGAGTCCACAGCTTCTCATGGGGCGGCTGCTGGCGGCCTGCCAGCTGATGACTACAGAATGGCTGAGGTCACTCTTCTACAGCAGGCACAGAAAGAGTCTTTCCCCTTGGATCTTGAACAGTTAAGAGCTGGTAAACCTCTCTCGCATAGCGGTCGCTTAAAAGCATTAACGCCCAAACTTGACAGTGAGACCCAGCTAATTCGAGTTGGAGGTCGACTGCGTCACAGTCCTTACATTGAGCAAGATGCTATACACCCCATCGTGCTTGATCCAAAGCACCTAATCACACAGCTTATCATACAAAGTTATGATGCCAAACTCCATCACCCCCGGTAAGAGAGGGAATTTGCTGAACTTCGCCGCAAGTACTGGATTCTTCGTGGCAGAGAAGTTGTAAAGCGGTGGCAACGATTCTGTGTAGAGTGCCAAAAATGGAGAAAGAATCCAGATATCCCCAAAATGGCTGACCTCTCTCCAGCCCGACTACGCTTATTCAGACCTGCATTTTATTCTACAGGTATGGACTGCTTTGGCCCTTATGCTGTCAAGGCTGGTAGGAGGACTGAAAAGAAATGGGGTATCATTTATAAGTGCCTAACTCGAGCCGTGTAAATCGATGTCCTACATAGCCTCGATGCTGACTCCTTTCGATGTCTGGCACTTCACAGCCAGACATGGAACCTCCTTTGAACTCAAATCAAGATACTAATTTTAAGGTTGGAGAAAGGGAACTCAGGGAGACCTTCGCTGCTCTTGTGCCTGAACTTCAGGCACAGCTAGCCAGACAAAAAATTAAGTGGTATACCTTCAGTGGTATACCCCGAGTCTGAGCTTATAAGCAGACGGCGATGGAGTCATAGCCAAGTTCTTGCAGACCACTTCTGGAAACACTTCCTAAAGTTTTACCTTCCTGGCCTTCACACCTGTAGGAAGTGGCAAGACGACATATCTGAGATTCAAGTTGGCACCACAGTGATGATCGTCGACTCACAATTGCCTCGAGCACTATGGCCGGTAGGACAAGTGTCAAAGATCTTCCCCGGGGCTGATGGCAGAGTGAGGACAGCTAATGTTAAGGTGGGCGTAAAGACGTACACACGCCCTGTAGCACATATTATACAGTTGCCTAACACTCCTGAGTAATGTGAAGCTATAGACTGGTCTGAGGCTTTTTGTAATTGCACAGGTTCTGTTCCCAGAATCTGGGGGCGGCTGTTAAAAAGACCCGTATACTAGTCAAATTATACCTTCTAATTAGATCTCTCTTTGCTTGATTGTTTGCCGAGATTGATCGGCACGCAGCATTCAGCACAGCCACCAATCAGCATTCTCAGATCAACGTGCATGTAAATGTCCCGCCCACAGTGCCAGTGCGAGTGAAGTTATTCGGAGCGCTGATGCGGATGCTGGAGCTTTGCCGTTGCAATTCCACTTAGTTTTCTTTATTGTGCGGGTGTTGTGCGTCTATGTAAAGTAAGTGTATTAGCTCTGATCCTTGCAGCGATTGCGTGTGATTTGTACTGTACTGCCTGTTATATTTACTGTTAAAACGTCTGGTACTTTATTATGGCCATCAATATATGATTATTATGTCTTTAGCTATCTTTATCTATAGTTAGTCTACATAGAAGTTATTTATGTATATTTCATTTGTATTTCAATGTTATTTAGTCCGCTAAGTGTTCATTTTGAGTTGTTTCCAAGTTTTAAAGGCAAATTGATGTGCATGCGCGCCAAACATGTCCAGACAGAGCACTGCAATATAACCAGATTAAGCTAATCTTTACTAATGTATATAACATGACATGTTTCTGTTGACAATTATAATTATGTAATTATATGTAAAAAAAATTATAATCCACAATTTTATTGTGGATCTGGCTGCATATTTATCTTGTGTTTATCTGTTTGGAACATTTAATATTATTATCATGCATGTATATATATTTACTCTTTCTGTTGTTCTTTACTTTGTATTTTCTGTTGTTCTAGAAAACCACACACACATACACACACGTACTAAAGACTGAGTTGTTGTGGTGACAAATGAACGGGTTACTCCCATATATCAAAAGCTTTGTTCAAGTCTCTTACTGGACACCCTGCAGTGGGTTTCAAACCTAACCGGAGACAGTGCTATTATAGCTAACTCATTCTTTCAACAATGGTGGATATTTTTAAGCATGAGGGAACCACGGATAGAGAGAGGGAGAGGTTGAAGATCTCCATAAAAACACCTGCTAACTGGACCTCGCATGCTCTAAGTAAGCGGCCTGGAATGCCGTCAGGACCCGCAGCCTTGGGAATATTCACCCCACGGAAGGACCGGGTGACATCCGCTACAGAGACAGAGAGCGCACTCGCATCTGTATCAGCGGCCGCGGGAGCTCTCCGTGAGGGCGGGTTATTTGTTTCGAAACGGGCGTAAAAAGACTTGAGCTCATCCGGGAGAGAGGCAGCGGTGTTCATAGTGGGGTGTTTATTTCTCTTTATTTAATTCCCTGCCACATACTTCTTGTGCTGTTGGAGTTGAACTGATCTACTATCTCTCTGTTTTTCGGAGGGCACAGCCGGTGCATTTGTACTCCTCCGCATCTCTAGAATTAAACGCAGATGTTTGCGCTTTCAGGGCTATTCAAACGTCGTTGTTTATCCACGGCTCAACTTCACAGAGTGTTTTTTATTGTTACTGGTTACTAGCAGAACATTTCGATGTTGGTTTTATTCACAAAACCTTAGCACTACCCAAGATATTGAAAGTTTTGCAAGTTTTGACTGAGTTTGAAATTCAGACATTTGGTTTTGATCAAGTTAAAACAGGTTCTCTCATAACTGCCTGTGAACCATATTACCGCTAAGCCGCTCCTCGTTAGTATAGTGGTAAGTATCCCCGGGAGATAGTAAACCGGGGTTGGATTCCCCGACGGGTGTTTTTGCTCTGTCTGCCTTCAACTTTAAGAATGCCAGTACCGTAAAGTGACATCAGAAAATGAATTTATTACTATTTTCATTTTTATGATGACGTATCCACTCAGATACAAATGTTTACAAGCTTATGAATAATGGAAATCATTCCGAAAAAATCAACATTTACATAATAAACTACATGTAATGTGCCAAAACTCTACAAATACTGGAAATATGTGCTATAAATGATATTTTATCTGAGGGAGAGTATGAGAAAAATTTAGTTAAATTTCTAACCACTTCGTGTTCAGCGCAAACCTTACGAGGAGTGGATTTTAAAAAGACAAACATCGCCAGATCAATTATTTATTTGTTGAGGCCTGTTATATTAATTTTAATCCTGGTTACAATCATGCTTACAAACAAATGACATTTACACACCAGTAAAGGTCAGAGAGCAGCTGGGCGGAGCGCATGTGAAGATATAATAAGACCGAACTGTGCGCTTGACTCACTTCTTCAGGAAATCCAGCAAAGGTAAGTCAATGCAATTGTGCTTCAATTTCATATCTTTAGGTTTTACAGAAGTGCTGGTGTTGCGTGGATGAATGGGGATGATTGTTCTCAGATCATGTCAAAACAGGGTTCCTCAACCCTTTATGAATATATTGTAGGAACCCTGTCACATAATTTATGCAATTAATTTTTGATTTTTAGTTTATGTTTACGTTTCTGCCTTTAATAGTATGCATATATAAATATAGTGACAAGTTTTCTTATCCTTACTTTGCCAATTCATTAACGTTAATTACTGATGTACAGTTAATCATTACTGATGTCAATAAATTGCATAAACACTATTTAAATTTTATTCAATTCATTATAATGTGGAAGGGGTAATGAAAAATTTAGCTGAAATAAAGCTTCTTAACAGTTTCTTTAACTTTGTTTTAATTTTATACATTAACATGTTTGTCGAAAGATTTTGGACTATGGAGCAGAGAACGTTTATCCAAAGCGTCTTACAAATGAGAATGTTTCTAAGCATTCATTTGAATATTCTTTTCACATATATAAAATAAAATGTCTTTTGTTTGAGATTCAGATTATCCCTACAGCATTTTTGTGACAATGAAAATTATCTTGAGCCCTGAATCCCTGGAACACCTTAAAACAGGGATAGCTGTATTTACACCTCCCTGCTTAATGACTGGTTGGATTACATGACTGTGCTCCTCCCGAACTGATGAAAAACAAGTGAAACAAATGAAAAAGTTTTAAATAACCTTTTTTTCAACTTTCTTTTTTAAATTAAAGAATTTCATAGAATATGGCATTCAGCATGAATCACAGCTTGAATTGCTTGATCTTTACAGCAAACACACTGAAATTTTAGAAATCAGCATAATGTGAATACCTCATCTTAATTTTCTTAAGATGGCAACAGAAAATCACCTGAATTTTCAAACATTCATTTGAATATTGTTTTCACACGCAGAAAAATAATTTTTTCAGCTGCCCCCACAGCTGTTTTGTGAAAGAAAGAAAATGAGCCCTGAAGTCGCACAAAACTCTTAATAATCAGAGTTTCATTTATGGTTTAAACTCACATTATGATTCATAGGCCTCTCTTCTTAATGTTTAGGGACTCCATTATGAGCCAGATGGATGAGTTTCATGTGACTGTTCGAACCTCTGCATCACCTCTTTCAGGAACATATGGCAGCGTTTGTATCTCTCTGATTGGTACTCTTTGTGAGAGCCCCCCAATCAAAGTGAATCCAAATCAATACCGTCTCCTGCCAGGCTCAGTAAGACATTCACATTTTTAGTAAATTCTAAACATGCCTTTGAATACAGCTGAAGACAGAGTTAAAGGAAAGTAAAAATGTCAAGGAAATTAGCCTGTAGCTCAACTGGGGCTAGAGCAGGGTGCTATGACAAGGTCATGGTTTTGATTCCCAGGGAACACACAAAGTCTGTAAGTCACACTGTAATAGAATTTACTAGATGCATGTAAAGTTATGTAAATATAGCCTAAGGCAGACTTATTCACAAATGCATTTACAAGAACAGAATGCCATTACAGCGCATTATTCTAACATGAACGGTGGTAATTGTGGTGTTTTATCTTTGAAACAGTCCTATACCTTTGTTATCAAGCCTATAAAGGATGTTGGCAAAGTGGTTCTGGTGAAACTACGTCTTGAAGCTCAGCCTGACTTTCCAGACCTGAACTGGCACTGTCAGGATGTTCAGGTGGGACGGAGTTCTAAAGATTCCAATATGGAAGTTTTTCCCTGCCATAAATGGATTCAGAGTGCAGATGGTTATATTGAGCTTCGGAATGAGAAAGGTGAGTGGTTTTTGTTCTCATTGGAAAAAACCCTGAACGTTAACCTCCCAAATAGTTTCTCCACATAGTAGTTTATAGAGAGAGCGCAGCCTTATTTACTAGTTTGGAAATACGCTATTAATGACATTTATTTGAAATCAATCTTTTCTACAACATCCTCAGTGTGTCTGAAACAGCAGGAGACACTGGAAATCCTAAAAGCTCACAGGGAAAAAACCCTTCAGAGTAAACAGCAGAACATCAGGTACACCATTTATTGGGGTTTGTCCACCACTCATTCATTCATTGCCTTTTCTTTAATGGTTTATTAAAATTTACGCGGCTAATAATAAACATTTGTTTGTAGGTGGTGTACATTTATTGAAGGTACCCTTCGTGGTGTAGACACATCCACTATGACAAATCTACACCCCAACCTGAGTTACACCCGTCGACAGTATGGTTTTCCATTGCTAAAGATACAGGATTTGTTCTTATTTATTCATTTATATTTTAGAAGATCTCATATTGATTGAATTTGACAATGCAATATCAACCCTCTGCTTGTATTGTCAGGCCAAGCACCGATATGCACTATCTCAAGGGACTGACTGAGAGAAAAACCTCTTGGAATAGTCTTCAGGAACTTCATTCATTCTTTCTTTTCAATGGAATAGAGAACACTATTGCCAGTATGTACAACAAATGCATTTAAACCCAGAGGAAAATTTTATTGCTCAGAGGTTTTATTGCTCATTCATTGCTCAGGAGATTTGATGGAGTTCTCAGTTGTGTTTCAGTAACAACTTTGTCTCAGATCTTTCTCCTAAAATTGTTTAGCAGAAATAAAAAAACTGAGTAAATCTGAGTTCAGTTTGAGATATTGCTGAGATCTCTTCTAAAACTCTAACAGGGACTTCTGTGAGATTTATGGGTCTTTTTCTCAGGTGAAATATCAGAGACAAGAGACTTAAGCAAAAGTTTCCATTTGCTCTCTGTTTAATCTCATTGCTGTCTAGAAAAAAATAATTGAAATATTAAGGAGATCTCATCTATGATTTTTCTTTTAAATATGGGAATAAACATAAACAGCCACAATATCTGATGCATAATTTGAAAATATTACCTCTTTTTAATCATTTCTTCTTTCAACATTGTTCATGGTTTTTCTTTTAGGTTTTATAATTTTCTTGTCCTGTATTTCCCTTGTAGAATATGTTCAGGCTCATTGGAAAGAGGACGCTTTCTTTGGATATCAGTGTCTCAATGGCAGCAATCCTCTGTGTATTAAACAAATCCACAAGTTACCACCTAACCTGGCTGTCACGCCAGACATGGTCAAATCTTTTCTGCCACGGGGGTCTTCCCTGAAGCACGAGATGGAGGTGTGTTTGTGTACGTGTTTGATTTGCGAGGCATTTGAATTTTGTGTGACTTTGTGTTTATACCACAGAAAGGACATATTTATCTTCTGGATTATGACATCCTGGACCAGTTGCCTGCTAATACAGTCAATGGCAAAAAGACCTACTTAACTTCTCCACTTTGTCTTCTGCATTACAATCAGCATGGAGGACTGAAGCCAATTGCCATACAAGTATGGATTATTGTTTCCTTTGGATATCAAAATATCTACACACTTTCGTAAAGTTGAAGTTAAAATCAAAATCGTTTTATCTTTTAATCGTGTTAACTTTATTATAAGTTTAGTTTAGTATATATTAATTTTATTATTTTTATTTTATTATTTCCAAACTTTATTATTTCAGCTTCAACAGGCTTCAGGTCCACAGAACCCTGTTTTCCTACCTTCTGATCCCGCACCTGATTGGTTGCTAGCAAAGATGTGGGTGCGTAATGCAGATGTTTTCATCCATTTGCTGCTTTCCCACCTCCTGCGCACTCATCTTGTAGGAGAGGTGTTCTGTGTCGCCACACTCAGACAGCTGCCGGAAATCCATCCGCTATACCAGGTACAAATAGACAAACCTAAAGTCATGCTGCAAAGTATAAACAAACAACTTGAGCTCTTAGTATTGTTTATGTGTTTGTATATGAAAAATGTGTTTGTATGTTTATGTGTGGTTTTGCTGTAGCTCAGTTGGTGGCAGACTGAGTTAGTTTTACACTGTGTGTACATTTAATGCTCTGTAAGTCACTTTGGGTGAAAGTGTCTGACAAATATAAGGGATTATAATTTGTCCTTACACTGGATGCTTTGAATTAATAGTTACTAATGTGCCTCTGTTTTTAGCTCCTGATGCCACATATCCAAAATGTTCTTCAGATCAACATTAAGGCTAGAACCATTATTGTGGGCACAGGTGGTGTTGTTGACAAGGTTTGTTCCCTTAAAGGTGCATTAGGTGATTTCTTGAGAAACACTTGATATTTAAAATCAACAGCCAAACAAACACACCCCTTCCTTAATTGCTCCGCCCTCAAAATAACAACACATTATACGACGCTGGCAACAACTAACAGCTGGCACACATGCCTTCTATTGCTATCTGGCTGTGAGAGAGTTATGGTTTTGTCTGTATGATTTTGTCTATGTGCAGACACATTTTTTTCAACACACACAAAACTAACATCTATTACAAAATTATTTGTTGGACAGTTGATTTCAATTTTCAACAGCATTTCTCAGAAATTGCTTACAGCACCTTTAATATCTGTGACGTAAGTAGATAGTTTTATTCTATTTGGTAGAATGTATTAATACTTGTTAGTTTGGTCAGCTGGTTTTAACAAATTTTATTCTGGTTTCATTTTTCTATAGTCTATGTCTTGTGGACTGGAGGCAACAAAGCAGCTGCTTGCTCGAGGAAGCCGAAATCTGCGCTACAGCTCAATGTGTGTGCCGGATGACCTGAGATGCCGTGGACTGGACACACTGGAAATCTGCTATTACGCACAAGATGCTCTCAGGGTTTGGGACGCTCTACACAGGTACATTGAGAAGATTGACAATGTGGTTGAATCATGATTTGAAGTATGTTTAGTGTGAAGTGTGAATGATTTGCATGATTTACATTTGCCTGCAGGTTTGTTGGGGACTGGATTAGTTTGTATTACTGTAACGATAAAGATGTTCAGCAGGACTGTGAGCTGCAGAACTGGATTAGAGAGATCTTCATGGAAGGATTCCTTGGTCTCACTGAAACAGGTTTCAAATCTCCAAGCAAAAACATAAATCACAGAACTTTGTAAAACATATATTTTGTTCCTATGCCTGATATTCATATACATGATGTGCCTGGTAGCCCCATCCACTATGAAATGTCATTGGTCCAAAATCCTGCTCCACATAACTTCACATACATATCAAATAGGCTGTGATTGTGTAACATCCAGCAGTGGTTTTGCATTCAGTGTGGAGAGAAAAAAAATGCCTTAACCTGATCAGTTCAGCATGGTGTAGCATGAATTCTAATGTCCTATTAGTTCACACCTAGTCCTTTTATTTTTCCTAGAAATGTAAAATGCAAAACAATCTTTGCTTTGCCTCTTTGTTATTCTCTAGGATTTCCACAATCTTTTCAAACTACTGCTGAAATGTGCAAGTTTGTCACCATGGTGATCTTCTGCTGCTCAGCACTTCACTCAGCTGTGAACTTCTCTCAGGCATGAACAGTATTAATGAATATTCTGATTGTTTTATTAAAACAAGCTGCCTCCTGTAATCAGTGGAACCCTAGTCAGTCCACTTTCTATAATTTATCTAATATTGAATATTGAATGTGTGTATATTACATTTTTTTGTCTTTCCCTACCCTAAAATCCCCTGTATATTTAGCTGGATTACAGCCTTTGGATACCGAACAGTCCAGCAGTCATGTTACGCCCCCCACCTCAGACCAAAGGCTTAAAGTCCGAAGAGGAGCTTCTGTCTTTCCTTCCAGAAGTGAACTCCTCTTGCCACGTCCTTAGTATCTTGAACCTGCTGTCACAGCGTGCCATTGACTATGTGAGTGTTAACACAGTCTCCAGACTCTCCAAGGTGAACTGCATGAACTGTGCACCGTAAATCTGAATGTTTCTTGTTGATGCATGTGTTCTTTTCATATAGTTACAGCTTAATGCCCTTTTGTATTTGTCATGTCATGCTTGATGATGCTGTAGTTTGCAGATCTAGTGCACATCTAGTTTGTCCTTTCTCTTTAGGTGCCCTTGTGCCACTATAAGGAATGGTACTTCAGCAGTGGCGCCCCCCTCAGACTTGTGAAGAAGTTACAGAACGAGCTGAAGAAGATAGCAAAAGACATCACAGCTAGGAACAGCCGACTGGAGTTACCCTACCCTTACCTGTCCCCAGACTGTATTGAGAACAGTTTAGCTATCTGAGTTCAAAAAATGAAAGCACTATTCTTTCTTCTTTAGAAGCAGTATCGCTATAAGAGTAACAGGGTTTTCTAAATTTCAGTGCATTTTATTTCTATGGCAATTTAACAGTGTGTATTGTAGCAAAGCAGTTTTATAGAAATGTATTAGTACAAATAAAGAGAAGGATAATACTTTTATTAAAGATGCCAGTTTTTCACTAGATGTTCCCCACTGAGCTAACTACAGGCAAAACTACCTACAGTCATGTATTTCTAAACAGTCTCAACATGACTCCTTACAAATATCTACACCCACAGAATGTGCAGAAATTAGGTTTCCCAGGTAATGTCAATATATCTCCAGTAAACAAGCAGTGTATTCATGAATATTAACCAGCTGTTACTACAGTATACTAATTTCGCAGCTTTAAGGCTTCCTAACTCTTTGAAAAATGTGGCCGTGATTATACAGTATGTTACTTTAGATTAAGAACCAGCTGTGAAACTTTGTATAATGCTACAAATAAATGCATTATTCAGGTTCCAAAGAAAAACACGTAAAAGAATAAAGAAATGTGTGATTCTGTTTGGGGCCCTCGATTTTGATTTGTGTTCTTAAACTGTTGATAATGTACTGAAATATCTCTATGAAATGCAAAGTTTAGCATATGTGTCTATATCTATATATATATAGCTATATATATATTTATGTATATATTTCTATCTATATATCTGTCTATCTATATGCTATTGCCCCCTGAATTGGATCAGTCTGCAGCAGAACTATGGAGAACTGCTGTGGGTGGAGCTATTACATCACTGAACAATTCATTCAGTCTCTACTGCTGTGTGCAGACATCCAGTAAATTCTAACGTCATCCATCTGAGTGTGAGTGCTGATGAAGAGTGAGACAAACCGGGTCAGACAAAGACAAGAAAGATCACACACACACACACATAGATAGATAGATAGATAGATAGATAGATAGATAGATAGATAGATAGATAGATAGATAGATAGATAGATAGATAGATAGATTTAGCCCACTTAATGATTGCTATCAGGATCTGAAGAAAGATTTTCATTCAGCATCACAAAAATGTTTCTGGAAAAATTCGTTTTTAAACCACCAAATAATAAATAATGTGGGAGAACTTTTTGGAAACAATAATTGTTTTCACAGTTCGGTTTGTTACCGCTAGTGGCGCACAAATCACACGCTTCATTAAACTTATGAAAGTGTTTACTGAATGTTAAAACTTTCTCGTTTTGTACGAAACTTCGGATTAGGTTGGATGATCTACTCTTGTATTAACATCTGTTACAGGTAAATGTTGGGGGGGCATTAATACATCTAAACGATCTAGCTAGCGTGTTTTGTTAGAAATGTTTTCACATATACATAGCTTTCGTTTTTTATTCAATGTAATTCATACGATGTGTTACAAGTAATTGTGTGCTGCTAAAATGTATTTAATTGTGTTGCATTTTGACTTGAGATTAAATCAGATGGACTCAGTGTTGCGGCTGAAGGTGAGCTCTTGAGCTCTTTTATTATTTGTAATTTATTAAGATATGTTTTGTTTTGGCTCACAGTTTTGAATCTACAACAGACGACAGAGTGTCATTTAGTTTGTCTTACGACAACTTGTCTTGTCTTTTGTTAGGCCCGTGTAATTCGCATGGGTAAAGTCCTGTAGTAGTCGCAGAGGGGAGCCTAAAACGATATAAAGTTGGTTCGAATTTTGACAATAGTCAGAGATTCAGCCCCGGACATTTTCAATAGATCATTCATGATTTAGCATAATGACAATAAATATACTATGACCAAATATTTTTGAAACGTATTAGAGAAATGTATTAGAGAACACACAATGACTTTCTCAGTTTTTAATCTGCTGTGAGGTGTTGAACTGATACATCTTGTAACGTAATGATGCAGGATAGGGACCCTCTACAAAGTACTAAACAAATGGGAAATGTTCCCCTCCAAATACTTTACTCTTGAAATGTATATAAAATACATCTCAAATCGGACGGTTGTGTCTTGTTTCTTGTTCCAAAAAAATATTTCGGTGTTGGTTTTATTCCCAAAACAACTAAGGCTATTAAAATGCAACAAGAAAAAGCTCACAAAACCTACCAAAAATTGTGCAAAACACCGCCCCCTGCAGGAACATAATGCAGATGTTTTGACTGAGTTCAAAATTCATAAGTTTAAATGAATTAATTTAAAATGCACACAGTTTGATTTGTCAGCTTTAAAAGGTGATTGTTTTAGAACAACATTTCCATTGAACAACATTTCCATTGCTATTGAATTGCATTAAAAATTTCTTTTTAAACAGAATTCCATTTCAACTTCAAAGGTTGTGTCTTGGTACTGATGTTGGTTCTGTCTTGGTACGTTTGTTAAAACAACATCAAAATTTAATTCACAGAACTATAACATAACACATGGTATGAAAGTGTGAACAAATACAAATCTCATCAAGTTTATTGTCACATCACCTCAACATGTGTAGAGGTGAGTGAAAATCCTGAGTGCGGCTCCAGACAGTGCAGTATGTAAAACAGACAGGTAACAGTAACAAAAAATATACATATAACAGTATGTATTATATACAATGACAAAATGGACAGAATATACACAATTACAAATGTACAATATACATTATATGCACATGGACATGTAGTGTATGTACATGTACAAAAATACATATGTAACAATTTACATCTGTACACAATATGTGTATTTACATATATGTGCATATCTACACAAACACATATATGTACATACACACCTTGCTATGTGATGTGTGAAGTAGTTAAAGTGCAGTGTATGGAGAAGGGTGGGGGTGGACTGAGATTATGTCAGTTCACATTAAGTTATCGGACAGCTTGAAGAATGAAGTTGTCCCTTTGTCGGCTAGTGCGGGTCTGGATGGAGCGGTACCGTCTACCTGAGGGTAGTATGGAGAGCAGACTGTGACTTGGGTGGTACTTTATTGTGGTCATCAGTATATGATTATTATGTCTTTAGCTATCTTTATCTATAGTTAGTAACATAGACGTTATTTATGTATATTTCATTTGTATTTCAATGTTATTTAGTCCGCTAAGTGTTCATTTTGAGTTGTTTCCAAGTTTTAAAGGCAACTTGATGTGCATGCGCGCCAAACATGTCCAGACAGAGCACTGCAATATAACCAGATTAAGCTAATCTTTACTAATGTATATAACATGACATGTTTCTGTTGACAATTATAATTATGTAATTATATGTAAAAAAAATTATAATCCACAATTTTATTGTGGATCTGGCTGCATATTTATCTTGTGTTTATCTGTTTGGAACATTTAATATTATTATCATGCATGTATGTATATATATTTACTCTTTCTGTTGTTCTTTACTTTGTATTTTCTGTTGTTCTAGAAAACCACACACACATACACACACGTACTAAAGACTGAGTTGTTGTGGTGACAAATGAACGGGTTACTCCCATATATCAAAAGCTTTGTTCAAGTCTCTTACTGGACACCCTGCAGTGGGGTTCAAACCTAACCGGAGACAGTGCTATTATAGCTAACTCATTTTTTCAACAATGGTGGATATTTTTAAGCATGAGGGAACCACGGATAGAGAGAGGGAGAGGTTGAAGATCTCCATAAAAACACCTGCTAACTGGACCTCGCATGCTCTAAGTAAGCGGCCTGGAATGCCGTCAGGACCCGCAGCCTTGGGAATACTCACCCCACGGAATACCGGGTGACATCCGCTACAGAGACAGAGAGCGCACTCGCATCTGTATCAGCGGCCGCGGGAGCTCTCCGTGAGGGCGGGTTATTTGTTTCGAAACGGGCGTAAAAAGACTTGAGCTCATCCGGGAGAGAGGCAGCGGTGTTCATAGTGGGGTGTTTATTTCTCTTTATTTAATTCCCTGCCACGTACTTCTTGTGCTGTTGGAGTTGAACTGATCTACTATCTCTCTGTTTTTCGGAGGGCACAGCCGGTGCATTTGTACTCCTCCGCATCTCTAGAATTAAACGCAGATGTTTGCGCTTTCAGGGCTATTCAAACATCGTTGTTTATCCACGGCTCAACTTCACAGAGTGTTTTTTTGTTACTGGTTACTAGCAGAACATTTCGATGTTGGTTTTATTCACAAAACCTTAGCACTACCCAAGATATTGAAAGTTTTGCAAGTTTTGACTGAGTTTGAAATTCAGAAATTTGGTTTTGATCAAGTTAAAACAGGTTCTCTCATAACTGCCTGTGAACCATATTACCGCTAAGCCGCTCCTCGTTAGTATAGTGGTAAGTATCCCCGCCTGTCACGCGGGAGACCGGGGTTCGATTCCCCGACGGGGAGGTGCGAGAGTTTTGCTCTGTCCGCCTTCAACCTTAAGAAGTCCAGTACCCTAAAGTGACGTCAGAAAAAGAATTTATTACTATTTTCATTTTTATGATGACGTATCCACTGAGATACAAATATTTACAAGTAGATTACAAAAAATGTAACCATTTTATTCCGAAAATTTCAACATTAACATGAACAAACTACATGTATTATGTCAACATCTTAAATGTAAAGTCCCCTATAAATACTGGAAATATGTGATATACATACATTTTATCTGAGGGTGAGTATGGCCATGACATTTTTACACGCTGCATGTAAGCTAAACAAAGAACGTATCAACACAGTCACCAGAAATAAATTCTCACAACAAACACCCTTTTAACATGAAACCAAGAAATGAGACCTACACCTTCACTGTCTCTCCACAGGCATGTGTTGAACACTAATCTGATTTACTCTTCATTAGTATAATGGTAAGTGTCCCCCACCTCTTACATGGGAGAACAGGGTTCGATTTCCAGAAGAGAAGATACACTCCTATTATTGCTATTTATTGTAAGTGCCAGTATGTCAAGCAGTATTGTAGTCTTTTTCAATTCACCAGGATCTATACGATATCATGTATGAACATACGTTCTGAGATTTATTAGTTATATTTCATTCTTTTTAATTGTTTTTATGTTGTTGGGGCATCAAATGATTGCATCGCCAAATTCAGAATAAATTACAGACATGTTGAATGGTGGTCTGTAACAAAGTATTGCATGTTGTACTGTAACACAGATCTGATACACTTAGCCTGTACCTATGCATCTTTTTAGCCCTGTCACAAACAGCACACATGCGGATTTGTGGTCTTGTGGCCTACATTTATTTCTATGTATCTTGATCTGCTCTTTTGTGGACTTTAACATGTGGAAATCACAATGTGGGCAAGAGCATTTTAGGATGGGGACATAAATAGCTATGTGAGCCAGAAAATATTTAGAAAGTTTTCTTGATGTAGATGGCCTATATTATAAATTGCTTTTACCATATATATCAAAGTTTATGTAAAATCTTTCATGCATGGTTTTAAGAAACAGGATTTTCTTTGACATTTTATGACTTTACATACATACAAATACATTACATACTAACCTTTGAACATTCAATATATAATACTGTATGGAGCAGTTATTTGGCATAAACTGAAACAAATTAACATTGGCTGTGTTATGGTGACACTATACATAGGAAGAACATGTGTGACTATGAACTAGTCAAAGGTTGCTATGTTGTGCGCATTTAACAATAGCAGTAAAGGTTTTAGAGTAATTTATGAGATATATCAGCCTAATCATTTTACAATATCCACAGCAGCAATTTAACACAAAACTAGACATGAAAACAGCATGTAAGGGACCTGTGCTCTGTTAAGAAGTTCATGCTTTCTTTTCAGAGCACACTCTGTCCACCTAGTAATAAAACTTGTGATCCATGTATCAAGCAGAATTAAGATATATCTGTGTGTTGCAGTGAAAAGTAATAGCCACTATGTCAAAGTGATGCTTTGTACTAAGTGACGGACATTACATGTCATCAAAATACAGATGATGCCATCCAAATGCACAAAGTTCACTTAAATTTTTACAGTAGTATGTCAACATTTTACATTATACACCATAACTTTCAAAGTAAAGCAAGAAGTCTACAACTTTGGTATATGATTTTACGCAGGGAGCATATCTTTTTAAAGAATGTATAATACAGATAAAATTCTTAAAGGGAATATTACAAAAAAAGGAAAAGGAAAAACGTAGGTGATACAAATAAAACACTCAAATACATCTGACATTGTTTAGTATGCATAGCACAGCTCATATTAGTTCATTTAAGTTGAATTTGTTAACCCATGCTGGTTATAGCAGTTAATAATTGACAGTTAATTGTAAACACAACTAAATTATACCACGAGAAGTAATCCAGTTTACAGACAACAGCAGGATGTTATAAAACAGAATGCTTTACAATATAGAAATAAAATGATCTTATATTAAACATGTTTTTTAGTAATTACACTAATCTGCCATATGCTACAAATTGCATATTAAGATTCTTCATCAGAAAAAATATGAACATGTTTACAAATATATGTTTTTAAATAAATATTCAAAGAAGCATAGTTTCACATTTTAAAGTCAAAGTCACATCCATAATCGAATATACTTCAGAGTGAAACAGAATATTTAATGGTAAAAAAATACAGGGTGAGTCCTGACATCTAACAGGAGTTGAATTGTTTTTTAAACGTGGGCATTTTGTACCAGTATGAAGCCAGATGGTTAAAGGGTTGAAAAACGAGGAATTTGTGGTGATAGTTGAAAAAAGGAAGTAAATGAAAGAAAAATTTTGTACGTTTGTAAAGTTAAGTAAAATAAATAAATATCTCAACAAATAAAACATGCACTGTTTTCCTTTTCTATAATGAGCTTTCTTCTCATCAAGTCTACAATTACTACACAGAAGTTTACCAAAGTTATAATGTAGTGCAATTCAGTAAAGCATGCAAGGACATTCTCCAAAAACTGGATTCAACAGTCCTATGACTGGTTACAGAGTGCTAAGAGAAACAGCATGTCACAGTGTGATTATTGAATGCATACAGATCTCCAGGACTTAAAATATAGCGTTCTTAATACATTAATTTCAAGCATAATTAAGCTAATGGTGTGTGTTGGCAAATGTTTTTGCAAATAACTTTACAAGATTGTGTACTGTCAGGGTTGCAGCTGAATACATACATTAATAGCCTGCACATTATGGAAGTGGAAGGGTAGCTTTGGGCATAAATCTTTGCTTGCTACACTTTAATGGAAAGAGAATATTATCTACTCTCAATGAAGGAGTTTGTGTTTGAATATACAATCTAACAAATCTCTTCTCTTGTAAATATACCTGTGTTATGTAAAATGCCGGGGCACTCAATTAGCGTTATAAAGGGGACATTGAATGTCCATTTTCCTCAAGTTGGTATGATTCCTTGGGGTCTTTATGAAATGTCTGTAAAATACTTTGGTTAAAAATTCCTCAGTGGTCATGTAAAACAAAACCTTTTATATCTTGTCCTAAAAAGCAAAAAAATAAATAAAAAAAAGAAAATATCCAATGTCCCCTTTAATGCATTATGTTAGGCAATGCTTGTCCATCATTTCCATGGTTCAGTCTCATTTGAGAGGCAGATATGTGGAAAGCAGTGATCTTGTTTTTGTATAACGAACTGTTTATCTGTTAATGAACAGCAAACTGTATGAATTTACCATGATAGGAACAGGAACACTGTCTCACAATTGTATTGGATATTCATGCTAAAATGAGAAGTTGGTAAGGAAGCGTGGATGATAGCTTACACATACACAAAACTGAAGGTTACCCCTTTATATCACTGGTATCCATGTGATAAAGACTACTTTCAATAAGCTACAGTCTGTTTCTGTGGTTTAATATATATGTGACCTGATGGTGTTTGCCTCGATTTCATTCTCCACCTTTGCTATGAAAAAGTGGCACCAGTAAATTGACACCTGGTCTTGCTTAGAAACCAGAAGTGACACATTGTAGCAATTGTAGTAAGAATCATGCATTTTACTGTTACATTCTGACAGCTTTCAAAAATTATGTCTTTGACAGAGTGCTGGATGAGGGGCTGTGAGTGCAGTTTATTGTCATGAACCCAGGGAGAGTAACCCTGCCGTGTGTATAAATGTCACGGTCAGACCCTAGGTTCATCCTCTTTACCAGATTCTTCTCATACAGTAATGGGTGATAGGCACCTAGGGTGCAGGCAGCATCGCTGAAGCGCTGGTAGTAGTGGCAGAGCTCAGTTTTTCGCAGAGAAGGCAGGAACTCGTACACATGTACCACTTCACACAGAGACATCATTAAAACTGTGCCTGTGGGGATGGAAGGAGGATTTTCTTACCACTTGCAAGGTGAGATGGTTAGCCAAATTAAGTATGTTGTTCAGATATTAGTTAGAATATTGTTAAGGACACTGTACTTAGCAGAATATTCAAAAGTTTGGATACTTTGTCCCTGCTTTACATACTAAGGACACTGTACTTAGCAGAATATTGAAAATTTTGGATACATTAAAATTTAATACATTAATAAATTTAAATACTAATCTTTAAATATCTTACCCATCAGGCCAGATGAGGGCGGGTTTTTTTGTATAGGTTCAGCCATGTTGTCTTGTATTCTCTGCCACAGCTGCCATTCCATTCTTGGGTGCAGGATATAAAATGGCTGTTGAGGGTGTAAGCGGCGATATCGCTGATACTGTTTAAATATTGGGTAATCTGTCTTATTGTACCACTGGAAGAAAAACACAAAAAAGTTACATTAGAAAAGCATTATGCAAAACTATTTGATTTCACCCCAAAGGTTGTAAGTTACTGCTGTTTCTAAGTGGCCTTTTGATACTAATTTTGGCTGCCAAATAAAACATTTGTAGCACCCAAATGTTGTAAACGCGACTCCCGCGTGATACTTACCACTATACAAATGAGGAGAAGCTTAGTGGGCTCCTGTTCACACTGAACCTTTTTAGATAAAAAAAGTTGCTGCAAAGATGGTGCAGCATTGTAACTTGTTTTTACAGCAGTTTTTAAGAATTTAAACTTTTCATCCATGTTAAAAAAATAACTCTGTAAGCAACTCTGCATAACTTTCCTGGTGATTTTGTGTTTCAAACACAAGGATTGTCAAGTCATACCTCACGCAGATCAGAGGAGTAAGGGGCAGGATCCCAGCTTACTAAAATCCCTGCACTGTACAGGGAACTTGACAGGAAATGGTGATCTTCTGATGCCATTACCTACGCAACAAACAAACGCCTTGGTTTTTATAATATATTGTTACTGCTTGTCATTTTAACGTTTTCCCAGTTAAGAATGAAAAGAAATACCTGAGAATTGATCAAACGCAATGTTGTTTTACGGCCCACATCTTTTTCAAAGCCTGTTGTTGGTGCAGCATTAAATCGAATCACTGCATCATGAGCGTCTAGAATGTAAAAAACATTTCAGTTATGTTGTAATCACACATATTTCATACGTAATCAAACTATTGTAATTCGTTAAGAGTTTTGAAAACATCAACATTTAAATAAACAAATATAGCAAGATAATAGATGTTTTAAATGAGTCTGCTATATCAGAACTAGTATACTGAGTACACATGTGATCCAAAGTGATAGATTATGGTATGAATTTAGGGATTACCGATTTCCTTTCCCAATCCAGAATTTTTGAGAGAACCAGCAGATGATACCACAGCACAGGTCTTGAATGGGCCAGTATCAGACGTCAGTTGGCGTGGAGGTAACTGAGGGGCCCATGGCAACCCAGCAAATGGCTCCATGTCTTGCGTTAAAGTTGTAATTTGTACCATCTCCTTGATCTGACACAAAAGTTCAGGTCCACTGAGTTTAGAACGATGTGCTGCATTCTCAGCTCCAGGGTACTGAACTCCATATTTATTCATTGCCTAAAATTACAAAATTACAAAGACTGTGAAATAGTTGAAATGGCAGCACTCTCATTTTCTTCTCAGTTCCTTTTTTTGGTTGAATATTTTGACAAACAAATCTCTAAACCAAAAGATAGATCAAATTTAGTAGAAGCATTTAGCATTTTATTTTTTCAGTATATGTATATATACTGAAAGTAAATTCACTGAGGAGGCTAATGCAATGCTTGTAATGGTTGCTGTCTTATTATATAAGACTTAATAGCTGCTGTCTGTCAGTTTCCCTCACCTGATAGTTCTGCACCACCTTCCTCAGCCTTTTTCCCAGCATGGTGCTTGACATCTCATCATTCCAGACCTCTCCAAGTGCCCCATTAGGCCCAAAAAACACTGCATCCCCATTTGCAGCACCCATATTTCCTTTGCGTCTGCCTCCAAAAATAGTCTCTATAGCGCGTCTTAATGGTTGAGCCAAAAGCCAGTAAAATAGCCCCCGTTCTCTTCTTTTGCCCTTGAGGTTGCGTTCCTTGTTACTGCTGTCCACAGAGTAGTTGGAAGAGGACAGGATAGGAATTGGCTTTTGAGGGTCTCCAGGAATGACACCTGGGAGCTTTTGAGGGTCTGTATAAATGGGCTTTGATGCTCCTGTTCCCCTCAGGACCTTAAATAAATCATTGTCACTTTCAGTGAGAATATATACTATTATAAGATGGAATGTTTGTACAGACTACACTAGAGTCTAGTTATAGGCTAATCATTAGTTATTTTCAAAAAACTTTACATTTTGTTGTCTAGTGATTGGCCATGGTCATGGTATATCCAGTTCTCTATAAAAATCAGTAAGCTGCATCTTAAACGTTTCCATTGATACCTTTTCTATTATTTTCTACAGAGATGTGCAAATCCTATATTTAGCATCAGAATCGGCCCGATACTGTGTGTGTGTGCATGACCGAGTACATTTTCAATGGACATGGCACAGCACACAATAATTTTTGTACAACACAAAAAAATCACAAGTTATTTAGGCAAAATCTTTGATTTAAATTGAGAAAACAGAATTGCATTGTTTTTAGATATCTCAGTTAAATAAAGGGCATGCTGTCAATAGTATTATTATTAACAATTCAAATGTTTTAGAGAGAGGAAGTAGACAGTGTATCAGAGTAGAATCTGTATCAGCAGATACCCAGGGTTGCATTATCACTATTTGTATTGAGCATGAAAAAGTGGTGTCATGCCATCCCTAGTTTTGGACAACTAAATGGACAAATAAACATAATTATTTATCAACCAAAATATTATGATCCTGACAGCCCAAGCCTCCTACAACTATAGACATTATGCACCAAATATATTAAATGTGGAGCTTTCATGTACCTGTAAAATGTTTCAGAAACAAAATTTTGCTTGATCACAGTAATCTCCTTGATGTACCTTAATAATAGAATGTGTCCTCGGTTGAGCCCGAGTTCTCGCCTTTACCCCAAAAATGGCATCTGTGACAGGTATGCTGTTTTCAGCACAAAACGTGTACAGGAGAGCCATAGTCATACAGAACAGGGCCATGCACAGAGCCCCTCGACGGGCACGACGCCTCAATCGCCAAAGTAGGCTAACACGATCCATGGCGGCTCCTGGGATCTAGATAATGAATTAGACAAGATTAGGAAAGTTTAGAAGTAGAGTGATTTCAAAAGTGACATCTGCACAAGTAGTTGGGAACTGTGCAGACGAAAACTTCATGGATAAAATTATAGGATTAACAATCCAGTGGCCTAATGGTGGAATCCAGTGGTGTAAAAAAGGATTCTGCATGTTTGGTTGGAAACATTAATTGATTATTAATTGTTTATAAATTGGTTATTTGAACATTCAGGTTAACGCCATTTCTCCCCCCTCCCGAGTCTCATGCAGGCTGTTACGTGATTCTCATGATTACAAACATGCCAGCCTGTTCATTTGTCAGAGGTTAATGATTAATACTATTTAATAGGCTGTCCATGCTTGTCATTGTTTAAATAAGTTTGTTTGGTCCCCTACAGTAAATTTGCATGCTTGCTAATACTTCTAGCATTTTATCTAGTTTAGATTTATTTTACTTCCCTTAATTGACAGTATTATCAATTTAGATGGTAAATGTATCTTGAACCCAAGATGTTTGAACCCAAGAATAACCTTGAACCCAAGGTTATTCTTTGCTTACAAAATAGTTTAAACACAGTCAGAGATTTGTATGGAAGCCCTATGAATTAAGGCAGTTAATGCAGTCTAATAGGAACAGGTCAGTGTAGAGATTAAATTAGTGTGGGAAAATGCATGCTCATTACTTCAGGGATGCTCTTAGTATATTCAGTTTACCATCTGTGAGTATTTAGCCAAATGCATAAATGTAAAATGTACATAATATTTCATGTAGCATAACTTACTGG
The DNA here is from genome assembly GCA_036877525.1 of Chromobotia macracanthus. NCBI lineage: Eukaryota > Metazoa > Chordata > Actinopteri > Cypriniformes > Botiidae > Chromobotia > Chromobotia macracanthus. Next base: position 6,191,520 of record JAZGTH010000005.1, read on the forward strand.
AACACATTTGAAAACACTCTCTTTACGTTTTGCTTCTGACACCATCATGAAATGCTCTATACTTAATCAAATGTAATTACAAGTATATTTATTTTAAAATATTCTGACAGCTCTAACTGGTACAATAAGATCTCAAATAATTTTGAGAGGGAAGCTTCTTTAACAAATGCCGAGAGAGTCTGCATACTGAAACACTTCAAAATGGTAAATGAAAGTAAATTATGAATGATTATACAGTGTACTGCACCAACAGTAAAATGTTTGCTGTTATATAACACTTTTGTTTGGGGTTAATATAAGCTTTTACTTGTTAAATCACATCACATATCCTCTTTAACTGGCTTGATGTGCACATTCATCTCGAATCAACGTGATTCAGCGTTTCTGATTTATTCATTTGTCCTTTAGATTAAACAAAGAAGTTTGGTCGGGACATTAGGGTCCCATGAGATAACTGTGATACATAGGCCTGGTTAATGCATTCTTTATTTCCACATAGCCAGTCAATAGGGTTTTCATTATACACACAATAAATATCCAACAGGACGCGTTTATAGTATTAAGGAGTACTGCGCATTGCTTGTTTGTGCTTTGTTGAAAGTGAATGATTTACATGCATGCGTACCCAAATAATATCCGTGTGGATGGAAAAAACACAATTAAACGAGAACATGTCTACACGGCTAATGTCTACATGCATGGAAGAAGTAGAGCGAAATGGTACCGCATAGACGAGGCAACATGATATGAGCGCCTACCTTGTATCCCATTTTCTTCTGTTTTTTTTCTCCTGGATGGATGAATCAATTTATTCCACTGCCCAGCTCTGGCATTTTGTTAGATATTTTGCGGATACAGATGAGCTATAGTATATAAAGAAAGCTATGTTGCATAATAAATCACGGCAATAAGATGGCAATTATTTTTGTACCTTTTAAGGAGATGATCTACGGCGTTATATCTATATACAGACGAGCTTTTCGTGCTGATGCATGTTGATAAACCGCCATGTTTATTCACTGCATAACAATATGAGCAGACTCGGAGCTGATGCGTTGAGACTGATGATTAAATCTGATGTCTCTATGTTTAAACGGTAGAGGGCTGTCTATAACCTGCACGTCGCGGGTAAATGCAGTTTGGGATTCTGCAGTTTAATGTTTTCACTGCTGTTTGTTACAGCGGCACATCTGCCATCATTCTAGGCACAGATGCACACGCAACGTGGTTTAATGGATTTGGAAAAGTAATCAATAAATGCGGGGAAACATTCTTCACTATTTGCGGCTCACAGTGCTTTGTCAGGCGCATATATATGTCTCTTGCCAAGTCACGACGTCCCGATATGAATGTTATTCATGCTAAATAGTGATTTAATCACATGTTGACTGACGTGGTTTGAATGATAAAATTGTGGCATTAAAATGTCAATGACATCAAGTGATAAGAAAATAATTATCCGCCTTTTGGTCTTCAGGCGTGCTGGTTCCATAGTGTAGCGGTTATCACGTCTGCTTTACACGCAGAAGGTCCTGGGTTCGAGCCCCAGTGGAACCACTTTTTTTTTTTTGACTGGGTTGTCAACCAAGGGTTTTTGGAGAGGATATATGAAATATATTTTATTTTATAATACTTGTATTTCTAACTGAGAGAATTTAATGGAGATTAGGAGGGTACCAATGTGTTGGAATAATTATGGCATTATATGTTATTGTATATGTTATATAAACATATACAATATATATATTTTAAAAGAAATTATTTTATCTTAAATAAATGTCAAAATACCTGGGGTCGTTTTTCATAGATTATCACTTTACAGGTGTTTGATTGTCTTTATCCAATGTATAGTTTGCATAATCTTGTCGATCAGATTATTATTCATATAGGTCAAATTCTGCATAATGTTAATTCATGTTCTTAAAATTAAAAAGATAAACTGTTGCGTTCGACCTGATAAATTAAAAGTAAAGTTAAAATTGTAATGTCAGAAAAAAAAGTGGAGATGCCGGGGATTGAACCCGGGACCTCATACATGCGAAGCATGCGCTCTACCACTGAGCTACATCCCCACATGACGGCAGCGGCAGTAGTAGTTGTTGTTGCTGCAGTAGTAGTGAGCGCGTGTGTATATTACCACAGGCTTTTGTTTTTGTTTAGCGTTGATTTAAAGCCAAACAAGGTACATTAACATTAAACTTTAATGGTAAAAAAAAGTTTAATATAGTTATTAATGGATTGAAGAGTTAAACTTGTTGTTTTCAACATGTTGTTTTCTACTAGTAAACAGATGTTAGGATTAAGGTTAGTGGGTGTTAATGGTAAGCTGCGATGGCCGAGTGGTTAAGGCGTTGGACTTGAAATCCAATGGGGTCTCCCCGCGCAGGTTCGAACCCTGCTCGCAGCGAAGTTTCTTTTCCTTCTGACCTACAAATTGAAGTACAATATAATTTTTATTTTTTACACAATCAAAAATAAATAATTATACAATTAAATTCCTCGAAACATTTCAATAATTATAATAATTAAAATAACCACATTTATATTTGTTTTCGCATTGTATTGGCTCATAATGAGCCAATACATTTATTTCCTATCAAATTAATTTGAAACGACGCTACATCTCGACGCTACAGATTTAACTACACCCAAGCATGTAGTACACGTAGTATGTAGACCATTGATTTGAAATGGCTTTTACCAGCAGGGGGCGCTATAATTAAAATAATTTTAATTAATGTAGGCCTGTATTGTTATTGTACCCAGTCGTAATTGCTGCTTTTTTAATGACCACAGTACATATTCTTCGTTTGAGACATTTTATTATTTTTATAAAGGTTCTCAGTAACCAGATGCTATCCAGATGCTACCCAACCTAAAGACATAAAAATGGTAAGGATCATTTTAACAGAGATTTCTCAAGCAAGAAATGGTGAAATGATCCTTTTGTATTAGTTTTGGACAGTTATGCCATTTCTATTTTCTGTTTAAGCAAACAGAACGCCCAGAGGGTCTCTAGAGAGACTGACATAAAAAATAAAATACTGTTCAGACACTCCTCCCTCACCCCTCCTCTCTTTCTCCACCAGCCTTTCTTTTGCTCTTAACGTGTAGAGTTGAGCGCTGAAGTGAGAGGGAGTGACACAGCAGGTGTTATAACCCAAAACTGTCACACACATACGCACACTTGCTAGCAGAGTGAGGAGGGGTGGAGAATTCAATAATTTCACAGACACATGAGAGAGTGAGGAAACCAGAGAGAAAGCGAGTTATTGTGAGATAGTGAAACACAAGAAACGTGAGTCAGGCAGAGAGACGATAGAAGAAAGCCTGTGAGAAAGAGAGAGAGATTGTTGGAAACACTGGAAGAATTAGAGGCGAATAAAGAGGGACCATGCTGAGGAGGAAGAGAAGTGTGTCCTTCGGTGGATTTGGATGGTACGTTCTCATGTGGAACAGCATCAGCTGTCAGCTGTGTGGAAATGTATGCCAGATGTCTGCTAGATGTGTGTGAGATGGTCCATGCTTACTAGTGTTTATTTATGGTTGGCAGCATGCTTGCATGTGCTGATTTTTTACCAGCATTCATTTCCAGTGTCAAATGATGGCTTTGCTTTTATTTACAGGCTGAATTTGCAGTGATTTAATGTTGAGAATATTGGAATATCGATTTGTAATAGTTTAGATTGTAGCAGGTGATATCAAGAGTGTCATAACAGTTCACACATTATTTGTGTTTTTGTAACAAGATGTAAAGCAGCATGCAAATTATGTCATCAGGTAGCGTGTAGTTGCTCATTAGTTCTTAGATGTTTTCCCTCATGCAATAGGTTTCTCCCCTGTCATTTCAAACATACAGTAGTTTGTGTGCTTTGACAGGTCCAACAGAGATTTATTAGTCTGATTTCCCACCTGTGTCCCATGTAAACCTAGAGGATGTTTCAGACAGTACCACAGTGGAATTTGATGTTGCCGTTCTTTAAGTGAGTAATGAATATAGCTTCTGTGTGAACGTTGAAGGCATTGATATTGTTTTATCCTACTGCTTGCTTATCTCATTTTAAGGGACCGACTGTCAGTCACTTTTTTCTGTCACTATGTTTGTCTAATTCGCCTGTCATAGTCTTAATTCCATTTTTTCTTTGTTCTCTTTGTAATCCCTTTCCCATGTTTTAAACGTGCTAACAATTTTCTGAAGAAACTCGCCTGACCACATTGAAAGTTTACCTTCATCATGGTGACAGTCTTTTCTTGACATACCAATACTAATAAACAACTAAATGATTAGATCTTATGTAAATGCTGCTTATTTGTGTGTAGGTTTTGTGTTGCGCATCCTAACAGTTTATCTTGTGACTTTCTCGATGAAGTGGAGTCATTTTTTGCAGCCGGTTTTTGTTGCCAAAGCTCTCAACTCCATTATCCAACATTAACACCATTTCTCTGTCCTGTGAAAGCATAACCTTCCTAATTCAGTGTTTTAAAGATCATTTGAGCAGCAGATATTCTATATAATGTTCTTGACTCAGAAGATGCTGAATATGTTCCATAATGTTAAATGATTTAAAGGAGGTTGTAGCCCTTCAGAGTGCACATTAACGTGATTCCACAGTTATAGCGCTTGAGTGCTCTGCTCTTCACATTTCCCAACTTCCTTCTTGAAACCTTGATCTCACACACGTTGGGTGAGTGTGTGGTTGAATTGGTTGAGTGTGGGTTTGTGATTTTGTTTAGCAGGTGTAGGTGTGCAGCAATACAGTGCAGTGTATGTGGTGTTAAATGTCTTCTTTTTGATTGTGTGTGTGCGTGTGTCTCTGTGTTTCCGCATGGGGAAATGCTGAATATAGAGGCGATGGTTTTGAGCAGCTGGATCAAGGGAATGTCTTATTTATGATGTGGCTGAAAGAGTTTCAGCTGTCCACAGAAGCTTTTACAGCTTTCAGCAGTCTCTTGTTTTTTCTTATCTTTCTACTCGTGTCATGTGTACTTGACATTACCTTTTTCCTCAAGGTTATTTTTAACTCTTTTTGATGCTGTTTGGCATTTTTTATTATTTGTTATGTGCACTGAAGTGTGACAGAATGCCATAGTTGTCTGGAAATTGCACAGGAGTTCTTACATTTAGGCCTGGGTCTATGCATAGGTTTAGGCCTAGTTGAAGGATAGGTCTCAGCTTAGGGTTAGGTGTTAGGTTCAGGTTAGGTTCAGCACAGTTTTAGCCTGAGGGTTTGATTTTGGCTATGTATTAAGTTGGCCATTAGGTTTATTTAGCTTTAGTGTTAGATTGAGAGTTAAGTGAAAGATGAGCTTAAGGCTTTTAATCATATTTTAGGCGTGAGGTTTGCATTTTGTGAATTTAAATAGGAGATTTCACACTTCAGTTACTTTATTGCATCATTTCATAGAAAATGCTTCCAAATATTTGTATGCCATTAACAGCCGTCCATTTTTTAAAATCTAAATCATACAGTTATCACATTGGCACAATCTCAGCTCTCCATCTTTCATATGCTCTACTTATTCGCTGCTGCTACAAACAAACTTCACATGGGGCCTGTGTTAGCTTTCTGCTGTGGGAAATTGCACATGTGAGCACACACATGCCCACACCCTTCCTCTCTCACAATTACCCACATCCCCACCACACCCAATGAGCATCACACCACATTTAATAGTGACACTGCAAGTCACCTCACTAAAAAACACACACACAAACAGGTGTTGACTTAACATTGTGTAACCTGTGATGTGTGAGATATTTAGAAGATTCAGATAATTTATTGTGTAAACCTTTAGGCTCCGAAGCTCCTCAGTGTGGTGAATAGCTGCAAAGGTAATAGACTGTTTGCTCAGCTTCATCATTTTCCCCATACTATCACTACAACTACACCCCTTATGATATGAAAACTGTGTGTGTGTGTGTGTGTGTGTGTGAAACCCGAAATGTGTTACATTTCAAAAACATGGTGGATAAAAATAAATGGCCACACCCTTCTCCACAGTTAGCCCTGTTATGTTCTTTGTGTGTTTCTATAGGTGTGTGTGTGAAACCCGAAATGTGTTAAATATCAAAAACATGGAGAATAAAAATAAATGGCCACACCCTTCCCCACAGTTAGCCCTGTTATGTTCTTTGTGTGTGTGTAGTATGTTTTGATGTGATAATGTGGGGAGTCAGTGCTGGTGACCTTTCCTACATGTCAGGATTAATTGGGTATTAAACTCACCAAGCAGCACCAATAACAAAATCATCCAGTGATGACACATGCAGAAATGCCCTTTTTAACCCTTTCTATTCCTCATGTCTTGCCAGGTCAGCTGACAAGCCAAGAAATCCAAATTACAGCCATCTAGGTTTGTTCCTTGATCTTAAATGCATTCTTGTCTTTTCTCTTCAAATGCAGGGTTGACAAGTCTACCATTAGTGCCCTTCGAGCTCGGTGAGTACTGTCTCTCTCTCTCTCACCTCCCTCTCCCACAAAACCTGACACTTTATACTTCCTATCTGTGCTTTATGAAAAGAGGTAAAAAGCTGGTTGCTTGGATGAAGACTGCAAATTGTGCTATATGAGGTTTGCATGCATATTTGTATCTATGTGGTGAAAATGTTTAGTTCCTGTGACAAAAACAGCATCTTTTTGTGGTTTTTTTGTCTTTCAGTATGTACACTACTTCACTAAGCATCTTTTAGTCACTTTTAGGCACCAGCATTTTGTTTTACAAGCCGATATATTTATTGGAATATATAGACAGTATGCTGTGAGTATATTTGTAGTTTTGTTTGTGTGACTTTTTTTCAGTATTTCTCTGTACATATGTTTCTCTAATATTTCTGCTAAAATACTTTACTATTCATTAAAATTATAAAACTGTTGCAAATCTGTGTGTTTAACTACATGTTGTCATGTGAATAGCCAGTTAAACAAATCACAGGAGAGTTCTTGGCTCTTAATGGAACCAGCAGTGACATGCAGTTCAGTGAGTCAGATGTTAATTCAGATGCTAATTATTAACCGGTTCAGTTTATTCGGTGTGTTAGCTGTTTGACCAATTCAAAAAGATTGACAAATTTAAGATTAATTTATTAATAATTTTGGCCTGTTCATTAACAAGAACCAATTCAAAAGAGTCATTCATTCAAGAATCATATTCATGTTTCATGGATCCAGTAAAGCCAACACAACAGAAAAATGTCTCTCATGTCCTTGTATTATTTTGCAGCACCTAGTTTTTTTATCTAAATTCGTTCAGACTGCCAGCTCACAACTTGATTTCTTTTGCCGTGCTGCTGTAGATTCAATGCCACAGAGATCGATGCAACCCTTTTAATCTGGCTTGCTTTGCCAAATTCATCTTCCACCTACTTATCCATCTGCTCATTTAATGTTAAGCTTATTCATAGGCACATGTGCAACTCCAGCATTATCATTTTCACATATAAAAGCACACACACACACACACATTGCTTTCATGCACTGTGATGAAGTGGATTGTAAAGTGTTGAGAGCAGCAGAGTGGAAAGAGCGTCCGCTCTGGTTGTGTGTTTCACTGCGTAACCCTGAATAAGGTCGTGACTGCCGATCATACACATGGAAATGATGCCGTGTTTGCTTGTTTTGGCTGATATTGGCCTTCACAAGGATGATTTGTGGTTTGCTTTGAGGTGAATTGATAAAAGGCGAGGGTCATTAATATTTTCATTGTGTTTGTAAGTGTTTGAATGCCCGCAGGAAGGATGGCGAAAAGCACATGGCTATTTTTAGAAATCCCAGTGGCAAGGTGAAAACTAGGGACCCTCGATGTCTGTAGACCATCTCATCTACTCTGTGGTATTATGTGATTAATCTAAACCAGTAATCCCTAAGGACTCATAAATCATATAAGTCCAATTTTGAATATAATAAAGCATGGCATTAATTCATGCAACTTCTAGATTGTAGTCAAAGGTTTAGACCAGGTTTGAATGGAGGGAAAAAACATTAACAGAACATTTATGTATGATTTTACTTCCTTGGATTTATGATTACGCACTACAATCATCAGCAACGTCAATGACAATCAGACCATCAACAATCCAGGCACAGTATTCAGCATAATTACAAGCCCAACAGCAGAATGTTCCTAATTTAAAAGAGTGAATTTAAAACAGTTTTCAGAATGTAAACAGATTTGTTTTACACACAACACGAAAAACTAAAGCTGCCAGCTTGGACCAGCATGAATTTAAAAGCCTTTTGTCAAGGCTTGGTGGTTCCTGGTTTAGTTCTGGTCTAGCTAGAGAACTAGCACAGTCATGCTGTTCATCAGTAGGAATCAGCCTTTGAGGCTGGTCTTTTTGATAAAACTGGTTTACCAATGGTCTCAAAGCTTGTTAGAAGGCCCAAGAGTGCTCCACGCTGGAGATCACCATGGTGGTTTTTCCTGTGCTGGTCTTTACAGAAATGTGGACTGACTTTGAGACCAAGTAAAAATACTACTGTGTGTACAATCCAAAATGATTAAAGCAACATGCCAGCAGTCAGGTGGAAAGGTAACAGGTGCCATCTCCACATTAGACCAATCACCCACTGTTTAGTCCTGCTCAGAAGGGTGTGAACAAATCCATGAGTGCGTAGACAAATACACACACACACATATGTTTCAAGTATCAAAGCTGGCAAGATGAGCAGTTGCACTTATGTAATCTAGAGCACCATGTGTTAACCATGTTGCTTGTGTTTGCATGCATGAAAGTGAACAACCTTAAACATGCAAATTCAAAAAGGAAACCAGAAACTGTATTTCTTCCACATTACCAAATGCCCAAAGTCAACCCAGCCATGAGTGAAAAGACATAAACAGTCTCTGTGGGTTTTATATAGAAAGTAATTCACTGACTGTACGCTACATTTGCTCTCATTTGCAGTGATGAATACATTTTAACACACATGGCAACATGCGAAGGTCACACACAGTGTGTCAGAATAATGAGTGTTGCTTTTCCCACCTTAAGCATGTCTTCAAAGGAAGATTGCTGTATTTATGAACATCTACGTTAACATGCCTGTCAATCATGTTATATTAATACATACATGTGTAAATGTTTTTGACACATGAATTAGCATGTGAGCCACTAATAGTGTATCTGAAAATATGTGTTTTCGTGTCTGTGTGTGTTAATGTTAGGTTTGCTAATGATTTTTCACTGTGGTTTAAATATTAAAATACGAACAATAGTCAACCTTTGATGCTTATGATTTATTCAGAAGCTCACAGTGTTACAGTCATCAGTCCATTTATTGCTGTTGCTTTTTTCCCTAAACCTGCAGACATATCTGTGTGTAGTATGTGTGTGTGTGTGTGTGTCGCATAATCAAAGTGAGCGAACAAAGCAGACAGAGCTACTAGGGTGTCTGTGAGGAAGGATTTCAACCCCCGCCCCCCAATCTCTTCTCTCTCTCTCTCTCTCTCTCTCTCTCTCTTTCTCTCTCATGATAAAATGAAACGCATTGTACTTGTGGAGCATCCAAACCCTAAGAGTGTTGTTGTGCCATCAGTAGTGTGTTTATTTCTGTCTCTCTCTGGCCATTAACTGAACTGTTTATTAGAACTGGAGACTCTGTAACTAGTAACCAGAGAAGATCTGAAGTGCATGAAAAATGCCTCGCAGACTTTGGTGAGTTCAGCACGTTTCTGAGCAAAATACAGAATCTGTTTGTGCTCGTGACCAATGCAATGATGTATTTGATGTATGTTCCATGCATATCGTACTGAAAGAATGCTTTTTTCAGGTTTTTATAGTTTGTGTAGAAGCATGGCTAGATGAATAGCACCTGAAGGCATAAAATTTGGTTTCTCATGTTTTTATTGCCTTCAGAAGCTTTAATGTTGTCCAGTAAATTGTCTGTTTTGCACCGGCTAGATAAACAGAATCTGTGTTTCACCAGATTTATTTAAACTGTGTTCGTTAAATACAAAATATATCTGAGCAAAGCACTGTCGCTGACGTTTTAGAATTTCGTTATGCTTTCATTGCAAGAGAGGAGGGCAGGAAGTATTTTGTAAAAGTCATTTCAAAGGATTATAGACATATTACATAAGCTCACAGAATAAAGGGACAGTTTCACTTGAAGGTAATATTAAGTGGCTCACTGCTGCTGGTGCCCTGCATTTGCCTGGGTGTCATTCAGCTCCATTTCCAAAGATGAAAGTATAATCTGTTACTCACCGTAAAGCTTGTCACACGCTCCGATTCTCTCTGCTCTGCAAATCCAAACAGCTTTCTCACCGTAGCAATGGAGAAGAGATTGAGATTTAGCATGATTTCAACTGATACATGAGATTCGTTTGCAGAATATATACTATACTTTTTACATGATTGTAAGCCTTTTATCCTTGTTTTTTTAAAGGAATTTTCAAACTTGGTCATTGTTATGGAACACTTTCTCTAAAGTCTAAATATGTAATGACTTAAGGCTAATACCATGTAGGTGTCAATACCTTGTAGCAGGTTAATACATTATATCTTTTTATAAACATTTGTAACCACAGTCTTAATGCATTATTACATTTACCTGTTCATAGTTACACCTTTGCATGAAAGAATGAAATGTGTTTAGTCTTGACCATGTTTTAATAAATTAATTATACTGTTATATTTATAATATATACTTATATATAATAATACATTCTATATAATTACACACACACACACATATGAATACATAATGCATACAGGTTTTATATAGTTGTAGTCTAATTGTAGACTTTGAGCTCGTTGTCTTCAAGGCTGAGTTCACCTTTAGTTTTAGTCTACTTCACACTCGTTTATCTTTTGATTGTTGAAGACAGTCAGAGCCTCTTCCACATCACCGCTCATATCATGTCTCCCTCTCTCTGTCCTTCCATCTCTCCATCATTCACTACAGGAGCCCGGCTAAGAGCTGAGCTCTCCTCTGATGAAAAATACATGCGTAACTGCAAGACTGGGATCCTCTCGTAGGGGAAATAAAATGGTTACACAACTGCACTGCTTACAGCTAGAAGTTGATTTTCTAGTGATACAGTGTCCTGGTGCATTAGCACATATTTCTATATCTTTAAGCACATATTTCTTCTGTATCTTTTTTATTTTATTACCATTAAAATACCTTTCCATATACTATACTTTTAGGTGTCCTTGTTAACAGTGATCCTCTTTTCTGCTAAGAGCAGTTGTGCTAAAGACAGCAATAATTGAAAATCTGTATTCCAATGAGAAACAGTCAAAATAAACTCCTGCCGAGAAATCTAATTGTCATGTTGTGAAATTGTCTTATAACAGCGGAAAAGCAATTAGACTGAACCCAAACCTGCCTCTTCCCTGCTGTAAAGATCTGCATAATTGGTCCCCAGCATATGTTTTGACGCTGGTCCCCACTAAACTTCTTAACTAGATTAACCACGTCAACCAACTTCACTCTGCTGCTGGTTGGCCATCTTTGTTTTTATTATTTATTTATTTATTTACTTTGATAATATTTTGAAGTATCATTTTGTCACTTTTTAAAACTCTAAACTCCAAAATGTCATCAAACTCAGCTTGTCATTCTTTCACCTCATCTCATGCTTTCATTCCAGTTCTACATATTTTATTTACAGGAAATCATAGTTTGAAAACACAAGATTATTGTAACATGAATCCTTTGCTGGAACCACCAAACCACAACATTATGATCTTGTGATGTGTCTATTAAGTAAGAAGTTATCTTTTACGTTATTTAGTTTCCTACAACAGGGACATATATAAAACATACAGACATAAAAAAATAAAAAATACTTTATGAATTTATTTCTAAACCGTTAATAATCATCACATTTGCCAGAGTGGCACAAGCTAAATAAGGTATAATTTTAGATTTATTCTACAAATGTACCATATTTATACCCAAAAGTGCACCTGTGTGTGCACCTGTACCAAGTGTGCATTAGTACAGATATTCACAGGTGCATTTCCTTTAAGGTTTTGCGTCTCAGAAGATCAAATGAATTTCAGGAATCAAACAATAAGTGTTGTTAGTATGTGCGTCATCCAACCTAATCAGCATAGTCTTCAGAGCACCTTGTTTTTATTGAAATATAACCACTAGAGGGCCATGCATTCACGTTTAATTCAATGTCAAGAATCCTGAGGTGACTGCAACTTCATCCTTTAATGAAGTCTGTAAAACAGGTCATTTATTTTGTGTATACGGTTGTTTTTATTGGATTGAGCTTTAAAGGCTTTCCAATAGCTGCCGCTGCATATGACTAGACTTTAACTCTCTGTGCATGACACAGAGCTATTAAAGTCAAGTGCCATGTTAATCAAACTGCACATTGTTCACCTTCTGACAGAAGGAAGTGCAGTCTAGCGTAGCACACACACCGTCACAGACAGACAGCAGATGTAAATGAACAGCATTTCAATTAGACCCTATTGTGCCTGCTCCTATAATATATCAGCGGGTATTGTTGCGCATAATTCCCTGTTCGTTGACGTTTTGGTCTATTATCGTCCTACTCTCCACGTTTTCATTTATTTTTACTTCTTGATCTCCTTTCGGGGTCTTGCTGGTACCATCGCACTTTTGATGTGTCTAACATCCTTCTCATCCTCATCATGACATCAGTCTCTACTTCTCAAAGTCGAGATGAGCGCAAACACGTCAGATCATCCGCCTCCTTACCTTCAGACGCAACGCAAACTGATCTGTGTAACTTGAGTAACATTTTTTTCACACCGCCGCACGTATTTTTCCTGCAGATGAAAGCAGGATGGTGTTCATCAGAGCGATGATGGACATTTTCCGTGTACCAGAGAGGTAAAGTCTGGTAAAAGTTCAGTAGGAGAGTTAACAGAAGTGAGGTGGCTCTCTGTGGAAGTGCTGCAGTATTCTGCATCACTAAAGTCACACATGAAATGACATACATACCAAAAATGTTCGCTAGTGTACAAAATGTCTACTTTTATACACATAGCTCTGTAAAAGGTATACAGCTTTTTGCAAAGTGCAGTGACAACGGCAAACTTGGTGGCTCTGATGCACTTTTTAATTTACACAGAACCAAGATCAGAAAATCTGAACCAGATCAGTGAGATCTGCGTCTGATAATAGGATGAGAAGCATTTTTACTGAGGCCTCAAACATTTGTAAAAGGCAATTGTTTTGTAAATGCAATGCAGTCCCGCTGCCTGCCTGTGAGGGTGTCGTACTGAAAGTGACTCTAGCTGCTTCTGATTTCTTTATACTCTGCGGAGCAACCTGATCCTGGTCCCTGTCAGTAAAGCATGCCCCTACACCTAACAATGGTAGAGAGAAATACAAAAACGTCAGCAACGGTTTAACATACCTTATATATTAGCGATGGGGTTTACTGTAAACATCTGGGACATTAAATTGCATGTGTTGTTATTCAAGTTAATTGGGCACGGTTTGGTTGTTCAGAATGGCCCAGTTAGTCCAGGCTGGTAGATAGGCTACTGTACCAACTGGGGGCAACATCATCTTTGTTAACTGACATACAGTCAAAAGTAGCTGTTAATTCTGACCATAGATTTTTTGCAAGCAAAGGTATGAATTGTAAATTTCATTATATCATAGTGCAGGAATTGCCGGTGGCCAATTAAAATTATGAAATGGCCATGTTTGTAAGATCACATTTAGCATATTTTTTATATGACAATAGTTGATCTGAAAGAAAAAGACCAAAACTCTCACAGTAATCATTACATTGTTCCACTATACTGTGTTTTCAATCAATTTAAAAATGCGAATGGGCACCGTTGCTAACAGGGAACAGTCTCAGAATGTTGGATAACATTCTCTAAAAGATATTTTTAACATTATATCATATTTATCAAAAACGTTATTCTTAAGTAGTTAGTGGAACATTTTAAAAATGTTACAGAAATAAAAAAATGTTTGAATAATTATTATTATTATTATAAGCAAGCAATACTGTTAACACAACAACTAAAACCGGATGTTTTGAACTCTCCTGGAACATTTTGTTACTTAATGAAAATGTTCTTAAAACGTAAAATTGTTAGCTGGGACAGAGCCATGGCTACACAGGGCTACATAGCTGTATTAAACCATGTATGTAAGCATATAATGTGTTATATGAAACTTAATGTGTCCTCGAGGTACTCAGCTGGCTGTGGTTACCTGGCTGATAAATTAAATGTGTTTTGGTTCACAGTGTCATAATGGAGGTCACACACAAAAAAACCTGAAGAAAGGACAACATAGGGAGAGACATTTGGGTCAGTCCTATGTTGTAAGCCATGGTGCCTGAACTAGAACAACATGTACGGGGGTTTTCATAAAAGAAGCAGTAGGAACAGAGAGAGAACGAGCATGAACTACGCCAGGAAGCAATGCCAGTCTCTACAGCATTCCCGCTGTGAAGAGAAGGGCAAACTGAAACCTGTAGACTTCAGATTTGTACCCACCAAAAATGTGTGTGTGTGTCCACACGTATAGTATCGAGTGCTTTCGTATCTAGTGCTCTATCCGCAGGGTCTGATCTGTGATTGCATGTGCCCCCCACATGTGTGTATTAGGTATTAAAGCAGCAGGGGGTCAGCGTGTGTGTGAGGCAGCCGCCAGTGGCCTTGAATACTAAGTGCGCGGCTCTGGTTGAGGATCTTTGTGCCAGTCAGCTGTCAGTTGTTATGGCTCCTCTTTTCTACCTCTAAAATAAAGGGTTCCAGTGTAGGTCTCACTACTAGCTAGCATGCACATTTATTGTGATTACACTGTGTGGTTTAACAGCAGGCTCCTGGGGTTGTTCTATTTGATGTACAGTAGCTATTCTCCACCAGCGCTGATAGAAACCCCCACCCTTTCCCTTTTTTCCTAACTTTGTCTCAGTCTCAAAATCGTGTTGTCTAGTTTTATTTGGATTGTTTTTTATTTAAAGTTGCTTGCTATACAACAACCAAAACCAGGTTTTAGACATAACAGGTAACAGGGATGCAAACATTGTCGGCCTCATAGAAAATTAACAGGCTCATACAGAATTTAGCTTAACCTCCTGACATTAACAGCCAACATGTTCTGAAGTAATACATCTTCTTTCACTGATCATTTGTATAAAAGACACTATTTACAAAGGCACTATTTTCAACCCCATTCGTGCCTTCATTTATATAATGTAAATCTGAGCAAAATAAAAACATTGTAAGCACTGTGCTGATATCACATATACCGTGAAATTGTCACATTTATGATTCGATCATGTGACAATATCATCTCCACCCCCCACCCACTTTCACTGCTCTCACACATCCCAACCTCAGCGTCTGTCACCTGCCTGAAGACAGTGTGTTACTCCTGTGAAAACTGCTCTTTAACACCAGCAACGATTTTGACTTACATATAACGCTTCCCAGCGCACATTCTCTTGTTTTTACAGAATAACACCTTTGTTTGTCATCTGAGTCAGTGTAAAAAAGCGTAAAAGATGCTCAAAGTTGAGAAATCATTCAGAGCATGGAGAATCCTTTGTATTTGATGATTGCTATTGGAAAAACAATTTTTTGGTTTGTTCAATGTTACATTGTGTTGCACGGTGTATATTGTTACACCTTTTGTACTGGCATATTTGTCTGGCTGCCATTAATCTGTTGTCATGACACACAGGTCTTGATGAATCTGTGTGCCTCATCAAGGAAGGATGCAGCGATGCTGTCCTGCGTGCACGGTGATAATTGCCTTCAGCTAGAAAATCCCCTAAAGCATTTAATGCTGTTGATGTTTTGGAAGCAGTTCATTCATATGCATACTCTCTCACTCTGGGTAAAATCTTCACAAATAGAAGCGGATTTGCGCAGCAGGTGAAATTAAATGATGAAAATGGGCCTGTAATTGCATAGAGTATAAATGCAGCTCTTAAAAATCTTCTTAATACTGGCTGCTGGAAGAGACTATTAAGACAACACACGTTTATAACATATAATGGCCGCAAAGAGCATTTAAAGCAATTCCTATATCAAATGTTACTCTGTTGTTAATTAAAAGAGATATTTTTTAAGTTGGTGTGCATATCTGGAACAACATGCAGACAATATACAGTCAGCTGGTCATTATTGCAAAATATGATTATTAATTATTGCATAGGTTGTCTGACATGAAGCATAAGTTGGTTTTTCCCGTTCAATGTGTTTCTAGGCAGTGTTTTCCTTTATTAGTTCAACTAGGGACTCCTCAGTTTCTAGTCTATCAGAGGTGGTTTGTGCTCACCATATGTATTAAATATTAATACTAAAGTCCACCAATGCCACCTTTACTACAATCAGTAGGTAACAGTTTAAAATTGCAAGATGGTACCAGTTGCATTTGTATGAAAACAGAATGGCCATTGTACATTGCCATGGAAAATACAGTTTATAAGTCAAACATATTTAAAATTCCAGTATTCCAGACTGCAAAATAATAAAAAGCATCACTTTAATTGATAAAGATTACCTCTACATGAAAACTCTACATAATCAGATAATGAAAAGACTGAGTCATATCGCTGATAAAAATGTGCCTACAAGGCAAGATCAAAATACAGACACACACACCATGTAAACACTGTTTCAAAAGGAGGAAAAGCCAGAATAGCAATATTTCCACACTGAGTGCTGTGATATCTTTAACAGAAAGAGACATAAAACAAAAGGTGGTGAGAAAAATGCAGCACAGCTGAGTAGATGTGTAATGCTAGAGATAAATCCTGAACATTTCTTCAGCACAAAGACAGAATAGCAGAGGTTAAGCAATCAAAGCGTCCTAATCGAGAAGAAGGTGTCAAAGTGAAATGCCATATGGGGGGGTGAGCAAGACAGAGAGCGAGAGAGAGGGAGAGAATGAGAGGTATTGGCGGTGAAGGATGCACACACACAGTCTGTGCTGTGAGGACAGCACCTCATCTCTGGAGAGTGAGATAGTGACGATGCAGATTCAGATGAAGCTGGTGTCAGTGTGAGACCGAGACTACGACTAAGCTTGAGGTTTAGCCATGTCTGAGTTCAGGTCCAGAGTACGTTGCCGGAGAGCAGGTGTCCGTGCTGCCGCGGCTCTCATCGGACTTCTTCACCGCTCACGCAAACGTTGCGAGAGACGGAGGTTGACGGAGACAGACGATCAGTGGTAGGTGAACGGCATTGTGGTACATGTATGTCTGTGTGTGGCATTGAGAGACAGATGTGTGTGTATGTGTGGGGTCAGGACTGTCTGTAGGCATTATTTGAGTTTCACCACATCTATGTCAAGCGACAGTGCAGTTCTCAGGTCAGTTTTGGGATTCTGTGACACAAACTTTCTACTGCAAATTGAAACTCCAGGGGAATATTTTGGAGAACTTGAATGCACTAAATAATGGGCCTATATATCTTTTCTTTCCTTTTTATTAGAAACATTTGCTTATAGTGTTTTTGGAGCAGTCAAACCTATACCAGGAAATTTAAGAATAGATTTATAAAGCTAGAAAAATTAATCATAGTTAATGATAGAGATCTTTAAATCAAAGGTGAATGAAGTGAATTTGTCTATTGTGCTGTGTTGTGTAGCAGCCATGATTCATTCTTATTGACATTTTAATCATGTAGAAGATTTATTTCAGAATGTTTTTAGACCCTAGATTAGTAGATAATTATGAGAGGTAAATTAGCTGTCATGCTGGGGTTTTAAAATGTTGGTTTAGGAATATTGAGTGTAAGAATATTGGGGGTTATTGCATTTCTGGATAGATGGATAGATGGATAGATAATCAGTAGGTAATCAGATAGGTAATCAGTTAATCATCGGCCTGGAGGCACACTAAAACTTTACCCTTTGATTCATTTATGTCTAAAACAGCATTTGACTGTGATTTCAAGTTGTATCATTTAGACTGATTATTGTGGTCTACAGAAACATCTGAAATTACCCACAATCCCTCTCTAGAAAAGGTATTTTTGTGTTGACTGGAATGAAAAACAGTTTGACAGTAAGCTGTTTACATTCTCACAGGGGACACTTGCTGATATATAGGTGTGAAGATAATTCTCTTGCTCAGGATGTGTTGTTTTTATTTGGTGCTGTTTACTTAAGACTTTATATTTTCCGTCTGTGAGGTTTTCAGTCTGCATATAAGCTGAAGTTTCAGTGAAAGATTTAGGCAAAAATCATTTAGAGATATATGTAGACTTTGGATTTAATTTTGCCAGTGTTGTGAGTGTTTGTGTATGTGAGAGAGATGCTGTTTGCTTTATCGAGCATAATAAACGATATGTCACTTACAAGTATATTGATGGATTCATGGAATCTATTTACAGGCAGCTCATGAAAGATTGGGTGGGTATTTTTAGAGCCTTGTTCATCTCTCTCTCTTTCATTCTTTATATCTCTTTCTCTCTCTTTCTTTATCACTCTCTCTCTCTCTGTATCCATACCTCACTTATGAAGAGGAAGGTGGGAAGCAGAGGAAAATTAATTTTAAGCATGAGTCTCTAGATCCTCTACCTGTCAGGCTGCTGTCCAGAGAGCTCATTTAAAGAACAGATTGCCCATCTTTGGCCCATTTTTTATTGATGATCTTGAAATCGTATGAGGGTCAAATGGGAGAGGTACATTCCAGGGACTAATATGAGACTGAGGCTATAAATTTGGGAGAAAAGGTTTCAATGAGGATCATGCCTGTGTAAAATCCATAGATCCTTTCCACTATGCAGAATTCTAGTTTTCAGTATTTAAAATTGCAGGCAGTAATTTGCTGATATAAATTTACGAATGTTCTATTGGTCATGTAACATAATGAGCCCCATGCTGCAACCCGCTTCATGTAAAAGAAAGTGGCTTTTATTAGGCTAACTAGATAACATTCTATGCATTTCAATACATTTAAAGCTATAGAGCTGTGTTATAACTGTTTTAAAGACCTGGAATGAATGATGATGTCACTATGTTACAGGAAACAGGAGTGCCTGACCATTTCCAATGTGCCCCTGGCAGACTGCCCTCCCTCTCCCCCAAGAACCGCCCCTCCCGCCATGAAGGTAAGCATCACGTCTGGCTCCCAGTGCCTGTTATGAATCAGCACTGTAAGGGGATTTGCTCAAATAGCTTACAGCTGCAAAAAGCAAAGGGAGACAAAGAGTCAAGCCTCTGTACAAGATTTCATAAATTGTTTATTCTTCAATAAATGCAGCAATTACTGACTCATTTGGTTCACACAGATAAAACTGTATTTCTTGTCTCTCTTTCCTGGAGACAAGACCCTAACAAAACCTGTAACCGTGGCTGTGCCCTGCTTACTCAGTAGAGCATGACTTTAGCTGCATCCCTTAGGTAGTTTGTATGTTCCTCACAGGAGGACGGAATTTCCCAAAGAAAAGCAAATTCATTTTTTTGAAAAATACAGCGTTCACTAGTTCAAGTCTGATATTTAAAATCTATTTTAAACCTGAAAACAATGTTGTGTTGTAAAATTCAGAGTTAATAATCAATTAAGCAAATTTGTGACATTGATTGCATGAGCTAATTTGTACAAAAGGTCAGATGTCCAGTACAGCACACAGGATATACTTTTCAGTATATCAGGATATACTTTCAATATTTTGATCAATACTGCATATATTTTGATAGGTGAAACCTCAAAGGGTTCTGAATTTTGATATGATTTTTTAATATAAACACAAAAAATAACAGACTGTCAGATTTGTGTTCCTCAGGGAAGATCCATTGACATACTGTAAACTCAGCATCTGCGAAAGCAGATTCTGATACTAAGTACTGAACTGTGCTGCTTGCTGTATAAATACATGAGGGATTACAAGACATCACTGCCACTTATGTCATTCACACCTAACAGACTGTGACTTGTAATATGGAGTAAAACACTTTCCATATTACAGTTCAGCCTAAATCTTGACTTCTATGTTTGTTTTTCAACAGTCTACTCAGTTCTTTGATGTTCTGGACAAGATGGAGGTAAACAAAATTAATATATAAATAATAATATATAATATGTATAATATATAAATACAGAACGGTAAAAATATAATATCAAGAAATACAATAACAGAGACAGAGTAGCTACAAATCGGTAAAGTGGTAAATTAGTACACAAAAATAGAGCAGTGGTGAATACGTTTTAAGCCTCTCATGTTCACTCCACCTCCACTTTTGAGTTCTAACCCTACAACCTTTGACCTTTTGACCCTGACCCCTTAGCAGGTTTCTGAGGTGGAGGAAATGAGGTCAAGCCCACAAAGAGTAAAGGTCAGAATACACAAGAAACAAAACAAGATTTCACCTTAGCAAACTAGTTTAATTGCTTCAGGAGGTTGGCATTCTCCTTGTTAATTGTGTTAGATGCATTACAGCATGTAACACACACTATCAAAAGTCAAAAGTTTGGCCTCATTTAAATGCATTTGCCTTTTGACATAAAAGATTATGCTTAAATGCTAAAAAATGATTTGTAGATAAGTAAAAAATGTGCCTGTGTATGATTTATTTTTATTGTAATACAAAACATTAATGCGTTGGACTAGATAATGAAGAAAAAGCTGTCAACAATTGGCTAGTAAACATGAAAACTCTTTTTTCAGAACAGTTTAACAAACATAAATGTTTGAAAGAATCATTTGAAAGAATAGTGCAAGAGAAGGATACTCTGAAGAATCTAAAATATTGTATTTTTGGTCACCACACAATTCCCATCCTGCTATTTGAATTATTTCATTCAATTATGACTAAGTATTTTATTTACTGTTTTATTGAAATGTGGAAAACAATAATAACAGAGAATAAGAACATATGACCAAACTTTTGACCGATAGCAAATGCTGGATTTAATCCAAACTAATTACTTTCTTAAATATGAACCAAAACAACAGAAGCAACCATTAAAGAAATAACCCCATCCTTAAATGCTTGTGTTTATTGTGATTGTTCAGACCAATGTTTATTCAAAGCACGACTATGAAGCATCTCAAATGGACTGCATGTCATTTCTCATATAATGTGTATGCATGAGCTTGACGCATGCCTCGTAACAAGCTTGCTGTCATGTCACTGAGGTCTTTTGAAAGCACTAGGAAAATACCCATTTAGATCATTATCTTGTGAATCATTGACATTATTTTTGCCTCTTCAGGATGATTACATTCCATATCCACGGATAGAAGAGGTACAAAGTCAAAATCATCTCATTCCAGTAAAATGTAGCTTTATCTGTTTATCTGTCTGTATTATGTACTTGTAAAAGCACATTATGTGAGGTAGGTGTCTCTTTCTAATAGTCTGTTTGCTCTGCGGAAGGTTCTACAGCGGGGTAAGCCATACCCTCAGGTCATCATGCCTCAGTTTGGAGGTTACTGGATAGAAGATCCTGAGGCCCCTGCTGCCCTCCCAAATGGAGAGAATGGCTACTGTGATGAGGAAGATGGAGAAGGAGGAAATTCAGGAGAGTTTGGTTACAGACTGGAGAGTAACTTTGCCATTCGTGCATACCGCAGGCACTTTCTGGGCAGGGTGAGAACTCTGTGTATTGTGTAGAAATTTCTGTTAAAATCAGTAGTAGCAAACACCAGAATGCTGACAAATCCACAGTCCTGACATCAATATAGTAGCATTATAGCTAAAGGCTTTTGGCAGATACATTTGTTTGATCGTTTTAAATGAAAAGCCCACAGGTGTTTTTTATTGTCAGAGCTGTGACAATCAGCAGTCACAGCTCTTTATGTTAGCAATGGATTCATTCCAAATTAAAACGTTTCTTCTTATCTGTCGGTCTCAGGAACATCTGAACTTCTACTGCACAGCCAGTAACCATGGCAACCTTGTACTGTCCCTCAGACACGAGGAGGTGAAGGAGCAAGAGTACCTGCACATCATCCTCAGGTAATAATAGCCCTTTCAATCCTTTACATGTAATTACATGATTGGCACATTTTGAAAGGTTTGATTGTATTTTTCTATCAAATTCTGTATCGCTCAGGACTCCATCAAAGACAATCTATGACAGGATCTCTTTAGCGGGCTTGACTGAGCTCCCCAGTGTCCCTCAGTTAGCAAAGGTAATGGCTGTGACTCACAGACCTGGTTCAAAAAATTTAACCATGTCAGACCCAAACATTCTACAGACTCTTGATTCTACAGATGTATTGATTCACTTTGATAAATTGTAAACACTGTTATTATACTTACAGTACAGTATGTCAGCTTTTTAAAGGGGTTATATCATGCAGAATCTTTATAGCGCTTATACTCCGATGTCACACTGAATGTGTTAAGATGACAATCTACACATCATTAATGCAAGTGAGGTGACCAGAAGATGAGGTCATGAGAAGAGAGCTGGATACCTGGTGGTTAAAATACTTAATATAAATTTCATATAAATTCCTTCAAACAGAGGTCTTCCACAGTTTATAAAAATGCATTGGTTCATTTTAAGGGTCAGAGGGTGAAATAAAAATATGCAATATATATATATATATATAAAAAATATTGCATTTTTCTGCATAAAGTATTAAGCAAACATCAAAAGTAGCCCTAAAGCAAAAAATATAATACCATGTATGATATGACCCCTTGATATGAAAATCGATATTATTTTGCTGATTGTGTTTTTTTCTCTTTGTTGTGATGTTCTGGTCCCCATACTATAGCTATTGTGTGAAGATATTATGTGTCTGAGGTTCAGTCCTGTTCTTTACCCAAAGGTGAGTTTAACATTAATTACTAAAACAATAATGTTTCTTTTTACTTTATCTTATATTACTTTTATATTTTTGCCACTTTGTAATTAACATTAATTAATTTATATCAAGCTAATAAAGTTTAATTACAGAGTATATAACATTTTTAATTATTATAATTACATGCTGATCCTTCAGATTTGTTTTCAAATCTGCGAATCTGTGAATAAGGAGTACCTGTGGTTATTATATTAACATAATATTGCATATGGCCAAGATATTGATGTTCCAAATACAGAACAATAACAGACTGCAAAATGATGACCATTTATTTTGTACTCTAACTGTTGCGGCTGCTGCCTCGTAAAAGGAAGTATTAATGTGTCTTAGTCACAAGTAAGATGGTTTAAAAGATTAAAACAGCTTTGCATGGGAGGGGTTATTTTTGAGGTCTTAGTGAAAGTAGATTCGAGAGCAGCTTAAAACTGTATTGATAAAGAGTGCTTAAATGTTGTGTTGTTTGACTTTTTTTAATTTAATATCACCGACTGAACAATGTTTTTTGCAGGGGTCTCAATTAATAGTGAATTATGATGAGCATGAGTTAAATAACACTTACAAGTTTGGCGTCATCTACCAAAAATTTGGGCAGGTGAGTAAACGGATGTTTTCTTTGTGTGCAGTTCACTGACCACTATGAATATCAGTCGGTCTTGTATTCAGTCAGACTAAGCTTCCCAAGGACACTTTCGCAGAAACTTTCTTATCAAACTGCTTAGATCTTAATCACAAAGGGAATAAATCAATACGTTGCAGCTTACGCATCATATCTGATGTATTTTATCTGTTATTTCCTGTTATCTTTTCACACTCCCTCTGTGCTGTTTTCTCCATCATTTGTAGTTTTCTTAAAGGCTTTTCACAATGCATTTAACCCTGGGTTATTTTCTTTAACCCTGTTTTAAACCCACTTTTAACCCTGGGCTAACTATTTTTGGCTGAACTATCCCTTTTGCAGAGATAGCACCGCTTATGAGGTTACCCCCAAATCTGAGTGTCAAAGGAATATCTTTGTTGTCAAAACCTGAATACCTAGGATTAATTTTTGACCCAGGGTAAAATGTCAACAGTGTGAAACAGTGTAACCTAGGATTACATTTATATAGGTGTTCCTGTAGCTCAGTTTGTAGAATGTTGCATTAGCAGCGCAAAGGTTGTGGGTTTGATTCACAGGGGTGCACTTGTACTTACAAAATGTGTAACTTGACTGTAGTGTAAGCCGCTTTGGATAACAGCATCTGCCAAATGCATAAATATAGATTTTGAATGGTCATGACTTTACACAGGTCTCATGTGAAAAGCCCACAATACTCTCTCTATCGTACACAGATCTCAGAGGAGGAATTGTTTGGGAACAGTGAGGAGACTCCAGCCTTTACTGAGTTCCTCCAAGTGCTGGGAGACTGTGTAGAGCTGCAGGACTTTAAAGGGTAAAAACTAAGAGATGCTGAAACATGATTATCGAATGTATGATCAGATGTGTGTATTGTCAAGCACAATCATTATTTACAATATATCTTCAGTTTTTGTGAAGACAAAAAGTACTTTATGTTAGTGGAACACAGTTGAACTAGTGGTCCTGTTTTATCAATTAATACTTACTTCTTTGGTAAAGCAGTACTTTTGATAGCCCACTTCTGTACTCTATGTCTTATCTTCAGGTTTCGAGGTGGTTTGGATGTGTCTCACGGTCAGACAGGGTCTCAGTCTGTTTACACTGTTTTTAGGGGGCAGGAACTCATGTTTCACATCTCCACTAAACTACCCTATACAGAAGGAGACACACAGCAGGTACTTAGTGTGCTTGAAATAGTTTTTCCCCATAGGGACAATGGTTTTATAGTACGACCATTATAGCCTTAGCGCAGACCACTAACTATATTGTATTTGATTTACAATCATGGAAGGCACTACACCGCATTTAAATTCCATAAATATTCCATGCTTCTTCTCACCAAGCTCCAGAGGAAGAGGCACATAGGGAATGACATTGTGGCTGCAGTTTTTCAAGAGGAGGCCACACCCTTTGTGCCTGACATGATTGCCTCCAATTTTCTTCATGCCTACATCCTTGTGCAGGTGGAGAACCCTGGAACAAATGACACCACATACAAGGTTTGCTGTCATGTCTTATTCTTCTATGTGATAAACAATGTCAAAATTATGTTGTCATTATACAAAGTGTCTTTATGGTGTTGACATGAAGGTTAAATGTTACATTTTGATTATATGATGCAGGTATCTGTCACAGCACGTGAAGATGTGCCACAGTTCGGC
Source organism: Chromobotia macracanthus (assembly GCA_036877525.1). NCBI lineage: Eukaryota > Metazoa > Chordata > Actinopteri > Cypriniformes > Botiidae > Chromobotia > Chromobotia macracanthus. The sequence goes on from JAZGTH010000005.1 coordinate 6,216,535, forward strand.
CCTCCACTTCCCAATCCTCCTATCTTTAAAAAGGTAAACAGATGCATCACTGCAGGCTCCAGCTAAAAATATCTAAATGACGTCTTTTAAACAAAATTAAATTACTAGCAAAGTAAAACAGTCAGATAAGGATGCCTGTTTTCAGAAAATATAGGGTAAAGGTTAACATTTGCCCCTTGTACCCCTTGTTTGTACTTTATGTTAAAGTGAATTTGAAAACAATTAAAGAATTTTAAACATTTTAAAGAATTTAAAAAATTCAAATAAATTCAGAGTGTATTTTTGAAAGCAATTCTTAAAAATGTGTACATTTTTATTTTCTCAAGTAAATATATCTTGTTTTAAGGATGTTTAGATATTTTTACTGGAAAATACCAGAAAGCTGATTAAGTGGATTTTCTACAGTGCAGACTGTATGCTTTCACATAATATATTTTGTTTGGAGTTTTTTTGAAGGTCACATTTCAGGCTGTTGTTGCATCATTGCTTTATGTGCCATGTCATTCTATTCTTTCATAGGGTCCAGAATTCCGAGAGTTTCTGCTGACCAAGTTGATCAATGCAGAGTTGGCATGCTACAGATCAAACCGATTTGCCAAGCTTGAGGTGAGAAGTCAATGGACCGTCAAATATAACTGCGTAACAGTCTTCCTGTGGATATGGACTAAAATCCCTGATTAGCCTCTGCTTTGCTACTGTCTCTGCATGTTTAATAGGTGTTAACAGGGTCATCTTTACTAGGCCCCAGTAAACTATACTATAGAGGGCCATAGTTGGGCCTCCTCATCACAGGACATGGACAACAGGAAGTGTCACAGGGCCCTTTGTGTTAATATCATTTGTGTTTGTGTGATAGGAGAGAACACGAACTGAACTTCTAGATAACCTTCATAATGAGTTACACAAGCACACACAGACAATGCTGGGACAACCTCTCAGTGCAGATGAAGAGAGGATGGAGAATGGTGGACATGGAGGAATACTGGAGTCTATCAAGGTTCAGATTAATTCTACTGGTTAGTGAAAGATGTCCCATAGACAATTCGCATTTCATTCTCATGGTATCTCTGTCTTTATCTTGTCCATCCAGCGAGCAATGCGTGTGCGCAGTCATTCTATGGAGACAATGGTGGGATCTCAGAAACATGGCCGCTGCTCTGCGGCGGGAGGGGGCGTGCCTACCAGCCTGAGTGGGGTCGGTCTGACCCACAGTAACACTGAGGCTGCCAAGAATTCTGTGAGTATTATATTACATTACCAGTATGTTCAATTAAAGGTAGGGTAGGCAATTTAGGAGATGCTAGAAATAGCAAGCTAGCTTTGAAAGCACAAGTTCTCACCCTTTGTTCAGAGTGCTGTCCAAAGCCACGCCTCCTACAGTTGTGCACAGAGGTATGCAAATACATAGTTTGACAGGCAAGTAGGACATCCTGTCATTGCATTCAGACTGAATGTAAGGATTGGTTGAATATTTTATGGTCCTGTACCTTCCACAGAAGATACATATTTATATAAATATATTTAGACCACTTTACTTAGTGATTGATATTTCTGGAAAAAATCGCCTACCGTGCCTTTAAGAATGTGCATAATGCATGTAACCTGTGTAACATATTATATAACCTATAGTCTCCTGTGACATCGAGTGCTAAATCTCCACTCAAGAGCCCAGTGAAGAGACGATCGGGACTGTTTCCACGGCTGCACACCAGCATGGACGGACAGCCAGAACGCCAAACACGCAGGTCAGAGAAATATCTCAAAAAATACCTGCACTGAGAAGTGTATAGATCTGTCAAATTACTTAGACACAAGTCACACTTAAATTGTCATTTGATACAAAAAATGAATGACATTCACAAGCAATTGTGGTCATTCATAATTACTGAATATTTTCAAAATATAAGAACTACATAAATTAAATGATGATGATTAAAATTTTGTTAATGTTAGTTTGTGCTACTAGTACTCAAAAAAAGCCTTTGAAATAAAATCTTTTGTGGTTTTAGTGTCCTATGTGATCAAAGAAGTCTAGATAGCGGTCATGTCTCACAGGAAGTGAGGTCAGAGACGTTGTCCAATCCAAGCTCCCCAGAAATCCTGACCAATGAGAAGTAAGTTTCCTGCTTTGCCACTGACACTAAATGCATATTCCTAATAGCTAGTGATTCTTTTTTCCTTTCTTTCTCTTGTCAGGACATCTCTCAAGCTAAAGGATGGCAATGGAAGACCAGATATCTCTCGCTCCTCATCCAGCACTAGCAGCTTCAGTAGTGCTGCAGGAGACCCAGAGATGCTGGAGGAGAAGGAACCAGTGAGATTACTGTGCCTCTGTATTTCACTCATCCAGTAATGCTATGACAGTGTGCATGAGTAAGTCTGTTTCTCTCTCTATCTCTTCAGAACAGCCTCCAGATATCTCCCACCCTCTCGCCTGTATTTGGCTCAATGAGCACCGAGGGCCAGAGTGCAGGAACACCAGTGATTATGTGCCGCAGTCCAACAGGTATCCACAGCTTCCCTCAAAATGCCATCAGTGATTGCTCAAGACAAAGTCAGTAATGAAGTCAGTATTTATAGCCCAATGAGTCATTTGTTGCATTTCTCCAAATGCAAAGATTTCAAGAATAAGACCTCACCCAGATCCAATCTGAAGTTCCGCTTCGACAGGTTGAGCCAATCAGCTGCTGTAAGTCTTTTCCTCCTACATCCTTGTATCCTTGTAACTTTTGTGCCCTTTTATTTTCTATCATTTGATGCGATGTTTGTTCCCATTTGGTTATGCAAGTGTGTGTGTTTAAGTGTGACTTATGTTACCAAAGAAAGATAACTTAGATCTTTAATTTCACAGGGGCATTAGCAACAAGTTAACTTGAAAGCAGACCAGAATCATTGTGAGTACAGTATGTTTTTCTTAGGAGGGGTGTGTGACTTTATATCACATTTGTCATGGTCATAAGTTATTATGACTTGTGTTATTCTTATTCTTTTAGTAGATATGTCTTTCTTAAGTATATACTAACAACTGACGGTCCATTTATTCAGAACTTTAGTGGATTTGCACAGAAGATCAGACACTGTCAGCACTGAGAAGGAATTAAAGAATGACAAATCACACACACACACCTGTATTCCAAATCAAACCATCACATGAAAAAGCACATAAGAGCACAAGCAAACAGAGAGCAATCTGTCATTGCACTTTGAGTTTTTGCAGGTGTTCAGCTGGTACTGACTTGACACATTTAATGATCTTGCACATTTTGTGAAAGTCTTTCACTGTAAAACCAATATCTTTAATCATTCTCATGATTAAAATAAAAAATCACATTTTTTTTACATATTTGAGTTAACAAAATGTCCAGCACCTGAAACATTCCACAGTATTTTCCAGACTCATATGATGCACAAACCATGGCCATACTTTAAAAAACTGGCCACCGCAGAGATCTGTTTAGTAAAGTTTATTTAAAATGCAGTCTTTCGAAGTAATAATAAAATCTTAGCACAACATTCTCTTCCTCCATAACAAACATGTGCAATCCTTGAAAATCTGTGATACTTGATAGGAGCCACTAATGTGTCCCCTGAAACAAAGAGTTGCTCGTATCATATATATTATAATAAACCTAAAGTATTAAACTTGTTGGTTCCAATGGGTTATTTTGTGACTTATGTGTGTGTAAATATTAGAATATCATGTATCACTCTTATCTGTACTGTATATAATTATTGTGTACATTCATAGAAGGAAAGAGAATTTCGGAAGAATAAAGTTGAACAATTTTATCCTTTATTGTCATATGCAGCTTAAATGTGAACATCTGACATTTACAGCGAGACCTTTACATTTTGTCCTTTAGTTAAAGTATTTTTTATTTCCTTATAGTCTAAATTTGCTTAATCAAATGAGCTGTGTTAATTTATTTCTCTCTGATTGTACTGCTACATGTGTAAAAGTTTCTGTATGGCAATGTTGATTTGGTTAATAAAATATTGTATTTTGCATTTGTGTTGTTGATTATATCAAAGCTATTTCTTTATACCCCTTCCATATGAAAGAACATTTTCCCAAAGCTTAAAAGTACTAAAGAATTCTGCACATTTAATTCACAGGTAAAGGTAACCTGCAAAATGACTAAAAAACTAGTTGCAGTATGGAGAAGCACATAATACTATTGTTTCTATATTGGGGAAATGTGGTAGCTACAAAATTATTCTAAGTGCTTAAAGCTGCAATCTGTAACCTTTGCCTCGTTATTGCCATCACTGTTCAAAACATCAAATTATTTTGTTATTTCCTTAGTGTGGATGACAAGTTTACATTCTAAACAACTGCTAAAGAACAAGCTGCAAATGCTCCACCCATTCCAACAACCACACACATGATTTAGAAGACAGATTTTCTTTCTGTTTGCAAACATGATGTAACCACAAACCAAACTGATATTTCGTGGAAAGGCTGACCCGACAGCTTAAATTTTAAATCGTTAATAAACTTACTGTTGCAAAATAGGGGTACAGTAAGGAGACCATTCGGAACACTGATTTCTTATGTACTCAACAAATAATATTTGTTCCCTTTTTTTAACCAATAAAGTTACTAAGCAGCTTTAAAGGCAAGGTAAGTGATTTTTTGTTATGCTGATCTAAAGTCTCTTTACATCCTAATAGCAATCACTAAGTAAAGTGGTCTAAATATATTTATATAAATATGTATATTTTGTGGAAAGCACAGGACCATAAAATGCTAGTCCAATCATTGCATTCGATCCGAACATTAGCATGTTCCACTAGCTGTGCCCCTTCATTTGTTGAAACAGACGTGGCTTTGGAGATCTTATGGGCTCTTGCAATGCTAGCTTGCTATTGCTAGTCTCTCTGAAATTGCCCACCCTACCTTTAACAAAACTACCGCTTCTGTATTTAAGCCCTCAACCAATGATGCCCTGGAGCTACGCACGGACCGCCTCCCTCAATTTCACATTGCACACAGAAATGATAAATATGTAAATAAATATGAAAATACATGTGAGAAATTTAAATTTAAAAAATACCAAAAAAATTAATCAATTCTTCAAATCAGATCAATTTTTTAATATAAAATTAAACACAAATAAATAAATGAAAGGAATAAAAGAGTAAAAACTAAATACATAAAATAAGGATTAATTTTAAAATACTTTTGTTGTTTATCACACATGAAACAACTAAAATGTCTGCTTTTTTTTAAATGACCTCAATTCAATAAAAAAAACAATAATAATTAAAGCTTTATTTAAAAGAGGGCGGTTGACAATCCAGCAGCAATCCACTGTCTCCTGCGCCCAGCCCACTGCGAGAGAGTTAGCCGTTAGCAGCGAGGGGTCATGGCGGCGGTGCGCAGCCTGCGGGTGTCTGTAAAGTCCGAGAGCGCGTCCGATCGATCAGAGTCAGACTCCGAGTCAGACTCGGATCGGGATGCCCGTGAAGCTGAGCCTATGGAGGTGGAGGAGGGAGAGCTGGAATCCATCCCTGTCCGCCGAAGTTTAAAAGAGCTGTTGCCGGTGAGTTAGCCCACAGGCCTCCTTCAAACCACGGCCTCGCTTATTTAAGTATACCGTCCGTTGGCGAAGCCCCTCGCAGCGCTTAGCTTTGGTAAATGTAGCTTCCCGGGAGCAGTCTGTAGTAGCGGGGCTTTGCCTGTGATTTTGGTGTGTTGTACGCTTTGTTTATTTGCCTGAGCCAGATTTGCATAATGTAAAGAACGGTCTGTCGCATCGAGGCATCTTGCTTTACAAGTAATGTAAAGCTCTGGCCCGAGTGTCCTGATACTAACAGGCTTCAGAGTGTTGGATTAATCATTGGTATATTATTCTGATGGATATGAGGGTACTGTATTATAAAGTGATCATTTCATAAGCATACACCTCATAACTGCGTAGCGATGACTTTCTGCTGCCCACATGGATTTGAGTATCAGTAACTACAGACTGATCTGTCTTTCCACAGGACACCAGCCGACGGTATGAAAACAAGGCTGGTACTTTTATCACTGGAATCGATGTCACGTCTAAGGTAAGTAAATGTTGTCATCTAATCATGTGATTTTATCATTCTGCACTGGAATATTAGTGAACCTGTTGTTCATCACATTGGTCAATGTTCAGGAGGCCATTGAGAAAAAAGAAAAGCGAGCCAGAAGATTTCATTTTCGAGCAGAGGAAAATCCAACACAGAAGAATTTTGCTCTGGATAGGGAGTTCATAAAGAACGGTAAAAAAATTTTACATAGCTGAAAAGAAATGTAGCCTAACCTATGTTAAGTACAAATAGCTACCAGTATTATGTTGTGTAAGTGCACAGTAAGCGTAAATATTGTACAATGTAGAGCAACTGTTGTTTCAGTAGTTATCACCCTGGTAATGATCTTTTGTCTCACTGTAATGATTTTTTGTGTTCTGTAAAAGAGAAAACAAGCTTGGAATGGTATGAAGGTGTTTAAATAATGGCAGAGTTTTAGATTGTTGGGGCAAACTGTTGCTTTAAACTGATCCTATAAATCACTCTAAGCTTATGAATTTGTGTACTGTTTGATTTCACTGTATACTTTCTCTTCAGCTATCCCAAAAGTGCGTTTGGAAGCCTTACACCTCAGTGGGGTAGATGACATGAGTACTCAGGACATTTTTGGCTATTTCAAAGAGTATCCGCCTGCCCACATTGAGTGGATAGATGACACTTCCTGTAAGTAAAATCGGCCTCACGAAAATGAACGACATTTCAATATTATGGCGGCACTGCCATAATAATGCATTTGTTAAATGTACACTCACCGCAATTGAAAAAGTTTTGTTTTAAAGCCAAGCTGTGGTGAAATCACTGTTTCCAGGCAACGTGGTGTGGCTAGACGACATCTCTTCTGCCAGAGCTCTCATTAACTTGAGTCGAATGCCTGACAAAGAAGAGGTCACAAACACAGACAGCGCTAAGCCCTCTGACCTTCCAGCCCAACCGGAGAAAGGTTTGTCTTCTCATTATACATGTCCAGTCATTTATTGTGTCACCTTGAAATGTTCCTATCAAAATGTCCCAGTGACGCTATGTTCTGCAAGGCTTTTGCTCAGCATAAAAACTGTGCCTTATAAGAATTCTAGTATTTTTTTTTTGTGGTTAATTGTGACAAGTATTTGAATATTCAGCCCGACGAAACCATGGCTCGGATGATGACGATGATGAGGAAGAGGAGGAAGGTGAGGTAGATGATGATGAGGAGGTTGTGAAGGCAGAGAAGACCAAGAGCAGTGATGGCAGTGAGGGTAAGACTAGTGACACTGAAGAGGAGACCGAGAAGACGACACGGGACACCTCAGAAGTAATCGAATGGTCTCATCACTTTATGAGATTTTCATTGTCATTCTCATGTTCTCTTTTTTTTATTTTGGTGTTTATCTTTTGATCTCAGACAGATGTGTTGTCCCAAACGGAGCGAGAATCTCTTCTTCGGAATGATCCGAGGCCCACAATCAACCCTTTCAAAGGCAACAAACTGTTCTTACGGTTTGCCACCCAGGGTGAGAAAACAGTTGGGCCTGCTGGTCATTTGCTACACAATGTACTTGAGAATGAGTACTTGTGTTCATTGTTGAAGCTGGGGTGGATTTTTGTTAAGTGCATTTCTGCGTACTGCTGTTGCATTAAATGCATTAAGAAAGATCTGCACATGCTTTGACTGTTGATTGTTGGTTTATGTCAGATGACAAAAAAGAGTTGGGTGCAGCCAGGAGAAGTCGGTACTACATGAAATATGGGAATCCAAACTATGGCGGCATGAAAGGCATCTTAAGTAACTCTTGGTAAGAAGAAATTGAGTTTGATGGCACATGCTCAAAACATGTAATCTACGGTGGCCCCAAAAAGTATTTGCATTATTGAAGTGACACCTACAGTGTATGAATTTAATTTTAACTAAATACAGACATCTACAAACAAATGTTGCCAAGTTATTATGGCACAGTGTGTTAATTAAAAAAAAAATTGAAACCTTTTTTGAAAACTTGTGAAATGTCTTGCTTGTTTTCCATAACAAAAAATGCCACTTGTTATGATATTTTATGTATTGAAAAGACATTCATAAATATTTATGTTACTTGTTTAATTCACATGAAATTGTGTAAGAGTTCCAAAGTTCTGTAAAATTTGTTTGCAGGAAACGGAGATATCACACACGGAGAATCCAGCGTGACATTCTGAAGACCAAAAAATCTCTCATTGGAGACAGTTTGGGACACACCCCACCCTACACGCATCGACACTCAGGTATGAGAAACTGAATCTCAAATGCATCACTGTTGTGACATTCTGTAAATGTCCTTGACATTAATCTGGCTTTTTCTTCTTTCCTAGCTGACCTGGTGAATCTGCCAGAGGAGCCCATAGAAGAAGAGGAAGAGGAGGAGGAGGAGGAGGAGGATGGAGAGGAACATATGGATGCTGATGACAGAGTGGTGGAGTACAAAGATAGAGACAGGGAACGGATGCCACGGCTTGGGGAAGGGGGTGTGCGTAGCCGTTTGGGAGGAACATCGCCTGCATCTTCAGATTCAGATGAGATGGATTATGACCTGGAACTAAAGATGATCTCCACACCATCTCCCAAAAAGAGCATGAAGATGACCATGTATGCAGATGAGGTAGAAACCAACCTTCGCAGTCTACGGTATGTGAACGTTCTGTTTGAAAGTTATCAGGACCTTCATTGGCTTGTGTGAGAAGTTGGAGATAACTAAATAAATAAACTGAATAATTCTAAAAGAATAATCCCATAGGCTAAATCTAATTGCTTTTTTGTACAGCTTTTGTTTGTTACAGGCATTTTTGTAACTGCAGTAGCAAAAGCTTAATTGATTATGATTTAATTGTACTTAATTATGCAGATCCTTTTAGTTACTAATCCACAATAAATTTTGCATGCTTTTTGACAATTGGCATTTTTATCTTTTCATCTGAAGTAGACTGTTTCAAAATTAACAATCTTGCTCCTTCCTCTTTCCTAGAAACTCCATACGGAGTGACTCAAGTAGCAGCATTAAGAGTCGCATTGGCGGAGGAGGCAAATCATCAGAAAAAGTGACAGATGTAAGGCAGTTACTAGAGGAAAAGAGGCAGGGACTCTCTCAACCGAGATCACACACTCCAGTGGCTTCTAGTGGAAAGACCGGTTAGACTCCCAGCAATTATGCATTTGCACCAATCTTTAACCTTCTTTTAACACAGCAGGGGCAAATGTGACAGATAAAAGCAAGCAACTATTTATTATTCTCTCCACAGATGTGAGACAGAGATTAGGGAAGAGACCTCACTCCCCAGAAAGGAGCCGCTCTATCTCTCCTGTTATTTCTAGAAACACAGTCTCTCAGAGAGAGCCGTTGACTGATGTGCGCAGCAGGCTTGGCATGGCTAAACATGAGGGCCGTGGCCTCTACCCAGAGCCCTTAAGAGATAAGAAAACAGGTACATCAGAGTAACAGCAGATCTTTTAAATGCAGAAAACCTTGAATACTCATAGTATTTGTACTTCCAGGAGGCTTGTGGAGCCGCCTTGGCCCATCTCACAAGGAAGATGCAGACGATCACAAGGGGTCTTCTCGAGCATCTTCTTCAAGAGGGGTACGTCATCGAGATGATGTAGAATCTGATGGAGTGGACGAAGACAATGATGAAGAGGATGATTCTCAGCTGCAGAAGATGTGGGGAGCAATGATTAAACAGAAGGAACAGCAGTCCAACAAGATGAAGAAAAGCAGGCTGGACAATCTGCCCTCGCTGCAGATCGAGATCAGTCGAGACAGCAGCAACGGATCGGACAGTGACTCTTGAGGGATTCCTACTCCAGATAAAGAAAGTGTGTTGGAGAACATCTATTAGACTGGGTGGACAGATCCTGACGTGTAATAAAACATTCCCATACTCCCACCTCTTGCCCATTCTACAGACTTTGCAGATGCTCTGTTTAGTCCTTTGTCCAAGCACTGTACTGACTTGAGAGAGCTGTTGGAATAAGAATTTTTTCAGAATGAATAAGATTGGGCATAATTTTTTTCCTATTGCAAAGAAAGGGCAATGACGTGGAAGCCCTCGTGTATTTTGTTTTTCTTTAAAAGAAAATGGATTGGTTGTATTTAACACATCATTAGGCCCATTTTAAATAAATGGTGATGCACCAGCTTGATTTAAACAGACCCATGACTTGATGTAGTGTTTGGACAGCAAACAATGTGCTTGGATGCCTATTAGCAATAGCTTTATTATAGTCTCGATAAGTTAATGAATGGTTGTCTGATATGTTAGACAGGACTGTCCTATCACTTGATTTGATGTAAGAAATGTTGGTCTAACATTTTATCTGGTGCAAGCCATATTATATATTTTGGACCTGGATAAATAATTGCTTTATTGTACATGAGAGGTCCTATGAGAGGAACACATACTGTAGCCAATCTAATGATCATTTTCTCACAATGGTCTATATTCCATAAATACATCTGGTCAGTTAAACTACACGTCATGAGGAAAGCATTGTATGTTAAATAAAAAAATTTAACATTAGATTGGCTTTTGAACAAAGTCCACGCTTTCGAGAGCTAATGGCTTATTTTTGTGAATTAATTAAATACTATTTCGCATAAGGACTTTAATTTTGAAATTCTTCGACAACCCGAACCGGAAGTCAAGCTCGCGCAATGACACATTCTTGTACTTCCAGACTAGCAGCCGGAGGATCGAGACTACAATTTTCCTCGGCGTTTATAGTATTATAAGTATTAATTTCATTTTTTGTCATAACGGCAGTGTGGGTCGCCTGATAAAGGGGTCATCAGGTGTTAAAGCAGCGGATGACAAGGAAGATATGAACCGGAGATCAGTTATTGGTCGCTAACTGTGTAACTTATGCTCCACACGCACTTTAACTCAGGAACTTCAGATCGCTTCAGATCACTGTAAATATCTGACATGTAGTTAAAGAGGTAATGACGCCATTGCGCTTTGAACGGACTGCATACCGTCAGATTGTAGTTGTTGACACATTGGTTAAGGGATGATGCAACAAGTTCCGTACGGATCTGTGGATCGAGACAAGCCTCTCATCCGCGTGCCGTTCACCCGTTTAGCGGTAATCACAGTGTGTCTGCCTCTGTTCGGCCTTACCGCCTGCATTGTGCTGTCACTGATCAACCACTACAATGCTGCTACCTACACACACTGCCAGGTGAGAATCAGTGCTTCAATCTTAAATGCAGATTATGCTTCAGAATTGACATTGCACAAATTAAATATTAGGAATTTGCAGTATTAAGATCGAGTAACCACTGTGGATATTTTCCCTTCCCTTCAGCATTATGCAGATTGAAATGTATTTTTTTTACGAAGAAAACGGGGGCGGTGCTTGTTTGTGCAAACCTTTTCAGCATCCATGAGCACCCATTTGTAGCTGACGCTATGGGGAATCCCTTTCTCCGAATTTCCTGAAATCTTATTGAATAACGCCAGTAAAAAAACTGGCCAATGTCGTCTGCATATGCAAGTCGCATGCAAATACTCACAGGGTCCCGCGCAGTATATAATGCGCTCCATAATGACATTACCTCATAATCTTTCTCATTCACATTTTATTGACCAACGAATCGCCTGCTGTGACCAACGCTGACTGTCGATCATTCTGGCATTCCAGCAATGGCATCACATTGTTCTCTCTGCGCGGGGTCCATTGACCCGCCCGACTCACACCAGCACTGCATCACCTGCCTGGGCCTCGCTCACACTAAGGTGGCGCTATCCAGGTCCAAATGTCCACACTGCGAGGACCTTCTAATGCGGGTATTGCATGCCTGGAGAAATGTGGCTTCTGGTGAGTTGGGGAAGCGACCCACTGCCGCCAGCGCACTGCAGGTGGGTCAACTTCCCCCACATGGGGACGGTGACAACCTGGATTCGAGCCGGTGTTCTCTGCAGTCTCCCCTCTCTCCAGTCCTCTTTATGGAAGAGGGCCTCCGCCCCCTGAGTCAGTTGCGGGGGCTATTTCCTTCAGAGTAGAGGACGATGAGAATGACTGGATCTCGGTCCAGTCTGAGAGAGAGAGCGTGCCGACCTGTCGGCGGCACTTCAAAACAAACTTATTAGGATCCTCTCCAAAACCGTGGAAGATCTCAAGTTGGAGTGGAGCCCTCCAAAGGAGCCGGCCTGGAGTAGGTTGGACTCGTGGTATCTCCAACCAGGCTGTCGTTTGGCCGCTCTGCAGAGTTCTGCTCCTTTTCGGCTGGATGTCCACAGCAAGCTCATCAAGGCGTGGTCTGCACCCCAATTAGCGTGCATCTGTGCCTCAGGCTCACCTTTCTTCTTTCAGATTGATGGGGTGGATTCCCCCCATTGAGGAGGCCGTTGCAGCGCATCTCTGTCCCTCTGCTTCTTCTCTGGGGCTGGGTTGGTTGCCGTCTAAGCCATAGAACAATGGCTTACCTCGCTGATAAGGCATATTGTTTTGCAGGTAAGGTGGCTTCAGCCTTGCACACCATGGCCGTCCTTCAAGTGTTCCAGGCACAAATTTTAAATCACTGGATGACGGAGACCCAAGCCCTGAGGCACTCCGTGGCATGAGGGCAGCTATCGACGTTGCTCTCATGGCCACGAAGAAGACGGCCCAAGCCATCGGCCGCAGCATGGGGTGTCTGGTGGTTTGGCACCGTCACCTATGGGTCACGTTGACGGACATAAAAGAGGCGGACAAAAAGGCCCTTCTAAATGCTCCGATCTCTCCCTCTGGCCTCTTTGGTGACGCCATGGAGTCGGTCGTAGAGAGCTTCACTGAGGCTCAGAAACACGCTTGTGCCATGAGCCACTTTCTTCCGAGATGGTCAGCTTCTCTCTGCTCCTCTTCTGCTCAGTGCCCGTCCCAGAAACCGGATAAGTGACACATTCATTCTTACATTGCGGCAGCTGAAGCCCAGCCAGCTGTTTGTGCTAAATGCTGGAAGGATCAGCCAAAGAAGTGCCGCAGACCCAGGAAGAGCCCCAGGTCAGGGAGTGTCAGCTCCGAAGCAGAGATCCTGATGGGTGCATCGGGAGGAGGAGAGTGCTCGACGGGGGTCTTTCCACCAGGCGACGGTGGTTTTCTCCCTTTGGTGGTTGCGGGCGACAGAATGATTGTTGGTGTTATGTCTGCAGAAATAAATATGCAAACATCTTCTCAAAGAGAGAAGTTTCCTCCTCCTCCCCCTCTGTCTGCGGTGAGCTTTGCCCTGTCGACAGACAGCACGTTGTCGTGGATTGTTTCTCAAGTTTCTGCTCAGTCAGCCAGAGCTCAGTTCCCGCCCCCGAGCAGCGCTGTATGCTTGAGGGGACCGACCGCTCGCAGCCCATCACCGGTGTCCAGTGAGCATCACAACATGACCGCCTCACAGGGCGGTTCGGTGCAGGCACTGCGCCCGCTGTATGAATCCCTGACCACTTCCCCCTGATCCCAGTTCAACAGCGTGATCTCGTCATCTGTCTCAGTTCAGAACACTCCAGTTCTGAGACAAGAAATTCACAACCTCCTCGTGAAACGGGCAATAGAAATTGTTCCCGCGCGAGAGAGCGATTTTTACAGCCGCTATTTTGTTGTGCCAAAGAAGGATGGCAGGCTTTGTCCGATTTTGGATTTGAGGCCAATCAACCAGGTGCTTCACAAGCGTCCTTTCAAAATTATGACACTGAAGCATATTCTAGCGCATATCCGCCCTGGAGACTGGTTTGCTTTGATCGATCTGATGGATGCTTTTCACATTCAGATAGCCCCTCATCACAGGCGTTTTCTGAGGTTTGACTGGTTGATCCTGGCAGACGACTGGTTGATCCTGGCCCATTCACAAAATGCCCTCAGCAGCCAGTTGGATTTGATTCTTTGACATCTTCGTACCCTGGGGCTAAGAGTGAACACGCAGAAGAGCGTGTTGGTCCTGAACTGATCTATAACGTACCTAGGGGTACACCTAGATTCGGGTTGCAAAGTGAGCTCGCCTGTTGGAGGATCACATACAGAGCATTCGGTCCGCTCTGCTTGTTCAGTCTTGGCTCACTCGTCCTGAGGCAGTTTCAGAGGCTCCTGGGTTTGATGGCGGCCGTGACACTGGTTTGCCACCTTGGTCTTCTTCCCATGTGACCCTTAGGATTGTACAGCTGCTTTCTAGGTATGCAAATTTTCCATAGCCTGTGAGTTGATTGCCGTTTGACCTGCTTCCTCATACGGAGGTTGGGGGTCTCTTATTGGGTGTTATGTTTCGTTTGATCCTATCTCAGCTCCGCATAGTCGGACTGATCCGTTCGCGTTCACGGCGTGGTTGTACACAATTCCCCATAGCATCAGCTACTGACACAATGTCGAGTGAATTGCTCTCGAAAGGGAACGTCTCCGCTTACTATCATAACCTTGGTACCCTGAGAGACGGGAACGAGAAATTGCGTAAGCTGCCATGCTCGCATCTCGGATCATATTGTATTCAGTCGTAAGATTCGGAGGTAATGTCATTATGCAACGTATTATATACTGCGCGGGACCCTGTCAGTATTTGCATGTGACTTGCATATGCAGATGACATTGGCCATGTTTTTTACTGGCGTTACTCAAGGAAATTCAGAGTAAGGGATTCCCCATAGCGTCAGCTACTGACGCAGTGTCTCGTTCCTGTCTCTCAGGGAACCGAGGTTATGTACGTTACATTACGTTTTCTCTCACTTTATTATGTGATGGTCACTAGTCTGTCCTAGTATTTTAATAATACACATTTTAATAAAAGCACAGTTATATAAAGTTATACTGTTATGTCTGTAATGACTTTATGAATTATACTTTACATTATGTAGCTGGGCAGTATGGCGGTATATGTTATGTCTTGTATATTTTCTGTAAAAAACCAGCGTGTAAGATTTAGACATTAGTCCTTGAATAGCGTTTATGTATTTGCGGGACATCTACAAATAGTGTTAAAACATCCAGCTGCACTGAAACTGGAAGGTCGTAGTACCCCCAGGGTTTGAATTCTTCAGAAGGACTAATGTGTATATAGTTCTGGCTGCAGGAGCTTCTGGGGCCCCCATGTACACTGTCCCTTGTTTAAAGAGCCCACCCTGCTTTTGTGATATTCCTGAGCCTAAATAATACTGACACCAGAATTTAATGCCTGAACTTTCCCATTGTGTAAGTGATTTTCTGCTGGTCTTTTTTGTCCTCCAGGTGAAAATCGCAACTCCGATTAAAAAGCACACCTGATGCCTTTTATTAAATGTCATTAATGTCTACAACACGTTGCCTTCACAGGTTTCCAACTACCTCCCATCCATCAGCGCTGCCATTAGCCTAACGCCAGAGCGCTACATCTGGCGTTTCAGCATCGGCCTGCATTCTGCCCCAAGGTTTCTGGTGGCAGCAGCGTACTTGAGCTTTTACCGTGGACGATTTGCTAGGAGAGTGACGGAGCAGCTTCTGAGTGTCATCACATTCCTCTTATCTCTCAGTGAAAATGTAGGGCTGCTTCTGCTCACATACGTCTCCTCCACTGAGACCTACAGTAAGTGCTTGTTTGGAGCTGAGCCCTCCTTGTTTGGAGATGAGCGCAAATGCAGGAAAGCTCCTGTTGTATCACCTGAATGCGATGGAATTTTATTATGTTGTTTATTGATTAGTTAAATGTGGCATGTTTGTAAATGGTTGCAGATGAGCTCGTAAGTGCTCGTAAACTTTTTTACACTTTTTAATTGTGTTGTAATTGTGTGTAATGCCAGTTGTTGACTTTAATACAGAATGAATCTCATGAAAACTTTCAGCGTTTAAATTATGCTGATTTTAATAAAAAGAAATATGTCCCATTAAAATAATTTGCAGGTAATGTTTTTTCACACTACAGTAGTAATTACTGTGAAGAATAAAAAAAAGTCACAATGAACGTACAAAAATTGCAAATTTAAATTTAAATTAAAATATTGCATTTTAAAATTAAATTAATAAAGATTTTGGGGTGAAATATGAAGGGGTAAAGTCCTTGTGAGATTCATCTAATGTTTATGTATAAAACATACATTTTGTTAAAGTCAGCTTGGTGAATAATGCTCTGTATATGTACTCCACAGGTCTCCATAAGAGCGGCTTTATCATGTTTATTGGGAGCTCTTTATTCCACATGTTGTGCACTTGCAGGTTGTGGTCGGTGATCACAAAGTATTCCCTTAGTGCTGAGGTAATCAGCTTTCTATGGCTTTAATTATTTGTCAACAGCTATAATCTACCAGATCAGCAGGGGGCAGTACACACCAGTCCTACAACATTTGCTCTGTATGACATTAGTGTGGTCTTATATTGCAGCAGGCCTCTGTATATTGCAAACAATATTAAGAACACTATATAATGTTTGTTTGTTTATTTGTTTGTTTTACAAGAAGCAAGTTGATGTATGTAGGTTAGCTACACACAGACATGCAAATCATTTTCTGATTGGACGATGATACACATTAACGTGAATAATCATTTTTACATTTTGTTGGCACATGGAAGAGAAAAAATATGTTTTTTTACACTTCATTGATCTTGACACCAGAAGCGCAGCTTCAGTAAAAGGTGTTGCTTGTGCTGGTAGCTGAGAAAAATGAGTCAAAGTGTCAGAGACCACAGTGTATCTGTACATTTCTGTCTCTGTAAAATTGCAGCTGGGTTTATGTGCTTCTGTACTTTAGGGGAAGTGGTTGAGAGATTGTGCTTTTTCAGAACCTCATGCCACCCGCTTGCACCACCTTGTTGCAGAAAAGTAACTGGTGACATTCTTTCAAATTTTCCCTCCATTATTTCCTCACTGCATCTACTCAAATCCTCTTCAACATTAGGAGATGATGTCATACCGCCTGAAACGCCGCCTCTTCTTCCTCAACGGCTGTTTCTGCGTGTTGGCTTTCTACTTCTTCAGACGCCACAACACTCACTGTGAAGCAGGAAGTGAGTGCAACATCTTGGCCATTCTCTGTCATTCACCCCACCCATGTTCTGCTCAACAGTTGTTCCTTTTTTACACTTTTTACCAGCATGTATTTACCACTTCTTAGTCATTTTAAGTAGAGATCTTTAAAGGGATAGTTCTTTTTAAAAAATTAGTAATTATTTCTCAATTTTATTATCGCTCCAAACCTATATGGCTTAATTTCTTCCATGGAACATACTTGTGATTTTTAAGAATACCCTAGTCACTCTTTCCATAAACTATAAGTTAATTATGACTGAGGATGTCAACTAATTTCTGTTGCTTGGCTTCAGAAGACCAATTCTATGAATCATATATGCCGTTTTTTCTCATTTTGAAGGTTGATAGTCCCAATCATAATATGGAAAAAACACAGGATGTTTTTCCAAAATTTACCTTCTGTATTGCACAAAACAAAAAGTCACTAAAATTTCAAATTGTTGGGTAAACTATTCCTTTACAAGCCAATATTCCTGCATATTTAAATTAAACTTGTTAATGTTCAGAAACTTCTAACTATTGTCTTACTTTTCTCTGTTAACTCTCTATGGCAGTTTATACGTTCTTTGCTCTGTTTGAGTATCTGGTGGTGCTCTCCAACATGGCCTTCCACATGACTGCCTACTGGGACTTTGGAGGTAAGGAGGTGATTATTGCGACACCTTCAGAGGGCAGACGCTTCTGACACAGGAAGTGAATGCTTACATCATATCCTTGGAACTTGAGACAGTAGAGCTGTCATGTCCACTGTCATGCTGAAGATAATTTGGGGCCAAGGCTGATCATTCACAGAATGTCTTTCTATGAGACCGTACATCTTCACATACAGTGTGTTTGACTTCATTCAAATATTTATTACAGATGTTTAAAAAAGATCATTTTCAGTGATTTGCTGTATTTTGAATTCATACTTAAATGTTTTCCATGTAGAGGAAACTCATGGGTGAAATGTCCTCAAAATGTTATTTAAATTTATTATCTTTTAGTTGATATTTTGAAACAATACTGCCTGTTAAATATTTACAAATTATTTGTTAAATATTTGCAAATGTACAATGCCATTCAGCTTCAAGAATGAGACCTTAGTGTTGTTTCAGTTGGCCTGCAGCTGCTGCTTCTTCACTGTTGCAACTGCAATAGCGAGAACTTTTGCATATCTGCAGCCTTTGACATAATCAAGCATGCACATGCTGACTGTTATTAGTAATAGGAAGACTCAGTTTAGTCACACCAGACAGTTCTGTCTTCCTTTGTAAATGTAAGTGTAAATCATGTGAAAAGTGAAAATTGTTTGCTTCTTTTGTACAGCATTTAATGTATGTCTTTTTTAATGGCTATAAAGCATTGGTAAGTTTGTACTTGTTTATATGATTACAATGTGTTCAGATTAATGGTATTTATTATGGGCCTTTAGTAGTATATGAATAAATATGGGATAGTTGCCATTATGTTAGTGGAGGGATGGCTACACTACAATGTGACACATGACAGTTTAGCAGTCAAATACAGAATCTATAAAGCACAAAGACAATTCTGAGCATAAAACCTATTCTAATAATGTTATGAACATAACTGCATATAATGTTCTTTGTGATATACCAAACTCTTGGTTTTACATTGGTGACAAATAAATATTTGAATTAAAAGTAACCATGGGTCGCTTTTTACCTTGGCACACACAAATGTATTTACAGATTTTTGTTTGTTTGTTAAAGCTGCAATACTTTCTCACCATCTTTGTTTGAAATATAAATTGCAGGATACTTTATGTATGCTGAAGTCAAATGAAGCCAGCATGACATTTTCTGGAAAATTCAGACCTGACAGTTTAAAATTATAAATCATTACTATAAGCTTACCATTGTGAATCGAGGTAAAGAGTAAAAAGATAGCGTTTTGAACATTTTTTGAACATGAACAATTGATTGTTTAATAATTATTCAAATTAGTCCTAATCAATAATTTCAAGAACTCAATTAACTTGAATGTCTTACACTTATTTCAAAATGTGTTCAGATTGTATCATGAAAGAAACTTATGAGTTGTGCAAAAATCACAGTAACGTTACAGTTAACTGTCAGTGCAATTCCGGTCAAGTTAACTTACATCACCACAGCAAACAAATGAATTAAGCAAAGACAAAAGAGTCACTGTTAGCACTTGGGAAAACAAACAGAGGTACAGGGAGCTAATTTCACTGTCAAATGGAGTGACCAAGCAGCAGTGAATGGAGCTCATTCTGGTGAAGATTATAGCTGGATTAAAATGCTCTATTCTGAAAGAAAAACATTGAAAATCTGAAGTGGCAAGCAGGAGGGTGGAAATAAGCAGGAAGACAGGACATACAATTGAGCTGCATGCTGATGCCAAATTGGGAGTGTGCTGTTTATTTACTCTCAGAAATGGAATCAGATAAAGGAAGCTTGCATGCTGAAGGCCTCTTGAGGAAATCCCTTCTCCAGCCTTCTTAGCAGTCTAAATTCAGTGACCATTTTATTTGCAAAGTAGCAAGCAAATACTTAAGGAATCTCTCATTTGCAGCAACAAAGGTTGTAAAATTCCTTCTTTGTCAAGTCTGGTACATGTATAGATGTATTAGAAGTATTTATATAATGTAAACATGTAAATGTATATACTTTCCAATGAACTATAACCTGCCTGAACAGCTCCATTGTAATCATCACATAGTTCATCACATAGTGCAAAAGCTTCAGGCATCTCTGTGTGAGTGTGTGTGTGTTTGTGAGAGAGAGACTGCTAAACAGAGGGAGGCAGATATCAAGTTCTATTTTCTCCTCCCTTGTGTTTTGTACATGCTGCTATTAAAGTAAGATAGGTAAATTATCTAGCTGACTAACATAATATTAAAATATACTTTACCTGCTTCCTCTTTTAAACTGTATAAATTATGGCTAAATGCTTCAGCTCAGAAGGTTTAATTGTATTATGTAGCAAATGCACTTTTAAATTAAACTACATTGTAACTTCCTCAAAGGGACATGATTACAGTTTTTTGTTGTTACGACATGTAAAAGAGCACCAAGAAAAGATAATTATCAGTCGCAAGAGTTCCTGTATAGAGACGCTTTAAATTACTGGAATTCACACTGTAAAAATTTCCCACCACTTAAAATTAAATTTTATTTGGAAACAAGATTTAATAAAAATGACAATGTGCATAAATTACAAACTGATTTTTTTAATAAAATTACCATAAAACATAGCATGAGTTAAATGTGGGGGAGTATCCACATATTTTGTTTAGTCAGACAAAAATGCATATAAAAAATCAAATAAAACACATTTTGTGACACATTGAGTTAAGGGCAGAAGCACAGCAGGGCACTTGTGGACATGCTGTTTTAATGAGGAAAGTCGTAACACACATCAGCGTGCCATAGACACAGTTAAGAAAAGTTTATCTGTTTATCTGTGACAATGAGTGAAAGGTCTCTATGCCCTGCTCCATAAGACTGCATCCTTCCATCTTTGTCCACTGATAAATGACAACTGACTGACCAGAATTATTCAATGCTTGAAAATAATTGTTTTCACATGATTGTTTAGCGTTGGCTAAGAGCACACCTACAGATCAACATGTTCCGACTTTAACTTGCTCATTATTCAATGAGTGTTTGAATTCTTGTTATTAATGTCTTATGGAGATTCAAGCATGTAGTACATTGCTCACTTCAGCACAGTTATTCAGAAGGGTCATTAATGCAATGCAGTCAAATAGGTCATACTGTGTAACGGGGGATCAAAAAGCTCTGGTAGAGTATTGCATTAGCAGCGCAAGAGGCTGTGGGTTCAATTCCCAGGAAGCACATGTACTAAGAAAATGTATAACTTGAATGTACTGTAAGTTGCTTTGGATAAATCATCTGCCAAATATGTAAATGTAAAATCAGAAATGGAAAGATTCAGAATATTTAATTAGCAGCAGCAGGATGTGCTTTTGCTTATGGACTGCACATTACTGAAAACAGGTAACATTGTTTAAGAAAATAAAAGTACAATGTTTACATCGTGTATGTTGTTTCACTGCTGGCTTTTAAAATTAAAACATAGGGCACATAGGGTTACAATACAAGCCCTGAAACTAAGGCATGAAATGCACTAGGAAGACACTGTAAAACTGTACGATCATCTTAACCAAATAAATTGTTTTTCAAATTTTCATTTAGAAAATGATTTTCATTTGGAGTTTTGTGATGATTCCCTGAGCTTGGAAAAGTACTACTTAAAATAATCATTGGTGAATTAAAGCTTCCTTCCTTTTAACTTAAATGGCTCATTTATGATTGTGTCTGACTGTGCCAATTGTTTCCACATCAGTCACAATGTAAAAAAGTTCATTGTTTTCTAATATGTTTTCAAAGCCCCACCCTGGTGTGCTGAAGAAGAATAGATTGTGCTGCGGTGCAAGCTGGGGCCTCTGTTTCCTGAATGAACTGCCAGATCCACACCACACGGAAGTAAAGCTGAGAAACTCCAGGGCAAAAACAGCCACATCACAGATATAACATCAGGTATGTCTATAACGTGTCTTCATTAAAAGTAACATGAATGTCACAACCTACACTAAAAGCCTGTTCTCAAGAACATGAATTATATATTTATTATATTTATTTATGTATGTTATTATAGTATATATATATATATATATATATATATATATATATATATATATATATATATATATATATATATATATATTAAATTCTCAGGTTCTCTTCTTAAAAAAAAAAAAGAATATTAACTAATATATATAAAGCCTTCCTGATTTGTCTTCAGACAGACAAAAACATGTCAATCTGTGTTTCTGTTTTTCTGCCTTTGGTGGGCATCTCAACACAAAATAACAACAAAACAAAAAATATTCTTTTTCATAGTTTAATTAATTATGTATCTCTCTATTTTCACAGGTAAAGAATGTGTTTCCTTTTCACCATTTACAGAATTCCTAATATTTTATAACATTCACAACATTCCTACGCATTCCACTGTGTAATTCAATTAAAATACCTCTATCCACTCTGTAGTCTCAGAGGAGTACACACGGCTTCTTGGTAACCACAGGCTGAGGACTGAGGAAAGCACGCACTCCCTCTGTAAACACGTCCTTGATGCCGTCCTGGTTGAGTGCCGAGCACTCCAGGTATTTGACAGCGTGGATTTGGCGAGCCAGTGCCTGACCCTGCTGATATGTGATGGGTGCCTGGTTCTGCTCCTTTAGCTTCTTCAGCACATCTGCATCATTGCGAAGGTCACTCTTGGTCCCCACCAGCAGAATTGGCACACTGGGACAATGGTGCGTTACCTCTGGGTGCCACTTGTGCTTGACATTCTCATAGGATGGCGGGCTGGAGATGGAAAAGCAGATGATGAAGACATTGGTCTGTGGGTAAGAGAGCGTACGGAGGCGATCATACTCCTCTTGACCCGCCGTGTCCCACAGATTAAGGCTGACGGTGCGGCCATCCACGCTGACCTGGGAGCTGTAGTTGTCAAACACGGTGGGAATGTATTCTTTGGGGAATGCTCCGGTCGTGTAGGAGATGAGCAGGCAGGTTTTTCCAACCGCTCCATCCCCCACCACCACACACTTGATGCTCTGCATGATTGAAACCACTCAACTCAACCCAACCCAACAGATGATCACTCAACTTCAACAGTCTGCAGAGAAAGAGACACCACTTATATTAGAACAGAACATGAGAAGAAAGTATTCAGATGATCACACAGGAAAATGCATAAAGAAAATAACTGCACAAATGGATATTTAGGTGATTGATATTTTAAATGAATGTGTGAATAGATGAATTAATGATTAAACAGATTTGTTTTAGTGAGTGAGTGAGTAAATTAATGAGTAACCAATAGATGGGGGGCATATTAAGGCATGAACATTTGATAGCCAAAAAAATAATCTAAAAAGGGCATAGTACTCCTACACTGTATGTACGAATAGATCAGTGGGAAAAGGGGTTTACACACATGCAAAAAGAGGGACAAAGAAATGAGATATAAGAGAAAACCTTGTGTTCTGTGTTATGTTCATGCAAATATACAGTGTGTTGAGGTCATTTGGGATTTTATGGATCAGTGTTTTGAATATAGGCTCAAACAGTTCCTTCTTCTTCCCCTTGCAGTCACACACTAGTGATAAGCTGTGTGTATTTTACAACACATATACACAAATATTTCACACATATAAAATTTTACACAGATCACATCCTCAAATAAATACACAAAAACTATTTTTCCCTCAGTGGCCTGGTCATACTTACCAGGCTGCTGATACAGGCAGCTCTTTCAAATTATATAATAATTTTGGCTAAAATGGTTCTGTTTTACCAATGTGAAAGGTATTCAACATTTGGGAAAGTCAGTCCAAAGGAAACATGGATAACTGCTATTTTTGTGGAAAAAGAGCAGGAAAACATATTTATTGACGCACTTTGTCCATTACAGCACAGGCCTCCTAAAACAAAGACTTTCTAAAATGGATGTTTAAAATTAGCTTTTAAACGTTATTCTGTGGTAGTTTTTAAAACGTAAAGCTTTTCCCTCAATAGTTACCATGACATCCAGGCCAAGAAGTATCCAAAATCTGCAACCAACATCTCTTAGTACTCTCTTTATTTCTCACTTATTCCAAGTCTGGCAAATGTCTGACCCCAGGAGAAAGGAGTGAGACTGACTCTACCCAATCTCCAGAGACACTCAGAGAGAGAAATACTTCAAGCCCTGCCCTCCTCTGCAAGACGTTACTAGCCAATGTGGTTAGCAAACCAAGATCTCCGAGAAACAACACTGACAGCTTAGACTGGGTGGAGTTTTCTGTCAATCACTTAATATCTTATAATGCAATCTAACAATAATAATGTTTAGCAAATGTTTAGTACTGTGGAATATTAATACATTGTTGAACTCTGTAGAATATCTTTCTTTTGCCCTCAATAACACAGCAGAAAATAATTACAACAGATAATGTGATACCTTGGGGTACAGCTGAAGTTAACGCATCTGATTATTGTGATTTATTACCGAACAGAGTGATATATGCAAATAATTAACAGAGCATCAAACAATCCTACAGGCCTGAAGTTTAGCAGTGAAAGCAGAACCTACTGTACACTAGTCTGCAAAGTAGGCAGAAACAAATCAAAACTAGAAGTGGTTTTGCGTCTTTTACACCCTGTTTGAATGTGCGCTAGATACCTGCATTACTCAATCAGTCAAAACTGACAGACCAGCATAATCTACAAGGTCTGCATTTGCACACATGTGCATGTGGAAATGAGAAAATCTCCAATCATGGAAACTGTCATCACAATCATTGACACAGCAAGTTGTCGTCTTACTAATGACTCAACAAATGGAAAACAGATCACTCTGAGCCCCTGGTGTCATTCAGAAAAGTCAGCTATTTTGCAATGGTACCTTCAAATAAGGAAATTTACAAACACTACTCTGAGGGATTTAGGTGAACTGCTCCTACATATACTGTGACATATTAGTGTGGAAGAGTCTCTCACAAATGGACCATTATCTTTACCTACTTAAATGGCCCTGGTTGGTTAAAACATGATACAAGGTATTGCCAAGTTTTTTTTACCAACTAAAGCAGATGTGGCTTGTTTCTGATGTTTAATTAAAAAACATTTAATGGCCTTCTGTTCTTTTGGATTTCTAAAAATGAGGATGTCTCTCAGTTCCTCATTCCCTTTGGAAAACCCAGTCTTCTTTCTTTTTTCTGAATTTTCATCATTTCTTTACAGTTTCGTATAGGTGTAATGTTAGGCCAATATTTAAGATATATTAGGTTTCTATATGGATAACCACAATTTGACAGAAAAAAAAACACATTATTTGATAATAGATATGTGTTATTTTGTAAATATTAAATACATACTAAAACAATAATAATAACATATTAAAAATAAATACTGAATTAGTAGACATACACATAAGTACCTGTCAGTCTAAATTACAGTACATCACTGTCCCTTGCGTTACTGTATGGGAGTGGCCCATATTTCTGCTCTGTGATTTAAAACAATCAAACTTTAAACATCAGGTCACTGATGATATATCAAACCTTGGTCAAAATTCATTCATTTTAAGACAAATTACCGACCACAGATGATTGATCACAAAATGATGACGATCACATAGCTGTCTCTGCGCAATTTCTCTTCGGTAAACGGAGTCAGAAGGAATAATAGTTTACAGTAAATTACATGCTGAAAGATGGTGTTCAGCACAAGCTGTGTCACAGGACTATATAAGAGTATTAAAGTAATGAGTATGCATAATTATAATAACTCTTACCAAACATATCAGATGTTCTTGTAGTCCGTAATCCCGCCGCTGTGGATCGTGCTGGTGTGAATGTTGGCTATAAAAGTCTGTAGGAAGTAAGTGTGTTCACCCCTAAGAGAGGAAGTTAATGGCTTAACGGCATGTTTGAGGAAGTTTACCGAAGTAAATGGTTATGAACATGTTAAAGAGGGCGTAGCGTTGCGAGCGAGCGACGCGACTAGTCTGCAACGCGATCTTGCAGTGTAGATGAAATTGTTAGAGAAGCGTCACAGGGAAATCCCGTAACATAACAATGTTAATCTTATGATGGCCAAAGCGTTTTTTATTTATAATAAACAACTTTAACTTATAAATAATAAGCTACAAACATAAAAGCGTTTAAACGTGTAATGTATTAAAAACACTGATTATTATGTAAATGTATCGGTATTTGTGGCAACAATGTCATTATCGTTTGTAAATTCATGTGCCATTGAAAAACAAATCAGTTGAAACTCATGCCGAAACTGACTCGTGGAGGAGTCGGGAAAATATTGACTCACTCGCATCCCCTTTCTCGTATTAAAGCCGTAGGTGTTGTTTGCTACAAAAGTGATTACCACAGTGATCATAGTTTCCATCAAAAAGATAAGTTACTGTTACTGATGTAAATCTGTCATAAATCAATCTTCAAATACTGTGCGACGACTCCAGCATTGTGAATGCCATAAGTGAGTGCTATGAATTTACAGTACAGGCATCTACTGTAAATCTTAACTACAATGAAATGAAGCAAAAACACTTTTTAGTTTTAATGTGATGTATTTTTTCTCATTTCTAATGCAGAAGACTTGTTGAAGATCTCAAGTGATCTATCTGTCTGAGGTTTGTTTTTTACTATATTAGACCTGCGCATGGTCAACTCACCACTAGATGGCTGTGTGTCTCTGCTTTTTAAGATCTTCAGCTTCGCGATTTATAGCCAAAGAGACTTGCTTTAGCATTAGACAACCACCAAAACCAGCACCAAACGGATTTCTAGGACGGAGCTTTGGATAATTCATGAAAGAGGGACTTTAAACCCATTTAAATAACCTTGATATCGGAACATACTCGTGATTTATGCCATACATCTGGGAGACAACGCTATACCGTTTTTGATGTAACGGTGGTTTATTGCATTGCAGCAGCGATGAGATGTGGAAAATGAATGTCTAACATCTTTAAAGTGTCAAGGAAACTTTTTCACACCGCTTTTAAACAACACCCCACTGAAAGGATCTGCATCCCGCAAGTAATACTTTCCAAATGGAGTACAGTCAGTGTTACGAGTGAGTTACGAGTGAAACTTTTGTATCTGATTTGACACGAGTGCTTCCAACAAATTCCAGCCTTCAAAGTTTAAGAGGTAATCTAAGTTTCAAAACATACCCACGCTTATGTAACATGGCGAATGTAAAAACAACAGAAAGTGGAAAGTTTTCATCATTACTGTAAAATAGTGTTCGTGTTATTTTGCTTATTTCCTCTCGCATCATCTATGCTAACGTGAAGCGGCACAATATTACAATGCGGAACTTAATGCCACCAAAACAATCCCCATTTCCCGCTGTTGTTATATTAAGACATGCATCTGGCTATTAAAGTTACTTTCGTAACATATCTGTGCATCGTAAAACTTCAACTGGTTAAACTAAAGTCAAACGCCACGCATCCTTGCCGTGAAGAGCTCAACTGTCTGAGAGCTTTCACATGTACATAGACTCAGCTACAACTATACCAACATTCATGTATAGAACATCTATAATAAATGATTTTTTTTTCAGTTGATTTCTTTTATTTTAAACCTTCTCCTGTTTTAAGTTCAGCATGGATGCATTGAGATTTGCCAGACATTGCATGTACATAGCATGCCTGTGCTTCATATGGAGGAGTGCAGCAGATCAGCCCAGCCTGACAGACCACCTACAGCCAGGCAATGGATTGTCCGGTAAGAATCATCATTCAGTTGAATCTCTCAGTAATGTCTTATGTGTCTATGTAGAGCACATTAAATATGCTGAGTATGAGACAGAGAGCCAAGTGACTGTTGAAATCATGGGTGATGTTGCAATGTCTTTCATAATCCATACGCTGCACTTATGGGTAGAAACACTTAAAAGCATCTCACTCTTCACCATTTTTCCCACACATAACTGTAGAATGCTGTGACATGCCCTTTGAGGTGTTTGGCAAAACTGAATTCAGTGCAAGTACGGTGGATAGTTTGAAGTATCAGAAACTGGAGGGTTTCTGTAGCTTGTGAACAACTGGCTGATGGAGACATTTGCTGATATGTGATGAGAAATAAATGCCCCTCAGAGGTCATGAGTCAGGGCATCTGGACTGCGTCATCCTCGCAAGGCAGTCAGTTTTTTTAGGTTTGTATACATCAAAGTCTCCTTTTGTATTTGACGCTAATGTTCAGTTTCCACTTAAGAGGCTTTTCTTTGACCTGTCTTACAACTTCACCATCACACATGCTGAAATCCACTCAAAACTCTTACACTATAATCTGTAGGCCTCTTTATAATAGTAGCAAAACGTTAGCCACTACAGTGATTGTGTTAGGTGGCAATGTAGGTCATCATTAGCCTCTCAGGGTCCCAAAATTCCCATTCAGCATCTCATGTGTGAGAAAAGTTAAAAGTTTAAGACATAGATTGTTCTAGATTACAACCCCCTTCGTGCAGGCTCACTGAGAATTGATGAAGAGACCTGGAACATCCTTTTGCTTTCTTAAAACTGCTATTCTATCCACTTGAAGTTGCGGGTTTACCAGAGCGACCTGCAAACTGAAGAGATTTTCCATGACAATTTCTGTTGTTCTGGTTAGTAGTAAACATCTAGTAAATCACTTGGTTAAAAACTTGACTGTTTGTAACTGAGTAGTTGAATTCAAAGGGTTCAAAGGTCATTCATCCATTTTCCCAGGCCCTATGTCTCACCAGGGTCCTTTTAAAACTGCTTTCCCTTCATATTTTTAGGTGAATTCATTTGGAGAAAGCATTGCACTGCCTTTAGTAGGCCCAGGACAGTGCTGAGTTTATCCAACTGTCTTAGAGAACTTAGCATCACAGTGTCTAGTGGATTGCATTCACGATAACATTTTTCCTTTTATAGGAAATGGTCAGAATAATTAGATTTTCAGTGTTATCTCCCCTTAAGGTTAAAAACGGCAGTCGTTTCAGTATGGAGATTGTTTTAATGGAATGCATGAGGAAATGTTCCATTTGAATAAACAAAATGAAAATGTTTACCATATTTTCAGCATTACCCAAGACCAGCATAATTACTAGCATTTGTTCCACAGTGATTATGAAAATAAAGTGTATGCAGCATTGATTGATCATATTGATCATTCCACCTGTCCTGTTGTATATATTTCTTGTGTGTCCTGTTATTGTGATGGCTTTATAAGTGTCATTATACAAATGGCTCTTTCTTCATAAAGATGTGTAAATATGTATTCTTCAGAAGGCAACAGAGCTGTTTCTCCAACTGATAGCAGACTTGTGCTAATATTGACTAAGGAATTCATATGCCTTGACTAACATCTGCTGTTTTTCTATTACTATTATAATATCAGTATTTAATGTAAGAACTACCCTAACTGGTTAGAAGAATAATATTTGCAACAAATATTTTTGTTGCAGTTACTTAATATTTTACTTTGAAACATAAATATACTGTATTAATATACTGTACAGGTAAAATTCAGTGGAACTGTTTCCACTGAATTATAAATTGGACAAGCACTGTTTGGACTGATCATGCTTTCCTGCAGTCAGAAGTTAGCATCTCTACAAGTGCTTCTTATTGGTGGTGAGGTTGAGAAAAGGAGGGACCTGATTCCTGACCCCTGTGTGACTTCATTCTGCAAGGCCATAGGATGACATTAGAATTTTTAAAGCGACTCTTTAAATCTTTGAGGCTCCACAAACTCAGACAGTCCTCTCAGATCTTTTTAAAGGTCAGCGTTGTCCACTGCAGCAAACATTCCTCTGTGTATTTTCATCTCTTCCCCTGATCCACATCTCTCTGTTTCCTTTATTCTACCTCATTGGTCAGATATACAAGATAAGAAGTGGAGGAAATTAATTCTCTTATGTAGAGACATCAGGTCCTAAATCCAGGCATTCATTTCTCTGTGGGATTTACCATGGATTGGAGTCCTCTGTCTTAAAGTTATAGTTCATCCAGTAAGGAAAATTTTGTGTAACCTATCCAGTCAGTGCACATACATTGGAGTAGTGAGTTGTAAACACTGCAAACCTTAAACACACCTGGAGCAGCACTGCAGCTCCCAGGGAACAACTGAGGGTAAGGTGCTCAAGGGCACCTCAGTTGTATCCTATTAGCATTGGTAGTTGAACCAGCAAGTCTGACTCTCTAACCAGTGGGCCACAACTTCACAGGTGACATTTTTCAGTAGAACAGTTAAAAAGACTTTGGTCTTGACAAGCATTGCTGGTGATCATCAGCACATGGTCTTTTGGATGCTTCCCCTGGTACAAACTATGTTTATAGTAGGATATAAATTTATACATTTCACAGACACATTTATCCAAAGCCGCTTACAAAATTTCAAGGTAAACTTTATACAGTTTGTGTGTTCCCTTTAAGTCAAACCAATGGTCTTGGCATTGCTAGCACCATGCTTTAAAATTCAGCTATGGGAGCACCTGTTACATGTTATTGTTTATTCTGGCCCTGATGAGTTAAGTGTAGCAAGCTAATTTGAAAATGTTGACATGTTAACGGTTCTCTTGAAGTGCAATGCTTCCTTAATGCAGAAACTAAATGGTGCTAATGTAGGATGTTTTTAAATGGTGACTTGTTTGTTAAATAGTTTTGTATATGCAGTATTGTTTCACATGCTTGCATGCAATCAAAGCGAAAGTGACTGGAGATCTCACACGTTGAGTGTTTCTTTTGATCAAAATGGATCTGCTGGAAAGATCAAAGTCTTGTCCTTGAATAGATACGCAACCATCTGCAGTTATAGCCATTCCAGACACTGTTATGCCAGCTGGCCTGGTTTAATCTTGAAATAATAGACGTCACACATTTGCCGACTTTGTAAATGGCTACAGAAAAAACTAGGCATTACATACTACCACAGTGTCAGTTTCACTTTGAACACAACAAACTAGCATACACCCACATGCTTGATTTTCATTGGCTGGTCAGCGTATGGCTTTAAATTTGAGTCATTATACACCATATAATGTTTATATCCTCCAGCCTTGTTAAAATCAAAGTCTGAGGATAAAAACAGCTTTGTGTTGATTTCTTTTATATTTGCACAGTATGATTACCACAGTAATCTAGTTTTTACCTCTGTGAGACAAAGGTTATCTCCAGGACATCCACCCCCCACCTGCTGCCTCATTACAGCAATATCCACAGAACCTCAGCAGCTGTGCCGTGTCTCCATCTATAATTAGTTTTAAAGTCACTCTACGGCTCTCACATACTGCGTTACAGACTGTATGAGCATTAACCTTACATCCTTACCTAAACTCTCCTGTTACAATGGGCTCTAACATTGGGCCCTTACAATGGCACCACTGTTGGCTCCATATTTAGAGTTTCTCTAGAGTGTATGTAAAGTAGTGCTGAACACTGGCTTCAGTACAGGGTCACCTGTGCATCATTGCTAATGCTAGTACCTCTGGTTTCTGAACTTTATGGTCAAATATGGTTTGCAGACGGTGGGTGTTTTTGATTCATGGCATGAGCATATAGGTCATCGCAGATAAGTTCCTTTGGAAATTTCTAGTTTTTTAGAATAGCTAAAAAGAATAAATCCTGGCTCTATGAGCCCATGCTAATTCCCTTAAAAGTCTTAGGACTACAAACTAAACACATCTGTTTATTTGATTGAAATGTCTCCAATGTAATGGTCAGTGGGGCATAGTTTTTACTGAGGGGACGGAAACTGAATTCAGATCGTTTTAATTTTAGAGTCATTTATGTGTGAACAGCCCTTTTGTAGTCTCAGGCATTTATGTGCTCTTGAGGTTTTTCGTTTGGTTTAAACCCTGAAAATATATGGGGAGTTTTTTTACAGATGTCAAGCTTTTTTATTTATTATTTAGCATGTGTGTTTGTGCTTAAAGAGTAAGTTTACCCACAGTGCAGTGCAGCATAAGTACAGTACATATTAGCCCTTTTCTAAAACCTTGTAAGGCAGCATTTTTAAGTTCCCAACTTATTAGAACAGCCTCCCATTGGGTGCACACCCTTGATGCCTTAAAATGCTGACTCTTTAGGTGGCTTGCTGGGCTTTGCAGGGATGTTTGGTAGTTTAATAAGCCTTACTGACTGATGTGATTATGATCTCTGTCCTCAGAACTGTGTGCTATTGATGAGCTTCTCTGTCATGATGAAAACGCTCTGCTGAGTTTCGAGGCCATCCGCAGCATCCATAAGGACATGGATGACGATGCAGACGGTAGCGTGGATGTAACGGAAACGGATGGGGTGAGACCTATAACAGTCATGAGTGGTTTTGTGGTCTGTGATTTTGAACAGTTGACATTGCAGCACAGTGCACAATGCCCTATTTATGCTTGCTTGTATGGCACATTTGCAAAATGGACAAGCAAACATTAAAAGGAGTGCAGATTAATTGGTTCTGTAGCTCAGTTGGTAGAGCCTTGGGTTAGCAGTGCAAAGGTTGTGGGTTTGACTCAGGGAACACACATATTGATTTAAAAGTTTGTTAGTGCAAATTTCATTTGATATAAGTGTGTTGATAGCAGATTAATTGATGACATGTTATTGTACATCATAGAAGATTGTAGTTTGTTGTAATATTCTGAAGTATAGTATATTAAAACGTATCAGATGATCAGTTGTTCCTGTAGCTCAGTTAGTAGCCCATGGTGCTGCCAACCCCAAGATCATGGGTTCAATTCACAGGTTCCACCAACCTGATGAAATAAATACCTTTGACTATAAGTCACTTAGAATAAAAAATCTACCAAATGCATAAATCTAAGTATGTTGCTATGCTTTTTCAGAGATATCAAGCAAGTTTTATTATACATTTTTATTCATTCTCTCTTTAAAGACTGTTTTTCTATTGTAAGATATAATTTCTATGCACACTCAAATCCTATACTTTCTTCAGAAAATGTGCATATTAGCCATTGGACCTACTGGACTTGGCAAATACATGAGAATCCCACAGCTGAGCATTCTGAGTAAACAGCATTTGTGCTGACTGACCACTACCTGACCAAGGCCATGCACAGTCCTGTAGCTGTAACCAGCTATTGAGCTCTTTATTGAATTTGAACTGTTGAAACTGACTGTGTTTGCTTAGGTTTCCTGAGGCTCCACAGTTGGACTGTTGGGTCTCAACAACCAGAAACAAATACTATAAGTTGTAAGTCTTATATCAACACAGAGATTTACTGATTTTCTTTATTTTAGGTGTTTTAGTCAACCCATTTATGTTGTTAACTCTGCTGCTATGCAGTTTATAAACCACAGGTTTGGTGTGGCTGTTTTTTGGTATTGTTACATTTTATTTTTCATATGTCGTCAACGTATATTAAATAGTTTGATTGGACGTATGGCCTATAACTTGGACAGATATGAAAAACCTTTTCTCCTCCTATTTGGAAGTTGATAAGCCTGTTTATTTTGCTATTCTAACTGTGCACAAGTTTACTGTTACATTACAGCATTTGTTTTATTCCTGCTGTCTATGACCCAATTAGAGCAGACCTGCAACCCATTTTCGGTCACAGCCCAACAGTTAAAAACCACTGCCCCACAATATGCTGAGATCATTATTCATTGAGGTCTTTGTTTCCTCTTACAGTTTCTAAGGGAGGACCTGAAGTACCACGACCCCAAAGGAAAACACAAGAGCTTTCATAGAGCAGATATGCTGATCACAGTGGAGGACATGTGGAACTCCTGGAAGGCATCTGAAGGTTTGCATAGATCCTGCTAGCTAATTATTTTCGAAGCCCATACAACATTAAGACCATTGCATAATCATCCCAGGATCATTGCAGAAGGACCTTCACTGCTTTCCAGCATATGTTATGTTTTGGATGCTGGTTCCCAACTTTGGCTCCTTGGGAAAACTTGCCTCCAGCTGGAGCAGCCCTAAATTAGCAATCATCATCATCATAAACCAGCTTGGACCAACATGGAAATTAATGCTGGTCCAAGGTGGTCTTTTTAATAGGGACATCATGAAAGGTCTTAGAATGTAGATGTGCTTCATATGATAACTTACATAATTAGCACACTAGTGAAAAATATTGCAGTATGTAAATAAGCACCAGGACCTGCAGAGACACGCATGGTAGAATGACAATAGAGGTGACAGCATTATGATGGTGGAACTAGCATTAAATTGTCATCATGTCTAATCGTCCATGTGAATGTGCTCAATGTCCTTTGGCTGCCTTAACCAAGGGTGAGATGCCTGTAGTGTCTCTCTTGTAGACTGTTACAATCAGTGCCATGTTTTTGTAACTTAGCGGCAGGAGAGAGAAAACATGTTGACAGCTACTATTTAACCCAGCGTGTTTTTAAAACGCAGCTCTGTCACAGCTTGCAAAATTGTACAGACAGGTTTCCCAAGCACTCCCCATGTTTATTGTTTGGAACAAAAAAGGATAGTCTTGCTCTAAACCGCATACTGTTGATTGAGCATTGTTTTTAATATTGAAAAATGACATCACCTTTTAAGGGTTTATCTACCAGTTTAAAAGAGACTGGAGGAATTAGGTCACCTAACAAGAGGTCATAAGGAAATTATGACACAATATTTTTTATTGCACATTTTAAATCCAAAGCACAATATATGTTAGGCATATCATATAATGAATGTGATATATTTGTGAGTAATCTCAAGTGTATTTTGTGTCTACAGTGTATACCTGGACAGTAGAGGAAGCTGAGGACTGGCTCATCAGATGTGTTGAGTTACCGCAATATGCTGATTCCTTCAAGAAAAATGGCATCAGTGGCAGGGCTTTGCCCAGGTACAAATGTTTTGTGTCTGTGCAGGGATGTCCAGTCCTTTGTTTGGTTAGGGAGCTAGCCACTACAGGATAATGGCACTCTAAAACAGTGTTTCTCAGCCAGGGGTCCAGGTCCACTAGGGGCACTCAAAATGACTTAAAATTATTTAAAATATAATAAAGTAAGCATTAAGTTAACAACTTAAAAGCAGTATATTTGTTAGTGTTTGATTTTGTTTTTTTTAACAAATCATACATCTTTGTAGTTATTCCTAGCTCTAGAATATTTTATTACGGGTTGATCAGATATTGTTGTGGGTATTTGGGGGGCCTTAAATCAAAAAGGTTGAGATCCAGTGCTCTAGAATTGGATTAGACATCCCTGCTCTATTGCCTTCATCTGCATTATACACCCCAGCATTTCACCTGTTGGTCTGAAATGTTTGATTGTTCACAGACTCGCGGTTAAAAATGCCACCCTGCTTCTGTCCGTGCTGAAGATACCTGACCGTAGTCATGCACAGAAACTGCAGCTGAAAGCTCTGGACACAGTCCTGTTTGGTCCACCAGGTGAATAATGCACTACAAGTGTGACAGAAGATTTCCTAAAATCTAGAGAAACAGGTCCATTTATGTATTTAACTAGTTCATCTAAATTTTGTTTGTAGTTTTAATTAATAAGTGCTGACAGTTTACACTGTAAAACTGGTCATTAAATTCCTACCATCTTAAATTCCTACCATTGCCATTATGTTGCACTTTGTGCTGTTCTTTGAAGAAGAGAGGGATGATGGGAGAAATGTTGTCAATAAATAGGTGAGAGATCAGTGAGACTGATAGAGGGCATTCCATTAAATGCTTCAGTGGCTATAAAATCTTTCAGTGTCATAAATATGTTTTATCTGTATCAAAAGTGCTTTTGGTAAGAAAATTGCATTTGGAAAGTCAGTAAAGACAGCAAAGTAAAGTCTTTATCCTAAGGACTGCATGACATTTGTTCCAAGTATGTTGGCTCACATAATGTCTGTATATCTTTGTCAAACTGTAGGAATACGCTCATGGTGATGCTAGATTAGATAGAAAGTTAAAGTAGCCATAAAATAAGCCATATAGGAGAACATAAGTACATTATTGATTACTTTTGAGTGTCATGTGCCTTTAAATGCTGATGCTGTGTCATGTTGATATGGGGTTGCTAGAATGTTTTGGGCAGTTGCTAGAGTGTTATTATGTGGTTGCTAGTGATGTTGATTGGTTTAGCCCTCATGGCTCCAGACCTTTACAAGCCAGGGGCTCTTAATAATTCAGGCTATGGCAGTGATTCACCATGTCTCTCCTGACACTGTTAAACTGTCTGCAGTAGAAGGTTACTCACCCCATCACTCTGATTATAGTGTACCATAGTGTTGCATCACTATTGGCCAGTCTGCTCTAGTGGCTTAGCATTTGACGACACATGAATAGTTAAAGGTGACAGTTGGCAAAGTCTTATACTAGTCAGGACACAGTGCCATCCAAGAGCCGTCATCAGTGTAAACTGTTCAAGGATTATGTACAACCTACATCCTGTATAAACACTCTTCCTATACATTCAAGCTGTGTTACCTAACCACTGTGCCTTCATTGAAAAGGAAATCTAAGAATCCAAGTATCATGTGCTGGGCACAGTAATTTCCCAAGAGATTATTCTGACCTCAGATCAGATGGGTGACCGTCAAGGTTGAGAGTTTTAGTGCCGTCTGCATACAGATATTTTGGCAGGACTTCATATGCCTTCACCTGCCATTTTCCTGGGCAGGATGTGAGCAGTGAAGTCGCAGATGGAAATAGCACTTGCTAATCCATTCATGCAAGTCCTGTCATTACTCAGCTGGTACCACCACTGTTGCGGGGAACACCTTGCCGGCACTCATACCAGTCTCATTGCTGCATTAAAATGCCAGAAAGATCCGGACAGATGTGTGTTGTGATGGGCTTGCAGAATGCAGTGAAAAAACATGCTAAATGCAAACATAAAGAGTGACTAGGTGTTTTCTGTAGCTCAACAGAGTGTGAATGGTGCTAGCAACACCTAGGCTATGGGTTTGATTCCATGAAATACTGATAAAATGTAAAGCCTGAAAACAATGTAAGTTGGTTAATGTTACTAAAAGTATAAATGTGCAAAGTTAGGATAGCAAAATAAACAGTGGTTTAACTTTGGTTAAAGCTCCCTGTGCATTCACTCAAGCAGCATTTTGGTATGTTTATCTGTTCACTAGTTAAATTAGGCAGACGCCAAGATGGACAGGATGTGCCCATTCTGCACAACCCCTGTATTAATAAATTCCAGTGTTTGATTATAAGAAGATATTTGTTCATTTTGTGTGATAAACAATCTTGATTCTGCTATTGTGTTGGGTCACTGCTTGATGGCCAATGTAAAATGTGCATCCTGAAACAACACCAATGAAGAATGACATGATTATATCACAAATGTATTCATTTCACAATTTTTACTATTTTAGGTGGGAGCTTTTCATCACTTCTTTGAAATTTTTAATGTTTCCATGAGAATTACTGCTTGTTACTGTTTGTATAACAGCTTTCTAAAAACAGTCTGTGTGTGTTTTATATCAGTATAGCGTTACCCACATATATTCATTTTGGATCGTAGAGACAGGAAGACTATCAGCATAAGCAGACACTCATTTGATACAGTACCCCTGCCAAAAAATCCTTGGCTCTTGTCCATTTACCTTCAAATGGATCTGTCCCTCTCTGTTCTCCAGCCTGTTATGTTGTTCCATAGAGAGCTGAGTCCACGTTGCATGGCATGGTGAATTTATTGCTTATGTTTAGTTAGTTACATTTAAGCAGATTTTTGGGCATCTAATCAAAGGGTCTTCAATCCGTTAATCAAATACGTAAACTGTTTTATTTCTGTCTGATAATCAACATTACAAACGAGTCAAGAGAGGATCATATACAACATCAGTGGGAAAAAACATTAGTTTGCTCTTGCGATGCCAAGGTCAGCTGGGGTCAGCAAAGGAATGTGTGTTGTGTTTTTAAATGAACAGTCATAATTCTCATGAAATCACTCTCTTTAAACTATATGAAAGTGTGCTTTACATTTATTCATTCAAATACCAATAGTACATACAATTCTTTCTGTATATAATTAGAATATATATTACATTAGCACAATTTTGTAGAAGTAATACAATTATTACTTATTAATACATCAAATACATTTTAAATGATGGGAATGAAATTGTTACAAGAACTGGCTGTTACATAATGTGATAACGTAATGTATAAAGTTAAATAGTATGTTAAATAGTAAGTAATAGTATGTATGTGAGAAGCTCAGTGTTGCTCATTAGCGTCTTGCTCTTTTGCTCTTTTTGCCAGCGAGCAAACACAGTCACTTGAAGGACTTGATGCTGGTGGTGTCCATCATAATTGGAGTTGGGGGCTGCTGGTTTGCCTACATGCAGAACAGAAACTCTAGGGACCACATGAGCAAGATGATGAAGGATCTAGAGGGGCTGCAGAGAGCCGAGCAGAGTCTCCTGGACCTGCAGCAGAAGTAAAGACTAAACGTGCACACTCATCATCATCACACTCATCATTTTGTTGATTCATTGTATAAATCCCCCAGTCAAATGAGTCTGCTTAGGGGTTTCCATTTGTAATGCCTAAAGCTCTTAAGTACTGCTGTATGTTGCTATGACTTGCAAGGAACTTAAATCACTTTGGGGGCCTAAGAGGACTCATTTGACCAGGGGACTCAGTTGTTAATAATACAATTACAGTAAGTATCATTTAGCAAGCAAATAGTTTGCAAGGTTTGTTACTTGAGCTGTGACTTTAATGAAGTCAATTTTGAGGTGGGACTACTTTATGTATGTGGAAGAACTTCTAGTTATGAGTTCGCAATGTTGTGTGTGGAGTTTGCAGAACTCCTCGCCATTGTAAACAAGACATAATCGATAGTTACATAACCCAAACAAAAGTAACCGGGTTCACTTTTTAGCTGGTCATGACATCAGATTGTATATAATGGAGGGAGCTGGTAAGTGATTCTGACAGGGTCTCATGTTAATGCGTGTAATGTTTAAGGGTTATGGTTATACTTTAGAAACTGTGTGATAGTTGCATATTTTAAACATTTATGTTATTCACTGCAGACCATTTGCCTGCTAATCTTTTATAATAAGTGTGCTTACTGTAAACACTTCCTATTTGTTTATACACGCTGAGGGATGAATGTGAATTATAGTTTGAGGTAATCAACAGCATGCCACACATGTAGCACATAAATGTCAGGTTGAAAATGACTCAGTATATTCCTTTAAGTAATATTAAGTAAGCAGGGTAGCTAAATGTGTTCCCATAGCTTAAATGGTAGAGGATTGCGAGAGCAGTGCAAAGGTTGTGGGTTTGATTCCCAGTAAATGCAGGCACTGATGTACCTTATATACCTTGAATGTACTGTAAGTTGTTTGGATAAAAGCGTATGCCAAATGCATAGATGTAAATATTCGATAAATGTTAGCTGCGTTCAACTTGAAAGCAAGCAGAGAGAGTTTAGTCATGTGATATCATTTGTCGTAGCATCTTTTGACCAGAGGGCAGATTTAACACTGCAGATATATACATAGAACAATTATCTAAATAATCTAAAATTAAACAAAATAGTAGACATGCATATTAATTTGACTCCGTAACCTTCAGCCCTTCAGTCACTCAGTTAATACACTCTCATGCAGACTGTTAGGCAGCAGATGCTCACTAATTTCAAAACAAAAATTAAATAGATGCAACAAATATACAGAAAGTCTTATTTAATGACATAAAGAGAAATTTGTCTCTCTGGTGAAAGTGTGTTAATTTGTTGCTATCTTTGTCTGTTCGAGTCAAAAGACTGCATGCATCCCCTAAAAGTCCTTAAATGGCAAAAGGACATGCAGTGCTGCGCTTGGTCCTGCTCTGAGTGTTTCAGACAATCGCACTATCATGTTGCACGCTTCCTTCAGCTGCAGCCCTAACCAGTGAAGAAGAACAGAGCGTCTTTTTTTGCAGAGGTCATGGGTTTTAGAGAATCACATGATTCATGATCTCTGTACGGCGCATCAATTTAAAGCAATTACCTTATAAGGAAAAAGATGTAGAATGGTAATCTGTATTAGTTTGTTCAATGAAAGCTGTAGCAGAGGAATGTTTGTTGAGTGTAATTCAATTATGTCACTGTGTAAAAATGGCTGTATGTATGAGATCTGTGTCTGTCTGTCTGTCTGTCCTTCAAACTAAATCCCATTTGGAACAGAGATCTGGACACATGGTTTCCACTTTGATCAATGTTGTGGCCTTCCTGCATGATGCAATCGTCTGTTCTGTGGCGACTGTCTTTCTGACTCTTCTTTCTCTTTTTTTGCTGTTCCTTTTCCTCCTTGTATTTCCATTTCTCCTTGTATCTCCCCCTCCCAGCCGAGTGAGTGTAACATTTAGCCTTGGCCGGTGTCATATCAATGTCGGTTTGATTTATACCTCACTTCCTGTTTCTGCTGCGACTATGTCAGCATGCTAAAAGGCTGTTCTGTGCATCGAACAGCCCACTGCACTTGTTTTGGTTTTATCGCTCTCTCTCTCTCATTTGCTTCTTTTTGTGTTCTCCCTCCTCTTCTTTGACTAATAAAGGAGAAAAATGCATTAAATGGCTGCCAAGGGAACATCACTGTTTTATAAGATCAAACATTTCAATTGCTTACTCGCATTGTAATATGAATGAAAGAAAGTTTGTAATCTTTTAATAACAAGGGACTTACACATGCATCATTTTAGCATCACAAACACAGCTAGGTTTAGCATTCCATATTCTGGAATCTCTAAATAGTCTTTCAGCATAAAGCTGGGGGGATGAATTTCCCCGTAAGGCTTTCAGGAAGTTTCACCACAGAATTACCACATCGAACAGGCCACATCTTGTTCAGCTGTCTTTTCACAACGAGGAAGAGGTGTGGTGGAGTATTGCAGAGCCAGTTCCCCAATTGTTTCTAAACATTTCTCTGGAGCGCCTCCTGGTGGTGAATATGGGAATTACATGAAGGCTTGCACAACAAGTACTTTAGAACATTACTGTGCAGACAGTGAAGGGTTAGCTTGAGAC
This sequence comes from Chromobotia macracanthus, assembly GCA_036877525.1. Lineage (NCBI taxonomy): Eukaryota > Metazoa > Chordata > Actinopteri > Cypriniformes > Botiidae > Chromobotia > Chromobotia macracanthus. The sequence continues at coordinate 6,257,055 of JAZGTH010000005.1, forward strand.
TAATATTGTCTTCGCGTTCAGGCTGCAGATTGCACAGGAGGAGCACCGGACGGTGGAGTCGGAGAAGGTCAACCTGGAGCAGAAGTTACGAGACGAGATAGACACAGCCAAGCATGAGGCGCAGAGACTGCGAGAACTGCGCGAGGGCACCAAAAATGAGCTGAGCAGACAGAACTATGCAGAGGAAGAGCTGGAACAGGTACAGTATAAATCTTAAGGGAGGTACAAGAAGTTAAAGGTTATTTCGTTCATTTTATCAGTATGAAACAATGAAACATAAAAGTAAGCAAAAATCATAAGAATTGTTTGTTGTTTTAATGTAAATGTGGGAGTCTGCACTTATTATAATACATGAATTGTGCAAAAAAATTGTCAAAGTTGCAGTCTTGCATATAAAGAATTGCAAGAATCACTGGGTTAAAGTTATAAAATAACCTAATATGTAATCATATGCAAAATAAATGGCACAGTTCTTCTGAAGCACACGCTCATTCATATTCATGAACTTCATCGTCTCCTGTGAATTCACCTTACAGCTGTCCCATTACCATGGAAACCCCTGAAGTGGTGCTGAGGAGGGTAATGCACAATTAGCTCCCCAAATCACTGAATGTGTGTGTGTGTGTGTGTTTTAGGTGCGCATGGCTCTAAAGAAGGCTGAGAGGGAGCTGGAGTCCAGGAGCATCTGGTCTCCTCCTGAAGCTCTTCAGAAATGGCTGCAGCTCACTCATGAAGTGGAGGTGCAGTACTACAACATCAAGAAACAGAACGCTGAGAGACAGCTGATGGTAGCTAAAGAAGGAGTAAGACATTTACCTGCTCATGGATTCCAAGCTTTAATTGAATATTAAATATCGCATTGCCTATTGTGAGTATAAGGATTGCTTTTAACTGTGCACATGTGGTTGTATTTGCTGCTAACAGGCAGAAAAGATCAAGAAGAAGAGAGGAACACTCTTTGGAACGTTCCATGTAGCTCACAGCTCTTCATTGGACGACGTTGATCACAAAATCCTGTCAGCTAAGTGAGTTTTTAGCAGGCTGATTATCACACATAAGCCTTTTCTCCACACATGTATGTATGTACTAGTCTCGCGTTGAAAAGATGTTTGACCATAAAAATCCGACCCACATTGCAGTTTATTCTGGACTTAAAACACCCACATGTAATTATACCCACAAGTAATATAATTTTTCAAAGTGGAAAAAGTAGTGTCTTAACCGAACTAGTCTGTCTCTCTCTCGCTCATTTTCCATTTCATTTTCCACAGACAAGCTCTGGGTGAGGTGACCGCTGCCCTCAGAGAAAAACTTCATCGCTGGCAACAAATTGAGATTCTGACAGGTTTTTGTATCGTAAATAATCCTGGAATGTCCTCTCTCGCCACGGCTCTTAACCTGGACCCTGCTTTCCTGGGCATCCGTCCTGCCCCACCTCAGCACCTGCTGCTCTCTGATGACCTAGATGATATGGATGAAGATATACTTTCCCCAGGAACTCTTCAGTGTGAGTTTAATACCCACTCATTTGTGGTACTGCGTGTTAAACACTCTGAACTTTATAATGCTGTGTGTTTAACTGTTGGAACGTTCCATGTTCCATGTTTTGACAGTTATTCTAAATAAAATTTTCATCTGAATATGTCTGTCAGCCATCTTAATCAATATTAAAGTCAGATTTGTATTAAAGATGTGGCCAGTTTTCTAACCCTAGCCCTTGGGAATTAAGCTTTCCCTCTCCATGGTTTGATATCGTTGACTAATGTCCACAGATGCCGCCTGGCAGATGGACCGCCGAGTGAGTGACCTTTGGCCTGTGGCTTCCGAGAGCCAATCCCTGTGGAAACATTCTGGTTGGCACCACCCGCTTTATTCTCTCAGACAATTCTAACACAAAGAAACTCTTCTGTGTTGTTCCCACTGGCCATTTACGTTTTTTTAGATGTTTTGCAAAGGGAATTGTTTATCCGGCTCTCAACAAACACTTTGACTTTGGAGAACACATGAAACCTTTGCTATAGTGCAGATATTGAATTAATGTAGTTGTCATATTAATTAAATTCAACAACATCTTAGTGTGGATCAACAACAGAGCAGATTAAATCCTGACTAGACTTAATCTTCTGTAGTCATTATTGTAGTCATAAATAATATAATCAACTAGTAATTCCATATCTGCACTGATAACTAACATCTGTAAAAACTGCAAGTGTTACTGTATATTCAGAGTGGTGTCTCTGCTGTACTGTTTTCACACTGTTCTTACTTTACCCTGGGTTAGTCATTCATTCTGTATATGATATCTCTGGCACAGAAATTCTGGGTTTGTGCCGCAAAAGCCTAAATTACAATTGAACTGTTGCTTAACCCAGGGTTAAAAGTAGGCTTAACCCAAATTTAAATGTTAGGCGTACTTTGAACAGCCTAATAGATATATTTTAAACATGTTTTTAAAAATGTAGCATTACATGGCTCTCTGACATAAGTGATTAAAATTGTAGCACTCTGCAGTAAAATATATTAGTATAATCATCACAGGCAGTCAATTTTATGCATAGCTGTAGTATTTTTTTGTTATATAGGTCAGTATTTCTAGCCTATTTATTTTTGGGATAGCCATGTAACAATGATGATGTACAGTCAGTGAGTGATTATGAAACAAAATACTGTTGTATTATTCATGTACATTTATTCCTTACTGAAATGTTTCCATGTTTCATACGACTAACCAACAACTGTATAAATGCAGACTTATTTTCCCATAGGCTGGAAATCACGTGTCTGTTAGCATATGTGCTGTTTATATAGCCACTGTGGATGCTCATCCTCTGCACTGTAGTCTTGTATAAATGCTTTCACACATTAATGTTCACTTCCTGTATCACACCTCAGCTATGTTTCCTCTTCCTGGCCCTCAGCAGTCTGCTTAGTGTCTTGAGTCTTTCTATTTTAACCATGATTGTTTTACATTGATTGCCATCTCATACCAGCTTCTCTCAGCTGTACCTTTACAAAAGTGTTTGTAATGTGTTTGCTGGGCTCAACCATAAGGATATTTTCTGCTGGTCCAGTCAGACCTGCAGTATAGGTTTTAACATGGGCTTGCCAACAGTATTGGCCTCTACATTTTACATTCTGTTACATTTTATTTTTTAGCAACTTCCCAGCTAACAATTTTAGGTTACTAACGTTTCCACTAACGTTTCCATAAAAAATAACGTTAAAAAATGTTATTTTGAATGTTCCAGGAACGTTCAAATCATCCAGTTTTTTAGACATTGTATTAATGTTACTGTTGGCTATAAGAAAGTTATTCAAGCATTTTTTAAATTCTGTAATGTTTTTAAAATCTTCTACTAACAATTTAAGAGTAACATTTTTATGTTAACATTTTTAAAATGTTAGCATTTAATGATGAAAAAAGTTGTAACATTACTGTAAGAGGTTTAGTAATAACTTTTAGAGAATGTTAGCTCAGTTTGCTAAGTCCCTGTTAGCTGGAATATTTTAGGACTGTCAGAAAATGCTCTTATTAAATAGCTAGTGTAACTCTGACAAGGCATAAAAACATGTTTAAGATCAATAAATATAAGAATATTGAAATGTAGGACCATAAACACTAGAGACAACTGCCCTGAAATATCCCCCTCTCTCTTCAGTCCTGGGCCATAGGGCGATCTTTATTGTTGAGCTCTGTGTTTGTACAAAAATGCACTATGGTATTTCACAGTGACCATGTTTGAATGGCCCCTCACAAGAACAGATAAACATCTTAATCTTTCTCTCTCTTCAGCTCCCAATTTGATGTCCCTCCGGCCACGACATGGAGACCCCATGCTGAACCTAAACTCACAGAGGTTGGTAGAGGGCAGCGATACCGAGGCAGAGCCCCCGCGGGCCCCCCGCCGCCCCTACGCACGACAAGCTCGCAGCCACTCTATCGGGCAGCTGGAGTTTCTCCCTGTGGCTTCTCTCTCCTCCTCTCTGTCTCATCCCTCTATCATTTCATCTCCTTTCACTGCACTGCAGTCTGTCTCTTCCTGCTCCAGCTGTTCCTCCTCTGGTTCTCGTTTGGCTGCTCTGCAGTACCGCTCCTCATACTTCAAGTCAATGGAGGCCGTCTCTGGTCTGCCACCAACAGGGTTCACTGCTTCATTCCCTTCACAGTGTACCGGAAGCATTGGGTACCTCACACGGCATGTGTGTTGGCTGTTAATAACCTGCCTGTTGTGATCTAATTGACTAATCAAGTCAAAGATTCCTAAAACCTTTTTCTTACCTTTTTATAGTCTGTAGAACCTTTTGTGCAATGAAAAGGTACTGTGGATGTTAAAGGTTCTTTATGGAGCCATACAGCCCAAAGAAAAAAATTCTTGGAGGCTTTTTTTTTAGAATGTGTACGCATCTTTCCCATATTTACTTGTAAATACCTGGACACTTACACAGTATACAAAAAAACCTTTTACACCTAAACAATTACACTTTTCATAAGTAGCAACGGAATGGACACTAATCACAGATCTGACAAAATAAAACTTTACAATACACAGACTCTAAAATATTACTCTCTCTCTCTCTGACCCTATCTAGAGATCTAAACCGGTCAGAATCGGATTCCTCCCTCTCCATGTCCCATTACGGGGACACCCAGCGCTGCTCCTCAACTCTACAATACAATACGCTTTCCAGGTCCAATGGGGGTTCCTCCACAGACAGCCCACTACTACAGAAAAAGACCTTTGGCATGGAGAAGTGCGCCAGTCTTGGAGAAATCCACTCTCAGCCATCAAACCTCACCTCGGTCGACTCAACGCGCTCTCTCACCTATACCTCTGTTGAGCCAGACAGTTCATCACCAGCATCAGGAAGGCCAGGCAGCCGTAACCCTCAGATCACTGTCAAGAAGAACCTGGTGGATGAGGACAGTGGCTCCACAGGAGAAGACACTGAAGGTTCAAGCTCCAACCGCAAGAAGCACACCTTTCCCAGAATCTTTAAAAGACCAAAGAAATAACAGCAGGCGCAATCCCGTGCAAGGCCTTTGTCATGAGAGAGTAAAAAAAAAACGTTAAAAATGTAGTTACACTTGTAGTCAGGACCGAGACTAGCACAATGGTACTTGAACCTTGTCACTGGGAGCATCTTTTCAAAGAATTCTAGTCAAGTACGATCATGTAATTTGTTGTTTTTGATTTCTAATTTGTGTTGACCAGCGGGAACAGAAACAGTCAATTGTTGGGAACAGGTATGATATCACTGTAAATGTATTTATTTCATTACTTCAAGGGCACCAGAGGGTTTGTGCGATTTTTGTTTGCGTGTTTCTTCTGTTTTTACTGTATTTAATTTGACCTTTCACTCAAGCACAATTTACAAATGGCAAGCGCATGCAAAACCTTTCAACACATTCAAATGACATGCAGCCCTATGGTGTTGTTTTACATAGGATTTGCTTGGACTTCACCTTCTCCTGTGGTGCTGTTTTAACTTCATGCAGTTCAGTGTTGTGCTGCCAGGGGAAACATTTGGCTTTAAATATTGCTGCCTGTATGTTTAGTATAGCTTAGTTATATAATATTAGAGAATACTACAATGTTCCACATTACCTGAAGAAAACACAGATTGGCTGTGGTGTCACGGGACCTACAGTACTGGAGTACACAGTATAGTGTATGTTAACTAATGGTTGCTGGGGCTGAATTTATCTTTTTACTTCATTTTCTTTAATGATCACATTTATGAACTTTCACATTTTAAAATGTTTTAAAGTCATTACCTCTTCACAGAGGAGACTGGTGTCTTTCACTATGAAAGCATTGCCAAATGTTTTTGTGATGTTCTGTGTGTGTGTGTCATAGACAGGACATAGTTCTCATACCCAACTGTCTTTTATGGTCAGCATGTACCTACATGCCTTTGTCCAAATCCTTTGATATTCAAAAAAGAGAAAAATACAATGGACGGGTGTTTTGAAAAATAAAATGTTAAATATTCACATACACAGAGGAGTTTTTCTTGACAAATTTAAACCTTATAAAGTTACATTTAAAGGATTATTTCTTTAAAAAAAATTTTTTTTACAATTTTTTACATTTAATTTTGTATTTATTTTTTTAAGTTTTTATTTAAACCTGTATGCCCTATGTAGAATACAAAAGATTGATTATGATATTTATTATACAAAAGAATATTGGATATATAATGAAAATGAATGAGGAATGGGGCTGGTTCTTAGTGCTTTTTCATAGCAAGTTTCTGGGGTAATTTAAGCTTTTGTTTATGTCAAGGCACTGATGATATATCTGTACTTGTCTTTTGAAACTTTCACAGGAAGTTGCTAAGCAATCACTATTTGCAGACATTGTCCACAGTACACATATTCAGAAATAACATTGTATATATTGCAGACATTTCTTAAATTGTTTATCCCGAAGAATCCGAACACCATAAATGCCAAAGATGTTTTTTGTCGCTGTACTCTGCACATCTCATATATTTTATAGATCCTCAGGGTTTGTTTGCATTCACGGCTTTACAGTAGAACACTAACAGGTAAATCACCATTTATGTTCCCTCGCAAGCTGAGAGAAAACATTCTAAATAAAGAGCAATTCTTGTCCACAACAAAACCTCAATTAGTGCAAGTTTACCACTGTTACCATGGTGCTCAGAACAAACATCTCTGCAACACCTCATCTTAGAGAAGTGTGCTCTATTCAAGTTGTGCATTGCCCTGGTAGGACATTGAAACATAGAAAACTATTTTGACCATCCCTTGGTAAATACAGTCGATTAACATGAAACAATTGTGCCACAAAGACAGCTGAATTTATTTGCTTATTGTGTGGCCTTTAAAAGCTTGAAACAAACTTGTACATTATCAAGATGTATATTATCAGTTCTATAATTATGTCTATAACATTTTTCATTCTTTAAAAGGGTTTCCAGTGGTTCTTTCTACTACATTTATTTACAAGATACAATAGTTATAACTGCTAAAAAAAAACCCCTCAGATTTACTACATGTTGTCTCCCAAAGGGATTGGCCTGATTTGACGCAGCTGGTCTCTGTTGTAAAAATGTTTTATTTATTTTAAAATAAGTCTTTACCCTCTATTCTGAAAATCTGTAAAAAAAAAAAAAACCTAAATGGCAGGAAATTTTTCATCTCAGGCTTTGGCCTTAGGACCAGTATTGCATTACATCCATGAGATCACATCAGCATAAATAAAGTCATTGTAATGTGTCTTTAAGGACAGTAAGATCTCAGTCCTCTCTGAAATTCTGCGCTGGTGTAACAAAAAAGAGAACATGGCTCTCTATACAGGAAGTCCTTGCCAGCACTTGTGCTTTAGAGAGGGTGCAGTTCAGCCTCCCAACACTTGGGGTGATGTTATGCCTCGCTTATGGCCTCCCAGTTCATGGCGGTGAAGTCAGCTTCAGCCAGGTTAACTGTGTATGGTCCCTCTATTCTCTCAGGTTCCACGTGCTGATCCTGAGTGGCTGTGTTTAAATTGTTTACGCGCCAAGAGTTAAGCGGACGAATGGATTTCTTAAAGCGCTGCGTGTGCAAATATAAGAAAGCAGTTTATGTGCATTTCAGGTAAACATCATGTTTATTAACTTATACAATTAAACTAACAATAAAATAACCTGTTGTTTGGTTTAAAGTGACTTACGTCTTTCAGAGTGCCAGATTCCTTACTGACTGCCACTATAGCCCAGATGAGAATCTGCAGACAACAGAAGGCACCCATACACACGCCCAGAGCTTTACCCCAGGCTGGAAACACATAGGAACCGTAGTGCAGAGATGTCCGGTACATCTCAATAAAGATGTAAGTCAGAATGAACTGCACAGAAAAAACAATTTGGTCATTTTCTGAATGTAAAAGCAGAGCCATCAGTCAGTGAACAGACAGAATGACCAGCCTCTCTAAATATTCTCTTAATTATTCATATGGACACAGAACAGAAATGGAGTCCATTTACACTCTGTGGCAGCTGTATACCTCGAGTTATGATATAATTTTACCCTCTAAAGTCTTGGCAAATAATAAATTAATTTTTCAACTAGGTTTATGGCAAACAAACCTTGCATTTATCAAAATGCAACAGGGAACAAAATAACCAATAGCAGACACCCACCGTTAGCAGGAAGGGAGTGAAAACCACCCAGCAGGCTTTGAAGTACACCAACAGTTTTGTGCACCAGGGTGGACACCGACAGATCATGTCAATAATATCCTGACAGAATTGGTTCACCCCTGCAATTAAATAATTACATGCAAATCACAGGCAGGACAAAATGTGCAACACAGAACACAGTGTATGAAGTTGCTCGGTGATGGATCAAAGGGGTGCATGGAAATGTGAAAGATGAAGAGGTTAAAGCATTGTGATTATTATTTACCAGACACTTCTTATCCAAACCAATTTACATGGCATCACTACAAACAATGCATCCCTGCCAGACTTAAAAGTAGCCATGTTTTAAAAAGCATTAAGTCTGGTCCACATTGTACCTTTCCCTGGCCAAGAACCACCGACTTAGAAATACACTGGCCAAAATGTAAAATGACCAACTAGTTTGTTTTATTTTTACATGCTGTTTATGTGCACGTAAATCACAAGATTTGGGTGCAAAATGCACCATGTGGTAAGACAGGCACTATCCCTGGAGCAACCAGGCCACTACGGCAAAATGGTGACCACAGTATAGCTCCAATGTATAGAACCCCAAGTTCTGAATGGTTTAAACTTTTTGGTTTCCAGCCCAAACATACGCTGTGACTAAAACTACTATACTACCACAACCCAAGAGAAAACAAACAAAAATGTACCATAAAAGAATGAGATGCCAATGCACATGAAGAGAGTTATAATGATGAGACCGAAGCTGGTACTGAAGGAGTCAATGAGGGTGAACCAGTATATCCCTCCCTGTGATGGAAACACATTAAATTAAGCATACGACACAATAACAAGCTTCTAAAACAGGAGAATCACTGATGATCATGAAAAAGATGATGAATTATTATACACTGCATGTCTTGAATTACTACACAGTGGACCTCTGTACACAATTATTTATGTCAAACACAGTCCTAGTTTTGGTCATGTGAAGCAGGATCTATGGAGATCTGTGGGCTCAGTGCTCTTACATCAGTGATGAGCAGGAGACCCATCAGATAGAAGCTGAAACACAGCAGTGCCAGGAACAGCGTCTTGTGCTTAAGGTTGGATCTCAGCTGAGGAAACTCATCCAGCACTGCTGTACAAATGCCCTCCATGTTTCCAAACTACAGAACGACAGATGCAATTGCATAAAAATGTGCAATGATAAAAAACTTGGGTAACTGCTGCATGTCATCATCTGAAGGATGTTGTGTAACCGGTCAAATCATACTGTTTTTTCTCAGTTTCATCCAATCAAATTTTCAGTTCATTTAATTGAAATTATCAAAATATCACAAATGTGCATACCGCAATGGCTTGCAATAACTGAATGTTTTTGATTCTTAAAGTTATGTATAGTTAAAGCTTAGGTTGATGCAAATAGCAGAGAGACTGTTGTAGTGATGATTTCTTTTACCATAAAGAATGTGAAATGTTGGTTGTATAATTTTCAGTTTTTTAAATTTAATATATTTTAAATAAATTTTACAAATTTAAAGCATTATATTATCTTATTATGTAGATAATAAGATAATATAATGTTCTTATTATTCTTTTTATTAACAAAAAAGAAAGACGTTTTATAAGCAGCAAAAATTTTAAAACATTTTGATGAAATGTTATGAAAACAAACATTACTTTTCTTCTGAATAACATGAATGTGTGAATTGTGATGAATTGTGTAATCTACAACTGTTTTGGCAATACATATGTATCATTATGTGTCATCCCAACAAAGTGCACAAAAATTGAGTAAGACAAACTGGGCTTACAAAGGAAGGAAAGCACTGTGTGTTCATGCACAGCTACTGAAATAAGTACAAATCTGCACCCTGAACAAGGATGTTTCATACAATCACATTTCTAATCTGTTCTGTAAAATATTGAATATGGGAAACTGAACTAAAGCACGTGATATCCTGATCCACTATACTCAAATGTTAATACATGGAAGAAATGTACATGTGAGACAAATGGAAAACAACTGGAACAAGCTTCAGGCTCTTACCAGTGTGTCCACCCCCAACATAAAGAGCATGAGAAAAAACAGAATTGACCAAAACACTGATCCAGGAAGAAGTGCAAGGGCTTCTGGGTAGGCAACAAATGCAAGACCAGGACCTGGAAAGTAATAAATAATAAACTATTAATAATCAATCATCATTTAACAATCATTTATCATTTGAACTGACATAATTTCATAAAGCTGGTGTATTATAAGCTTTCTGTGATGTCAGAAGGTATAAGTCATGTTACAGGCTGGACAGGAAGTACCTGTATCTGCTACCTGACCTACAGGCACACCTTTCCTCCAGGCCATGTGACCCAGAATGGAGAAGATGGCAAAGCCAGCAAAAAAGCTGGTGCCACAGTTCCCTATAGTGATGATCAAAGTATCCCTGAGAAAGACACAGTGTACATGAGACTACAAACGTTACACACACACACACATATATATATATATAGACATGTAAAAAGGTATGTGTTTCAACCTGATGACATTATTGTCAAATTTATTGTAGGAGGCCATTGAGAGGAGCCCGCCAACCCCGATACCCAGAGAATAAAATATCTGTGATGCAGCGTCGTTCCAAACCTACAAAGACAGAAAATCATTCCTAGTTTTTTTAGCTTTTTTGTACAGTAAATGAAATCAATTTTATTATTCAATGAAATAGTCTCATTTATTAAGATGATAGCATTGCTCAGGTGTTGTACCTGTGCGTTTGCCAAATGGACCCAGTTTGGAGTGAGGTAGAAGGCTACGCCATTTAAAGAGCCCTCTAGAGTGGCCCCTCTGATGATGAGAACCACAAGCACAAAATACGGGAAGGTGGCGGTTACATACACCACCTGACGTCATAAAAGAGAGAGAGACAGAGAGAGAGAGTGTGAGTCTGGCATAGCTTGTGTAATTCAATCATGTTCTTTGGGATTTGTTGACAGAACTTGACTTGAGAACTTGATTAAAGTAAATTCCTGCTTCCTAAATATACATACCATGAGACTTATACAATAAAACATCTGCTATATACTACAATATAGTATATACTGCCATACCATAAGATATAAATATGACTGTTATTACTAAGTATTTAAGCCAAGACATTAACTCAAAAGTACTTGTTATGCTATGTTCTGAAATGACCTTGAAAATTAGCACTCTCTCATATGAAATCCACACCCACATTCCTGTTCGGGAATGAAGCCAACTGGATGCACTGAGAATCAAGTTCTCTCCACATTAGAACTAAGGTGTGGCTGGGTGATGTCTTACCTTGCCAGAGCTGCGAATCCCCTTAAGCATGCAGAGGAAGATGACGAACCAGGCCGCCAGCAAGCAGAGAGCCAGAGGCCAGCGCACCGGACCAGGATCATGCAGCCCCTCACTGTTCACCACCCCCAAGACCTTCACACTAAAACAAAGGGTTTTTGTTTCACCACCAACCATTGCATATTAACAGGCTAGTTGGTTTTGACATAGATTTTGACCACAGAACCTTTTGTAGCACAAACCTTGTATGCCTATAAGTGTCACTGAAACAGTTGGACGCTGTACACGTTTGCTGTACATTATCTTATTTCTAACTCCCATATTTTTATGTTGAATCGGAGATGAGAATGAACAGAGTTTTACAGTTGTAAAATATAGCAATAAAGGGAATATAGCAATTCAAGCATCTTTACTAACATGAAACTATAAAATGTTTGCTTACATTCCGACTAAGACACGCAAATGGCATTTTTATTTAGCAGCAATCAATAATCCACATAATAACTAAGATGTCTTACTTCCAGAAGACTTCACTGGGACTTTGGGTAGAATTTGTATTGTTCTGCAAAGAAGAAAGTAAATAATGTTTTTCTGTGCAGGCATACAGACAGACAAAGGCAGGCATACAGACAGATACATACTCACTCCGCAAAGAGCAACATTATGGAGAGCGTCACATGACCAGGGTAATGGACTCTGGAAAGAACTGCCCAGATAGTAGAATGTCCAAGCAATAATGACATTATAATACAGACACACAAGAGTGGACACACATAGCATTCCTATGCCAATACCTGCAATGAGATATGGAAACAAACCATCATTTCCATCTCACATGCAATCATTTGTTCAGTCCTGTATTAACACAATATGCAAAGACCCTTTGATTTACATGTATGCATTTGGCAGACACTTGTCCAAAGCCTTGTGCATTCAAATTAAACATTTCATCAGTAAGTGTGCTTCCTGGGAATCAAACCCACAACCTTTTGTGCTGCTAACCCACTGTTCTACCAATTGAGCTATAGTAACACTCTACCTGCAACTTGTCCTGTAGCTTGGCATTATTCATTCATAATTCTAATGTAAAGTGCATCTGCATACAAATCAGCAAATAATCAATATATTTTAAAACCAAATTAACATAATCACAGACTAATTTACAATTAATGACTATATTAAAGCACTGAATTGATGATTTACATGTGTTGTGGTACCTTTGAGGAGTGGACAGCACTTCCAGACCATGATGGGGCCTGCAGCTCCATACTGGCCCAGGCTGAGCTCCATAAGAAACAGGGGCATTCCCGTAAAGAAGAGCATAATGAAGTACGGGATGAGGAACACACCTAAGGATCAACACAGAATCGTCAGCCCCTTGATATTATGGAAGGATGGACTGCTGGCCACTTTTATTTACAATAATAGTTAATACAATAACAGGACAGGAAAGGACAGGATGAAGATGTTGGAACAGAACTGGAAAATATTAAGAGCCAGATTCAAATAAGTACCACACCTCAACGTGTTTGAGCATGTGTCGAAACCGCTAGGCTACTGCTGTTGTCAGGATTGTTTTTGTCTGGCCCTATTGGGCCAATAGTACTGTTTCATTTGCAATTTTTTATGTTAACAGGGTAATACACAGGATGTCGGTGCATCATGTCTCATAAATAAGAGGATAAGCAGCACATTTTGGTTCATCCATCTTTTAACAGTATGTGGTGGTCAGTTGTTGAATATGGTGTGGTATGGTTCAATCAGCTATAGTTTTTCTTAACAGGATTTGTCATTGTCATTGTTTGATTTCTCATCAAATACATGTTTTAAGCCACCTAAAACATAATACAAACATTCTACTACTTAACACCCTTAATGCTGTTAACTCCAGACACTGTATAGGATTACTGAAGACAAACACCACCGAGCGAGGGTGTGTGTTCATGCATAGACTGGTGTGTATGTGGGAGAAAGGGGTAATTTTGGTGTCCACTTTCAGATGCCAATGACTCTCATTGTGTTTCTTTGGTTTCAAGTCTAGTATTTAGCTAAATGCCCTTTCAAATAGTTCAGAGCGTGAAAAAACTACTGTGTGGTGAAAATACTATTTCATAATTATCTATAAATGACAATCAAAGTGTCATTTACACTATGAACTATAAAATGACACAATGAAATGTGCTGTGTTGTCATGATGTCTCTTAACTAACATTTAGGACTGAAATCCTGAAACATTAGGCGCAAATGCATCTCCTCTAATCTAAACTAGAGGAAAGTCCCAGTACAGGTGTCTGCATTTGTATTATCAGCCACCTTTACATTGCAAATTTCTTTCTACTGAGGGATTTTTGGTTTAAGCAAAGTGGTTCCTTCTTTTAGAGATTTTAACAAAGAAAAGTCCTTTTAGTACAGAGAGATATTTCTGGATGGATTTCAGATGGAAGGATTTTGAAGACCAATATCCCAATTTACCCATATCATATGTGTCACAAAAAGCATCCTGGTTTCTTGACAATTTACTAAAATAAACAATTTACAATCTATATCTGCTTTGTTTATTGGTATTTATTTAATGCTGTTTATTATGTGCATTCGATTCTGGGGTATGCCGTCAACACAATGTGTACCAACTACACTGTAAAACATTTTAATTTGAAATAAACAACATATTTCATAACTATTGCTATTTGTGTCATATTCACAGGCAACGATGGGTGGGCAAGTCTGTTTAACAATAAAAAGGTTATTTTGTTATCAGGTTTGCTTGTTTTCTGATGACCAGCCATTTGGAATACCTCCTCCATCGCCTCCAGTGTTCCATCTGTACATCCTGGCTCATTTGTTTTTACATGTACTGTCACTCACCTCCTCCATTTCTGTAGCAGAGATAAGGGAACCGCCACACATTTCCCAGGCCCACACAGTAGCCAATACAGGAGAGCAGAAATTCATATTTTCCTCCCCACTGTTCTCTGGGGGGCTGAGCAACTGGAGCTGGTGCAGAAGATGAGGGCTGATGTTCAGATTGAGCCTGGGACACAGGACTAATGACATCATGAGAAGACACAATCCCGTTCTGTGCTGGATTCTGAAAAGAAGATCATTCAAAGTGTACAGTTACATAAAGAGTTTTCCTTAACTGGTCAAATATGACCATTTTCCAGTTACACTTATGCAATAGACCTAAACCACTCTTAGTAATCCAGCAGTAAGTCAGAAGGAAAACAATCTAAATCGAAGTATTATAAAGTGTCTCAGAGTTGGTTAATCATTGATTTACTTCTCTTAGCTGCTGTATTGTAAGTAAACCTCTAGTTGAGTATATGGTTAGGAAAAGGGAACTAACGGTGAGGTGGTTTGTGTATTGTGTATATACCAGTGTGATAAAAGGAAGTAACCTGATTACTAAGAAAACACAGATGAAAACGAACAATGACAAATAAGAGCCTTTGCTTTATTTAGATATTCTTTAGCAGTTTTAGGTATACTTTGCTATGGTGATATGATTATTCCAATGGTGCCATTAAAATGATCTTTTGTCTCCGTAATTGTTTTTAAAAACATCCATTTAGCAATACTACCTATACTTTAAGAGTTAAAAGCATGAGTTAAAAGGTGTTAACCACGCTAAAACATAGCCGCGGATAGGAATGAGGACAGACGGGTTGTGTTACCTCGACGCACCAGCAAGTCAACAGTTATAAAAAGTTATAAAAAGTCAAACTATAATCCTATAGAAACTATAGGCAACTATTGAAGTTTCTTTAAAGAGTTAAATATCACGAGAATCATGTTCAAGCTCACTTGTAAAATACATACTGATACTTGTAAGCATATGTAGTACCTCTCTTGTAGGTGCTGTATTGACACCGTTTCCAGGTGCTGCTCTCGCCTCCTCGCCCTGCATCTCCTCAGCGGACACGGCGACGCTTTTCCTCTGATGCTTGTTACATTATTCACTTCCGATTAACACTTAGAATAAAGTGTAATAGTCTGTCTTTGTGAAAACCAACCGGTATGATGTCAGAACAGAGTAAAGTAAAGTTTAACAAAGAGCGCAGGTGGACTGCGGTGATCCATGTTGTTGTCGGTTGGGGGAGGGAAGTGAAGGGAGGCGCCGGTGTCTGTTCCGCACGCAGTACTGCAGGCGGCTCACCTTACTGTAGGTACATGCAAATGCGCGAATAACACCCCTTCAAGCTATTTTGTTGGTTGTTCCTTCGGCCATCCCTTTTATCGTTTATAATTTAGTTCCGTTCTCTAGTTTATTTCAGCCTTTTTGACATGTCCATGCGTCTTTTTTCCGTGTACTTACGTCAGTGCGTCAGTTTGTGGTGTAATGTGTCATCACTGTTTTGACAACGAATGTGAAAGTTTTTCCGTCTCCCTTACAGCCGTATGTTATTAGGCCTTTATTTCAATAAATCTGTCGCTTAACCTATGCGTATAAACAGATCGAATGCAATGAAAATAAAGTCTACTCTCTGTAGTCCATCGTAAATAATCTCATTGCATTCATTTTGCTCTCATTTGAACACGAAGCCACCCATGTTCAGCGGCAGAAAACATCAGCCGAGAGGCACAGCCGGGACAACACAAACTCAGTGGAAGCTCTACATTTATTTATAGCTATGTGCTCAAACTCAGTCTAATTTCAGTTGATAAAAGTAGTGAAGGCAGACAATTGGGTAAAAGTGGGTATTGAGCCATGCCAACAGGTTAAATTGATTAGTTTTTCACTTTATGTAGTGAATACATACTCACAAATACATTGTTTTTAAAAAAATATTTATTCATTATCCCTTCTAATTGTACTGCTGTACTTTTATTGTTATATTCTTGAAGATATTAATAAAGCAACCACAAAGTTTTTTTTTACAAATGAAGAGTAATATGAACACATAAATATATTTTAAAAAATCATGCATGTGTAAACGAAATGTGATACGTTGACAAACAAAACAGAAAATAATTATGTGGTTCTAGGCACATCAAATTCAGGTTCAGTCCAAATTCAACGACAGGATGTCTAACTTGCTTGTCAAACTATGTATTTGCATACCTCCGTGCACTATTGGAGGAGGGGTGCCTTTGGAGATAGCTCTAAACAGAGGGTTTCATGTCATCTTATGCTTTCAAAGCTAGGTTGCTTCTGCTAGCCTCTCCAGCAGGGGATAACCACCCAGCATTGACAATTGGCGGTAATGTCCCCTAATTTCACATCTGCCTAGACGAACCAAATTATTTCATACGGTTAAACGTATAAATTACACTAAGTACGCTTTTTTAAACACCTGAAAACGCTATATGATTCGTTTAGTTTGTTTGTTACTTTTAAAACAAGAAAAGTCGGAATCATGACCCTGTTCCGTTCGGCAAAACTGACGAAGAAAAAGGAGCAACAGCCTATTGGTCGAGATTCTTGTTCCGGTGGTGAACACAGTTCTGGCGGGTTTGAGTCGCGCGCTCACTATTTGTTCACAACAGCAGTCTGCGGCGGTAGCAGCGGCTGAGCGGCGGAGTAGCACTTTATCCAACAATAATAACACCTGTTATTTTAATATTGAATATTTGTGCTGAACTGTTTTCTAGAAGACCTGAATCATGCATGTGATCAAGCGAGGTAACGTGACACACATTATTTCATAGTTGATTCATTTGATATTCTGTTTATTAGCAATATAGTCAGAAAAGATCATATAATTGTCACTGTTTGTCTTATTAGTCTCATCATGACCGCAATGCTGGTCAGTCTACAACACTGGAATAACATTTATTTGTGTATATCATGCAGAAGAATCTCAATTTAAAGACTGAAACTAATATGTTTGAGTTAATTGTTGTGAGTAAGCTTGTATTTCGGTTAAGTTAGCAGATTTGTTGATTGTTATTATTTTACTAATACATTGAAGTTCATAGTCTAAAACAGGTACTGCTAGTTCTTGTTGACTCACTGTCTTTGTTAAGTTGGCGCCAAGCGCTGCATTAACTAGGTCGTATCGAGTAAGCAAAACTATTTAGAACAAAACATATTTAACTTTTTCATGCAAAGGTTCAAATATTGTCATACTCAATGCGAGTTATGTTTTCGTGCAAATTTTACATCTTTATTTGCAATTCATATACTGTCCATGCATTTCATGGTTACTATCCTAATAATGGGTTTTATTTTAGTTTGTTTGGTTTCGTATTTTGTTTATACTTAGTTTATTTATTATCGCAGATGGTTTATTGTCATTATAATAACAATATAATTATTACTCTTAATTGTTTTCCTCAGATGGGCGCCAGGAGCGTGTCATGTTTGACAAAATCACATCACGCATTCAGAAGCTTTGCTATGGACTCAACTCTGACTTTGTTGATCCTGTAAGTTATAAAACTGGAAATTGTCAAATAGTAAAAACAATCTTGCTTGATAAGATGCAACTTCTCAGCCCTCCCTAGTGGTGCAACCAAATCCCAACACCTGTTAGAACCTGTTAGTTATTTTCAAGCAGTGCCTCTAAACTCCACACACTGAATTATTTATGCTTATAAATCTGCATTACTATTACTTAAAGCTTATATGCTAATAAACAGTAGCTTTCAAAAGGCACTATTATGGTAGTTACAGTTATTAAGAGTTTTCCTATTAATTAATACCTATTAAGAATGACTAAAATCTAGCTTATATGTATTGTCACTTTAAGAAACCATGTGTCAAAAACCTAATTGTAAAGACCTGACCCTAAGTCCCATGGTTCTCCCTGCCTGCAGACGCAGATCACCATGAAGGTGATTCAGGGCCTTTACAGCGGTGTCACCACAGTAGAGCTGGACACCCTGGCTGCTGAGATCGCTGCTACCCTCACCACCAAACATCCTGACTATGCCATCCTGGCTGCACGCATCGCTGTTTCCAACCTGCATAAAGAAACTAAGAAGGTTTTCAGTGGTGAGCTGCAGTGTTTCAGTCTTTGACAGTTTAAGAGCTAAAGTTTAAACTAATAATATTATAGTGGATTTAATTTCTCTAAACCTCTGGTATCTTCTGATCGCAGAGGTTATGGAGGACCTGTATAATTATGTGAATCCTTTGAACAACCGCCACTCACCTATGATTTCCAAGGAAACCCTTGACATTGTGTTGGCCAACAAGGATGTAAGTGTAAAATATAAATCAATTAAAAAGATACATGTGCTTATGCAAGTTGAGGGTTGAATTCAGTATGTCCTTTGTTAATGTAATTCTTGCTTTTTTGTGTGTGTGTTAGCGTCTCAACTCAGCTATCATTTTTGACCGGGATTTCTCTTACAACTTCTTTGGCTTCAAGGTATAGTAGTTCTGTGTAAAACGCTATGTGTTCCAAAAGTCTGAGACCATTTGTGAAATTTTTTTCTATTTTGTGTTTGATTTCTTAGAATGCATTTGATGTCTTTGCTAACTTAAAAATGGTCTTAGAGTTTTTTATCTGACTGAATATACTTTAATAACAAAGAATCATGTATTTTTTCATTTGATCGCAGTTCTTATTTTCTTTTAGACACTGGAGCGCTCATATCTGCTGAAGATCAATGGAAAAGGTAAGTCGTTTAATCTCAGGCTGTGTATGCAAATGTCCTTTTTAATATGTTATAATGTCTGTTTTTATCCAGGGGCAGCGAAACAGTTAAATTGATACACAAAGAAACTGAAGAAAAAAATATAATGAAAAAATAAAAAGCCATTTAAGGAACAGACCAAAATAGGGAGAAATTTACTACAAAAAAGGACCTGAATGGGAAATGTAATTCTGGTGGTCAAATAGAAAACATTCCTTTGACACTTTGATCTCTTCTTTCTGCAGTTGCCGAGCGGCCTCAGCACATGCTGATGAGAGTTTCTGTGGGGATCCATAAGGAGGACATCACAGCAGCTGTTGAAACCTACAACCTGCTGTCCGAGAGGTGGTTCACTCATGCCTCTCCTACACTCTTTAATGCAGGCACCAACCGACCCCAGCTCTCCAGGTGAACACCAGTAAAGAGAACATACAGAGATCAGACACAAGGGGCCAGTATATCACAACAGAGCAGCACAATGAATGGACTTTTGTTCATGGTGTATAATACAAGCCTGCTTTTGTCAAATATCTAGTTGCTTCCTGCTTGCTATGAAAGATGACAGTATTGAGGGGATCTATGACACGTTAAAGCAGTGTGCCCTCATCTCCAAGTCTGCTGGAGGGATTGGGGTGGCAGTGAGCTGCATTAGAGCCACAGGCAGCTATATTGCAGGGGTGAGTTTGTTTTTTTTTCTCCAACAGCTTTAGATTTCCTCAAGGTTAATGCAGTTGGGTTACAATTACTAATCATTTTTCTCAGACTAATGGTAACTCAAATGGCCTGGTTCCTATGCTCCGTGTCTACAATAACACAGCCCGTTATGTGGACCAAGGAGGAAATAAGGTAAGAATTTCACCTGTTCCTTCTTAGAATATACATTTTGTCACATTGCTTACAATACAACTTAAGGATGATGGTGGTTTATAAAAACATGGCTGTAAACAATTTTTCATCCTCGTTCAGAGACCAGGAGCTTTTGCCATGTACCTGGAGCCCTGGCACTTTGATGTCTTTGACTTCTTGGAGCTTAAGAAGAACACTGGTAAAGAGGAACAGAGAGCTAGAGACCTGTTTTACGCCCTTTGGATTCCTGATCTCTTCATGAAGCGAGTGGAGACCAATGCAGTGAGTACAATGTACATTAATTTTATGTAAAATACAGTTAATATCCTAACAAACTTGGATAATTTGAGAAATTATCACTCATCATAAGAGGGCTTGCTTAAGTTTAAGTACAAAAACTCATGTGTGAATCATATCCCATGTAGGACTGGTCTCTGATGTGCCCCAGTGACTGTCCTGGCCTGGATGAGTGTTGGGGGGAAGAGTTTGAGAAGCTCTACACAAGGTATAAAGATAACAATGTGATAACACTATAAATATCTTAACATCTGGTGATTTACATTTGTCGTAATATAAAAACATTTAAATAATCTTTCATTACAGATATGAGCAGGAAGGCAGAGCTAAGCGTGTGGTGAAGGCTCAGCAGCTGTGGTACGCCATCATCGAGTCTCAGACAGAGACCGGCACGCCATACATGCTTTACAAGGATGCCTGCAACCGCAAGAGCAACCAGCAAAACCTGGGTACCATCAAGTGTAGTAACCTATGCACAGAGGTTGTTGAGTACACCAGTAAAGATGAGGTATGGAGAGAGAATTATGAGTAATGTATTTCTCAGTGTTCATATAAAAGCAGCATTCATGAATCGGCAAACTCTTTTGTTGTAGGTGGCTGTTTGCAACCTGGCATCCATTGCTCTTAACATGTATGTCACCCCAGAGCGAACCTTTGATTTCCAGAAGTTGGCCTCTGTTACAAAGGTTATTGTGAAGAACCTGAACAAAATCATAGACATCAACTACTACCCAGTGCAAGAGGTGAAGTGTTCACACAATTTTAACCACCTTACATTGTTGTAATTGGTCCATAGGCTGATAATCTCTCTCAAATAACAGGCTGAGAACTCCAACAAGCGTCACAGGCCCATTGGTATTGGCGTGCAGGGCCTGGCTGATGCCTTTATCCTTATGCGTTTCCCCTTTGAGAGTGCAGAAGCTCAACTCCTCAACAAACAGATCTTTGAGACCATCTATTATGCTGCCCTGGAGTCCAGCTGTGAGCTGGCTGCAGAATTTGGCCCGTACGACACGTACCCTGGCTCTCCTGTCAGCAAGGGTGTAAGTGGGAAAAAAAATCTGTTGTGTCTTCCTCTGATGTTATAGAATGTGAGGAGGTTGGATGTTGGTTTAGAATATAGAGCTCTAAGTGTTCCTGTTTGATCTTGCAGATCCTTCAGTATGATATGTGGGATGTGACACCTACAGACCTATGGGACTGGAAGGCACTCAAAGAGAAAATTGCCAAGTTAGTAACTGCATGCACATATTAAGGCACCTCCCTCTGATGACCCTTAGGGTTCCCGTGTCATGATAAACCTGGAAATACTGGGGAATTGTAAAATAGTGATTTCCTTGGCCTAGAAAAAGATACATAATACATGACTAATCTTAAGGTTATCAATTCTTATTCAGTAGTCATAAATAACTGGAAAAAGCATGAGAACCCTATAAGTAACAGTTTCACTTCATGAATATCTGGCTTTGGTTATTTATATATTTAATTTAATCACCTTTACTTCCTTGTTAGACATGGAGTTCGCAACAGCTTGCTTCTGGCTCCCATGCCAACGGCCTCCACAGCTCAGATCCTGGGCAACAATGAGTCAATTGAGCCCTACACTAGCAACATCTACACACGCAGAGTTCTGTCTGGAGAGTTTCAGGTGAGCCTGGAGTTACAGTGAAAATTTGTAAGTTCACATGTTCTATTCATTCTTTAGCAATGATCTTTTTTTTCTTTTAGATTGTCAACCCACATCTTCTCAAAGATCTCACAGAACAAGGACTTTGGAACGAGGAAATGAAAAACCAGCTTATTGCTCAAAATGGATCCATTCAAGTTAGTTACATTTCCAGTTTATTGTAGATGACTTACCAAATACCTGTAATTGTTTAACAGATGGTGACATCTGTTAAATAACATGTAGTCAAATGTTGATTTATGAAATTTAGCCAGGATGTACTTTGATCTCCAAAGGGGATTTTACATTGGTTTTATTAGATTTTATCTTCTTCTACCCTATTTTTATTATCCACCTTGTTTGGCTGTTTGCCAGTGTCTTTGAAGATTGCATGACGGTTGTTTCATAAGTATTGGATTTTTGGGCAGTGTGCATTATTTACTTTTGTAACAGTTTCTAAATGTCTTTCCTATAAAAGGGCATTCCCACAATACCAGATGACCTGAAGGAGCTGTACAAGACAGTGTGGGAGATCTCGCAAAAGATAGTCATAAAGATGGCTGCTGACCGAGGAGCCTTTATTGACCAAAGCCAGTCACTCAATATCCATATTGCTGAACCCAACTATGGCAAGCTGACCAGCATGCACTTTTATGGCTGGAAGCAGGTAAGCAAGATACTTCATGAACCAGACTTTTGGAAGTTTAGAGACTGGAATAATAAAGCTAAATGGTATGTTTGTTTTTGGTGACTAATTAACAAGTGTCTCCATAGGGTCTTAAAACAGGAATGTATTACCTGAGGACTAAGCCAGCTGCTAACCCCATTCAGTTCACTCTGAACAAAGAGAAATTAAAGGAGACGCAGACAAATAGCGAAGAGGAAACTAAAGAACGAAACAAAGCTGCTATGGTGTGCTCTCTGGAGAACCGTGATGAGTGTCTGATGTGTGGCTCCTAAACCAACCTACTGATTTATCACAGTGTTATTAGGAAGATTAATTATTGCATCTTGTACAGTATTGAGCTTTTTTTACTAGCCCCAATATAATATTATTCATAATTAATATTAATTTAGTTTTCCATAAGTATACAAGGTTTTGAAAAGACCAATTTGTTGCAGTTTATAGGAAGAAGTTTTGGAGACATTCTTGAATAAGATCTGTTTTGTGGAATTGTCCACTACTCATGGTCAATATGCAAGAATAAAATTAAGTTGTCATATGTAGTGCTGAAAACAAGTAACATTGGGCAAATGGTGTTTTTTTTAAACAAGATTATCTTGTTTACAATAAAGTACTAAAGTCATCTTTGAGTTTAATTTTTTTGTCTTCGTTTATGTTAAAGCTGCAAATGTAACCAAAAAAAGAAAAAAAACAACTTTTTGTTATACGTGACATCTGTGTTCAAAATGGTCACCTTCCCATACCTTGATTCACAATGGTAAGTTGATATGATGAGCTGTTGATTTGGCAGAAAAAGTCAGTTTGACTTCTATTAAAACAGATCAAAGAAGGTATGGTTACTGCTGAGGATGCTGGGGTGTTTCTAGCTTGTTTTAACAGTAATGGCTTAGAACAAACTGGATGTTACGAAAATAACTTCAAGTAACTTGCACTTGTATGCTTCAAAGAAAGGTGGCAATAGAAAAAAGTTACAGATTGCAGCTTTAGGTTGTATTGCTTCCATAAAAAATCAAACTGAGCTGGCTGCAGAATTTGGCCGTATGACAGTTAAAACATAATGTTTATTCAACAGGCCCATGTTCCCAGTGCTTGGCTTTGTTTAATCATTATGGAAGCAGGTGAGGTACAGTAGAGGCGAGAAGGATCTGAGGCTGCAGGTGATGAGTTTATTAATTGTCATGGAAGCCTTAGGGAGCAGCAGCTGTGTCACAAACAGCAGGTGTTGAGCAAGCTGTGACCTGCACACATGATCTCTGGGGCATATTATTCTAGTCGCATGGATTCTGTAACCATCTCAGCATTCACGTCTCCAATTCTCTGTAGTTTTCTTAATCATTTGTGAATTGTGGGAAAAAATGAGTCAAAGTGATTTCATAGCTAAACCAATTAAGCTGTATTTATTATAAAGAAATACAACTCAAACACAAACTTAAGCCAAAACATTTCCCAGAAATAAGTTTGTAAGGTTTCTAATTAAAAACAATAGATAAATTGTTAAGAATTAAAGTGTTTGGACACTGGTGGTCAAAACAGTCAAATGCTTTAATGTTAAACATTTAGTGGAATTAGTCCACAATTAATGTGATAAACTACACCTAAAGTCACACTGCTAGTCATCTGTGTGAATAGGTGTGAACAGCTACAGAAATTGAATTTGTTCACAAAAAGGTCTAGTGTCACCAGAGCTCTAGGGTTTGGAATCTATGTGACTGTCATTAAATACGTCATGACAGCCCAAAGTCAGTCCAAACATATTTGGACACAAGACATTTTAATATGTTGAAAGGCTAAAAATGTCAGCAGGTTTAAGTCAGCTGAATGATTCTTATAAGATAGTTTTGCACTAAACTAAATAATCACAGTCATTCAGGACTGTTTGCAGAGAGGTCAAATTCCTGAGAACCAAAACCGGTATCTTGGGAGACATCGCTGCCAGTAGGAGATGATGCATGTTTTCCACTGAAAATTAACTTCATCTCTTTCATCTCCAATTTTTCCTCTATCCTCTTTGCCAAAATACTCACTAAGCTTCCCTTGTTCAGTCCAAATTTAATCTCATCACTTGAACTTTCCTCATCATTGACTTCAATTCCATCCTCATGACATCCATCATGTACATCTGCCTCTCCATTGTTTCCCTCAGCATCTTCATTCTCCTGCGTCCCTGCTTCTTCATCACTCCCTATTTGTGCTTCTTCATTTTCCCCTGCTTCATTTACATTTGTTTCCTCTGAGACCTCATTTGTTTCTAAATTCTCTGTATTATCTCTGGCTTCCCCCATCATCACTGTCTCTTCACTTTTTCCATCTGTTTCTCCACTCTCACTCTCAGCATCTGTATTGGTCTCTATATCTATAACCGTCTCATTTTTGTCCTCTACTTGTTCGCCATCTGTACTGACTCTATCACCATCCTCCGCCTCAACACTAATCTGAATGACTTCATCATTTCCATTATTCACATTCCCATCTGTCTCATTAATGTCCACTGTGTATTCCTCCACACCATTATCTATCCCTCCCTCATTCGCTTCCTCCTCATTTGAGTCTTTATCTGCCTCTGTGTTACTGGCTGGAGACTCCTGCATGTCCATAGTTTCTCTATCTTCGTCAGGTTCTTTTGTGACAGCCTCTAGCTTATTATGGTGTACAGCAGAGTGCAGAGGAGCAGACGTCCTCTCAGTGCTGAACCCTCTAAAGTTGTTTTTGGCTCCAACAATGTACTTCCCCAGGAAAGAAGAGCCTTCTGATGGATCTGCTGTGGTGCCGCCTGAGTAGCCCAGCAGGTTCGAATGGATCTGCTTCATTTCCGTGTGTAGTCGGCCAACCACTTTGCTCAGCTCTGTGATTCTGTTCCCAACATCTACACAAAAACCATTCAAAATCTTTTTTAAACTGTATGTGGTGTCAAAATGAACTGTAGTCAATACTGGATCATGTCCACTATATTAATGCCAATTGTTTTCTGTAATATGCAACGTAATGTTAATATATAACAAATCTTGATTTAGTACTTGCTATTGCTACTCAGTGGCATGTGGTCTTGGGGGGGCAAGTAAGATATTGCCTGTAAGATATTTTTGCTCCATCTTCCACAATGAGAAAGACTGTATAATACAGATATATAATCTGTAGATTTATTGCTGATAAACATGAACACTTTCTATCCTACCTTTGCGTTTTGTCTCTTCAAACTCTCTCCTGGCAGATTCAATGTAGCGTTGAACCAGAGCACGGATCACTTGCTGCCTGTACGAACCCCGGCCCTCCCCTTGGCCTTTGTCATCCTGCAGCATTAAATTTAAAGCAGAATCATTTATCAGACACAGTCATGAATTTTGGTTACAGTTGCACTTAATACATATAACACATTCTCATAGTAAAGAGGGAAACAGAAGATCATTTATCGGGCATATCAATATCATTATGTAAGTTGACTTAAAATGCAGAGTGAAGATAAAAGAGTGAAGCTGATCTCTCATTCTAAATAACTGAAAACATGATCAGACAGGTTTAGGCAGGATCAACTGTACCAGAGATGCAATTGGAGGGTAATCCGGGGCTGAGTTACAGTTGAGACAGCAGCAGCAGATCCTTCTGAAAATTCCTCTTAAATATGAAAAACAAAACACTGGGTTTAGAACTAGAATTCTTGGAATTACATTTTTCTCTTTTACATTTTGGTTAAACAAAGATAAAGACTACACTAAGTTTCACAACTGACCGTAGAAGGTAGAAAAAGGCCTTAGGAGAGGGGATAATGTTGAACGGAACAGGCATGGTCAGTCCTTCTCTAAAGTAGCTTAGATAGAGCTTAGAACGGGCAAATTTCCACTCTACATCAGCATCATCCTGAAGGGAAGGAAATTGAAAATGAAACACCAAACACTGCAATTTCTTCTGGGATTAGACTTAGTTTTAGATTTACCTCGATTTTCTGAAATGAGTTGGTGATCATAGCAATGAGCATGTTGAGAAGAACAATGACAATCAACAGAGTGTAGATGCCATAGAGGATTCTGCCAACAAACTCAGCCAGAACAAACTCAGGCATATCCACATAGGTCTGTTCGGCTACACCAAACATGGTCCAGAAGAGGAAGCGAAAGGTTTCATTTAATCTACAAATGGTAAAAGAATATGGCATTGATCAATCAAGAACGTCTCAGAATGAACTAATTAATTACATGTTTTGCAGCACAAATCTTAAAATACCTTCCAAGATTAGGGGAGATCACATATGGGACATAGGTGTTGTTGATGCCACACAGGAAAGCAGTTCCAATGATCACTAAAATAAACATAAATCTAAGAAAGAAAATACCAACGCACTAATGAAAAGAACTGGAAGGAAATCAGGGAAAAAGATCTCTATAATAGTAATAAGCTCTGGACACCATGATAAATACCTCATCATGTCATCAATCATCTTTCCAATGGAGATCTGCAGGGTACCAAGAGACTCATGTGCTGGCAGGATGTAGGCCAGGCGAGTAAAGCTTAGCATGCTAGTCACTGCAAATAACACCTCAGCAATGAACTGCGGATCCTCCTGATGCCAGTTGTCACGCACTGTATGGTAAGCAAGAACATTACTGTATTATGCATATGATTTTTTCTCCCTTTTGATATTTTGGAGTCAATGCATGCTAAATTGTGAGAAGGTTGGGTTTTTACGACTGGCCAAGTGATGTGTAGACCTGTGGAGTGTGTATGTGTCTGAGGTTTTTCTCTCACAGCTTTCTGTGAAGTAAATGCACTCATCATTGTTCTCTGGTAATTCGCATGTGAAGATGCCTTTGACCATGATAACCACCCTCAGGGTAAATGAAGCCAGATACATGCTGAGAACCATCATATCCAGACAGTTCCACCAGTCCAGGAAGTAACTTCTCAAGCCCTCAATCCAGACCTCCTTACACTCAAACCAGAAGAAACCTGCATACATTCAATACATTTGGATGGTTTAATGCTGGTCTGTAATCTTCCTTTGGAATAAATCCGTAATCATTGTATGTTGCTAGCGCAGGCTCTACCATTTCTATTAAAAGGTATAGATTCTGGGACCTACCAACCACCCAGACCATGTGGAAGGAGTTGTGAAGGAGGTTCTGTTGACGAGAGGCAAAGCTCTCCCGATACATTTCCATGGCAATGGATTCCCCCAGAAGTGTGATGAGGAACCACATATATGAGGCAGAATGGAGGAGGAATTTAATCACTGGAATCTTTAGAATCTTCCCTAACTGAGAAAAAACATTACATGGTCACAAACGCCAATTAGTTTGGAATGCTGAATGTTTTAATGCATTTGTCTAAACTTGGAAAAACACTGTCAAAACCTTTGACTTTGGTGCAATCCAGTAGATGAGGCAAAGGAACGGCATTGTCAAGAAGATCCCAAAAGACACCAGGAGCTTCCATGTTGTTCTGCTGCCTCTCCAGCCTGAAAGGTTGCCACACCAGATAGAGGAGAGAACCTGCTGGCAGATTGGGTGAGCTACAAACTGCAAAAAAAAATGTGAATAAGACACAAATTATCCAGCACAAAATACATTGTAATGACAAATGTATCATTTGGCACAGTCAAAGTAAGGCTGATGCAGTTAGCTTTTTTAATCAAAACAGCTGGTTCAGTTGACAGCAAGGAACCAGTCAATGCAGTTCAAAGCTTGGGGTCCTGCCTGTTTTTGATTGTAGTTGACAGCAAGCCTTAAGCGAGCCAGGTTCGGAATGCCCTCTTCAAATGCCTGCTCGTCCAGCTCATCCTCGCTGTCTTCGTCCACTTGCCCACAGCTGTTCAGGATGGTGGTAACCTCACTTTGATTCCGGCACATTCCGAGTAGCTCCACAGCAAACTCCTGGCAAATCTCCTCAAGGGCAAGATACTGAGGCTGCGTGAGTTAAAGGAGACAATAATTGTTGTATAAATGCCATTATAAAAGCCAGAGATCACAGAATCATGTTTGATCACTATTATAATTTTGTGCTGTAAAAGTCATTCCATATAGGATTCAACCACTACTTCTTCAAACACAATATGCAGAGATATGACAATTACAACGGGTGTAGAAAAGGGTGTATTCGGTGTAGAAATCTATCTGCAGACCTCAGAAAACAAAATCTCTGCTCTACCAACCTTAAATTCGGGTTCCTTCTTAGACAGTTTGCGAAGATCCCGGCTTAGTCGAAAGGCACTGAGCATTGCATCTTCTGCATTGATGGACAGGTAAGCACGACTGGCAATACCTCGGTAGGTATTGATACGAGACAACGAGAACTTAAGCAAGTCATACTGGCGGCCATTTGTGCACTCCAGACACGTACATGAGATTTTATGTGGCCATGGAATTTCATGACCTTTCTGATTGAGCATTGTCACAATGTCATATAGATCTTTCTGACAGGCCAGTGTCAGTGGTGTCACTCCAGGGGCAAACTGTGAATCATCAATAGAGTGGTCAAAAATAGCCATTGAGAAAGAGCGGACATCCATCTTGTTTCCCTTTTCTTGATCCAGGCGGTCCAGAAGGCGCTTGACCACACGAGGCTGGTTGGTATCCACGGCCACCAGAAGAGCTTCATGGATCTGTCGGAAATCAAACTTGACACCTTGAAAGAGAGTGTCCATAGTGTCCTCATTGCCTAGCCTGATGGACAGGTTCAAGGCCTCTCTCCATTGCCTGTCCTCAGAGTCATCCAGCTGACGGATGATGCCATCACCGGTCTTCAGTAGAGATGAGACCATGTGCATGTTCCCCTCGCGGATGGCACCAAGGAGCTCCGCAGGGAAGCGAAACTTCTTGTTCACAATCTCGCGCCATTGTTCCGGCTATACAAAGGAAAAATCAAAAACCTTTTAATGTGGAGCAGCGCAACACCAAGGTATATGGTATCCAAAAATGCATTTTAAAAAAGAAAATACTATAGGATACAAAACTCTGCACATAAACAGAATATATGTGCAATTCTGTGCTATTTCTTGATGACTAACCAAATGAGCAAACAGTGTTGCTTTTTACAAAGATTTTCTTGCTTCCACTGAAATACATTAGATGCTCCTTTTAACATTAAATCCTGACAACATGGACCATCAGATATTGCTCAGATTTGCCATGCCAACTTTAGTGCATGTTGTTAAAGTGACATAAAGCATAAAGTGACATGCCAAATGCTATAAAAAATGTACAAACTATATTTTTAATTGAATTTTGCACTCAAATGTTATGCAAATAATATAACTGTAAAATATACAATAAACAACTATACCCAATTATTACTGCATTATTAACTGTAAAATGTAAAATACTTCTAGCGGTCTCAGACTTTTGGACTTTCTGTCCATATAGATATACAAAAAAAATTCACAATTTGTAGCAATTAATTAATTAACCAATTTGATAAATATTATCACACCAGAAAGTACGAGCCATAAATACTATGCTTTACTATATAAACTCATGCATTCTAAAAAGCAGTAACTAAGAAGATAAAAAGATAACTATCAAGAAAAAATGGGTTTATGTATCAATCTCTGTTCAATACCAAAACACCCTCTACTACCTTCACAATTTTCTAAAAACTCACTCATATTTTTTATTTTCATTTTAATTCATATTTCTTACCGTGAGGTTTTCCATCTTCAGAAATGGAATAACTGAAATACC
Source organism: Chromobotia macracanthus (assembly GCA_036877525.1). NCBI lineage: Eukaryota > Metazoa > Chordata > Actinopteri > Cypriniformes > Botiidae > Chromobotia > Chromobotia macracanthus. Next base: position 6,287,252 of record JAZGTH010000005.1, read on the forward strand.
GTGCGCCTGTATCAATGGATGACTATCTTATATGTCCAGTGTGTATCAAATCTTTAAGCAGCTCCAGTACTGCTACAGTTCATCTGAAGAGTTACTGTAGTGACTCCACTGGTTTATCACCGCTGAGGTGTCTGAACACGCCTGAACGATTTCATTCTGAACAAACCAAATAACAGGTGTCGCTCCCTAAAGGACCTGACCAATTAAAAATGCAACTGTGACACTATGTTGCTTCCTTGAGCTCACTAAGGATTCCTCATTTTCCACTGCTGCCACCCACAAACTTCCTCTATTCAACAAGGTAAACATTTTCATAAACTCACCCTTTGGGGCACAGGAAAGTAGTGTTTTATTCATTCCAGATTTTTCCAGTTATCAGACCATATTCCATAAAACAATGGCTTTATTTACATTTTACATTGAACTTGGAGTGTAAATGACAGATGTGACAATAAATATATAGTTCAAACATGTTTATACGTTAAACGTCTTTGTCATTATGATGAACATACTGCCAAATTTCAATAATTGTTTCTATACAAACATTTACATGTAAACAATACACTTAGGTTTCAGTATGATTAGGTGTAAGCAAGGCATTTGTGTTTAAAGACCACTATGGTATACAGTGTTGGTATGGTACAGTTCATTTTATCTATGACCCTGGAAAACTTAAGAGAAAATCTGAATTGTATTTGCATATTGCTGTTTTTGAGGTCTTCCATTTTTACCCAAACCAACAGCATGGACAGTCTTTCATTCAGTTCAGCCACACAGTGCTTCCTTCTACTGCATCACCGCAGGTACTGGCGTGCTGCTCAATGCAGTCTGAGGGGAATCTGATTGAGCAGAGAGGACATGAAACCAGAAGCTCTTCTGTCCCAGAGCCAAAAACAGGAGAAGGGAGCCATGAGCCCATGACCTCTGTTTCCATGACTCCCAAAAACTCAGCTGGATCAGAATCCATGCAGGTGGAAGCATGAAGAGGCAGGTAATCAGGACTAAAGGATACTGCATGGATAAAGACGAGAAAAAAAACGAATGATAAACAGAGCCCCTCGAAAACGACAAAGATCACTGGGCAAAGTTAAAAATAAACAGAAGTACTTTGTACAACACAAAATTTTGGATCATCAACTTGAACTGTATTATCTTGTACTTAAACTTGATCAAGTTTTTTTTTTGTATGCTTTCTAAATGTGCATGCATAATCAGTTACCTCCACAAAGAGGACATATGGTCTCATGAGATATGAGGCCTGTAGAGCTCTGTGAAGCGGGTGAGAAAGGTTCCTGCATATCCACTGGGATCTGATTGTGTCTGCTGGCTTGTTTCTTTGTTCTGACACTTTTGGCTGAGCTTGTTGAAATTTCATGTGTGGAAGCTGTAGGTCTGGACCTCTTCAGTGCAGTGCCACGGTTTACAAGGTGCTGTCTAAATGACCATTACATATGACATATATTTATCTATACATACATATCTACAGTTTACATATACTAAATATGATGTTCATATACAGTGTCTGTCCCAGTGTTCTTCTGTTCTATATATCTGACTAGGACTTTTTCTGTCAGTTCTCACCGTGCCTTTGACTTCCTTTGTTCTTCAGGCGTCCTCTCTTCTCCACTGGAAGTTCTGAGCCCACTGGATTCTGCTCAAAGACAAAAACAGACTCAGCATTTGTACTGTCTCCTGAAACGCTCTTTCCTTTAATCTGTTATATAGTCTGATAATAGCTTGCCTGGTGTAGTATTTAAGCTCTCATCTCTCTGAGGTGTTTTGCTAGATGTGCTGCTGCAGGGGGAGGTTGACAGGGAGCGTCTGTTATACCGGGCAGCTACGACCATGCGCCCTGCCCAACTCAGACTCCCAGGATTCCTTTGAGCATCATCTGGAGAGGCATCCCTGTCAGAGAGACCGTTACTACTGCATACACAATATTAGCCAACGAATAATCTGTACCATCTTCTGAAATCATTTCTAACAAAACACTTGTCTGACAAGTACAATTGCCCTTTTCTCTAAAGCAGCTTTGCATTGCGGAATGTATTAAACAAATAAATGTGAATATTACAAATCCAGCCTGATAAAAGATGATAAAAAAACATGAAAGAGGTTTGGAGTGTAGATGTAAAATGCTCAGTTCTCACACACCCTCTGGTTTGTCCAAAAAATGTGTTTTGGACCGCTGGGCTGGACAGCCACTCTCTCACAGATGTCATCTTGTCTGGTGTGCGCTGTGAAACACAAGTTATGAAGGTTTCTAGTTCATATAATCATTTCTGGTACATATATGTAGGGGCATATAATCATTTAAAACATGAAAAAGACATGAAATTCACTTCTAGTCAAAGGCTCAGCTCATAAACTTATTATTAATTTAGATTATGCATTTATGAGACGCTTTTATTCAAATTTAAGCTACACATTTTAATAACCATACTCTACCAGTTGAGTCTGTTTCAGGAAAGCAATTTATTTAGAAGTCAACTGTACACTCAGCAGCTTATTTTAAACCTATTCAACTATTATAAAAACAAGATAAAAGCTTAATCAAACTGATTACAAGATTTTGGGGAGCAGTTGCTTCCTGTTGGATTGATGACGTCTCTTCAGGCTGGTCTTCTGTGGTGCGGACACGCAGAAACGACAGACCAAACTGTGAATGTTTATTGAATGGCTGCGTGCAGGTCACTCGCAGTCTGTCCCAGCTTTCCTCAGCTGCCGGGATGAGAAAATCAGCTGGACGCAGAGAGACATAAGACATAACCAATTTAATGTAATTTTAAAAAATGTTTTGTGCCACCATGTACTGCACAGAAGCAGCAATGAATTTTGTTATACCTTTTTTAAACATGCGCACATTTTGGCGGCCAATGCCCTGCCTTGAGTCAGCCGGACTCATGAGTGTTGCGGTGGGCAGCAGGGTGACATAGGGATGGTCTGAGGACCAGGAGGAGCGGCCTACATCAACCTGAATGAACGCAGAGCCACAGTTGCCTTAATAAACAAAAACAGGAAGACCATGAACTGTCAAATGCAATGTCCCTGAACAAGGTCACATATGCAAACAATGGCAGGTTTTACCCACTGATGACAAACCATAACCAGAGAAGATAAGATGAACAAACCCACCAACATCAATGAAGCCTATAGCAGAAGCGCGCTCCAGCTGTAACTCCGCCCTGAGAACGCCACTCCGCTCCTGGATGTTGCATAACCACGGCCTGCTGCTGCCAGTGCTGTCACACAGATTCTCCACACCATTCTTACTATCCTGAAACGCATTTTATACGATTTATAGAGAAAAGCAACAAATATTTACATACTGCGTTATATAATTCTTAAAAGACAATCATTATTAGTTAATGCACACTTAACTGTGTGGAAGTCGTGACTTCGATTATCGTTATATTCTCAAATATGTTCATATATGAACATACATATGTGCAATATTTTAATAGCACATATACGTATTTAGGAACATATCATTTTGAAGCGCTAATAATTATTTGCTTGCTAAGGGCGTTTTGAAAAAAGTTACCATCAAGTCTTATAAGAAACTTTTATATATTTTAAAGTTAGCCGTGTATTTATTCGTAAACCTCGCATCACTCATAAATACATCAAATGTTTACCTGTGACGTAAACGAGACGATATGTTTTATTCTGATTGGAGGCATCGTGAATGTTTCTTATTCAGAATAAAAGCTGTGAGCTGTTGTTTTTAATATTCCCAGCCGTGAACTCTTCTGCTTTTAAGCGTCTTCGTTTTTCCCGCCAGCTCATTCCGCCAAACAACTCACTGGCCACGCCCACAGTTTCGGTTCTTCCGGTTTAAGAGGAAAAAACAATCGAAAGAGATAATGCCCTCTCGTGGTTAATATAATTGGTTTAAACATTTAGTAAAGATAAAATAATCAGAATTAACAAACATGGTATTGGTTTGCTTGAACATTATTACATTCATATAAACTCATAATACTGAAAAGTATTATGAGTCTTAGTATGTCTTTGATGCCCAGCTGTTCTGTGAGCTAATCCCAGTTTTTCTGTGTTGTACACAGCTGCAGAAACAAATATCTGGAGCAGACTGCCATGCACTATGGGCAAAAAACCCATGACCTGTTTTTTGTTGTATGTTTTGATTATCATAATTTATGTGTATGAATAATTTAAAAAATATATTACTTTTCTATGATAGGTCTAGGTATGGAAACTTCAGAAAGAATGCCATCTTAAACAAATTATGAAATGACGGTATCTTATAAGCATGAAATAGCCTGTGTAAATACATACTGAAAACATGAGAATCATGGTTTGGTGTTAAATGACCATGACATGTTTGTGTTAATTTTTTCGTTTTTTGTCTTTTGCTTCTCCAGATGTTCTTGACCCCTGCTGTAAAACTATTATATGTGGGTGTGGGGAATCAGTGGGTGCCACAACCAGCTGCACTCCAGCAATCAAAACATCTGTTTCCCATTTTTCTCATTTAAACTATAGAGACTTACTGTACAATCACCCTGCCTGTACAGGGAACTAAATAAACACAACGACAATTTTTTCCTTAAGTTCTGTGCTTTTTAGAAACTTACAAGAGTGATGTCTGGACCATATGCAAGGTAATAACTACTGATACTTACTAGTTAATAGTTACATGTGAGCTACATAAAAAGAAAAGATAGGAAACTATTAATAAACAAACCACAACCTCTTTGGTAAAGTACACATTTAAGTTATAATGTTTACTGTACATTTACTGTACATATTGTTTTATATCTAGTAGCTATTGTTTCTAAAACTTTTTGTCTGTCTTTGAACACATTTGTCTTTCTTTTTTGGTGAAAACAAGAATGTGTCTGAAAACAAATTGTAGTTAAAGAAAAGAACAAATCTTTTAAAATCAAAAGACTAACCACATATTTGAAAATCAAAGTTCTGGTATGAGATAGCAGCAAAACAGTGGTCACATCCCCCATGCCTGAAATCAAAGACAACAATGTGATATAAAATACATGTGCAACATAGCCTACTTCACACTTTTATAATTATGATTATCATATTATTGCCTCACACTATTTGTTGAAAAGAGACTGTGGATGTTTTGCAGATGAAGCAGGTAAAAATGTGTAGCTATGTGAGGCACTATGTAAAATGAAAAACGAGAGGGCAGGTCGTCTGATTGAAACAGGATGAAGAGCGGATCATCCACTCTATTGTCGAACCCATTCAGTTGTTATTGAGCTCCGGAGAAGCAGAGCAGCGGGTTGTTCACAACTAAAGCAGAGAGTTATTGGCTCTGAAACTTGCGGGATTTACTTCGTCACAAAGATGATATTTTTGTCATTCCCCCCGATGTCACGAAGTCATTCTGGTTGTTGGTAGGTGAAATCAAACTGGTTTTAATTCGACAGATGATGGACATGGAGTCTCCAGCCCCTCCTCAACGCATGCTGCAGTCACTCGATCGGAATGCAGCGGCATCCGAGAGAAACTCTGAATATTTACAAACTGTAAGTAGCGAATCGAGCTCATTCATCATGGTTGAGCCCAAAAATCGTCTTGAAGTTCCGGCAAGGTTGTGGGTGACGACCGTGGTGGTCATCGTGATTGTCCTTCAAGTTGCCTCGACCACCGGACTCTTCCTATACTTAAACATGTCAGTGGCACAGGTACGAAACCATGCGCAACAAAGCGTGTTATTGATTATAAATAAAACAGGTGCGTACTATTTGTCGTTGGGGTAGTTTATTTAACCTTTAGTTTATTTTATTTCCACATTGCTTTAAAGTTCTGTTTTAAATAACTGAATATAAAAACCAGTGTTGTTAAACTTTTGCATAGATTGATCCTGTAACATGTAATTGTATTCAATGTTATTCAAGCACAGTGAATATCACTTGGAAATTGCATTACAAGTCTTTCCTACCCTGCAGCGTGACATGCTGTCATTTGGGTGTCAGGTTTTACATGGTGTCATTTTTGCTTTAACTTGTGATTACTGCATGAAATTTGTTGCCACAGGAATTAGGTCATAGATAGACTTGTTATGATCAATTCTGACAAGTACAATGCGAAGAATAGCTTGCATATAGAACTACTATTAAATTCTTGTCTTTTGTGTGTGTCTCTATCTGTGTGTGAAGGGGCATTCACTAGAAGAGGCTTTCAAGGCTCAGATCAGTTTATATTGTAATCATCTAATGCTTTCTAACACCCCTAAGAGCTTTTGGGATAGCTTCTTTTGTATTCTGACACCTTCTTTATGTACTGTGTGGGAAAGTTGTCAAACTGTGTAATAGGTTCAATAATTTCCCATGAGGCAAGCTGCGCTGTATCATAGTGTGTAATTACTTTTAAAATATATATTTTAGATCTCTGGTTTGTTTCTGTTTTTCTTTTTTTATAAAAAAACAGAATCACAACATCATCTCTGCAACATTGGCATCAAACAGTTAATGTAATAAAATAATGAGTCAAGGACCTTTCTAAACAGGGCTTATCACAAGTTAGATGGTGGTCTAGGAAACTTCCTTCGAAGATAAACATTGCTTTACTCGATTTGGGCTCTGCAATAACTAGAAAGTTAAACTAAATCAAACCATGTTACTGCTATCATTTTAATTAGTATATTAATTACTTTCTAATCCTCTCCTTTACTGGAGCTGAAGGTCAGTGGTTTTGAAATGAGGGGGTTTTTGTGATGGTCTGCATGTGAGTAGTTAGACACAATACACAAGGGTCTTGAAAACATTAATGTGTATATCTGTGCCAAAATGTCGACCGCAGTATTTAGGGAGAAGTCAGATATCTGTACCCACAGTCCAGTCACAGAGGGTTTACACTTCAAAACAAAAATATTAAAAAACTCATAATATATTTGTCCTTGTGATTTCAGTCTAAACAGTTCTCTGTTCTGTGAATTTGTTTGTTCAGCCCCCTGCCTCTGTATGTATTTGTCTGTGAGGCATTATAGACCAATATAGATTTAGATCACAGGGTCATACCCACCCGCAAAGATAAACCCACACTAAGACCTCATTGTCTGGAACTAAATTAATTTCCTAGATTTTTGTGTAGCAGAAATTTGTGTAGCAATGTTTAAACATTCAGTGGATTGTCTTTGCTGATGCTGTTGTGTCATGGACAGGCTCAGACCCAGGGTGTGGTGGAGGAGCTGAGGTGTCTTGGTCTTCTGAATGCTCTGGAGAAAGAACAGGAGGTACCTGATGACCTGGTTCAGCTCTTCGGGGAGCCCTGCATTAAACTAGCTGAAGGTCTCAAAGCCTACATCTCTAAGGTAGAGAGATTCTGCATTGCTTGATAAAAAGAAAAAATGAATGGTAATGTAAACATTTATCTTTTGAATTTATATATATGAATATAAATAACCCAACACTGGTTTCCATGTTGTTGCTTAAGAGTAACCGTGTGAGCAGAATGTGGGCTGTTATTTGTTTAGCCTCCCTTGTTTCTCATGGCTACATTTCTCTTTGGTTGTATTTAGAGATGTAGATTTTCAGCATAAAGTAGATTCTATAAACCTTAGAGCCACATATGCCATATTCTTATTAAATTTTTTGCTTTAGAAACATACAAGCTCATCACAAGCATGTTCTGCTTTCCATCACAGATGTCATTGCTGAGTTTAGAGCACTGGGAATTAGTCTGTTTATCCCATTTCACATGGCATGTGGAGCTAAAGCTCTTAAGACATAAGCACATGGCCAGCTAGAGCAGTCAGTCTGGAAAACACTGTTGTTTTAACCTAAAAACAGAACAACTGGGGATATTAAATAAACAACATTTAGCATGTATGTCTTCTCTCCCTTTGTAAGCTAGGTTATTTATGACAGATGAATTTTCATTTATAGGTAGAATTAGAAATTGGGATATTTTTTATATGTAACAGTGCAATTACATATACCATATATGGCCTGTAGCAGTAGAAAGATTTCATGTCAATTTTTACTGAACTCCAAATAAATCACATTTTATAAAACTTTTTTCCTCTCAGCTGTGCTTTTGATGTTTTTGTTTCCACTCAGGGCTTCCAAAAAAGAGCTTGGATTGGCTTTGTGACATGACTTGTTTTAAAAAATGTGTAATACCTTAGAAAACAATCTCTGTTATTATCTGTGGTTCCTGAGAAGAAAGACCAACCCTTACTGACATGAGGGAAGCTCACTTGGATCACACTCTGCACGCAACTCTATCTGATTGTTTAACTTTATATGAGCATTTCCGACTGACTATTTTCCTTTTGGAATACTGCCTCAGATATGCTGGGATAAGCTCCAGCACTCCCTGTGACCCTACATAAGATAAACAGTATAGGAAATGGATAGATTTACCAATAGCAAGCAAGAATAGAGGAAATACATCTAGATTTGCCCCTTGGTATGATCTCAGTGAATGTTTAAAATGTAAAATAGGTTTTGTAGATCTGTTCATTGTTTGTATGGCTGCTTTTGTCACAAGTCTAAGTACAAGCATTTCTGCTCTCTTTCAGGTTACAGAAAACATTGTTTCAAAACACACCTTTCAAGGTAACATAAAACCACAGGAATTTAATTGCTTCCTTGTGAATTTAATAGTATATTTTATATACATTTCTCTTAACACATTTACTTTACAAACACGTTTCTTTTTAAACTTAGGGCCTGTGCTTTGAAAATGACTTTGAACAAGCTTTACATTTTTGAGGGTTTGTTTATTGTTCCATTGTTTGCTCTTGACTGTTTCACAGAAAGAGTAGCAATCCCTCCACGTACAAAATTACTCACCACTGGCAGCCCACGGCCATCCGCTCATCTCACTCTCAGAGACAGTGGACTTCAGGGTGAGTTGTATGTGTTTATTACACACACCCTTTCTTATACAAGCACAAAGATTTTTAGTTTCCACTGCACAGTTGAGTTATATAGTTCTTCAAAAACTAAAGAGAAACTGATTCTTTAAAAATGATAACGCATGACAACACTACAAACAAGCAGATCAACAAATGCTTTGTGGTCACAAACTAATCTCAGTAGAGTTGTCCACATTCCCAAAAAGCGAAAGATTTTGTGTTTTTGTCCTGCAACACAAGTTTTGCATAGTTAAACAATGAGCAGAAATGATGTGTAGTGATGCTTGTTAATAACAGTATAATGCTTTTAATGTTCTTATAGATGGTGGAAAATCTACTTTCCCATGGCACACATAGAAGATTATTTTTTAGAATTATGCAAAAGGATATATATTCCCTACAGATTATTTAAGGAAATGGTGCAATATATAAAATTATATAAGTTAGTCAAATTTGTCCAAAATGCCTTTTGACTGCAGACTGGCTCAGATACACCCAGACAGCAAATTGGGGCAAATGTCCAGGCTAAAGACACAGTATTGTAATCCAGCTTTAAGTTTAACATCTGTGATTTTTCTGGTCAAAGTATGTAAAGTTCATGTTGATGTATATCAGTAATAGCTCATTGGGACACAACATGAAACCATTTCTTGTGAATGTGCCTTCAACATTAGTCAAATAACACCTGAATATTTCATCAAGGTTTTCAGATTTTTATAAAAATGATATAGAGGTGTGTTGGAACAAGGTTGAACTCTGCAGTAATGTTGATCTTCAGAAGTAGGGTTGAGAAAGTGTGAAAACCTCTTCTGGATCTTTAATAATTTCCTTCAATATCCCAGGCCCCGCATCCTTAATCCCCCAGACCGACCTTCACCAATCCTGTCGTCATCCTGTTCGATCCTGGGGCAACCAGAGCTTTGGCTCCCACCTGCACAACATGACCGTGTCCAATGGCCATCTGCGTATTCCTCGCGCGGGCCGCTACTACCTGTACGCCCAGGTCTATTTCCGTTATCTGACTCTCTCCAGTGACGATTTCCACTCGGGCTCCGTCAGCCACCAGGTGGTGCAGTGTGTCTACAAGAAGACTGCCTATGCCCGACCAATTCAACTCCTGAAGGGCGTGGGCACCAAATGTTGGTCTCCAGACAGTGAGAATGCCCTTCATTCTGTATACCAGGGTGGCCTGTTCGAACTTCGTGCGGGGGATGAGATCTTCATTTCTGTGTCTTCTCCCACAGCTGTGTACGCTGAAGACTCTTCCAGCTACTTTGGGGCCTTCCTGTTTGACCTCTGAAGGAGTCACTTGTGGCTTGTGGTCTCATTTCAAGGGAAAGGAAATGGTTTTTGCTGGAGGCCCCACATGAGAACCACAAAAAAGGGAAACACAAATACATTGTACAAAGAGACTTCATTCTGCCATTTTCAAATGGTTCTGTAATGAACAAGCAACTTCAAAATGCAACAGACCAGTCTTATTTGTCTAAAGATTTACTAATAGTCAATGTTTCGATAAACCAGTTGATGTGGTCTGAGGTGAGGAAGTTGAATTGACTCATGGACTTGCAAAAAAAGTTTAGCATCTACATCAGTATGTACGTAAATGTCTCAACAACAAGATGGTGATTCACACTGACCTGTGAACTTCTATCTGAATGAAAACTAGTTATCTCAGGTATTTAACACAAGCATGCATTTCATAAATAAAGCCGAATTCAACATGCGCCAACAAGACTGTGCAAGCTGCTAGTCAAAACACATTCAAAGCATACAAGACTTTTTTTATGTTTTTACTTGTTACAATGTTTATGTTGTTCATTTTTTTCTACATAGACTGTCTGGATCAGTGTGACTGATCATGGACCAGAAATCTCCAGACTATAGGCTCCAGTTAAAAGGCATTTGGTTTGATGGGAAGCACAAAGCCTTCATGAGTCAAACCTATGTGTCATTCAGCAATGTCTAAATTAAATGATCTAGCTAATGCAGCAACAAACAAAAGTATTGTCAGGGGGTAAGATAAGGCTTGATAAGACTGTCTCGACATATATTGAATGAGACATATTTGACTCATTTTCAAAACAAAAGTTAATCCTATCCATTACTGTATTACCATCCAAAGTAAATCCTTTTCAAAGAATGTCCCTTTCCTTCCTGTCGCTGCTCTCCTAAAGCTTCTATCCTAATTATGACTAGGAGCATATCCTGTTAGTATTGAGATCTCAAGTCTAATCCAATTCACACTGTGTTCAACATTACAATGTGTAAACCAAACCGAACTGAAAAGAAACACAGAAGCACAAGGTACATGTTATTGTATTTCATGTAGTGCTTATGAATAAATTACATGAATAATGTGACATTCACATTTAACACTAATGCATAAATGACAATGTTAAAAAACAAGCAGTATACACAATTTAAACAATGATACAAATAACCCAACAAATGATTGCAGACAACCATTACATATTCTTTTAAACAATGATTAGTACACAATGTTCTATTCAAATCAGATGTTCTTTTGTCACAATGTGTCAGTCAGTTAAAAATGACTGACACTTTGATAAGATGTAAATACTGTAAAACATAGCAAATGACTGAACAACAGAAAATGGGCTGAACTGGAAAGGCTAATCCAGAACTAACCCAGCAAGGAGTCTTTAGAAAATATAATCTAAATGATGACCACTGTTGGTTTCAAATAGTGACTACAAAACAGTGTACTTTCCTGCATTGTTTAAAATGATCTATAATGCCTTCACTGTGTGTCCCACTGTAAAGATTTTATAGACATATAGTGGTGTGGTGTGCAGAGACAAAAGCAAATGATTGACCCAGACAGCTACAGGCTGTAAACATGACAATAGAAACATCTGGGTAGGCATGAATATAAGGAAATTACTCAGTTGAGATGACTACATTTTACATGCTCAGATTACATATCAACATGCGTGTCATTGGAATAAAAATGGTACAGACAGAGTTTTGTGTGCAAGCAGCATTTGTTGAAAGATGAAAATTGTGAAACTTTCAGGACAATTATAGGGCAGGGTGCTGTTGTGATCACAGAAGCAATTCATAAATCAATGGCCAATCTGACAGTTAAAAAACAACTAATGTATGGTAATGCAATACTGAAGTAAATGCATGATCATATTAATTATCCCCCAAAAAAGCCACTGCATAGGGAAATGCCTCATACTCCTTGGTTATTACAGTGGTATTGTGAGCACAATTTTTAATAACCACAACAAAATAAAGTTCTAATTTTAAAAGATGCACATAAAGGCATGAAACGTTTTTATAAAGCATCATGTCTGGGCAGAAACTACAGGTAGAAGCTTTGAATCATTAGGCTTATGAAGTGTTGAGACACCTTAAAAAACTAAATGATAACATTCTTCCCAAAAGCTTTCAGATGCTGGAATATTTGCAAGTGCTCATGCAATAAAAAAAGGTAAAAATGAACATGTAAACAACAAATAATAGTTTTATATCCATGGCATATTGGAAGGCAAGAGAACTTTGGGGAAATGCACTGTACATCGGTCACTGGCTGTTAGAAACGTACATTAGAACCTCCTTACATATTGCAATGAGAGATGATGTACAATGTGTAGATGTGTTTTGGGCTTGAATAAAATGATCCAACAGAGGCCATGTACGTGAATGTCCATATTTTGCAGGAATAATAATAGATTTATGCTACAGAAGTGAACGGTGCTACAGGTGTTAGGACTGTAAACTGATTTAGTCGAAGAATATTTAATCTTTTCCTTTGCCTGTGTGGTAACTATTGTCTTGATATGTTATGAAAGGTTGGTTGCTTGCAAAGACCAATACTTGGTTACACTCGGTTTGGATTCAGTCCCTCTTAAGCAATGTGCTGGAGTGCATAGAAATGTGTTGCTTCTGTAAGTTATCCATTCTGCATTGTTGTGCCTGCCCCAGTGAGGCTCAACAAATGGTTTTCACAGTGTGAATGGGTTCTAATCCAGTACTGACAGTTCTGTAGTGCAAATCATTTGGTCAGACCGGTGTTTTCTGCCCAAGGGGTGGTTTCAAACTGGCTGGTGATTTATAACAGCCAATTTGGTACTTCAGTTGAAGAGAATAGAGTCAGGGTCTCGGTTGGCCATCTGTGCCATATGTTTCAGAATGTCCTTTTTGGTGATGATGCCCAATAAACGCCTGTAGGAGGAAAAAAATGCTAAATTAATCATTATTAATAATCTCCTGATGCAATATGTCTAATACTAAACAATACAATACATGCATTTATTTGACATACAAATTTGAATTAAAAAACGTTACATGTACGATTTTAGCTGCTCTTACAGATTTAGAAGTTTTTACCCGTTGTGAGTGACGAGACACTGGCGCAGACCCAGCTTGCGGAAAATGTCCACCACGATATCCATAGCAGTGTGGTCAGTGACGGTGAAAGGGCTGAGATCCATAATGCCACGAAGCTTTAGTGGGGGAGGGCTATTGGGTGGCTGGGGAGGTGTATATTCAGTGAAGAAGATTCTGGAGGCACTAACCACACCCTCCTGACGCTGACGAGCATTCTCTGCCAGAGGGAAATGATGAATAATGAACCTTCTCTCAGACATTCAATCCACTTAAGAGATTATTACAATAAGGAATTACTGTTAGTTACTGTAGGGTTTAAACAGAAAAGTCCCCTAGCAATAAAAAAATGGTCATTATTTACTCAACACCCCATATCATATTATTTTGGAGGCTCCAAAAAAAAGACAAAAATTCTCACAAACGTAAGCCATTTGGTAGTACACAAATATCTGGTGTTTACTTTTAGCAAGTAAAGTCAAAGGCCACTTATAATCAAATATATAAGAATAAGACGCCTAAAAATACCACTAAAATTCTGCAGTTTAGTAGTCTCTCTTACCAATAGAGATGATCAGATCCCTGCGCAACACAAAGCCCACAAGTCTTTGAGACTCGTGCGAAACCACCACAGGAAAACCGCTGTACGATGTCTCAGCGATGAGCGTCTCAACTTCCTCTACGCTCATCCCGTCCTGCGTCAGCACGGAGAGTGGGGGGTCACTACGCCAAGGTCGCATCACGTCCATGGCCAGAGTTTTGTGGCTGAACTCCTCCTTGGACTCCAGGAAGGGGTAACCGTTGAGACGGATGTGGGCCTCATAGATACCCTCCCGACCCAGAGCATCTGCCACCCATTTACTAGTCATAGTGGCAGCCATTAGAGGCACAATGTACTCCAGACCGCCCGTAAGCTCAAACATGATGACCACCAGAGACACAGTCATACGTGTCACACCACCTGTGGAAGATCCATTTCACGGGGCATAAAAGCCTGAATAAGCCCTAACAGCTCGTTGGAGAATGTAATCCACTGCAGACACTTACCCAAGCAGGCAGTGGCGCCCACCATAGCATACAGGCCTGGGGTGATGCAGTCCGCTCCAGGTGAGCACCAACCTCTGAAGATGATCCAGTCATGGTGGTAATATGCCAGTTGCTCCATGCCTACACCAAGCAGTCTACCAGCAATTGCACCTACAGCCATACTGGGAATAAAAAGACCAGAGGGCACCTAGTGGGGCACAAAGAGAAAAAGCCAATAGTTATAAAAAATTATTCAATAATAAGAATAAAGCTTAATGTTAAAATTTACCAATCAAACTGTATGTTACTCTGTGTACCTTCATGCCAAAGGTCACCACGGTGATGAGCATTTTAAAGATCAGGGCCAGTGACAGCTGCCACATGGCCGTGTAGACATCATGCCCCGCCGGCCTGTCGGGCAGAGCATCACTGTTGCTCTTGGTAACGCTAACATTGGCATAGTTACAGAGCTGTGACGAATCCAACAGGCCGCAATCATTGAACAACTCTGAAATCAGTTCACTGGTGCTCATGCGCGTGTAGCTGTTGGGAAACGCCAGCAGAGCCGTGATCGCCGTAACAACCAGCACCTCCAGGACAGGGTAGTGACCAAGCCGCGTGGTTTTACGCCGACGACACCAGGCAATGTTTGCACGGATAAAGAAGGCACCCCAGATTCCCCCGAAAATACCCAACAGGACGAAGGGTATCAGCTCCAGCAAGTGCCACGGGGAGTGGAACTCCACATAGAACAGCACCAACCTGCTGTTACCGAATGGGTTGATGGAGCGAAGAGTGAAAGCGGCCACCAATGCAGCAAAGAAAGAGCGCCACAGTGTTTTCAGAGGGAAGTAGTAACTCACCTAGAGGAGAAAATCAAGTGACATTCTGTATTTGATACTACTAAATGTACTACTACTTGATACAAAAAAAATAACAGGTTGTGATCCTAGATACAGTGGACCACAAATCGTGGTATGCATGGAACTTCCGATGAACTGTCAGCTGTGAAGATTTCATTGTTGGTCATTATCGGAAGGGACAGTGTGAAAACTGATGGCCAAATTGAATTTTGCTGAGGAGGAACACTGAGTAATGCAACAGTGCTCGGCTGTTATCCTCTTATGAATCTGAAATTAAAATGTTTTTTTTAATCTCATTTTACATTTGAACAACTAAATTAAAGCTAGGCCTGACAATGTTCTGATAATGCAATGCACTACGCTATTTATGCTGTTTAAAGTAAAGTAAAAAAAAAATTTTGTAAGTGACAATCCACTGGAAGTTTTCCAGCTTGCTTATATCACTGCAGAGGTTCTTAAGGACGTTCCATGCCTACAGCAAATTCTCCACAGAAAAGAACTGAATAATCCTGTTAAGGGTATGCTTGCCTCTTCCAGACTGAAGAGAACACCACCAATAGGTGCACCGAAAGCTACTGACACACCAACAGCTGCTGCAGCTGACAATACCTAACACAAACAACAAAAAAGATACAGCTTAAACAACACAACATGCTTATCGCAGAAAAACACTGAATCAACAATACCCTTAAATGTAATAATAAAACATGGTCTTTTGTTTGGTCTTGTCTTCTTGATGTCCATTAAAAACATTCTCAGAATGAGCTTGCAACAGAAAACCACAAAAACAGGCGACCAGAATGTTCTCAGTAGGAAGCCGCAAAAATGTAACAACAAATGCCCCTTCAAGCTGCTGTATTTTTAAAGCAAAATAATTTTTTTGTTACTGCTTTCTTCCCAACAGTGATCGTAGTCCAAGTGCCAAAACAGAAGCTATTTTTCAGTTTAGTTTATATTTATGCTTTAAAGAGGTCATATTATGCATTATCAATAAATTGTAAAATAATGTTTTATGAGAACACAACATAGTACCATTTTACACGTTTATGGAGCCACAGTTTGGTTTGGTTCAGTTCTGTTTGCTGTGGGGGCAGGGTTCATTGCATGGCACCATCAACACGAAAACACACTAGATTTCACTTTAAACTTCATAATAATAATAATATTTGAAAACAGTAACTTTAGTATACGGGGGAATTCACCATCAGAATTTCATATGGGGGATTTATACATTTGTAGTTGTTGTCATGACTTTAAAAACTATTCCTGCATTTTTGAGAGAAGCTACTTTACTCAGTTACTCAGTATTTTTTTGCAATATGTATTATTTTAAAGCAGTTTAACAAAAAAAATTTTTTTATATAAAAATATAAAACCCTGCAGTAAACCAGACATAAGACTATGCCATACTATACAATATTATACTATACACACTTGTTTCCAGCATAGTGTGCTGCAGTCATGTTGATTTATATTTATAGATGTTTTTGGAATATACTTGCAGAAGTATGCTTTTTTATAACTACTTTGCAGTTAGTTAAACTTACTAGGTCTGGGCTTTAGGGTGCGTTTGGTATGCCATAAGAGTACCACAGTACGTACCATGGGTGTTGTATTGCGGTTTTCCGGTTCAGTTTTGAATACTGTTATGCATTTATTTAATTCCCAGATTTATTGACTTGGAGCTTTGTAGACTTGGCTTGTGGGCTCGCAAGGCAAAATGTTCAATGCTCTCGTCCTTTTGTAAGTCGCTACAAAAAGTGTCTAAATAAATGGATAAAAGCGTCTGCTAAATGAAAATATTGATAATATTTTCATGTGCTCATACCTCTCGCCTCTTTGCCTCATTCTTGCGGTACTTGGTGAAGAGGTGACATAGGATGTTTCCACAACAACAGGCTACATGAACCAGAGGCCCTTCTTTGCCCAGGCTTAGACCAGATGACACGGCCAGCACTAGGGTGATGGTTTTAATCATGAGAGTCCATTTACCAAGGTAGCCCCTGATGATAAACCCACTCAGTATGGTCTTGATCTAAAAGGTCAAAGAAGAACCTGAACATTTTAACAGTGGCTTGTTTGTAAGGAATGTCACTATTATGCTTTCAAGGGTGTTAAAAACAAGATTAATTATTATACAAGCCCTAAAATTCTTTTGCTTACCTCAGGTATTCCAGAGCCACATGCGTAGGGGGCAAAGGCCCTGACTAAAGACACAGCCAGGAAGGAGAAAAGCAGAGCCCAGCAGACATACATTAAGTAATTCATGATGTAGGCAAAAGGCCCATCATTGGTACCCACAATGAGCTCTGCCCAGCTCTTCCATTTAGGGCACTTGTCTCTCTCCTGGAAAGTGGTCTCGTTAGAGTTCCAGCAGCAGTGCTCGTGGTTGAACCAAAAGCCATTTAGACACACACCCTCCTTCAGATCTGTCATCCAATGGGCAGAGATGTCAATCCCACCAGCCAGGGCACCTGGAATAGAGACAAAGATAAGATGATACACTATACAACATATTCTTGGGAAAATAATAAGTGGTAACAGCAATGCCGGTTCAATGATATTTCACCAAGTTGAATGCACCTTTTATCTGTGTATTTCTCAAATTAGAGAAGAACAAACCTGACATCAGTCCCACAAGCAGCATGAGAAGCCAGCCTGAAAAGGCATCACTAATACTCTTCACCAGAGCCCAGGTAGACTCTTTACTCTTGGTAGCAATCTGTCATACAAAGAAATTGACCACAAAATGAGCAAAAACATTTTTTTCACAAACATTTGTGCTGACTTGGTCTTTAATCCACATCCATAAATTAATTCTAATGACCTACTTTTTGGATATATATTGGTTCTTGTGTGTTGTGACATAACACCACTAACATCATACCTGAAACAACATATCTAAAGGCATCCTATTTATTTCGGGTTTGGAATGACATGACTGTAAGTGTATAATTTCTGTGTTTAGCATTCAGAAAGTCAATCACTAAGAAATGAGTATGAAAACTGTGGGACAGTATGACTACCTGTTAGGACAGGTAGAAACATTCAAATGCATCTCAGAAAATACTGAGTCCTGTCACCTCTCTGTGGCGATCCCGGTCTTTGGATTTCTCCCGGACCCAATCTATGGTGTTAAAGTCTTCATATGTGCCCACCCCAGGCACTGGCTCATCTAGCAAATCCATCAGTTTAGGAACTCCATTGGGCCCATCTCCCCCTCCATATGAACCACCTGTGCAGATAAGTATTATGCATGCAGGTGAAAAGTACAAATAAATAACCAGCTGCGACAGCTAAATGCCTCAGGTGGAATTCTCTAGTGATCACATTGTCAATTCACATTTATGGTGGTGCACAATCCAGTTCCTGACCGTTCTTCACATGACTTTGGTCCAGAAAGATTTAACCAGTACTAGGAAATTCCCTTACGCAACAAAAACACAGCAATTAAACTAACAACAGTTAATAATTGCCAGCTTTCTAGAAATCAAGCTTGAAATGACTTAAATTTTTAAGTTGTATGAAAAATATATTAGTATTATGATTAAATGCTCCTAACCACGTACCATTCTTAACTTATAAGCAGACTACACAAAAGCACCCTACAAAGCAGCTGATATCAAACTCTAAGGAAGTTCAAGGGAAACAGATGGATGTAAACCTGAAACCAGTCAAACATATGAAACTAGTCACAATAGAAATAACTCGAGGGAAGACTTTGATCTCCCTGATAAAAGGATTTGTCAGGCTTTTCTGTGTGGGTGGTGGCAAATACCTAAGTTATGACCTCAGTGTTTTCTCACCACTATTTTCTCACAGACGCACAAACGCTGGAGACCTATACATTACATGTTTGCCCCTAAACCTATATCAAATGATGAGAGACAGAAAAAAAACCATGGGAATCTTGTGAATGACAATAAAAATGAAGAAAAGGACAAAAATGAATAAGTATAATACCGAAAATCAGGAAAATAATATGACTTATATTCAAACTCTCCCCGTCATTATTTTCATTTTAATCGTTTAAGCTACTTCGGTTTCCTTTGTCTATTGCTAAGAAGAGGACTGAAACGCACACAGCTGCTGTTGTGGGTCTCATGAAAAAATGTGGCACTTACCTGGGCAATAGTCCCGGTCCAGAGGAGGCACATCGTCTGTGCTGGAGAAGTCCAGCGTTGCTCCAGCAATCTCCACCATATCTTCATCACTGGTCCCACTCTGCAGGCTGTTGAAGCTCTCGCCGCAATAGCCAGTGTTTTCCATCTTTTCTCCAGACTGTGGCGGACATAGAAATGTCCTTCGACCTGAGCATGATTGACTCCATTAAAGTTAAAGCTTGACAGAACCCATCCCACTGTTAATGTTTACCTGCACATCTAGAGTAAACAGTAACTTGTATGGCTGAACGACTATTTCATTTCATTTCTCTGGGTGGAAAGCAATGAAAAGCAATTCCATTATGAACACAAAAATTACTTGGCAGGTAGTATTAACAGAAAAAAAGTTTAAATGAACAAAGTCTAAATCATGTAAATAAGCCAATATGGATAATCTTTTAACGTCCTAATGTAAATGTAAAGCAGATATTCGTAAAGTTTGTTTTCTCTGTGTCCAGGGTATTAGCAGATGTGTACCGGCTGAATTACTAAACCACAGCCAATGACATCAGCAAACTTCAAATATAGGTCATTGTAGCTTAGCCAACTAGCTGGCCGAAGCAGCTGAAATATGTACACTGGTTGCAAAATGACATACAAAATCCATCTACAACACATCTGCAAACATGATTAAAGATGACAACAGTGAGAAATTGTAAAGATTAATTTAGCAAAAAATACACTCATAGGCATATTAGCAGGTTAGCTTAAGATGGTTGGCTTGTTAACTAACGGAAATCTTTTAAAACTTAAGAACTGTGGCTCAGTGCCATCAATTTAGACGGTTCAAGAACGTATTTATAGCTTGAACACAACACAAGTTAACTGTAATTGAGCTAAAGCGAAACTAGTTAACGTTTACCTTGTTTGCTATCTTATGTCACTCAAGCTCCGATGCGTATGACGTACATTCTCTGATAGACATTAACGATCGAGTGCCGTTACACTAATTCAGGACTCGATTAACACTGTCTGTCTGGAATTAACCTTCCGCCGCCCAAAATGTTGTACTTACCGACTTTAAACAACAAGGAAAAGTAAAGATAATAAAACCTACCAGCTTGTTCATGGGTTCCGAAAAATAATAACACCTTAAATTTGCAAAGATTGAGAAAACGCTAAGAGCAGGTGCTGAAATCAGCTTAATATTGCCATCTATTGGTAAGAATGTAGTAGTGCTCTATCTATAGAGCAGAGATCCTGTCTACACTTTGGACACGTATTGAATTACAAATACGTGTTACGGACTTTGTGTTGTCATCAAAGATCAGGACTGCGCACGATTAAAAAAACACATGAAATCATAAGTGTATGTCACCTTCACAGATAGTCCACTTCTCAAAACAAACAGTTTTTTTTCCAGTTTGTGCCGATTAAATACATACTAGATCATTCTGTTCTGTCACTCTCTGAACTTTCACAGCAATGCAGGCTGAGGTCAGAAGCTGACCACGTTCATGTATTTATTTATTTATCTATCATTTTACCCAACCTTTGCCTTCACTGCTTCACTTTAAATGTTCATATTTAATGACTAATTCATGTTTTTGTAAAGTATAAACACTTTTACAAAAAAGTACAACTTACAAGTAATAGTACAAATACAAAACCATGTATACTCCTAATTTACATGAGGTCGTTAAAGCTGCATTCATAACAATGAAAAAACAGAATAATAATTGTATTAATATTTAAAACTAAAATAGTTTTATAGCTTCAGATTAAGTATAGCATGTCACACCAGAGGACATGTCAACTGTCCAAATATTTTTCCACTACTCTATTACACCAGTGAACCAGCCCAATAATTCCAAGACCTTAGAGTTCGAAATAGCATCTGTTACATTATTCATCCTGTGACATATTTTATATTCATGCATTCATGTTTAGAGGTTCAATCTCGTAGCAATCACAGCTCCCAAGTGAGGCCAATTTTAAACCATGTTATACTACATCATTTTGAATTGCATGATGAATTGCAAACACCCGAAAGGCACAAAAAAGTATTTCAAAATCTGTTCTGTTCTGTTCTTTTTTGCATGAACAGGTGCCAAATTTATTCTTGCACACTATTGTGATTGTAATTAAACACAACATTGTTGTTATATATAATATGTTGTATTACAAAAACATGTTTTTAGTAATATACAATAAGTATACTAATTATCCTATAAGCATCATATAAACCCAGGATCATTTTAAAAAGTATAACTTGACTATGTGAAAATGTAAATTTTAACTTCTTTTTTTAGAGCACAACAGTTGGCCAACTATTAAACCAACTCAGTTCTCATTTAAAACACTATGTTTATAATACTAATTATAATACTAATAATGTTTGTTATACTACTTTGTCTATAGAGTCATTCATAAGTCAGGGAAAGGGGATGCACGTATTTCAGTATGAACAGGCAATATCTAAATGAACTTGATGACCTGTTTATTCAGAGAGTCTGGATAGTGGTTTCTCATATGTTATTAAAAAAGACAATCTTTTCGGAATTCCTCCAAATCAAGAAACCAGCAACCCCTCAATATAAATTTTTTTCTATGAAAAACTCAGTTTTGGTATCCCTTTAAAAGCACCACACATTGTGTGCTGAATTACTGTATGGAGAATTTTTTTTTGCAGTTTATGTAGTTTAGATGTATTACATGTTTCTCAGCTATTTGGGTCACATTTCTTCTATACTTGTAAAACTGTAAATTTATATTTAACCTGGACTTTTTAATTTTTTACCAAGTGGTCTAATCAAGATGTAAAAAGTTGCCACTGTAAATCTCTGAAACATACAGGACAGCACTTTAGAAAGACTAATGTTTTACTGTCATTGACTTATCCCAGAAGATGACTAAACATTAATTTCTAAACTCTCAAATATTTACTAAACATGTGATTTCATCAGGCCATGTAGACTGTGCAAAGCGAGAGAGCAAGAGTGAATGATAAAGAGAGAGAGAGAGAGAGAGAGAGAGATTGTGGGAGGTGAGATCAATGGAGGTTTATAAGTACAGTGATCAGTGTGATTGCTAAGGTTTAGCGTATCTTCTGGACACACAGACAAACCTTCCTTATTGGAAAAACTACCAGAATGCACCTGCATCACAACAGCCTGGCAAAATTTGGATTTTGCATGTTGCTCTTGCTTGTGCTGATATATCAGGTGGGTTTAAAACTTAAAACTCAGCAACATTTTTTTCAGAGGTCCCAGGAACAAGTTGAAGACAGGTGTTGAAAGCTTTTTACTCATTGTGTAATGGCTTTTATAAAAATCTGGCAATCTGTATTATAGTACAGAATAGAGAACTTATTATAAATCATGTAAAATATTTCATGTTAACTAACGAATGTGTGTTTAGGTATCTAGTATGCCAGTGGTGACTGCTGAGGTACAAACAGAATTTCCACAATCTCATATACTGCACCGCAAGGTACGAATGTCTCCTCTGTGGAGAATAATGGGATTCAAACCATATGGGGCCTATTGCCAGGACAATATAGAGTGTTCCACAGGACTATGCAGGTATGTAAGTCACAGCTGCCATGTATTCAGTGAAATGGGAAAAAGTCTTACAATTCCTAATCAAAATATTTCTGTCGACAGGAATGGTCATTGTTCTTTCAACGGGCCTGTACATTCTTAGAAAAATGGAAGTGTGAAGTTTCATACAGACAAAATATTAATTTATGAGATGGTTCCATTGAAATATTCATCAATTTGTGCGATTGTGTGTGAGTGTATGTTGCAAGCACTTTAACTTAAACTGTATGTAATGCCATACACACAATATGGAAGATTTCGCAAAAACTGACTTAAAAAGTTACATTGGTTACACTGGATATGTTTTATATTGAAAAAAACATACTAAGATTTGTTATTGGCCATTAGTGGTCATTAACAATAAGTGATGTTAAATATTGAAGTCTTGGGGTCTGTATTTGAATTAGATTAGGATTGGGTGTTCATTTGGGTTAGGACTGAGTTTAATTTATACAAACCATACAGTTCACACCAACTGTATGCTACTCTAAGACTTAGTCCAACCCTTTACTCTACAATACACAGTCCAGCATAATGGTGCTTTAGCTAAAGGGCTATATTAGTGTGTGTGTGTGTGTGTGTGTGTGTGTTTGTAAGACTGTCTAAAGCATTTTTAAGAATTATGGTACCTTTAAAGTGCATTTTATTTGTGTGTAAACTGGAAGTATTTAGGCTAAATGGTCTTAAGCTAAAATTATATATGCTTAAAATAATTCTATTCATTTGCTCTTTGATATAAAGTACTGTATTTTTATGAGGACATACAGAAGGACTTGGTGACGTCAATTAAAATCTGCACCGAGCCAGTAAGAGAACACGCACAGTTGCACACAGCATGTTCTCATTCTCAGAAACAGACTTCTGATGACCAAGGCTGAAGTTCCTCAGCGTCCACGTGTTGAGAGTATTTGCACAAGAATGTACTGTAACCGAATGATCTCATTGTACTGTGAATGATCTCCACATGTACCCAGATTACATGTGCCTTGTATGACAAAGATAAGCAATGTTTAAATTTGTCAAATAAAACTCTTAAAATACTTTTTTCATTTTGTCATTTTATGCCACCAGAGGGAAACACATTGTTTACTTTTCCTGTGTACATGTGACATAATTACAAGTAATAATTAAAAAACAAGTTATTCTTTAGGTCAGAGACTTTTAACTAGTTTTCAGGACCAAGATTTTACATTGGATATTGAGCAGTTATCCAACAAAGAACCAAAATTGTTCAGCGTGCAAAAGTAAACAAAACATGTTTAAAATCAAACATTAACATTAATAATATTATTGTGAACGCCATATGCCCCACAATAATAAAAGTATAAACACTGTAACATCTTATTTATTATTTGGCGGTTATTGGAATTGCTATTTTTATTAAAATCACTACAATATAATTAAATATAATTAAATAATAATATGGGAGAACGCACATATATCTTCAAATAGCAGAAATCCATTGCTCAGCAATCTGTACTCTGATATTTAGGAAGATATGGCTTATGTCTAAGATAGGTTGCGTCGCAACAACATTAGACCATTTGATATGTAACAGATATCAGTGAACGGACTGTCCCCCTAAGGGTTTGACATTTGCGGGACATGATACTTGACCACCAGCAGCTAAGACAGAACTGTTGGTAAGATTGTCAAACTAAACTGCATTTACTGGACAACCATAATGAGAAGTCGCAGTTATTCCGGAGTGAAACTTGACAACTATGCTCGGATGTTGCAACAGACAATTCTCTGCCACCAGGTAAGCCCACAGTTACTTACAAACACTGATTATAATGCAGCCCAGTGTGTGGTGGGCCTTTGTTTACAAACGTGGGTGACTGCACTGTTGAGATCTAATGACTGGCTGTGTTGTGTTAAAATGCAGTCCCAGTAATTTTAGGTTATTGTGCAGTTATTGTGCAGTATTTTACAAATAATTAGTAATTTTTTTGGATGTTGCACGGATGTTTAAAACAACAGGATAATGTCAATGTAAACCACACAACGAAAACATCAATTTGTTATGCCTAAAGATGTTACATAAATGTAGTTCATGACTAAACTAGATTCTCATAAACAAGGATGTGGTTATGTAATATTGCAGGACCCGGTGACAGGGTTACTTCCAGGTGATGAGACGTTACCTCATGCCTGGGTTAGAGACAATGTGTACTGCATCCTGTCTGTGTGGGCTCTGAGTCTGGCCTACAGAAAGAATGCAGATAGAGATGAAGATAAAGCCAAAGCCTATGAACTGGAGCAGGTTGGTCCATGCACATAATGTATATATAATTAAACAATGCAACATTCACAGTTCAAGCCAGACAGACTACATCATTGACTCCTAATGGGCGATCACAAATCTGGCCCTCCAATCACAGTGAGGTATGAGATGCTTTTACTAAACACCAGAGGAAGTAATGATAAGGGTTTAATGTGTGTAAGTTCATTAAATGTCATCAAATCTATTCCTGGCTGTGTGTATCACATGCCATCCTATATATACTTCTGAAGAATCCCTATATTAAAAATGTAAATCATTTTAGTCTGATCTTAATAGTTTGTCCAGCACATTTGAGTATGATTGTTTTATAGTTCTGTCACATTGTGTAATCCAGACTTTGCCAATAGGCATTATATATATATATAATGTATGTATTTTGTATTATGTATAGCACCCTGTTTACCTAGAAGTCTTAAAGCAGCTAGAGATGGACTGTTTATTTCCAAGAGTCAGAAAGAGAACATCTAAATTATGATCATTGTTTTGTGCAACAGACTTGAATGTTGTAATGACTTTTTAAAGGGTTTTTGTTTGGTTATATACAGCAGATGTACTTTTCTACCGTTTTGTTATTGGAGTCACGGCCTTACTGTGTTCCAGACATCTAATTTTTTCTGCTCATTAGTGTTTGTGTCTCAGACACCATGTAAAATGCCAAAGGGCAAATAATTTGGCTCATGTTTCTTTCATGGTCATAGCAGATGGGGAGGATAAGGTCATGGTCCAGGCTGACTGCTTATTTCTCTCTCTCTTTTTCTCTCTCTCTCCCTCGCTCTGTTTTTCTCTCTAACTCCCTCTCTGCTTTTTATTTCCTTGTTCTGTTTCACTTACCATCTTCCAGAGTGTGGTGAAACTTATGCGAGGTTTACTGAACTGTATGACAAGGCAGGTGTGTACATAAAGCTATATATATATATATATATATATATATATATATATATATATATATACATATGTACGGTTATCATAGTGAATCAAACAATTGTCAAATCTCAATTGTCAGTTCTGAAAAACAATTGTCAAATGTTTAAATCTCAGCTCGACAAGGTGGAAAAGTTCAAGTACAGCAAAAGCACTTCAGACTGCCTTCATGCCAAGTACCATTCTGGAACCTGTGCTACTGTAGTTGGTGATCAGGAATGGGGTCATCTACAGGTGGATGCCACCTCCATCTTCCTGCTCTTCCTGGCCCAAATGACAGCATCAGGTCAGCCTAGTCCTAAAAAATTAACATTTATCATACTTCACTTTATTTCTTATTTCAAATTTATTTCTAACAGTTGTGTTTAGAACATACTTGCTAAAATGCATGCAAATGCATGTTTTTATGTACTTACTATATGCAAGAGCAGTAAATCATGTTCTTCATTTTCACAACTTTCTGTTTGCAGGTCTGCATATCATATATACACGGGATGAGGTTGACATCATTCAGAATCTGATTTTTTACATCGAATCTGCGTACAAAGTGGCGGTAAGCGCCATCTGTTGTAGCCTAATGCTGTTCTGATATATTAGGATTTAAGATCTTTTCCATGGTGTAAGACATTTTTCTGATGATGATTCTCAGGATTTTGGAATGTGGGAACGAGGAGATAAAACAAATCAAGGTATCCCTGAGATTAATGTCAGCTCTATCGGGATGGCAAAGGTAAAATATTTAGATTCTTAGTGATAAATTGTGTAATCTGTGTAAGCAAGTGTCAAACACTGATACCCAGTAAGTTAAAATAGAATGACCTCTTAGTATGTGTTTATTTAGGCAGCTTTGGAGGCCTTGGATGGACTGAATCTTTTTGGTTCCAAAGGTGGTCCAGAGTCTGTTGTACATGCTTTAGCTGATGACATTCAGCACTGCCAGGTAATAACCTCCTTTATGATGTCACAGATAGGAAGAGTGCATAGTTCATATTATGAGTTTTTATGGCTCCAAATCTTAAAATGTTCTTCTCTTCTTGAATCATTTACAACAGTCTATTCTCAGCTCCATGCTTCCAAGGGCATCCACATCTAAAGAGGTGGATGCTGGGGTCCTGTCCATCATTTCTTATCCAGCTTTCGCAGTGGAGGACATTGACATTGTTAATATCAGCAAGGAGGAAATCATCTCAAAACTTCAGGTGAACACAAAGTTTTCAGATATGGGGCGTAAAATAAATAAATCTATAATGTACAAGTTACAACAAACCAAAAGTGGGCTAAATCAGTAGGGGCATTGTTATACTAAACATTTGTCAGTTGTCATTCTATATTTACCCCTTAACTGTCTCATAGGGTAGATATGGATGCTGTCGCTTCCTTAGGGATGGTCACAAAACTCCCAGAGAGGTAACAACCGGGCTTGAAGTAATTGTCTGACAATTATATCAAGCCTCTGTTTGTTTTTTGTTTAAAGAAAGTGGAGCATGCAGAGTTGGTCTATACACACCATCCTATCATTATTTTCCAAGGACCCCAATCGATTGTACTACGAGTCATCAGAGCTGAAGCTCTTTGAAAACATTGAGTGTGAATGGCCCCTGTTCTGGACATATCTCATCCTGGACGGCATTTTCATTAACAGCTCTGAACAGGTACAGAACATTCACTATTACACTCTAGTTGTACCCAACTACTAAAAATGTCTTTGATCAGGACAGAAAATCCATTGTTCTGTCTTTCTTTCTTTTCTTCTTTCTGTCTTTTTAGGTTGAAGAATACAGAGAGGCTTTAGATGGCATTCTCATCAAAGGGAAGCATGGATTGCGTTTGGTCCCTGAACTTTATAGTGTTCCCCCAGATAAGGTACTGTATTCTCTGGACTTATTTAACCATTTAAAGAACTGGATTTTGTACTATTATGAAATAACTAAATAGAGATTCATGGTTCAAAGTTTTTGTGAAATATTCCAATGGAAAATGGACTTTCCCCCATATGTATCATTTAAACTAGGTTGATGAAGAGTATGTTAATCCACACACTGTTGAGAGAGTGCCAGTAGGCAAGTGTCCTCTAAAATGGGGCCAGTCTCTGTACATATTGGGTAACCTGCTGGCAGAGGTACAGTGAATTCCTTAGAAATTGCTCTATGGTAATGCTGTACTGCAGCGTTTCTCAATCTGTTCCTGGAGGTCCTGCACACCGCAGATTTTAAATGTCTCTTTCGTCAGCTCTTGAGTGCTTCAGGAAGGGCTCCTATGCTGTCTTTACTGCTCCCTACACACGAAGCAGGGAATATTTATAGAAGTTCTAAAAGCAGAACAATACAACAGTGTTTATAAAATATTTTACGTTTAGTAATGCTTTATGACGTTCCGAAAATTGTCACTTCATTTAAAGTATGAAGTTAAAAATATATTTTTATCTCAAAGAATTTGCATATGTTGACAGATTTTGCCATATCACTATTGCCTCATATCTACACTAAACCACTGTAGCTCCCCCCAGGGGTCTTTTCCTGCAGGGTCACCATGTCTTTATATTTACCTGATTATTAATCAAAACAAGCTTTTGTCATTATTTCTTTTTTCACAGTAATTGTCTTGCTCTATCAATATACATTACATATGTTTTTTTAAAACATATTTTTATATGTGTATTATACAAATATAAGTTGTATTATTTGTCTTACTCAAAAACCCTGTTTTATTTGTCTTACTGTTGGGGGCCTCCAGGAATGGATTAGCATTTATGTGAAATGCTGTGACTTTTTGTATGTTGCTTTAGATAATTCTGTAAGTAGTAAGTCTAAATATCTACAGTTCTTGAGCTATTGATAATTGCATACATCACATTATTATGATCACAAGCATTTGTCTGTATATGAGGTATTTGGTTTTTTTTGTTTTATAGGGTCTTTTAGCACCGGGAGAAATCGATCCTCTTAACAGACGCCTCTCCACTGTCCCCAAGCCTGATGTTGTGGTTCAGAGTGTGTCATACTTTGAGATTCGATCAAATTTGATCAAGCATTTGTGCTAATGTTTATGTTGTCAATTTAATGTGTTGATTCTATACAATAATTATAAAAATAACTTTTAAGTTAAAATACTTTTAACAAACTGAAAAACATCTTTGAACAGATTAGCTACTCAAATTGGATTTTTATGGACTATAGGCCAGTGATAGACTTGCATCTAATAATAATAGATAGTAGAAATAAACAATGTAGTGACAGTTTTTTGTAATTATTTTATTTAGTCATTTTCATTTGGAAGTTTTCTTAGCAAATATTGAAATATGTAATCAATCGCAATTAATTTTATTGATTTATTAGCCTAACACATTATAATTGTTTTTCATTTGATTCTGTTCCTTCATGTTCGCACACTGAACAGTTAAAATTTTGTTTTCAGTGTCTATCCTGGCAGAAAACGAGGAGATTAAGCAGCTTCTGCAGAGCCATGGCATTGATTCAGAAACTCTGGAGGATATTCACCCAATCAGAGTCCAGCCCTCCAGAGTCCTCAGTCACATTTATGCCAGACTGGGTGAGTTCGGCGTTAACAGTAACACACAAAGCTGGCACAGAATGTGTGCCAGACAGAGGCTGGGGGCTTCACTCGGCTGTCTTTTTTCAGGCCGTAACCAAAGACTGGGTCTGACTGGCAGGCCTTACCGACGAATCGCTGTGCTTGGAACATCCAAATTCTACATTATTCGCAACACCATCTTCACCTTCACACCTCAGGTATAAAATGTGTAAATTAAAAATCTGCTGGTGATGACAATTTGATATGTATTATAAACTCGCTTTATTTGCAAGTCGACTGCTCAGGTCTTGGTACTGACTGTATATACAGTTTGTAGATCATCATGAGTTCTACCTGGCACTGGATAATCACATGATTGTGGAGATGCTCCGTGTTGACCTCTCCTACCTCTGTTCCCGCTGGAGGATGACGGGACAACCCACGGTGACCTTCCCGATTTCACACGACATGCTCAGTGAGTCGACACGACAGATATGCTGAGCAGCTTGTTAATCTTTCTTGTGCCCTTGTGAATACACAGACTTGGAGATTGTTTATTTTGTTTTTGTTGCTTTGCAGCTGATGATCACAAAAATATTGATCCTGCTGTTTTGGCCACCCTGAAAAAACTCCAGGATGGTTATTTTGGAGGAGCAAGGTAAAATAATTATAGCTCATCACATTCAGTATTTGTCCCATACCTGAAGAGCCCCCAAAATAAATCAGTTTTGCATTTCAAGGGTTAAGACTGGAAAACTATCTGCTTTTCTTGACACCTCCTGTTGTGCTCATCTTACATTTATGGACTGTGGTGAGTTATGCCACCAGGAGAAACAAGCATGTTTTAGGAAACTCCTAAAATGGCAAAATAAATGTAGAAATAAACACTTAAGACAAAAATCTGTCATCATTTATTCACCCACGTATGGTTCCAAAGTCATGTGACTTTCTTCCATGAAACACTATTCCTGACACACAAAGCTGACACACACTCTTGTGTTACTTGGAATGTAGAGCATGAATCGTCTGGACTAAACTTTTATCATACTTTTCAGTGTTTTTTTTGTCAAAATTCTTCTTTTTAATTCCATAGAAGTCATATGGGTTTGATGACATCATTTTTGTATTTGGGTGAACTGTCCCTTTGCAGAGTGTAAAATTTCTAATTTACTTATGTGTCATCTTTTACTGTTGTTTTTTTGCCATGTGCCTTGCTTGTATCAATGGTGGGAGCCATTGTAAAGTGTAATGAAATGAATGAGAACAGTCCTGTTCATTACAGAGTGTCTGAACTAATGTACACTAATGAACACTGACAAAGTCTTGCAGATTAAACAGTTCTCTTCCCTCCTTGGTATTTCAATTTATACATGAAAAATTGCTGACCTATCATTATTGATAACATGGATAAGTCGGCTGTTGCCTTCTGTCTTCAGCATGACATTTCATGTACAAATGTGTTGTGTGGTTGGCAGACCGTATGTTTACCTGCATGGGTGTGCGAAGGCTTGAGAGGTAATTGTGTGAGAGAGCTGTAACTGTGTTACACTTTTATATATTGACGCGTGCCGCAAGCCAGTGCTGAAGTACTCAATTACTTCTCAGGAGTGAGAAGCAGACGTGCTCAAACCTTTCAGGCTTTTATTTGATTGCGTGTGTGTGCAGAGGTGGATGATCTGGCTGTGTATCTGGACCAGCTTCTGGCTGTTCCTCAGCAGAGCTCCATCAGTGCCACTAAAGGGGGCCTGAACCGCTTCAGGGCTGCAGCAAAAAAGACGCGTGAGATGGTGTCTCTGGTGCACAAAGCCAGAGAACTCAATATACACAGTGAGTTCAGATTGTTTTTAGATGATCAGATGTCTTTATTTAGAGCCTAATAGTTTGTTTCTGCAAATGCTCATCAATGCTTTTGTTTTGACCACTACAGATGTGCACATGTACCTTCCTACTAAATTGTTCCGGTCTTCAGCACCAAACCTAAATTTGTTGGATAACAAAGGCAAGGTAAATAACTCAAAATATGTTGAATTACTTTTACGAATTACAAATCATGGCTTCTTTTAAAATGTTATGTTTATAGTGTTAACTTACGATGAACTGTAACGATTTCACTAATAAGGTTCCTGAGACACAGCCCACTGATCCTGTTAACCTGCCCAGAGATGTAAATGGAGGGATTGACTATCCAGCCCTAGTGCAAATGTTGAAACAAAGCCAGAACCTGCAGGATCAGGCTGATATTCTCTATATACTGTTCAAAGACAAGTGAGACCCACAGAAACCATTGATAGTATAGACTCTATTCAGTGCTGTATGCTGTATGTGTAGAATGCTCAGCAGTGCAAATGTGAATGTTGTATCTTTTAATGTAGAGTATTTTTTAATTAAAGTTATATTTAATTATAAGGGGAATGGATTGGGACACCAAGCTACATGGGAAGGGTTGGACGGTACGGCGCCTCCTGAGTGACTTGTATGAAAAAGCAGGAACCCTGAAACACTGGGGACTCATACGTATGATCTGTGGGATGCTGCGCAAAAAAGTGGAAGAGCTGGATGCTGTGAGTCATAGGACCGTGGCTTCCCTAAGGCCTTATTCTCCTGTGTTATGAGATGAAATATGAAATATGATTGTTCTGAAACTGCATTTCTGTGAAATAGAACATGGCAAACAAGATCAGTCCTGTTCTAGAGAATAGGATGTCCATAGGTTTTGGGTTTTTGAGGGCATAATATTCAACATTCAATATTCAATAGTTTATTATACAACACAATATTCAAAAGTTTATTATCGGTCCACAAATAGTTCCTTGGAGAACCCCACATACCCCAAAATAAAAATCTACACTCATGTAAACAATTTGTTAGATAATTAATCAAAATAGCTTTCAATATATGTAGCTATACATTAGGCAGGTCAGGATGTATTATAAAGTTGTTGTCTTTAAATTGTTACAGGCTTGTTCAGATTTGCTTATTCATCAGAAACATCTAACAGTTGGACTTCCTCCTGAGCCGAGAGAGAAAACTATATCAGCGTAAGCTTCAGTCACAACATACACATTCAGCTCTCATGTCCATTTTTACCTGTTCATGCTACAGTCCTTGTCTCCATACAGCCCTATGCCTCCAGATAAGCTGGCAAGACTTATCGATGAGGCCAGTGAGAACAATCTCACCATTGCTATTCTCACTCAGGTTGGAATCGTATTGGCAGCTTTTTACTGTTTTATTCACATCTTAATCCTGTACGTTTTACTTCTGCAGTTTCCAATAACACTTGTGCTTGTGATCGGCAGGAGATAATGGTGTTCCTGGGTATGAGCATCCGTACCCAGCCCAAACTCTTCAGTGAGATGTTCCGCCTCCGTATTGGCCTCATTCTCCAGGTCATGGTCACCGAGCTCGCCCAGTCCCTCCGCTGTTCAGGTATCTGTTTCTCAGTTCCATTGAACTTTTTAAAGAGACAGTTCACCCAAAAATGAAAATTCTGTTTTTCTGTCTTACCCTCATGACATTACAAATTGACATTACTTACAATACATGACATTACTTACCCTTAAAAATTTGTATGTTTTTAGTCTTCTGTAAACACAAAATAAGATATCTGAAAGAATATATGATCTCTTTTGGGATTGTATCAAACCTTCCAAATTCCAAAGAAGACAAAAGGATAAAAGGAAGTATAAAAGTAATTTGTATGACTTGAGTGGTTTATTCCAACAGTACTAAAGTTCAATTGTATGATAAACTGACCACAATTTAAGTAGTTATTCATTCTCGAGCTGTCATAAATGTTCAGGTAGAGCATCTGTATTGTTTTATTAGCTCAGTATTGTTTTGTTCTCTTGAGACATCCGTTATTTGTTATTGTAGGTGAGGAGGCCACAGAGAATTTGATGAACATGAGCCCATCTGAGCTGAAGAGTCTGCTGCTTCACATTCTCAGTGGCAAAGAGTTTGGAGTTCAAAAGAGCGGTAAGTATATTCATCCATGTGCTCCTAGCTCATTATACTTAAATATGTGCTTATATTTATGTGACCATGTGTTATTTTTTTCTTAGTGCGCTCAACAGGAAATGTGGTCAGCTCTGCTATCAGTATCCATGACAAGAGCAAATCAGCTTCCACCAAAACTGAACTGAGATTCACAAGTAAACATGGAGAAGATATCAAACTGGTGAGAAAACCTTCTTTGGTTTAGAATTGTTATGTCTCTTCTTTCAGTGCAATAACAGACACTGTTTTCCTGCTTTAGCCTGTGTCAGTCCATTCCCTGGATATCGGAAATATTGAATCAGGGGTAAGTGTACCAGCAGCTGAGGGTTTGTCTAAGAAACTGATATACTTTATTTTCTTTTCCAAGCTTGGGCTTTTTTGGTAGGTTTAGTAATACAGTCTATTTTCAATTAATCTTTATTAAGTCATTTGGGGTTCCATGCTCATCTGGTTGTGTTCCAGAGGTACAGACTTCCATCCATTGAGTCGTTTCAGGGATCATTAGGCGGTACTTCAGTGCGTGACAGCAGACACGGACAGTGGCTTCGCCGCAGACGTCTGGATGGAGCTCTCAACAGAGTCCCTGTTGGTTTCTATCAGAACGTCTGGAAGATTCTGCAGAAGGTGGGTGGGACACTTTATAATAAATCCTGAGAGCGGGGTTCACAAGCTTATGCTTCAAATGTCTTCTCCTTTTAATTGACAGTGTCATGGGCTGTCCATTGAAGGATGTGTACTTCCATCCTCAACCACAAGAGAGGTAAACTGTTTCATGGAGCAATATGCTCTACATGGGAACCATTCATAATATTTTAGTCCTGAATTTACATAAATATAAATTCTCACTGATGGCATTTCTAGATGACTCCAGGTGAAATAAAGTTTGCTGTGCGCGTGGAAACTGTATTAAACCGCGTTCCCCAGCCAGAATACCGACAGTTGTTGGTGGAGGCCATCCTGGTTCTGACCATGCTGGCTGACATGGACATCCAAAGCGTGGGTGGTATCATTGAAGTGGAGAGGATTGTACAAATGGCCAGTGAAATGTTCCGCAATGATCAGGTCAGCTTCACATGCAAACGTGATTTTTATGTTTACAAATAACCTACATGTGGAGTCTGCAAGTGGCATATGAAGATCTTGGATATTTAATGAGAAAACACTGGCTTAGGCAGGAAGTTACAGCCTATCTAAATAAAATGTATTTTCTCTTGTTATGTTCTAGATGTTCTTCTATGTTCTCTTGTAGATGTTCTACAACTCTGAACTGGAATCCAGTCATTAAAGAGACAGTTCACCCAAAAATAACAATTCTGTCATCATACCTCAAATCATTCTCACTTTGATGACTTTCTTTCTTCCATTAAACACAAAAACATTCATTTTTGAAGAGTATCCTGGCCATTCTCTTCTGCATAATGACAGTGAATCATATGACTTGGAATATAATGTGAACCATACTGATGAATGTTAGTGTTTTTTCTGTCATTTACTTTCAGAGCTTGACGTACCCAGTCCACGTTCATTGTATGTTAAAAAGAAACCAGAATATTCTTAAAAATCTTTGTTTTACCGAATAGAGAAACCATATGGATTTAGATTACCATGAGGGTATATATTCCTTTAAGAACATCCAGTGTAGCAGTTCTGTAACATGACTGACAGAAGTCTGTTTCTTCCATTTCTGCAGAAAGAACTAGGTGCTGAGGAGGATCTGCTAGAGAGAGATCAGTCCACCGGTATCTGCAGGCTACTCTATGACAGCGCCCCTAGTGGACGTTTTGGAAGCATGACCTACCTTGCAAAAGCAGTGACTACTTATGTTGAGGATTTTCTTCCTAGTGGAGCTTGTGCTCTCCAGTGAGGCTCCAAGCTTAAAATCAATTAGAAGACTTAGAAGATAATGAAAGAAGGTACTTTTTAAACTTATTAGACATTAGGGTGAAATAAATGTCATCTTGTCTTAAGGATTTTAAACAAGGCTAGTCAAAGGTCAAGTGTGTAATTCCTGTGAACACTATCATTATTACATGAAACTGCAAAAATAGTTTACAAACAGGTGTGTATAGGTTTCCTGAACACTGCCCCTATCTTCTGTTAGCAGCCCAACCTGTCTGACTGACTGTGTTTTGATAGCCTCAGTTATAACTATTTTGGGGCTTGTAGCTGTCTCTGCATATCAGGCTAAGATAGGAAATTTCACCTCTACCCTTATAATGCAATACAGTAGCCTTTTGCTTCAAGGTTGGATGTTCACATTTTTAAAGTGGAAAAAACTTTTTGTTTTGGGATTGCAATCAAAATGTAGTCAGCATCTTGGTATTTGACACACATTTTTTTGACAGATACATAATAAATTATATCATTTCCATACATAAACATACTGCTGTATTTTACTTTAATCCAAACAGCCATACCTTACCATACCTGAATGAGGCATTACAAGTCATGTAGAAACAAATATAACTTTTAAAGTGAAATCCAAAATGTTTGGGGGCGAGACAAATGTATGAAAAGTGACCTGTACACATTTCTCCAAAACTCAAAAATTTGGGACATCGGCCTCTGTGGCACAATTAACATTAATAAGGGTTGATTCGAAACACTATTCAGGCAATGTGCATACAAAACCGTGGCTTGGTTTAGACATTATAAACATTGATTCAAGTGTGCACAATTACAACAATCACTTTTTCCAAACGGGGAGGGGGAAAGGGGAGGGGCTTGACATCATGACAACTTTTCATTCCACTGCAATTCACTGTACACTGTCATTCCATTTGCATCAGCCAGTGACATCATCAAAGAGGGCTGCCTAAAAACACTAAATTTTGACACTTAAAAATTAAAGGTACAGTTACATGTAAAATGTCAGAGGACTGCGATTCTGGGTGGGGGGAGTATGTTACAAACACACGGGCTGGGTAAAAGGGGTAAAATGCCACATGAGCAAATCTTCATTCTCTTTGAGCCATATAAACCATTCTTTATGTCCGCCTTGCCATTTTTGGTTTTGGATTGGTTGATGTTTTTCCTTGGGCGTATGTGTCAGTTTGTCATGCTCCTCAGTGCTACATGAAGTGCATCTGGAAAGAAAGAGCTTAGCTTAAAGGGATACCTATCCACATTACCTATTTTTTCTATTTTTACACTATAAGTACAGAGTTACATATATAAGTACAGCTGTATATTTTATAATCAGAAAGGACCAGCTTGACAAAGTCTTAAGGGTACCTGAGCTCCAGGGATGGGGGTGAAAGGATTGGTGGTGCGGAGGATGGGCTGGTTATATATTACGGGCTGGGGAGCCATCAAGGGCACTGACCCCATCTGGCCCACAGGAGGAGGAATCTACAGAGCAAACAATTTGGAATGCACAGCATGAGCTCCATATGCGCTCCTCTATAATTCTGTTGTAATTCATTATTGATTCTAAATGCTAATTCTGTGTTTACACTGCACAGAATTTGATATGCAATGTCAAATAAATATATATACATGTTTAATGCGCCTACACAAATTGCAGCTGCAGATGTAATGTTATAAAATTATTGTTTTAAATTTGAAATTATGAATATAGAAACGTGAAATGACAAATTACAAATATGACAAAAATTAAATACACCTGATAAGAAAGATAAAGGCTGCACTGATGCTGTGTTGTATTTATATAGAATCAAATGACAATTAAATCTGCCTCTGGTACAGAAATAATGACACCTACCATCCCATATACAGGCACTTGAGGGGTTGTCATCGGAAATGCAACCGGAGCTGGTGCCTGAGGGAGACATTGTAGTAATGATTGCAAATAGACTGAAATATGTGTAACTGAAATACATGCCATTTATTGTTTTAAATAAAACGATTTAATCATGTTTATGTACAAGAAGGACTTACATAGCCAGTATAAATCATTCCATTCTGCACCATTAATAAAACATGTATAAGGGAGAAAAAACATACAGACATTACTGAGAGTGTTACAAATCCAATTGCTTTTAGTGTCATATGTCATGCACAGGGCCTGTTGTTTGGATTTTGAATTCCATTCACAATGTATTTTAACATATTGAGACAGACTAAAATCCAAACGGGGCACAATGAGTCAGTGCACATACCATCTGTGGCATTGGTATGGGAGCAGGAGCCAGGTGTGTGTGGGTCCAGGGTCCTGTGCCATTCATGGCTTTAGACTGCCAGGGAGATCCTCCAGATGATTTCTTCTCTAAATGGGCCCACTGTACTTCTGGCCTGAAAACAATAGACCTTTACATTACAATGTTATAGCTGTGCTTTCACACACAATAATAGTTGTGCAGCATTTCGTGACCTTTTTGCTTTAGGTACACAGCCCTATTGGTAAGTTTCAGACACCCCTTTGTCGACACAAAACCATGAATGTGTTTAAACTTAATTTAGCCAATAAATTACTCACCCTCAAAGCATCTTAGCTGTATGACTTTCTTCTTTCTGCCGAAGATAATCTGAGTTATAGTAAATAATATCCTAATTATCCTAATAATTGTTTTACAGAAGACATTTATTATGAACTGGTGCTTTTTGGAGCTTCAAAATCTCTGACACTATTCACTGCCATTTGAAAGCTGGGAAGAGCCAGGATATTATTTAATATTGAAAGTCATACACCTAGGATACCTTGAAGGCGAGGACTTTACTGGCTAATTCATTTTTTGGTTGAGTATCCCTTTAACTTACTAAAACAAAACACCCGGGCTTGTTTGTCTAATCACAAACAGGACAAACAGACTACTTACTTTTTGGCTGGGGGTCCTCCAAAATGTAAATCTAATGGCAAACAAAACACATTATGAGCTAAGGTACCACATGCTTTGAATTGACTGACATGTTTAATGCCATAGAAACAAAATAAGAAGACTGAATAACTCACTGCCCACTAGATTGGCCAAGGATGAATCCAAATCATTAGTAAGTAATTTTCCACCATTGTAGAGTTGTGTGCCTTGACTTTGGACCTGTGAGGAGAGTGTGGGCTTCAAAAATGCTCCTTCAGGAAAACCAACCTGGTAGATCAAAAAGAAGAATCATGTCAATGATATTTTCTCAATATTAAAGAGGAAGTGTGTAATTTTAGAACTTTCTTCTATTCCAGCCTAATATTTATAGACAAATATAAGCAAGTGATTTGAAAGCTAATTTCTCCCAAAAGTGTAAACACTGTGATTCTTTGGTGTATCAAAAACAACAGCATTGGCTCAACCAAAGGCATCTCTTTGTCCGTCCAATGACAGAGGAAGTGTTCAGAAAACATGCTTGAAAACTGTTTTTGCAATTCCACTGATGACACTTAAAGCTCAGAAATTACACACTTCACTTTAAAAGCCATTACATTTATTATAAAAGCTTGTAAAAGACTCACCCAGATGAGCCCCAAATGAGTGAAGAGTGTGCCATTAAATGAAGAAGAAAGGGCATTATAAACATTTTATCAAAGAAGTTCCACAACAAATTCTAAAAAGAATGCAACAACAGAAAATGGAACAGAGGCAAGTGTCAATGGGCTTTATTACCTCCCCAGCCGTTATTGGCTGGTAGGGTGTTTGTCTGAACCACGGTACTGGAATTATGTTGTAGATCAAAATGGTCATTGGTGAAGTTGTGCACACTGTTTGGGATGAAGGCAAGAATACAATGAATCATTATATGTTGTTTTTACAATAAGGTCAACAAAATTCTCTGTAACCATAATTTAATTCTGTGATACCTTTGGACTAATCTGGTTTACTCTCAAAAATGTGATACTGCTAATTCTGCTAATATTGTCAGTTCCTTTATTATAAAATCCTTGTGGTTTTCCTCATATGTAAGTTGCTTTGGATATAAATGCAAATCAATAAATATAAATGAAGTGCAAATGTAGAAAACATGCATATTAATGATCCCCAATTCAATCTCAACATTTTAGGTTTTTATTTATCTGCATCTCCTGCACAAGCAAAGATTCAGAGAAAAAGGACATCTGTACCCATTTGTAATGGGCAGATCAGGGGGACTGGAGAGAAGCTCGGTTGCACCACTGCTGGTGCAACTGCTGTTGCCACTGCCCACAGACTGCCCACTGGGGGACACTGTTGGGGTCTGCATGCCGGTGTCTTTCAGCTGAACAGCCTGCTAAAGAAAATAACATCATAAACTGACCGTACTGACTTTTAATTGTTTGGAATAAACAGTTTGTAAGGACAGGATGGTAAAAAGATATTTGATGCCATTGTGAGGTCTGTGCTTATTAGCGATTTGACACTGGTAGAGATGCTGGTAAATGAATTAGATTTGTTACCTTTGCAGGTTGTAATCTGTCACCCTCCACCTCCCTATGAAAGTAAAAGAGAATGGTTTACCACAACATCCGATCATCCGATTTTCTCACAGTAGTTCTAAAAGAACCTTTTATACTGTGGAACAGAATCACTATGACAACAGTGATTATATGTGCACATTTAACAGCAAACCTCAGCTATTTACTCAAAATATACTTAAAGAAACCCAATAGCAATATGTTTCTATGCAAAAGCCGCAATATCAGTTTTATTGGAAAGTACCGGCTGATGGTGGGGGTCTCTTTAATTTTCTTGCTCTCCAAAGAAGCCAAGTGCTGCTCCAGAGCTTCTAAAAGACTGCTGGGAGCCTGGTGGTGAGGTTAAGACAGGTTTTAGGGAACACAACAAAATGGTAAAACGTAGCATCAAAAACTGAATTTTCAAACACACATGGACTCAAACATCTGCACATATGTACTGCTATTTATAAGCTAGAACAATTAGGAAGCAATACTATACGTTGCTACATGTGTATTTTATATATATTAAAACTATATACAAAAAACTGTCTTATATCTTTCTCTCACACACTCATACCTTCACACACACAAAGTCTGTGTAACTAAGAGAACCTATTAGTGGTTATGAGTCTCTGAAAACAAAGGGGAAACACAACAGAAATAATTCAAGTGGAGAGGATTTCAGCTTAAAGCTACACATGCAAAATAGCCGTGTCCCATGCATGTTTTCAAACAGAGTATAAGGCCTGTGGGGTCAACTGAGATCACTAAAGAATTAAAACCATAAAAAACAGAAAGCAGACTGATCTACAAGGGCACTTTTGTACTCATGCACAGGATATAAATGCTCATACTGTACAGATATCAAATGCCACAGCAGAACCTGCTAATCTTTGGATTCCACTTGAATTTCTTGGAAATAAAGGCATGTTGCCATAAAGTGAAATTGTAGTTTTTGAGCAGACTTGATGATTGCAATGTCTAAGAGAAAGTCTGCATCAACATTTTGATGTAATCTTTAACATTTGGAAGCCAAAGCAGGTTAACCAAAGAAAGGCAAATACTGAATGAGGTCGTTATTTCTAGTATTTTATGCTTGTATAGCATTTTCATCTAAAAACAGCAACGTCAATTGAATCTAAATGATGGCAGAATGAATTCAGTATGCAAGCATGTACATCTGTTCTTATACAATATTTGCCTTTCAGCCACTAGCTGTGCCTGGTGTGCATGCCAATTTAGAGGAGAAAATTTCATGAATAACAAAAGAACAGATTTCTCAGCTGCATAATTGTAAGGAAGACGAAACAGAGGGAGATTTTTACTGAGAAATCTGAAACCTATGCAACGAAACAACACACTATTAAAAGGAGAGATAAACAAGGAAGAGAAGTTTAGACAAGGGTACTATAGGAGTAGAAGTATACAAAAGGCCATGATGAATATCCAGACAAAAGCACTTAAATAGTATAGACAAATAATAAGCTTAATCAGTGATGTAACTGCTAATGATAAAGTACTTAAAAATATAATGCAGGCCTTCTGCATACTACTGCAGCTTAAGAAAACAATGCACTCCTTCCAATAAAATGTATTGTTGACATGGTTGAAGTACCACTCTGTAGTGTGCCAGCCCAACACCTTCAGGAGTCCCTGTCCAATGTAAATGAAAATGTCAAATATGCCAAATGGTGGCAAACTGAAGGGGGACATTATTGCCCAGCACCCCTCTGCCGGAATTGACAAAAGATAAAAAAAAACAGCAGAAATTGGAGGCCTATATTTAGCATTATTGCTGACTTGAGAACTTCGGAAACTTCGGGAGGTGCAGGGCAGAATTCAGTCCCCTACTCCAGTTTTGAGGCATTCTTTGAGTTGTGCACATTCACTGTTCTTCCCAAGAAGCTATCCAAGCATAATACCCTACCAATACAGAGATATATGGCAAAGGTGAGTGCTTACAGGTTAGGAGATGTCTTTGTTTAGTGAGACCATGCCCAACATCACAACCGGTCAGTGTGGCAAAAGTTTATTGGCACGGCACCATTTAGCCATATATCAATCAGTAAAAGAATTACAAGCAATCAAATTTCTCATGGGTATGCCAGTAAGAAATAGTGGCTTGAGGGGCAAGCACTAAGCTTTAATGAGACAGTACTGCAATAGCCTTAATTGACTTTTAATTACTCATCAAATGCTAAACTGGTTATAATCAAGGCAGCAGCTATCAGAGATAGCGTCTCTAAAAATTCACATAGACTAGCTTTGGTACCCATTTACCTCTGATGACAACAGAAAATGCAAAACAGCACATCTGATTCCGTGGGAGTGCGCGGGAATGGAGTAAGTTTCTTGAGGCCCCTATCCTAAAAGTCGGATAGATGGGGGAGGGGTCAAAAGAATAAGGGCTGGGAATGATGGTCTAATGGGGTGAGCGTGAATGAGAGATCAGGATGAAGCCACATGTGAGTAACTGAGATGAAATGCACCACTAACCTGTGAAAGATCTGGGATGTCAACCTGATCAATTCCAACTTGCTGTGACACAAAAGAAAAGGAAGGGAAGGAGAACGAAAAACAAAATGTGAAACCAAACAGTAAAAAGAGAACCAAGGTACGTGGAGAAGGGAGAAAGAAGAATTGAGAAAAAGAGCCATTACTCCATGCAGTGTATGAGAACCCATAAGAGATTATGGTTGACTGGATGTATACAGACAAGACAGTAATGTTTTGTAGGTGGTGTAGGTGGTGAGACATTGAAATGTCACTTGTAGGTTATGTGAACAATGATGAAATATTTACATGACTAGGTGAGAAACATCCAAAAGAAACACACAACTAATGTTGACTTTGGAAAAAAGACAAGAAAAACAAATGGCATACAAACATTGTTATACAAATAAAGAAATGTGCTCTTAAAGTCAACTTTAGTCAGTTTTTGGATAGCACTTCACCCTTTTCCTGAAGAGTCATAATATTCAGCCAAAAAAGCAAAACGAATAGAGAAGAAAAACAAAAAACTCAAGAAGGATGTGCTTAGCATTTTTCCCCAACATATGCCTCCATACACATCAAAATAATGTGCTTTACAGACGAAAGTAAACTGCTAAATTCCAACCATCACACCGGCACAGTT
The DNA here is from genome assembly GCA_036877525.1 of Chromobotia macracanthus. NCBI lineage: Eukaryota > Metazoa > Chordata > Actinopteri > Cypriniformes > Botiidae > Chromobotia > Chromobotia macracanthus. The sequence continues at coordinate 6,330,252 of JAZGTH010000005.1, forward strand.
GTCAAAAATATTGTTCCAGTAATTATTCATCAATAGCAAAGCTTTATCTTGACAACTTGTTAAACGTATCAAATCAAGACAGTAAAAACAAATCAACAAGAGTCATCATTAAGCAATTATTCATCCAGTAGTTCCTGGGGGCTTGAGGAGGGCCAAATTGACAACTGTGCCCTGTATCCAAACTGCAAAACAAAGATTCAACTAATCATTTGCACATTAATGTCAAAGGACTGTCGTTGCAGAAACAGACTGTTTATATCTGAGTATCTATCATACTGTAGCTCTGTTCCTGTTGTTGTTGAGAGGGACAGATAGATAGAAAGACTTTCATGCAGTGCAGGCACCAGAACAGGCAGCATGAGGGGAGACCTTTGATACAGGTTTTTGGACCAAAAGGCAAAAGGGACACTCAGCCGAAAGGGCCTGAATAAGATGAGCCCAACCAACCCATGCAGAGATGATATCTAGAGACGCTTTACCTCCGCCACCTTGAGAAACTCAGAGAGCTTGGTCATCCTGATAAGAAACCTCTTGTATATTTCCAGCGCCTCTTTGCATTGATTCTTCTTCATATTAAAATATTTCTCTTTGAAGTGAAGAGAAAAATTAATGTAGCAAATGCACATAATGTTTCTCTTTGAAGTAAAAAGAGTTTTAATTTACGTGTAATATATTTATTTCCTGCAAACAACTTTTGCATTGCAGACGCATTTATGTACACACATACAGTGGGGTCCATTAAAAACTAGTTAAAAACGTAAATTTAAAATCAAATTTACACGTGAAAATAAAAAGATATGTTTCAAGATTTTAAAAATGTCAAACAAGAAAATATTAATGGAGTAAAATGAGTAAGAAAGGTTTGAGATTCTGCACTATTTGATCAAGTCTAATCAAACAAGCACATATGAGATATTGACCATTTGCTGATATTGACCCAAATGTCAATACTAAGAAATCCTAAAAAAACGTAAAATTTTGTACTAATTGTTATGCTAACAAAATGATTTGTAATGAAGAAATCTGTATTGAAATAGAAAATGGCTAAATAACGGCATTTTTACTAGTGGTCTCCCACTTTTGGACCCTACTGCACATTTACACAAATGTTCACACAAACCAGGCATGCAGAAAAGGTAGATATTATATATAACCCTTAAGAGGAAACTACAATATTAGAGAAAATACAAGAAAATAAAGAGAATTTCGCTCTGAGGTAAATGTATTACCCAGCAGATTAATGACACCCTCATTGTAAGCAGCAAAGATGCGGATGGAGTCCTTGAAGAGCAGCGTGAAGGCACAATTGATCACTCCATTGGTCAGTTCACTAGAACTGGCCTACAAGAAGCACAAAGTAACAAATGTAATCAAAACATTACCTTTTTTTAATATATCTGTATGCTTTATCCTCAACTTCTTGCTAGGTAACTATACAGTTCACTACAAAGCACTCAAACTGCTTATAGCAATAAGAAATTCTGTACCTCAAAGTCCAAAAGAGCATCAAGCTGATTTTGAATTATAGGGAGGGTCTTCATCAGCTTGTCTACGCTCATAGTTCGCATCACTCCGTCAGTCCTAAATAGAACATATGGATAGGTTAAACATAGCTGAAACAGAAAGGTGCAATCACAGCTTTACACGTTCAGAAGCTGCTTTAAAACACTGCTGTTCTTTAAGCAGTAATATTCGCTGTTTGTCTTGTTCAGCTCTTGTGGTAGATTTCCTCAGAGCAGATGCCTCACCCCCGCTTCATCTTGGTGAAATCAACCGCAACGAGTCTGTAGGACAGGGCCCTCTCGTTCAGGTACCTGCTGTAACGTCTAATGTAGATGGACATGTCGTAACCTAGAAGAGACATTCAAGAAGAGTAAGAGTTATAGAAAACTGCAGCCTACTGTAGTCTTACCGCATTTCTTTCACTGTACAGATTACCGAATCTGCAGAGGAGGTTCACGAAAAAGGTCAAATTAAGTATTAAACATAAAAATTAAGGTTTACTTACCTTGTAATGCTCCTTTATCTACGAAATTATTCAAGTTAAAGAGTGTGCTTCTTGATGCAAGGTACTGGATGAACCTCTGTTTGACAGGAAATGTAAAACACAGATATTCATGTAGGCTTGCCAGGTTATCAAAATGTAAACTGAAATAAACACAAAAGAAAACTTTACTCTGAAAGGCACACATTAAAAGAACAGGGACACATGAAGCAAACCAATCAATACTGTTTCACAGCTACCAAAAGACTTGATTATGATTTTATGTGTCAGACAGCTCACAGAATGGTTCTAGCAAGTACTTTTATATTGATTTTGTGACACAGTACAGTCCACTGAGAAACACCAACAACAACAATGCAGCCTGCGATGCCAGGCAACAGATCGTACCTCATTGCCGTACATCATAAGATGGTGTGTAGTAATGAGAGCCTTAAAGACCACCACCCAGCTCTGATTGGCTGTCCTCTCAAACAACGTATCAGCCAAGTGAGGTATATTCACGTTCAGCTCATTGGTGCAGTGCATTAAATCTGTAAACAATGCAAAACAGAGCAGAAGCAAAGACTTTACACGGTTTAGAGAAGTGTTTTTCAACCAGGGGTCACAACAAAATTTCAAGGGGGCTTCAAGAAAATTAAAACAAGCTGAAATAACTAAAAATCAAGCTATCCCTTAATGTTTAGTTATTTAGTTTCATAATTAATTTATGCCTTTCTAGTCATGCCAAGCTGTAGAATATTTTATTGTGCAGAAATTGTGAGGGGGCAAAAAGTTAAATAGGTTAAATAGGTCCTTGGTTTGTGGGTGATAATATAGTATGTATAGAAACTAATGAAAAATTTTCAGGTTTTTGTAAAACAATAAACATATACACTACATGGCTAAAATTATGCAGGCACCCCCGCTTCTAATTAACGGGTTAGACTATTGTAGCTACCTAGCTATCTAGATATAGTGAAATATATTTTGGTAGCTTTGTACAATTTAAGTCTAAAGACATTATATGTATGGCTGTCTACATAAATAAAACATAATTGTATTAAATCAAACTGTCAGGGTTATAATGTTCCACTGTATTATTACAGCAAGACCATTTTTGTTTTTTTGTTAGATGGCAGCGATGACGGCCTGCCATCTAACATGACATTGCTTGAATAGCAGTTAGTCAAAAGTTCCACTTGATTTCTCTCTAATTAACTGATAATAAAATTTGTATCAGTGAATTCTAGCACATATTCACAGAACACCTGCTACCTTTATTACTTTGAATGAGCCTGGCAGTTTATTAGATCTGCAGGCTGCTTTCTTTATGTCCTCCACAGGACATCTGCTCTAGACTCATTAACTGACAGCTTAATTGATAACCAGTTCCATTAATCAACTATGCTTAGTTATTATTTGTGAATTGAAGAAAAACTCATTTTGGCATGTAAAGGTAGGTGCGCCATCATGTCTATTTAAAGCTCTTTTTCATATTGAGACATCCGACATTCTCCTCAGGGATGCCCTTTACATCAACCTCAAAATAATCATACAAATATCAGCCAAACCATTCATTTTGTCAAGGTTGGTGATGGTAGATGAGCTACAGGAGATGGAAGTAAAGAGATATCAGAACTGAACGACTTCTGATAAAATCCATCTCTTTTAATGTGACTCATATCTGAACAGGCATCTGTAGGCAACAGATCCAACACTGAAAAAAAATTTCTAGACATATCTACAGTAAAATTATTGCCTTAACCTATAAGTAAAGGACCAAAATTGTATGTATGACTGATTTAACAATAACGCCACAATGTCAATGGATTCACGACACAACTGATTTACGTTCTGATTTACCAGATAAGGGTAAAATCGCAGGTTTAGGTGATGGTGAGGGATTCAGTGTGAAACATCTAAGCTACAAAGATATCCACTGCATTGGTGCTGTTGTCACCTTCAATGACTCAGAGGATACCAAACAGAACAAGTCAACAATGAAATATATAAACAGCAACAACATTATAGACTGGCATAAAGGATTAAGCCACCAACCATTTACAAACAGTATCGTATATGCCTCTGATATTACATGGCAATGCTCATCATGCTATGTCCTTGACATTGTATGTTTCCTTGAGAGAAATCAGCTATAACGGGATTTATACCCTTGTACGGGTTCCACATCACTGTCTTCACCTAATGTCAAGACAGAGAAATCATTTCACAATTGCTTTACAAACCACTAGTCAGTACATCACTGCTGTTGTACGCATGGAAAAGAATTGATTTTAAAGCATTTGAGGAAAAAGCAGCGATCAAGCGTGACGGTAAAGACTGAGGTCCCTGCCGTATGTAAATATGCAAATTGGTCAGTGTGTCAATCATGCATTGTAATTTGCCTTCACGCGCGCAGCATTAATGTCCGTATGGGACTGTAAACGCACCACGGTGACCTTCAGTTAATTGATGAAATGAACTCTATAATGGCTGTCCAGAAATCATCTACTATAATCATTTCAACGTCCCCGATTGGGTTGTAAACAGGAACGGAGAAAAACAGCCAGGAATTGTGAATACCCAGATAGACCGAAATCACGATGCATAGTAAAGCGGATGACATTTCAATGCGCTTTTCTGCTTCAACCTACAATCAAGGTGCTTCTTCTTGGGCGCGCTGACTTCGTGCGTGGTGGCCTTGCACACGGCTTTGCTGATGGCAGATCCGGTCATGCTGTGCTGAGCTGCGGCGATCCGGTCCGTGATGGACTGTCCCGACATATTACGATTTTCAATCAATCGTCTTTCAAACAAATCTATTCACTGCAGGGGTGTGGGGGAGCCCACTCCGTGCGTTTCGTCGGTCTTGCAGAGAGCTACCCTGATACGAACCGGACACGGGCGAGGATGCTCTGACATTCAGATAACACCAATCACTCACGGGTAACTGCGAGCTGAAACGATGACAATTACAAATCGCTGTTTATCGTTTCGATTAGCGTTATTTAAATAGGCCTGCCCCTTTCGCTACGCGCAAAAAGGACACTATGTTACGCGCTACCCTCCGGTGTTGCCGGTTAACCATGTAACTGCTGCTTGAATGAAGCTGTCGGTGATCGCCGTGGACGAAAATGGAAGAAAGCTAGTCGAGCCGTCTTTAAAATAAAGCGTTGTCGATGTTACACTGGCGATCTAGCTGCGGAAAATTGCGCCCTGGTTCACTGCATGGATGTAATCGGTGCATAGCGGAATTTAATATCAAGCATCTTTTTAAATTCCTTCAGCCTCCTAGTGCGTTACATATAAATGCGTACGCTACTGAGAATAATAAATATTGTATGGATATCGTAGTCAAACAGTTGTATCAGCTGGTCCTAGATTTTAAAATTCAGGCTCTCGTCGATGACATTTTTGATGAAGCAACAATTCCAGTTTTCTACAGTTAACAGTCGGACGCTCCGCGCAAAATGGCAGTATGAGAATCAGGTGACTGGAAAGGGGGGCGATTGGCCTGTGTGAGAATAACCGGGGTGGGCACCTTAAGGTGGAATTTTTTCCACTGCTTTAAATCCCACTGTACATATGGAAGAATGCATGAGACGGCCATTTCGTAGTCTTTAATGGTGTATCTTTCTGCGTTTTTATGCACAACCCAGATATTGCACAGGACCACACTTATAGTGCAGAGGTTGAATAGAGGGAAAAACACTGCATGTTTTATTTTAAATGCAAGAGGTTGCAGGATAACATCTCTCAGCATGCTTTTAAACAGTACGAAATGCATAAATCAGTAAGAAATGCATCTGACCATGCATTTGTCATTAAATAGTGGGTGCTTGGATACAATTACAGAATACATCTGTACACAAAACACTGATAAATTAAATCATATCAATTTAAAAAAAACACAAAAGGTGTAACTAACAGTCATACTGTGTCTCTAATTTAATAGATTAGATACACAGTATGCCGCACAATCCAATTCCTGTGCAATTTTTTTTTACTGTTTTTAAATCCATAAATATATAAACAACTACTACATGTTTCTTCCCATCTTTTATCTCCTACACAAATTCAAAATTTAGAACACATTGTGCATGTAGCTCGGACCCGTTCTTTGGTGTTATTGTTGTATCCAGGGAGGGCTACCACATCTGGGTCTGTGTCATTGATGATCTTCTCCTCATGAGCTAAGATTTGTTCCACCAGATATTTAGCTGCCACCTCGATGTTTGTGTTTTCCTTCAGTGAGGATAATACATACATACAATATAATCAGTCAACCTAATCTTAAATTAAGTCAATATAATCACACAACATAATCTTAAATTTATAAACTGAATATGCTGTTCACAAGTATTAATATTACATGTATGCATCATCATATATTACCACATTTTAGCACATGTATTCACTGCACATTTTGCTTAATACACATTAGTTAAAGGGCTATATATATTATATATATATTTATATATATTTGTGTGTGTGTATATATCATGATAGTTACCTGAAAAAATAAATTCAACAATTGAAAAGACATGCGGAAACTTTTAATCAAATTCTAGTAATGTAAATCATTTTAAAATGTATGCAAATATATGTAAAAAATTTATGCAATGGAGTTGAAAACTGCCTGATGATGTGCTGAACTGGATAGTTTGTGATAGATTTTGCAAAATATCCTAATAATGGTTGAAAAAGAAAACAGCACAGTGATAAAGTGATTAAAAGCAATCCAGAGTTAAGTGTCTCAGACAGTTGCGTGTTATGCCCTTTCTCCCAGGAACCACTTTATAGCACCATCTGCCTTATGCACATCATTCCCCTTTCACACACCACTGTGTAACTCATTAAAGCAAGACTGTAGATGGTAAACACTGGCCTTTTTGCTAATGAGCACAATGCAGTCCTGTTATTTGCTTGTGCTTAATGCAAATGCAAACTACACTTGCATAAGATCCTGACATCACTTTATTTGTTAAAATACCACAGACAGAATCTCTAGCTCACATTCACAAATGGTGTCACAATCGTCTACTTCACATGTGGACCAATCTCAATCTAATTAACTTCCCTCACCTTGGCAGAGGTCTCAAACCAGCCCACAAATCCATTCTCTTTGCAGAAAGTATCAAGCTTTGGAATCTGGGATCGCAGACCCTCGCGTGATTGGTCAGATTTGTTGGCTAGAAGAACAGCTGGGACAGGTTTGCCATTGCTCAGCGTCACCTTTGCATCAAGGTCATCCTTCCATTTCGTCACTGCATCAAATGTGGATGCTCTGGTCACGTCAAATACTATAAGCGCTCCCACGGCCTCCCGGTAGTAAACCCTTGTCATGTTCCCATAACGCTCCTGTCCTATGACAAACGTGGAATGGCAAATTACACCTTAAACATCTGCTGACATAAATAATATTTTAAGTCTTTGAGTGTATAGCATTATCAATAAATGCCATGACATGGACTTAGAACAGCTGTGTTGATCTGCATTATTTGTGTGTGGGGGGATGGGGGTTGGAACTCTCATGTGACTTTAACACGAGTATGAGACCAGTTGAGATTAACACAAGACAAACATTCCTTAACTTTCTCTGAACTAACAGTTCAAGCGGGAAACTAGGCAGAGAATTCAATTAAAAAAATAATCTATGAACCACCAACACTTATAATGCACTCATCAATCATTTAATAACTTTAATATTAAATATTACAATGTTTTAGAATAAAACAGGATTCACAACCTAAAGTAGTATAATTCTTTCAAGATGAGACGTGTGAATTTTCAAATGATAATGATCAGCATCTTATAAAGTTTTAGAAGGTTTAAAAGAGAATTAAAGCAATATCAGTGAGACGCTCTTTTACATGGATATAACAGAAAGTAAAGGCATAACATACCTGCTATGTCCCATAACTGTAGCCGGACCACCGTTTGAGTATCCCACTGCAGGACCTTTAGAGCAAAATCCACCCCAATAGTTGCTCGATAATGTTGCGAAAAGATCTGATGAACGTATCGTTTGATTATTGATGTTTTACCAACACCGAGATCTCCGATCACGAGAACTTTGAACAAATGTTCTTTCTGCATGACTTAATAAAGTAAAATATCACCCGGATCGTAAACGAAATGACCTACTTTGACTGCCTGCCTACACCTTAGTGTCCATTACACATTGTTGTAGGAATATAGTTGAAGAGACGCTCACTTATAGAAGTTTAAATACGACACGAAGATTTGGTCAGAGTCAGAACAGTGATTTAAGTTACGTCATGTCACATTAACACGCTACTGGAGCTGCTTACTCAATACACGGACAGGTTGAATTTACGACATTTCCTCCCATTTGAGCCCCAATTTGAAGTAAAAATCGATTGATTAAAGTAAAAAAGAGACTAAGTAGTTCAATCTAATAGGATTTCTCGGCAAGAAACAGATTTGGTAAAATCCACGGATAAATTCAGCTCCCTTTTTCGATGATCTTATATCAGAGACTGTCAATCACTGAAGTGATGGGAACTTTACGCCACTCCCAATTTCTTCACGGTACGCCACAGCCACGACCCGTGTGACACTCCGTGTCGTGTGATAAACAGAGCAATGAGCTATTCAGCTTTCCTTAAAAGTCAAGCAGTGAATAAAATAGTAAAAAAAAACAGTGTTTTTAATAAACATTACAAATCTATATGATTATTCGTACACATAGGCTATAGTTATGTTTTAAGTGAACTTTTGTCAGAGTCTATTTTAAGTCAAGTTCTGCAAAGGCACATAACTCAAAGTCTGGCTACATAAATACGAACTTTCCAGCCCGTTGACCTCACACATATCTCACACGGTGTATAGTATCTAGGGAAGCTGCTTACTTAATATAACTTCAACCTAACTACATTAAGATACACAACTGAAAGTCGTTTTAAAGGTTAGATCAAGTAGAAAAGATTCTTAAGGTATTATTTCTACAGTGCGTGCAAAAATATTGAACAACTGTTGTTGGCAATAAAAACCGTGTAAAGTTGTAACATATAAACACATGACAACCCAACTTAAATGTGGGATTTGTTTTCAGTTTTGGACTGTTGAAAAGTGCTTTAAACTAACACACAAAAGCCCTACTAGAAGAAACTGAACTGCAACTGAAATACTGATGCCATATTTTAGCTAGCTATAGCTAGGTTGCGACAATGTGTTGCCATACCAACCACGAAATATTACCGAATCTGTCAAAACATGTGCGTGTCATTGAATATAAAGACAAGAATTCATTCAAGTATAGACATAATTAATATATCGCTTAATAAAGCCATATGAAATGAGCGGTTGGTACTGTCATCTGTGGACGAGGTCTGATCAATGCCTCTGTTCTAAACAGACGCTAACGTATATTATATTTTCACTTTATTCAGCTGGCAGGACAGTACCTCACTATTATCTTTTCACGATCAGTGAATCCCACGTTTGATAAGCATCAGTGGTCGGGCTCAGTTGTGCCAGTAACGCCTCCCGGAAGTCTCCAATACGGCGAGTGAGAGAGCAAAAATTTGCTCCCATCCAGCAATGTTCAATGTCGCGCCCTATGCGCCGCTCCTGCAGTGATTACGGTACTGGTACTGATGAGGGATGAGTCAGGCTATATGATGCTGATGATACTGCCATTTCATCAGCACATTTTCACAAACATCTGCTTATCTCTAATCATGAGATTGACGATATGAATTTACAAACAATTTATGAGTGTTCTGAAAGTCTTTGGCGCTGATGTAAAGGCCCCAGACGATTATGGTTATTCGTTTGGTCATTTAGTGCTCATTTAAAACGGGGACTAGTTGCACATTTATTCCTAAAACATTTGGGTGTGCTTGGATTCCTTGCCTGGGAACGTCCTTCTATTAAACATTTTCGGACTGAAAGACAGCGAAGAATATGGGGCTTGCCATTCTGGGGCACTGAGAAGCATAAACGAGGTAATAACAGAACACGTAATAAAATAACATATTAATAGTACGATGTTTAGCTTTTAGGCCTGTAAGACGGCTCTGCAATTCTTTTGATCCATTTACCAAAATACGCGACGTTGTTCTGACCTTTATTATCGTTTGGTTTCCAAACAGGCTGTGTGCAACACGGAATTCTGTGTTTACATTATTATTGATCGAATGATATGTATTTTAAATAGAGAATTGACCTGGTAATGTAGGATTCCGGTCTGATACTGAACAAACGACTGAATTCAGATAGGCCTACCTCCAAAAACCGTGTTAGCACGTTTTGGCCACTTTGAAATCATTTGCAACATTATTTAGATATTGCAGATGAAATTTGTTTGAAGCTCACACTACCATAACAGTATAAATAGAGTCTCGCGTCATATGCGTAGTAAGATGATTACACATAACACCTATACGAGTATAATCATGCATTTAAAGAATGGAGCTTAGCAAATTTTTATAATCCCTGATTGAATATATATTATAATCTTGTATATTATAAACCTTTAAAATTGCTTTTATTGGTGTAACCATGTGTATTTAGTAATAGTAATTAGTAATAATTATAGTTATTCTAATGTAAATGTTACCACATTAAGTGCATATTTAGTTCACCTAAAACATTTCTACAATGTTTGCATTGTGCTCTCTTATTAATGTACAATTCCGATTCACGAAAATCTGATTTGCCTGTTTGATTCGACACCCAGCAAATCAATGTATTAAAAATAATTTGGACAAAAAACATTTTTATTGTTACTCTTTTATAGATTAAATAAGATATGGAAGCTATATGGCTGTACCAGTTCCGTCTGATTGTCATTGGCGACTCAACGGTGGGGAAATCGTGTCTGATCAGACGCTTTACAGAAGGACGTTTCGCACAGGTATCTGATCCTACTGTTGGAGTTGACTTCTTCTCCCGCCTGGTAGAGATCGAACCAGGCAAACGCATCAAGCTTCAGATCTGGGACACAGCAGGCCAAGAGAGATTTAGGTACATCTGGTGATATTTAATGACATGTTACTTGTAGTAACATGTCACTTGTAGTAACATGTCGTCAAATGGCCATGTAATGGCCTTACCATTTAAGGTTAAGAAGAAGTTCACTTGTCTAAGCTCTTGAAATATGACTAAGAAATCCAAAAAAGTAAAGTTAGAATAGCCATACATAGTTTGAACTTTTTTGTATATATTAAACAGTTGTGTGTGTATATATATATATATATATATACACACAGCCTTAATCTTGCTGTTTGTAATGTTTATTTCTTATCTCACTAATTGTCTCTGTCCTTTTCCCATCTTTTCCCATCTCTCTGTGATCCAGATCTATCACAAGGGCTTACTATCGTAATTCAGTGGGTGGCCTTTTGCTTTTTGACATCACCAACCGGCGCTCCTTCCAGAATGTTCATGAGTGGCTGGAGGAAGCCCGCAGTCATGTACAGCCGCACAGCATCGTCTTCATATTGGTCGGTCACAAGTGTGACCTGGAACAGCAAAGGCAGGTGAGCCAGCAGGAGGCTGAGAAACTGGCAGCTGCTTACGGTATGCGCTACGTGGAGACCTCGGCCCGTGATGCCATCAACGTAGAGAGAGCCTTCACTGAGCTGACACGCGACATCTTCGAGCTGGTCAAAAGTGGTGACATCACCATCCAGGAGGGCTGGGAGGGTGTTAAGAGTGGTTTTGTGCCCAATGTGGTGCATTCATCCGAGGAGGTGACCAAGAGTGACCGTCGCTGCCTCTGTTGATCTGACGTGACTCTTGCTGGTGTATCATTCCCCTTCACTGCAGAACCAGTGCTGTTGTTCTCCCTTAGCTTGACATTTCCCACTACCGCAACTCCACAAATACTCTCTTCTTTCAATGTTTCCTGCTTATAGTTACTTCAAATAAGATTCCTATTCTCTTAACATCAGTTCAGAAGTTTCAAATAATGGCCTATATATTAGCAACAAACAGTTGCAATAAACAGAGCTTTGGTAAGATGAAACATGGAGAACTGACTGGTAAGAACCATGTGAGTTAAAGATTACAGCATCTCCCAGAGTTTACACCAATCATTTACTTATTAATTCAGAGCATGCACAGGAGAACCACACCAGTCAAAATATCATTCCTTATTTCACTGGAATATTTAGCCTATAAACGTTTGATCACCAACATTACTTTTTAATAGTTGCTTCATTTCCTGTTTTTCTTGCTGGCATATGTTGATTGTTTATTTTGTGGGACCTCTGACTTGAAAAATTCAACAATATGAGGAGTAATTATGTTATTATTGTAAGTAATTATGCCTCATTGCCTGACAAAGTCATGAACACAAATTATGCCTGTAGATGGATGTATAGTTTGTACCAATCATAGGGAATTTTACAACTACTTTTTTGTTTTTATTCAAGATTTGCCCTCTAATTTTTTTAATGATTCCATAAATAAAGTTCAAGACCAAATAAAGTTAATGATGCTGTTTGAAATAAAAAAATAGCTTTTTGAATGGCTACATTCAAATCTATAAGGCCACACACAGCCTGTGCCCTCCAATTTGAGTAAAACTGGAACTGGAATGCCTGTCATTTACAAGTCCTACCCATTCCTCGCTGCATGCTTGTTTATGAAATATTTTGGACAATTTCAGCTAATAAAAAGAGTATAGTGCTCTCTGCACCGTAAGACATCTAATCATGTGTGAATACATTCCGAAGATTACCACCTGCACATATCACGACACTACAGACATTTTCCTAACGAATCAAACATCCAGGGACTTAATCAACATACCTTATTTGTAAAGCACTGATAGATCACACCCCTAACTGTTTTTCCTTTTCTGACTGGTGCATTCTTTAATAACTGTTGCCTGTCACTTGAGGTTAGTAGCTGCTGAAATGTACTTTTTTCTGACTTACAGACTAATGTCATTTAGCTGACTAAAATGACTATTAACTGTATTTATTGATCTTGTGAGAGAGATGAGATGAATAAAAGGTGTGAGACAAAATGTTTGGTGTTTATTTTATATTATACCTGGTATTGTTCTAAAATTAAAACAAACAGCTACAATTACTTTGAGAATCACTTTATTTAAAAAAAACCGGAATATTTATAATACAGCACTTTGTACATGGCATGAATATTTACAGGTTACAAAAGACAAAATATATATTTATATAATGAAAAACAAACACATATATAACACTACAACAAATGTATCTCAAATGCATGTGGTCTGATATGTGTTGATATCTACCAATCATCTTTGAGGTACGTTTAAAACTTCAGGCACTGTTCTACAGGAGAAAAAAACTCCTAATTGAATCATAACCTTCTCAAATGTAATGCCTGGGAGCAGACACAAATGTATCCTTAACACTTTTACATGCTAAATGTTACATGTCTGGAACATGTAAACAATATCATTTCATTTAAATTGTGAAAACAATAATAAAGCTATACAAAATATGCTTCTAATTAATCAATATGTTAATATATTAAAGACAAAAATAATAGTGGGTTTTAACAACATAAAAACTATTTTGCTGTTGTAATGCAGCATAGGCCATCTATAAGTCTATAACAGCCTCTATTGCTCTCTGGTTATCTGAACACGATTTTACAATAATCAACGTTTAAAACTGTGATTTTCACGGCCAACCCACATTATAAAGGAGCCGAATCACAGCATCCTGCAGAATAAAACAAGCATAGAATAGAATATTAAAATCATTATGATAGGAGCACAAAATAATCAACACATAAACCAGTAGTCCACTACATTAAAATGACTCTACAATAAAAAACAAATTTATAAAGATAACATGAGCTCAACAGCCAAACTGCCAAGAACAAGTTGAAAAATTTGGGGGCAAAAATAACAACCTTCTTTTTAACAAGTATTTACACCTTCACATATGAAAGAAAGACCATTCAGCATCAGTTTCTGTAGATCTTCAATCTACAGGCAGGTGTAGGCTTTACTTTTAAATCTATTAATCAGCTATTGTTGATTGCAGATTAACCCACAATATGTTAATCAAGTTAACCATAAATCGCACCATAATAGTTACTACAGTTATGTTAATAAAAGCAGTAACTACGCATTTGGGCCGAAACTATGATTAAGGTTTTCATGGGATGTCTGGAAACAAAACTGTGGTACAGTTTACTGAAGTAAAAACATCAAGTTTAAGGAAGTTAAACTTGAAAATCAAGTTTAATGAATGGGTAAACTGTACATGCCCATATAAAAATTTTATGTAGATTTTCCCAAAAATAATAAAATATTTTGTAAAATAGAGCAAACAGAAACAACACATTTTCTGGCACATTCTCATATATCCCATTCAAAACTCACAAAACACACACACACACACACACTTTTGAAATACTACAATTTTTAAACCACAATGCCCATTGCTATTACCCCAACATATAACCGACAGCATTCTATTTCCTGCCATACTTTGACAGGAAATAGAAACAGTTACTCTATCCATGTACACTTTGGACCCTCTCATATTCATGTGGTAAAATCTGCATATTTCAGGACTTTACTTATTAGGCTTTTTAGCCACATTTAATCAAAAACTTGTTTTTAATCACTCTGTCAATGCTGTAAATATTTGTCAAACTGTAACCAATAAACACCAATACTGTCTTATGGTACTGCCATTGTGTTTTAAAATTCCATTGCATTCTGCAAACATAACACAAGGGGTCCCTGTAGTAACATTTCACCTCATGCTAGGAAACATGAGGGGAAGGAGACCATTTTGGACTTTGCAGCAGCTGAGAAACGAAGGGCCTTAGCGCACAAACCGGATAATAAAATTAAATCACATTTTCACAGGCCTGCAAATACCCTGTACACAGTCAGCTCATTGTCTACTAGACAAAATGGCCATTACAGTACTAATAATTATAGCAGCAGCCACAAAGACCTTAACCAGTATATACAGTACTGGAGGCTGCACACTGACCTTTAACGAAAACCACAGAAAACTCTGCAATACTTTTTAAAAGTTCTTCCAAGAAGAACATTTTGACATTCTGAGAGGGTGAGAATTCCTTTTGGAATGTTTAGGGAAGTCTCAGCAATAAATAAACGAAAACGACTTTTCACACAAAATATGTAGATTTCAACAGAAATATGTAGTGTGGGAAACCTCCGATGTCACTATCAGGGAGAAATTCCTTCCACTTCGCTTTCATCTCCACCTAAATAGATGGGGCTCTTGTTCTTAAGGGCCGGCTCATATTTTCGAGAGGGGCTGTTCATGGCCTCTGTGCTGTTCCGAATACCGTAGCCGAAGTAGATTGCAAAACCTGGGGACACAAGAGGAGGTTTGGAATAAAGGAAACAAACAGGATGTTATCTCATTGAGAAGCTAAACGAACAGATGTACTAACCGACACCCATCCACACAGCGAAGCGGAGCCAGGTGGCCATGTCCAGCTGCATCATCAGATAAATGTTGACGAAGATACTAAACAGAGGCAGCCAAGGCAAAAGTGGCACCTGCAAACAGAAGGATTTCAATTTGATTAAAGGCAGACAAGTCAGTCTTATTCTTTTTTGTTTCAAAGTCTGTGAACACATTTGTGTTCCACTGCATGCCAACTTCTGACTAGAATGTGTAAGTGAGAATAATTTTTTGCGTAAGTGTTATTTACAGGGAGACGTGCATACAGAAGAAGCATGTATCAGGAGTAGCAGGAGTTTTCATTTTGATAAATTCAATTAATGTGGGTTAGAATCTGGATTCTCCTGTACTCAAAGCAACATTGCCACTAGACCAACTAGCCATACTTGGTATTTATTTTGCTAATGCATGCATTTATCCACTGTCCTACCAACTCTTTAGACAGTTGTTACTTCATACATTTATGTGAAAAACATACTTGTTTACTAAATCTTTAAACCTTTATTAGACAATTCTAATCATTTTGTTATTGTTTGTATTAGTTCTGCCTTGGAAAAAAAACTGTACTGCACAGATACACAACACAGATTTGAGCAAATGTATCAAAACAGTTAAGGAACATAGTAAAGCCTTTGTCATCAAGTTAAGCTTTTGTCATTTTGTGACATCACTATCAGTACAAACCCCCCCCTTGACTTTTTAAAAAAGTGACTTATGCCAATAATTATGTGATATCAGCGGCTGCTGATTCTAGAAGTACATTAACTTTTACATCACTCCAGTGCTTATCAGCTCTGGGCAGATCCCAAAGATTTATAGCATAATATAAAATCGGAATGAAAAATAATCAGAACATCTGGTACCTTGAAGGTGAGGGCTTCTTTGCTCTCAGGCTGCCTCCAGATCACGATGACGCACAGGAAGCACAGCACAGCCAGAATGACACACACCATCACCCACACAATCTCGCCGCTCATGACGGCCTCCAGATGCACAGCCAAAACCACGCACAACATGGTGATCAACACAGCTACACAGGAAAGAGGACAATCGAATTAGTTAAGAATCATTTTAAATGATTCAGGATCAGCTCTCCGTGCAAACCAAATTATATTTACGCAGGGAAACACTTCAAAATGATCAACAATTACAAATGAACAATTTATACACTTCAGATCATGTATTCCCTATGAATCAAATCCCTGATTTGTTATTGCTAGTGCATTGCTCTACTGATGGAAATACAGGAATTATTGCCAACTATGTCATTGAATCTATGACTTACAATAGGGTGAACACCAATAACAGCGTATTTTGGCACACAGGGACCCTGGTTCGAGTTGCGACCCCTCTCCTCTTTCACCTGTACTTTCCTGCCTTTACTCGACTTTTTCACAAATAAAGTGCTAAATGCCCATCTAGAAAAAACTTCACTTACAGATGACAGCGGTTGTGGCATACACAATTGTTCCAGAGATTTCAGTTGGTGAGTCCTGGGAGGGAACCAGGAGGAGTTTCAGGGAGAACTTCTCTTTGCGAGGACTGTCATCCAGTTCAATGCCATATTCATCCCCACTGTCCCCACATACTGCCACCTTCTCCCCACCAACCAGTTCTACCAGTTTTTCAGTCTGACTGGAGGAGTTCAGCATTGCTGGCTGATATCTACAGATCACATATAGTAGCAATAAAGTGTTTGGTTTTATATTCAGAAAAAGATTGGAAATGCTTGTGTGAAATGAAATTACTGTTGGTTTTGGTGCAGTAAACTTGACTAACATTCCTCAAATGTCCAAAAGTGGACTTTTGAGGGAACAAAACATACTACAAATTTGTAGATGTAATTCCTTCTACCTGAGGATGAGTACACACACAGCCACTAGAGAGTAGGCCAGCAATGTTCCTATGGACATGAGGTCGACCAAAGCAGCCAAATCAAATAGAAATGCCATCATAGCTAATGAACAAAATAACAATGATTAGTCAAAACATAAACAACTTAAAACAGTTTAGAACAAACACCTACAGAGAATGTCTCTCACCTGCTACTATTCCAGACACAGCAGTTGCCAGCAGTGGAGTTTTGGTTCTCTTGTTCATTCGTGAAAGGAAACGGAAAAGCAGCCCATCCTCTGCCATAGCATAGATCACACGAGGCATGGGGAACATGGAGCCCAGCAAACTGAGCAACAAGGAAGATGAGTTTAAATAAAAACAGGTTCGGGTAAATATAAAATGTTAAAAGATAAAACAAAGACTTAGCTTTAATATTTTGTATTTCTACCTTGTAGAGAGGGCGCAGAGTGAACCAGCAGCTACAATATAGCGTGCTGGTGCCCACCCCACATAACTAAAAGCTTCAGGCAAGGGGCTTTGGGTGTTAAGCTTGTAGTAGGGCATCATTAGGGTAAGAGCAGCTGATACTCCGAAGTAAGCAAAAAAGCAAATGAGAAGAGAGGCCACAATGCCCACGGGAATGGAACGCATCGGGTTTTTGGCTTCCTCACCTGTAGGAACAAATAAGTCAAAATATACGTACATCATTAAAAAAATCATGTTTATCTGTCAGCAGAAATGCTCTAAAAGTGTGACATTTGAGAGACGTACTTGTTGTAGCAATGCAATCAAAGCCCACGAAGGCGTAGAAACAGGTGGCAGCACCAGACAAGATGCCACCAAAGCCAAACGGAGCAAAACCTCCATTTCCAAACATGTTTTCCACCATTCTGTAAGAACACAGTCATAGAACAGTATTATACCTCATGCACAATCAATCTTTTGACATGTCCTAGTTATTAGGTGCCTTGTGAGGAGAGTAATATGTGCATCAAAGTCACGATCATGTCTGAGATCATCTAAAAAATACTCCTGCTCAGAAGCAGTTGTGACTGAAACATTGTGTTATTATTTAATGGTCTCTTATAACATGAAAACTTACTCAGATTCTGTGATGTTAGTATCATTTATGAAGTCCTGATATGTGAGGTTCCAGTTTGCTGTATTGCCCTTGACGAAGCCAGAGATGATGACAAAACCCAGAACTATCAGGTTGATCCCAGTAAAGATTTTGTTCACCAGAGCAGACTCACTCACACCAAAAGCAAGCAGTCCTAGAGAGCAAATCGCACATTTAACTCTAGTTGAATTATCTGAAGTTTAAGTGCTTTTACAATTTTTATTTTACTTCTCAAAGGACAAGAGACAAATTAATGCAATCCAGTATAAATCTGTGTTTGTATACATATTTTTTTGTTTAAGTATGGGTAGATTGCTCACCAGTTAGTAAGAGGATGAGAACAAGGGCAAATAGGTCAGGATATTCAGCAAGAACCTTCCCAGGAACCTTCATAGTCATGGAGGCCTTGAAAAAGCTAGAGATCTTCTGCTCAACCAAATTATCGAAAGTGGAGCTCCAGGCTCGTGCTACACTAGCTGTACCTGAAAAGAAGATTATTCAGATTATATTTAGTTAAGAATTTCTTTAACTCTTACCAGAATATGTTTTCCCTACAGCAGTAAACTGACAAACGAAATGCCTTTGTTGTAATACTGAGCATTTACCTATTACATATGAGAGGATAAGGTTCCAACCAGTGATGAAGGCCCAGATCTCTCCCACTGTTACATAGCTGTACAGGTATGCCGACCCTGTCTTAGGGACTCTCGCGCCAAACTCTGCGTAGCACAGCCCAGCCAGCATGGAGGAAAGTGCTGCCACAAGGAAGCACAAGACGATAGCAGGACCTGCCTTCTCTCTTGCAACCTCCCCAGCCAGCACATATACTCCGGCTCCAAGAGTGGAGCCCACACCCAATGCCACAAGATCTAGAGTGGACAAGCAACGAGCAAAGCGTGTTTCCTCCCCAGAGCAATCCAGCACACGGCGGCGCAGAAGCGCGTGCCCAAAAGAGGCTATTTTATCCACCATGGTTAAACGTAGAATGTAGTACTAAAAAGGTCACAAAACTACTGAGGTTCTTGGTTGTGGTTAGTTCTTAGGACTGCTCCGTTGCTTAAATACCTGGAAAAACACAGAGAAGAGGAAGGAAGAATTAGACTAATTGGGTGTGAGTCAGTTGCACAAGGTTATACGCAAAGCTAGGTTTGCTGAAACTGGTCTAGTCAGGACATGATTTGAGTCTTTTCTGCTATACCCGATCACACCTTCATGCGTAATTTTAGCAAATGTTCCATTTTGTGTTTCTACAGTTTTCACCCTCAAATTACAATGCTACCCAGAAGAGCACAATGAGTTCTATGTCTAGACCTCTAGATTCCTGCTCTCTAATTAAACAGTTGGTTATGATCGGATTGAAAAATGAAATGTTACACACTTATCCAGTAAAGTCAGGAAACAAACATGTATTTTATGGCAGTGCCTTAAGACTGAAAAACGCAGCAACATATAAAAAACATAAGCAGTATATATAAGGCAGCAAGGCAAGGAAAATGTTCCACCAATACAGATATGTAAAAGTTCTGAGAAATAAATAAAAAAAACATATGTAATATAATATTTGGTCTGCTGCTTTGCTCTAGTAATAACAAATGATCTTATTTTTTATATATTTAGTGTTTTCCAATACAACCAAGTACAATATAACTTTGTACAAATAATAATTAGTCTATCCACACTAGCAAAACTGACACAAATCACAATGCTGGTCACAACAAATGCATAGTTACATGGAAGATTACGTAAGAAGTAAGCAGAAGTAGCAGAAATATGCTAACATTGATATTTCAAAAGTGGGCATGTTGTTCTTGACCTAGGTCATCATTCTATCTCAGAGAAAGACGGTGACCTTACTGTGATGCCTGTTCCCAAATAATGTCTGTTTAACATGAACACATTTGAACCTTGAGTTGCAGCAACAGCTATCAAACACGTACAAACTGACGCAAAAACAGTTAACAATGTTAGAAACACTGAACATATTTATATAATCATACTTAAACATTGTGAAATACAACTTCACACCTAGTGGTGGCGAGTAATTATTTAAAGGAATAATTCGCGCAAGCTTCATTTAATGATTTAAAATGAATTTAATCGGTTACTCCCCATCATGGTGTTGCAAACCCACCATACTGTTAAAACGTGAAAAATAGAACAATGAATTCACAGTCATTTGCTAAAAATGGCTTCATAAAAGTTCGGTGAAATTCCATGTTCCACAGATCAAAGTGAGACTTGACAAAGAGGACAGAGAAGGGGGGAAAAACAAAAACATCCCTGAAATTCACTGTACAATAGAGGTCTGAAATAAACTCTTTTTATCTATGTGGTGGTTTGTTTCACTTGGCATGGCAGCAGGTAAGATTCTTAAATCAAGCTCAGTCCGGGCAGGAGCTCAAGACTTTTAGTCACAGTTGTGGCCTAACACAACACATACAATGACTGCTTTATTTTACTATTCACTTGCTCTGTTTGTTATAGTGAACGCACATATAAATTGTTAGTGTGGTATAAACAGTATTAAAAAAAATGTAATGAAGACCTAACATATCTACTTGTTGACACAGGGTGGAATTATGTCCCTTTTTGTATTAGGTTGGAGCCTAACGTAATTGTGGTAGGCAAATGTCACACAGCACACGGATATCAGTTGCCTTGAGAATGTCCCTCTCAGGAGCCTCCCAGTCCTAATCGCTCAGCATACCTTCGTCTCTCAGGAGTTTGAGTTTTCATTTTACAGTGTACACATCTAAGATAGGCCAAAGTGAGGTCAGCTGGACTAATCTGTTCCTTGTGGTCTCCACGAGTATGGCTGTGTAACACGTAGGCGAAATTAAATCTGTAAGGGTTTTGATCTGGCCATGAGAAATTCATGAACATCATGACGTCTGTTATACCTTATCCTGAGGAAACCAGTCCACCGGCTAGACAGAGATCTACAATGTGGCCATTTCACTCCAGTTTGCAAACAAAATTACTTTGTGCTAAACTGATCTGACATTTGATTAAACTGTAACTAACACAAGTGTTATGATTGACTTGCAATCAACAGACTTGTTGATTACAGTGGAGCAATTTAGTTTTACTGTGCAGCTCACTTTGAGTGTAGGTTGGGGTGTAACCTTTAGTACGATTTATCCCTTGTCGTCTAATGGTATTGACGGAGAAAGTGCACAGTTTTGCTAGCCTGCCAAATACAAGTTGAGGCATACAGATGTTGCTTGGTAATCTTTAAGGTGAGCCCTGCCAATGTAATATTCATGAGCAAAGCTTTCACTTTACAAGGCTATGTAAATTACTACATGCAGACACCTACAATACAACATGAGAGGTTGTTTTTTGCAACGCATAGAGAACATTGTTAACACAATACAAAATCAAAACATATTGAAATAGTCTAATTAATGAAAGTTACGATAATTGATTTTCTAAATTCTACAGTACAGCAGTGCCTATGTGTGCACGTACTGACACTTTAACATTACAGTTCATTTACTGTTCACCTGCGAGTAGAAATGTGAGCTATTAGAGATGTTGTTTACCATTAGATGTGAGGTTTAGATAGAAAGGAGCAACAACACTGAAGTCAGGTGGTGAAGACACATGGGCAATCTAGACTTATTTTGACAGGGCTCATCAAGTCAATTAGGATTCAGGTAACCTGTGCATGAGATGGTAGTGTTGTAAAGTGACTCACTGAGCTTTTCTTAAAATAAATACCTCAATGGATTATAAGAGGATTACACAAAGACCCGCCAACCGGTTAACCTTCTTAACAGGGAAGAGAGAGAGAACTTCTAACGGTTTACATTAGGGCTTGTTTTTGTTTTGTTTCCCATTTCCGCACAACGCCTTTTAGTACTATTTCTATAGTTATACATAGTCCAACATTTGAACAGTACTTTAAAACACCACATTCCCTCTTAAAAGTTCAATTCGCACAAATTTTCTGATAAACAGGAAATAGAATTATATTCTATAAATTTAGGATTATCTAGTTTATGGGTTTAATGTTCCTGCAGACTCTTCGGTTTTTGAATGTGTAGCTAATAAGACGTTTTGTTTTTTCCAAAGATACATTAACATTAGCTCCGAAAACAGTGAATGTAGAATAAGACTCCCCAAAACACCAAACCATGACATTTACATTGAAACTACATTACCAACCAATTCAGGATTAATTACAGCCCATTGATTAAAGTATTTGACGGTTAGATAAACAGTATGT
Organism: Chromobotia macracanthus; assembly: GCA_036877525.1. Classification (NCBI taxonomy): domain Eukaryota; kingdom Metazoa; phylum Chordata; class Actinopteri; order Cypriniformes; family Botiidae; genus Chromobotia; species Chromobotia macracanthus. Next base: position 6,352,850 of record JAZGTH010000005.1, read on the forward strand.
TAGATAAAAATGCCTCAGAAAACCAATGCCATCAGGCACATATTGCCCCTTAATAACAGTTCATTTCTGACACTGCCATGGTTGATGTCAGGTATGAGAAACAATAAAGGCTTTATTATTCTTTTTTGTTATTCCTCATTCTTATAGAAACAATCATTCCCAGGCAGCTATCACTGAAAACACAAATATGTCAAGATATCTGTGGGTGCATGGACATTTAATAGTCTACAAGGAGGGCATGTAAACATAAAATGAAATGTACCTTCTTATAACAAATATCAGATACTATGCTGAGAAGAAGATACAAAGAAATTGTTTCAGGATCCACAGGATCCAGTCTCTGCCAGTACTATATTACGGGCAGAAACCAGCATGAGAGCTTCATTCTTCTCAACTCAACTGTTCATGGTTATAAAACGGACTTATTCAGTCAGGCATCAGGGCGGCACATACTGCTGTGAATGAACCTGGCAACCTCTCTACTAGCTGGCCTTGAGCCATTATACTGCCACGGGGCATCCAAAACCTGTGAAAATGACCAGCAGAGGCAGAGATGCTTCACATGAAACAAGGAAACTTGAGGGTCTCACTCAAGTAAATTAAGCAGAACTGGTTTGCATGGCGTGTTTAAATACACCCCTGAAATGTAAACAAACAATGTGGAAACAAATATTTTCGCGGGTTATGAAATATAAAGTCACGACGTGTACTTCTTACAATCTGGTACAGTTGACGACATTACTATTTACCGGCAGGCTGACGCAAAAGCAGGTGCAGTAGTTATCTGTGTAATATTTAGCCAGTCGGAACTGGCATCATTTAGGGCTTGGCTGATGCAAGGGTTACAACAGCCACAACTTCCGGAAAAATGACGTCCATTTAAACGTGTTGGCTGGCGGGAATAAAGAAACTCGTCGATTAAGATCTTTAAACATTATGTTTTGCGAAAATATGTAGCACATAATAAATGTAGTGAACGAAAACCATGGCGAAATGTAAACATCTTCGCCAGTTTTTAGTGTAACGCTGATTTTATTCTCCCTCGCTCGCTACAACACACGTAAGGTTACTCAAAGTAATTCTGCAAAATAAAAGTAATTATAGAAACAATTATAGAAGACAAACGTATATATGAGACATGGATTGCTATCGACATAATTAAGAATATACTATTAAATTTGGATTTATGATATTAATTTTATATACCGTAATAATAATACACATAAAAATGCATAATACATTTTTATATGAATTAATACATGTGATGAGATTATGCACAGTGAGAAATATAATAATATAATAATAAACGAATATTTGCAGAGGTTTGTATCACTATTTACGTGTAGTCATAAAGGAATTTATTTCACAAAATAAAATGTGAACACGCTCATTGCTAAGTATATGGGTAACACATTTTCCTTGTTCTTCCGACAGTACTGCACTCGCCTAACTGAATTTTGCCATCTACATTTGTTTCAATTAAAACATTAAACATTAAAACTGCTTTATCTAAAAGATAATAGACGCATGCAAATGTCTAAGGCTCACGTGAATTGCTAGACTGTAAATTAATTTGAGAAGATGATCACATGCACGAGTTCGATTGCATCAGATATCTTTACGGGATAGATTCGTGGAAAAAAGATGGTGAAGGCAGGGAGGACAAACGAGAAAAAACGTAATGATCCAAAAGCTAAGCTGTGTTTAACTGAAAAGAATGAAAAGTTACCTCTTTTGGTTGAGATGCGTTGAGACGTAAGGCGTCGACTGCTGTTATGTTACCTTGACTGCCGCCGATTGTGTGCCCACACTTACCCTGAGATGCAATTGGCCACGACCAGTCGTGACGTAGTATAAACAAACCGTAAACGTCCTCTAGCGGCAGTGCAAGCGTCCTGCGTTAGCGTAAAAGCTGACGTCTGTAATATTTCGGTGAATGATTAATAGTCATAATCAATAGATAACAAACCGGCTAAAGAGACAAGGTTAAACCATGCCAACTACATTTATGTATTTGGCAGACGCATACCAAAGATTACAGCGCATTCGGAGTATACAGCAGTATATTTGTCTGGGAATCAAACCCACGACTAACTCAACGCGTTACAACTACAGGAACGGACCCTAAACAGCTGTCAAAATCATAACCAGGGATACATTACAGATATTGTACTTAATTCTTAGCATGTTTACTGTAAAACCTTTACTCAGAGTAAAATCCAACGTCAGAATATCTCGTTAAAAACAACCTACAATTCTCCAAAGTATTTGATGAAATGTAACCATTCCCTGGCTTTAAAAATATACATAAATAATTTGTATTTTTTGTATTTATAAACTTATAAATAATAAATGTATAAATAATAAAATAATACATTTTAAATCTAAAATGACTTTATATTAAGTACTGATAACTTACCAAGGTGTAGGACACACCCAGAGCTTTCCAGTAACATGAGCTTGTTAAACATTATAATTCAGCGACAGCTGTCTTTAATCATAAAGTATTACTACATTTTAGGTCAAAGCCTAAGTGTTGTGTTTATTTCTCTTCACAATAACTAATGATCATATGTACAATTACTTTGAAATTATAAAAATCTATTTTTAGATACAAGACTATTTATGATGGCCAGTCAAATGTGTAATTTGTATGTGTAATATGAAATTGTGTAACATAAGCAGGAAAAAAGTTCAGTTGTAAATCAACCATGGATATAGCATGAGCATATACTTTCTATATTCCCAATATGATAAGGAAATTTATTCAGACGTTTCTGGAAAAGGGATCCATTAACAACATACATATTCTAAGCAATTAGTTTGCCGTCTTACATAATCTTTGTTTGATCATGACAGAGGGCACTGTGGCTTGTATTCATGTGGTTAAATGAGCTTTGGGCAGATATCCCAAAAAGGGGCTTACCAACGTGTTTCAACATTTTTGTGCTGTTGGCACTGACATAGCACAGCAGGTTTAGTTTGGTATCTGCTACGTTTTTGCTGTAAAATAAAGAAATGTAATAAAATAAATGTAATTAAATTTCTTTAAGTTGCCCACTCTGATATGCAGTGTGAGTGCATTCTTGTAAGTATTGCCCACTGGCTTATCTTGTAAGTAAGCCCACTGGACTCTGTAAAGTTCAGATCTCTCTCTTAAGCAGGGGTTCATTACCCACAGAAACAATCTTAATCTGACATTTTTCAAAGAAATTCATTTGAACCTTGTAGATTTTCCATTTCCAAAGGAACAGTATGAGCAGAATGTCTTTGTTCAACAGACAGTAGCCTGTAGATGTACATCTACCTTTTATTAAATAGAATATAATTAAACCAATGTTAGGTTTAATGCATGTAAAACTTAATCCTAGTTTGTTTTGTTAGTCCTCATCCAGACAAAAAGTCTGGTGCACATCCTCAATTCTTGTTTAATGTTTTTCCATGCCATCAAGTTGACTAAACATCAAGACTCCCATCATAAAACAATGGTTACCAGTGGAAACCAGGTCACAGTCTTGCATTCGGTGATCTCATCCACTGCAGTTTCATAGTTAACAAAGCATTTGTAATCTCCATTCTGTCCATATGACTGGTTCTATTAGCATGTTTATATAGGGAGGTTAAAGTCTATGCATCAAAGAAAGCCTTGTGGTCTTTGACATCGGTGGATATGTTGTGTCAGTTTGTGTAGACATCAGAAACTTCCATTTACATTCCACTTCATGGACTAATGTGTCAACCATGCGCAAACTCACTTCCTAACTACTGCTACCTTTACAGCCATACAAAGGGATCTATTAAACTGAATGCTAAGTGTTAATGAACTTTATGAATATTTATCCCTATTCTTCTCTGCAATGACTTGTGTATAAACAAAATGTGTGATTTATTTTTAAAGTTGAAGCATTACATAATACTTCTTGACATTCAGTACATTATTTACTGAGTAATTATAACATAAATTAGTTTAAAAAATATTAGTACAGTAATAAAATATCTGTTGTTCAGTATAGTTATAACTGGTTGGCTTATTTGTCTATTTGACTCCGAGCACATAAATATCCCAGAGTATCCAGAATCTAAATTAGGAACATATTAATCTTCTTAATATGTCTCTTTGTGCACTGTATTATCTGATGGTGTACATTTATCCACATTCAAGCACAGTGATTACATGACAAGCTAAATACAGGTAGAGTTTAAACTACCAGTTTGCCAACTACTTCCTCCCCCCACTGTTAATCCAGGCCGCTAGGAGCATTGCAGGAAGACAAGATCACCTAAAGGAACAACGGTGTTCAATAGAACAATCGTAAATTAATAATTATATAACTGTATTGTATGAAAGTATACTTGTTGGCGACTATGGGCAACTAACAAACTGTTTTAACATTTTTCTGGGCAGTAAACCCACAAATCATTTAATTATTTCGTAAAACTACCCGGCGCTGCCATCTTGTGGTTACAAAAATAAATATACATTCCTTCTAGGAAAGAAATCTAATAAAAATCAGAGCACTGAATCAGAGCACGCAGTAAAGGAGACAGAGATGATTTATTAAGTAGAAAGGATGGCTATCTGTTTAAAAATCAACCACTGCCTTTTTCTTTACACATGGTCCTGAACATAACTATAAAAACAGACAGAAAAGAACATGAATATTTTTTTAAAGAGATGGTTTATCCAAACATAACAGTATGTAACTTTTTGTCAAAATGAAATTCTGTTCACAGTGATTTAATATATACATTCTCATTACACTGACACTGAGCAAAAAGAAATACAATTAATTCAAAATTGTTGCAAAAGCCTTGTAACATATGTAGCAGTTTAAAAGGATAATAATGTAACACGGAATGTGATAAAGGAAGACATTGTTGGGGGTGGGCAAGGTCCCAGTTTCAGTTGTCTGAAGTGCTACATTTTAAAAGTTAGTTAATCTTGATCAACAGGAAGGGGTTGGAGAAATGTTTCTGAGTAAAGCCTGATCATTCAATTCCAAATAAAATCTTTGAATTTTTTTTTTTTAGTGTTTTTAGTATGAGGCTTATTTGTATTGTGAAAGATTAATACATATGGTGTGGGATTCCTGACCAAGCTGTCTTTATTTTTAAGAAAAACTTGGGTGGGCTGCTTAATAGATTTCAACCAGAATGAAAGGCAGAAAGGAACATATTTCATACTTGTTTTGTTTCACCAATAAAGCATGTTTAAAAAAAACAAGGGTGTGAGGTATAAATACAGCATACAGATGAGTTTAGCCTCTAGGTAAAATAGGTGGTATAGACTACCTCTAACTCAGAATAGAAATATAGAAGCAGATAATATGGACAGTGGCTGTGAAAGGCTCTGATTGATGTGCAGAAACAAGCTGGTAAAGCAGATGGGTCCAGGACAGGGAACCTTAACCAAACCTTTGGATTACAGGCCAAGAAACATGGAACAAAACTGTTAGAGATCTTGATAGCACTAAAAATCTCAGGGCATATTTCCTTTAATCATATTCTGTTTAAAAATGCCCATTTCGTGAACGAATAATGCAGCCTCCTTTATTATTCAACTTCATAATGGATGAAACTGAATAACCTGATTAATTTTTTAAAGTCTTAAAAGTCTAAGTCTTAAATTGATATAACTAAAAATTTTGTATGAAACCCATTAACCTACCAAACTAGACTTTACAAACACAAAGCATGCAATCATGACATGCAGCCCACAACACATTAGCGGTAGTTTTTAAGTAAATGTTAACTGGTAAGTGACAAGCAGATGCAGAAGGAAATTAGCAAAGCAACAATGTACAATGATGTTAAAATGGTTTTTGTAAGTAAGACCATGAGACTGGCCACAACATAACTGATTTAAATTATTAGCAATCATGCAAACACTGTTTTCCCACATCAGTTTACAACATGTGATACTGAGAATAAAAATTAAAACTTACTTCATTCACACCTAAAATGGAAGAGAGAACAAACAAAAATAAGGATTTCTTTTCCTGACATAAAATCTTAAGCCAGTGCTCTACATTTTGTTTTACTTTATTTACAGACAAATGTCACAGGCACAAATTGATGACAGTAGATAAATATAATCTTTCTAAGAGAAATGACCTGAACTTTGGCAGGACAAGTTTTACACAGTTGGCACATATTTTGTCCTCTTTGGGAGCTGTTGTATGCTGGATCTGCTATATGATCAACTTCTGTTTATATGATCAATTTAACCAATACAAAATTTTCTAAAATACTGGCCTCAAACACTTATTTCATATCAAAATAGGTAAATTTATTAATTACTTGGGAAAACTAGTAATTAATAGTAGTTTACAGTAGTTTATGAAATAACGTTTCAGCATCAGGAAACGACGCAAGTCTTAGCTATTACAGCTGAAATGAAGTATTATTGGGCTGAGTAATACATAGTAACAGGCCTGATACACTTCATATTTAGTCATGTTGTCATTTTTCAAAAACTTGCATTAACTAATATCAAGACAGCATAACTTTACTTTACAAACCTTTTCACATAAAAGTGAAATTAAAAGGCTGAGTCTAAATATTGGAGTACAACATTAGAATATTACAGTTAATCAGAATGAAATGTTGACAAAATTCACATTTCTGTAAGATGGTACCTTCATGTTCAGATTTTGCATTTTGCATTGGTTAAGGGCATAAGACGCAACATTCTTCAGTTTCACTGCTCAATTTGACTACTGCAAAGTACATTACAGTCTTGCTGATGGTCACATGAATACAAAATCAAGTATGACTTTCAAATACAATTTGAAACAGAACATCTTTGGGCGTGCAGTCTAAGACTTCATATTTACAACTACTTAACATTCCTTTCAATTAGTTGCAAATATTTCTCTCATTAATGCTTGCTTTAACTATTTGTTAAAACAGCAAGTATTCGTACTGTTTGGAATGAAATGCAATGAACCTTGGACTTATTCTATAACAGTTGCCAGAGAGGACAAAGATACAATCCAACCCTCTTCGCTTTATAGTGCTACAGCTTATGTATTGTTTTTTAATGTACACACACACTAACAAGTACACTGTATAGATGTAAAATAAATACAATGTGTGTGTAACATAGAACATTTTTTGTAACATAGAACATTTTTTTGTCCTGCATGGTTCATCACATATCTAGATTTACTTGGTGTAAAAATAAATGTTACTCTGCACTGTCTGCAGACAAGTAGGAACAGAAGCTCAAAACTGAGGAAAGAAGACCCTCCCTTGTCCCAGTTTGGAAAGCCCTACTGCCGTACTTTTCCAGGAATGTAGTTCCGGTCAATGCTTTCTTCCTGCAGGAACATGTGAAGACAGCGTTCGTTCTGGGCCAAAGGATGACCTGCAATTCTGAACAGAAATATAAGCAAAACAGTTGTACAATTTAATAAATTTGGCCAAACTTTAAAAAAAACAAAACAAAGCAAAACAACGTGTATTGCAATTTGACAGGCTATAATTTCAGGCCCTCCCAGTTTAATAATCTGTTTTATTGCTCATTAAGTATCTACTCGATATTAAGTCTCTAGTTTTTTTTATCTCTTGTACAGATATGTGAGCTATTGCTTGTCTTGAATTGAATCAACCATTTAGCTGTACATTGACTAACTTATAACTAACCTGTTGATGAACTGTTCAAGTCCAGCTCGTCTCTCCTCAATGAAGGACTCTTCAAAAATGCCCTCATCTCCACGGAAAGGCAGCTGTCTCTTCAATGCCTTTCCAGGCAAAGGAGGCACAACAATCTAGGAAATATTTAGTTCCATTTTTTGACAAATATAAAACCAGACCTAGATAAAATATGCACAATTTTTTTCTATAAGAATTATGCGATGTCATACCTTGCTGTCTCGTTCCAGCTCATTCTTCAGCCATTCGAAATCGCTGTACCTTCTCCTTACACATGACTCCTTCAGCTTAAAAATGGGAAGGTTTGTCTAGATTTCAACAAGGAAAGCAGAATACGTCGCATAAATTATACTGAGCAGACGATCATAGCTATCACAAAATTCAATTCAATCTCGAATACTCTCAGCATAATATGGCAGGCGTAAATTGACGCGTTTGCAACAGCACAGCTATTTTACATCATGACTGTACAACACCACTAATCATAATGGCTTAACGAAGCAAGATTAGCAACTCGCTGGAGGTTGTTGACGGATGACAAAATAACAACAGCCACATTACCTCAATCTGTATTAGTCTACATACTGTATTAGTCACCAGACTAAGAGTTTCACTGAATCGATCTGAGTCGGTTTTCCCGGACTCTTCCACACTGACTGATAATTAGCATGTTAGCACGCGTGCTAACTAGGCCGAACCGAGCCGCAGCCCGCCCGTCAGACGCACAAACACAGCCATTCAGTCAGCCTACCTTCATGCGAACTTCGTAGGTGGTGAAACGATTGCGGCCGACTCCTATAGTCTGCGGGTCATACACGTCGATTTCTAGAAAGTTGCTAGGAGGCCCGTAAGCGTCCGTCAGGTCCTGAGGTTTTGAGTTTAACCGGCGAGTGTCGGCGACTGTGGCTTCAGACATTTTTGGTGACTTCTGTCGGACTAACTACGTTGAGATGTAGTCAAGGGCACGCACGGATAAGATGGTTTTGATTAAGACATTAAATCGACCGAGATTAAAATGAGCCAAGTGCTTTTGCGAATCTGAAACTAAAATGTGTCCAATTCAGCAATTCCACAGGAAATCCTACGTTTTTCGCAACCCTTATGCGATGATATTTGCAGCAGTTTGAGAGACGTAGTTCAGATGACACGCCTATTTAGCCCATCTAGCCAATTGCATCTTTGCCATGTAATGACTGTCAGGTAATGGACCTATCATATGTCAAAGCTGTGAAAAGGGGCGAGTTCTTAAAGGCTTCACAAAACACACTGGAGAATTCTTTGAAGGTGGGGAAAGATAAAAAGTCTGGATTTAAAAATCACATTCCTTGGTTTCCCTGCGTTCTGGTCCTTAGTTTTAACAGTGTAACTGTTCTAACATATTTTGGGATATTTTTTCACGTGCTGTCAATTTTCTGGCATAGTGCACCAGTAATCTCCAAAATATGCTGGGTTTTGAAATATAATTTTCTCAAGATATGTTTAATTATGTTTACATTTTATTTTACTACAGTAATGCAAGGGCATGCAATGATTATTAGAAAACATGTTTTACCTCTTTTTACAAACCATGCACAGCAATATAAATGGTACATTTTGTTTAGTAGTCATGCACAAAAATTAATTAAAGCCAGTTGTACCTAAAGGTGAGATTTGAAGTTTTAATGACTGGTGATAAGTGCTGCATTGTAATTTCAGACAGACAGCATTATTCAGATTTACAGTGATGTTTTGTACTAATGGTCTTACCATTCCTGGTCCTCTAGAGGGTGCTAAACTTTACAAGTGAAACAAACCACGTGATCACCTTTGATCCCGACTCATAATTTCCTTACTATGTAATTTTTGTCATTTTTTAAAATTAATGACAACATAAACATGACTATCGAAGCATACAGTACTTATGGAGTATTTACTACTGTTTCTAATGGACATCTGTGTACCTTTGTCAAAACACTTCATTTATGAAAACAGAAATGATTATGTTTTTGTTTTGGAATATAAATGAACAAGATTTTTTAATTGTGTCTTTGTGAGTTAGGAGTAATATATGTAATGCTTTAGACTTTACTCGGCGTGCACTAGGACCCGGATGTGCAGTGATTTACAGTGGTCTACACGCGCCCCTGTCAAAAGTGTAGCGTTGGCCACACGCGCGCTGTTCAGGATGCTGGTGTTCATTACAGTGTCATACTGCTGAGCTCTGTTGCGGACTACACAAGACATGGAGATCAGCGATTCCACCTGTAAGTTTGATATTTTATTCCTACAAATTAACCCTACCCTACTTTACCATGCCTTTAGGTTGTAATGCATGTTTACCATTGTGTAAGATCCAAGATTATGGAAGGGGAATATATAGTTGCCTATTTTTAATGCATATTATTAGGATGATCATCAACACTCTTGAATACTTCTGCTGATAGTGGAATGGAAGTTGATTTCTTAATGTATAAAAAAGCGTGTCGTTATTTTATCTGTCAAAATGTTACTTTGATTTGTACAAATAAAACGGTCTAAATAGAGAATTTTGTGATAGCAATTTGCATTGATATTTCGGACGTGTTGAATGAACGTCACAAAAATGACTCCGAAATACAGCCACATTACATTGAGGTAAAAGAGTGCTTTTAAAGTCTGCATTTGAAGCCAAGCTGGCAAACTTGTTACTGCCGCGCTTTTCCACGCAGCACCCTGCATGTAAAAATATCTCTCATTCTGTCTTAATGTCCCTAACTTTCCATAGACCCAAACTATCAGCTTCTTCATCCTGCTGTTCCCAGCTGGTTGAAGGCCAGTTCAGCATGATGGCCATTCATGATCTGAAAGAAGACTTCCTTGCCTCGCATGCAGGAAATCCTTTGGCGAATGTGTTCAACTCTGAGTTTGTTTGCATGGATGCCAGGAAAAAACAGCCCATCTTGTTACTGTTTTTAGTACTGGGCTGATTTGGAAATGCCCTTTAAATGTGTTCTTGTTTAATGTAAGGAAATTTGGTGAAGTCCAGCATGTAGGTAAACCCTGTGCGTCTGAATTTAAGACAGCCAGTCTGGATGTACAGTTAAACTCTGTGTGCTATTTTAGGTCATGTTTGCTACTTTATCACAACTATGAACATTTGTTAAAGTCATTCTCTTTCCATCCCATTCATTTTCCTAGTCACTTTTTAAAACCTTAATTGATTCAGGAACACCATTGTCAGACTTAGGAACAGTTTACATTGCAGTGTGCGGTTTTGGTGTTTATTCATATAAATAACACTATAAGCTAGAGTTAAAGAGTAATAAAGCAGATCAAAACACCAACGTTGAACCACATCATAGAGATACTGTTGTTATTGCCAAATTTCTGGGATGCAGTCACTCCCCTTCATGCAAACTTTGAAGGGTGTATATATGTGTGGGTGTCTAGTAAGAGAATTGCAATGATTCCTCTCTCCTCTGCTTCCTTCTGCACATGGCTTACATCTAAAAATACCCATGGCCAAACAGACAAAGACTTCTCTCTTCTGCAGCTTGTGAGCCTGATGGGTCCGCACAGGCCTGACACTGTCTCTCACTCCAGCATTCCATAGACTGAATGCAAAAGAACAGCAGCCGTCAAGGGCAGCTCTTGTCTGTGGAGAAATCACACAGGGTTATTACGATACAGATTGGCCAGAATAGTCTTTGTGTGTGACCCTGTAGGTCCTTGCAAGTGCAAGAATGGAAATCAAAGCTTGTCATCAAAGGAGGTTGATAAGGATGACCAGTGTATTAACCCCTTTAATGAAAAGAGGTTAGATGCTGAAAGGAGGCTTGTCTGGGATAAAGCTAAAGGATCTTTTCTTAATCAACTTTCCTTAATCCTGTTAGTCATGCAAATTAGAAGCAGATAAATAGGTAGCAGCAGTACATATACTTAAAGGATCATTTAATAGTTGTTACAATCACATAATCACAGATTCTGAGTCAGTACATTGAACTGACATTACAACCAAAAGGTGAGTTACTTAAACCTGGGCTCTTTATATATACTTATACTTAAACCTGCAGTATGCAATGAATCAGTTTTGAGGGATGGATTTATAGTTGGCACATTTCACACGCTCTGGTCAGTCTGCCTGCCGCAGGCTCATATTTAAACTGTAAATTAGGCCTTTGATGTGAAATTAAGTGTGGTGGTTATAATTAATATTACCCAAATTGCCTTGTTCACTACAATTAGTTGGATTAATTTCACATCTGCCATAATTTCACATATGCCTTTAACCCAAATCAACTACCTTGCACCGAATATAAGTCGCATTTCTCCTGTAGCAGTTGTTGGGTAAGCAACTTGTTGAGGAGATACATTTTGTCAAATATTGTGACCCTTAAGTCTTGGATTACCATTGCATGTAATTAAATATACAATCCAAAGGATACCAGGCCAGAACCTCAACCATTAATCTACCATAACTCAACAAGCAACTATTTACTATAGATAATGGTTTTGTTGTTTTTTGGTCATGGTTGTTGTTGGGTATGGATGAAAAAATGGAAGTCTCATGACTGAAGTCTTATGATTGCAGTGCAGAAACAGAGAAGATGAGGAAAGAAATATTTGTCCTTTTAAGTTCACATACCGCTGGCAGAATATGTGAAACATTTGTCATTTTTATGTAATAAACAAGATCAAGCCTTAAAAAACAATATCATAGTGGTTGAATTAAAAAATTGCAGAAGCTGCTAACATATATACACATGTTCTACAAGACAAAGTAATACATTCATTTCAAATGTGCAGAGCAAAGAACAACCTGCAGTACTTGCAGGACATTTCTTAAGAACAGTGGGCAGCTCCACTGTTCAGGACAAATGTACAACTATCACAAAAAGGTAAAGAAAACAGTCACTGGCGCTTGAGGAAGCAACACATGATAACAAAAACCCAAATTACAGACATTTTAATTTGTGTATGTACAGTTAATATTTTGTCTTGTCAGTATATGTAAACATCCGTTTACAATAATATAGTAATATAGCTTCTTCAGGGCAGCTACTAAATAAACTACATAATACAGTTTTTATAATTGCTCGTATTCAAAAACAATGATAGATATTTACATATAAACATATGAGCAGAACTGTGTATTATTTCACATTTGATGGTGCTAACAAGCAAGCTTGTCTACTGATTGTCCAACCAGATAAAAGTCTTTTGCAAGGAAAAGTCATTGGTAAAACTTTAAATATCTCAGACTTCACAGTAAAAGGTTACAGTACGCATTCACCTAAGCATGTACAGTAATCAGTAAGTAGCAAGTGCTGTAATCAGTGTTGGCAGTCTATATGAGAATCAATCAAGCAACCGAAAAGTAATGCAACTTGCTTCTTTTCCCATGTTCATTAAGCCATCAATAAGCATGTTGTCATCCTCAAAGCCTTCAGCCCTTCCCTTTCAATTATGTGGCCTCTGTAATTGACGCCACCCAGCAAGCTGTCATCCACTAAAACAGTCAGCATTAAATTATAGCCATTCTGTCTCATATCAGTGCGGCATCTATATGACCTTAACTGGTGTTCATAAAAGCCCTTCTGAGTTAGTGCTGCCTGTGTGTCCTTATAGTTTATGGCACGTGATGTGCACCCACCCTGAATCACAGCTGATAAGCTTTATTTAGGGGGACTGTGGTATTCTGAATATGATGCTTGTAGGATGAGGAAATATCTGAGCCCTTGTGCCTCACAATACATGACAAGCATTGAGCTTTCAGGAGAAACTCCAACATGGTTTGTGGATAAGACCACTAAACAGACACAGATGGCACATGTTGTAGATATGTAGATATCGTGTGTGCTATGATGTTTTTAGTGTTCTGATGGAACTGGTCCAGATAGGAGGGACCAGGGCAGAAAGGGAGCGTGATAGTTAGTGAAGAGCTGATGGCATGTCCTTTTGGGGTGGGGGGGGTGGGGGGGGTGGAGTAGAGGAATAGGAAGCAGAAGGTTAGGGATGATAGAAACTGCTGTCGTCAGCCCAGACAGGAAACTACAGCTGCAGGACATATCCCCTTACCCACAATGCCCTTGCCTCAAGACCACACAGCTGCTTTCCCTAGAATTTGTTTTGCCAGTTTGTGTAGTGTATATGCGATTGTATTTAGGTGAATGAATGTTTACACTGCTTTTCTGAATGTAACACGCTGCATTGTCCTCTTTTCCTCAAAGGTGATGTCATTGTGTAATTTTGGACCTCACAATAGCACATTGTCTAGGTAATATCCAGAGCCACTCAATGAAAGTTTAGCTGGAATGTTTTTTTAAACCTTGTCCAGTCTGTACAAAGAAGAAACTTTTGTTTTTTTATACATATATTATATGTATTTTTAATTCCTCCAGTATAATCTAGGATCATGTTGTTAGATCTCTCAAAGGTCTTCATTTTAGGAATATCCTTGGTTTTTCGTAGTGTGCTCAAAACTGATCCTTGTTCACGTTCAATAAATGTCAGACTTATTGAATGTGCACAGGATTAAAAGAAGTGCTGATGATTGTTATTTTTCTTTTCAACCCACCGGAGCAATCATATGGGCTTCAACACCTCGCATTTCCACTCATTACACACATTAAATGCTTTCTACAGCATAAATGGGGTAGCCTTCAGGATAGTTGTAACTGAGCTAATTGTACTTGGTTCCACAAACTTGACCCAGTTTCCAGAGAGGGACATGGGTGGCTAAAGACGGTGGATTTAGGGTGTTGTGTGGGAACTTGAGCTGCTCAGAAACAGGGCGGGTTACTCCCTCGCCCGTGTCAGCAAGTGCACACCCAGACAATGACCCTCTGGAGGGCTGCAGGCCTGGAGTTGTGATTGCGCCGCTCTCGGTACAATAACAGTCATCCACTTTCTGCTGTCTGAGTTTCCGTCTCCTGCTCTTCTTCCGCCCCTTTCTTTCTCTCGTTTCCTTTCACAGACACACACACATTTATGTTTCCTGCTCTCAGGGTGAGAGGAAAACTCTTAGGATTTTACTGTCCATTATGCAAAATCATTGAGAAACAACTCAAAGATATCCTATCAGTGACTGTGTGTTTACCAGTGATTCTTTTTCAATTTATATTGATGAGTAAGAAATGTATCTTTTTAGCTTTAAAGGTAAAATTCACTTTGGATTGCTGTTATTTGCCTAATCTATCTTGGCTTTAACCAGAATGATTGTGACGCTCATCTGGTAGAACATGGTGCTGGCAACACCAATGTCAAGGTTTCGATTCAGAAGAAATGCACATACTCATAAAATGTCTAGCTTAAATATATTGAAGTAGCTATAGATAAAAACATCTGCCAAATGCATAAATGTAGATGTATTTAAAATAAATTGTTTTGTTTTGTAGCAGATAAGAAGAGGGATTCCAGATGTTTGGTTCTATAACTGTGTCATTTCTTGTCTGTAGAATGCTATGTTGAAGAAGGAAAAGTGAGTGAGTGAGAGTAGAGAGAGTGAACTGAGAACAGACGTCCCCACAGATATAACACCAGCACAGGGGAAAGAGAGAGATTACCTCCTCAAAGTTCAGTAGAATGGTTCAGGTTTATTTTTATTGTCGGAGAATGGTGGGCTTCTCGTCTGTTAAGAACAGTGAGCACTAATACAATGGCTTGCTTTTGTCACTGTCTTTGGAAGCTCTGAGTTTTTCCTGTGCTGACAGAGCTGGTGAGGCAAATTTCATTTGGCTTCCTGTGAATTGTACGGTTTCTCATTGCTGTCGACAAACAGCAGGAAGGTTCATAAAAGTAAAAGTGTTATTTTGTGTTATTGATTAAGTTACCCCAACCCTAATATGACAGCAGAATGAGTCACATCTTTCTAAATCATTTTTTTTTCAATGAAATGTGTCTTCAGATGTTGCTTCTAGAAGATGTTTTGTTTTATTCCAAGTTTATAGCTAAATTGTTTAAAGCTATTTTGATTTACCAAATGATTAAACTTCTTGCAAACTGAAAGGATAAATACAAAGTGGTTAACAGACTCATAAAGTAAATAAAGGTGTTTTATTAAGTTTTATTTCATCCATATATATTTGTAATGTTTACACTTGTTGCTTCACTCAACTTTTTCCCACTACAGCATCTTACACAGGATTGTTATTAAATGAGGGTTTTTAAATGACTCACTGAAGTAAGTATGCTACATGAATTCCTGTACTTCTCTGTATTACATCACTGTTATGACTTTAAACCATGGTTTAATTACTATGTTTTAGGTTTTTAAATACTAAATATTGCTAATAATCAATTAATATGTCATAGTTTTGGAACTACTTGTATTTGCACTATATAGTAATTATATTTTACATATTTATAATATGATTTGTTAAATATAGTATACACAGTCATTATAAGGTCACACTGTTGTGTGCCAAGAAATATTAAATGAACAGGATGGTTCTTAAAATAGACATGCTCTCGACATGCTTGAAAAAGATCCTTTAATTAGGATTTCCGTGTTTGTGTAGCGGTTTGCGACCACCGTTTGAAAGCCGTGTTTGTTTTTGGAGCAGTGAGGGTCTTGGTCAGAAACATCATGAGCTAAGCAACAGGCTTTTTGATCTGGTCCAGAGAGATAGAAAAAAACACAGTCAGGGCAAGAGCAAAAGAAAGGTCACATATTGTAGTAATTACCTGCGGCCAAGAATAATAATTCCTACATCAGCAAAACTAAATGAGTGTCAGGTAGCCTTGAGACATCTTTCTGAGGGACTTTTTCTTTGATGGAGTCTGGGTGTGGTATGAAGTGCTTACATATGCTTCTGTGTGAAATAGCAGGATGGTTTAAGGATAACCAGAAGGTTGTATATAGGTCCTGTTTGGCTGATTCTACACAAATTTTCCAGTATGTGAACAGTCCATTGTTTAATGAAGCAAATTCAGAGTTATGTGATTGTATGTGAAAGTGAGAACGCTTGTGTCACAGTTTTACTGAAATAGCTCCGGGTTCCTCATAGAACTGGTTTTCCCAGAATGCATTTGACAAGACAAGACAAGACAAGACAGGAAAATTACTAAATAAAAGATTAAGAAACTGGATGGTCATCAAGCAATGCATCATTATTTGACATTATTAAACATCAGAAATAAAGGTGTGTTAAAAATAATGGGACACATAGTCATTTTATGATGAGGGCCTGTTCGAATCACAAGTAAATGTCAAATAGTTTTTCAAAATCAGCATATTGTTTTATCCGTACAATTGTAAGTATTGTGAACTGAAAACCTGAAGCCATTTTTTCCCTGTTGCCTTCCCAAAATGATTAATATGAATTCCTGGCCCAAGATCCTTAAAAGAATGTACATAATACATAGATATACATCATAACACAAATGTCCACACCTACAGATGATTATTATAAATGTTCAGTATTGTTTGTTCTATAAGTAGTGAGTTCCTATAGCCCAGGAATTTCTAAAAGAACCCTTTTCTCTTTAGAGGGTTTCTTGTTTCCTGTGTTTGTTAAGCCATTCATAACAGTGAAGCTATTGTTCAGTGTGCACAGATTTGGAAAAGTGCTACCATAAGAAATCTATTCAGGTCATACCCCCATCATTGCCTGTTTATTGCATTAAACCTTCTGGATCTCATGTTTGGCATTTTGGCAAGGTTTATTCAACAAATAGCCAAAACATTCTAACTTTAACAGCTGAGGCCTCATCAGAGATTATCAAGACCAAAAGGACTAAATGCAAGTGCTCAATCACTGCAGTGACATGATAAGAAAAGTGAATGAAAATAAATATTGTGTTTAGATCATGTGTTAGATCATGCTCATGCATTTGCATTTCTCTCATTTAACCAATTAAGTATTAAGTGAAATATTAAACTGAAAAATTTCATGCAGTATTTGATGCATTCCATTATTGCTTTAATGACAGCATACACTCATGTCCCTGCACAGGTATGGAGCACCTGGTCAAGGAGTTGAATCTGCTGCTGAAACTGCTGGAGAATGAGAGTGTGAGCTCAGCCACAGCGGAGAAGATGAGTGTAGTCAAGAACCTGGTCAAACAGCTGCAGCCATCTGGTGAGACTGACCTCCAGATATACAACAGCTGGAAAGTACATCTTGGCTACAATCCTGTGAAAGGAATTCACAATGATTTTAATGATTTAATGATTATAAAATGTGAATGAGACAATTCCAACACAACAGACATATTTAAAAGAAATGTTTAAAAAATATTTATGGCCTGTAAATCAACCTCCATTTGCAAATAATTATGTACTCCGCTTATATGGTAGCAAAACTTTCAGTATTTGCAAATCTCATAAGCCTTCTACTTAAAATGACTTTTTTGCATTTTCTGATTTATTTTGCTTTGCAGTAAATGGATCTGACTTCATATACATGAACACATCTCTCTATGGAAATGGTACCAGCTTTGTAGAATCATTGTTTGAAGAATTTGGTGAGTCTGTTTCAGTGTTTACTATATGAAATTTTTTATAGACATTTAGTTATAGAGAAGATGAAGAATTTCCACCGTCTGTATTTAGCAAAGAACTGCTAGTCAATGCTTGAAACATGTTCACAGTACTATATGTGCTGACAGTTATACCCAGGATGTTGTATGATTTGCATGTATTATATATAATAGGACAGTTTGACTTTGTTCTCAGATTGTGACCTGCAGGATCTCAGAGACTCTCCCGAGGAGATCAAAGATGTGGAGCAAGATGAAGCTTCCAAACACCAGCCCGCAAAATCGGTAATAGAATCTAACCCTGTAACATACACATACTAATAAAACACAATTAAAGAGCTAAACTAAATATGTAACTTTAATTTTGTCAGAGTCCGACAGACACGCCCCCTCCCCTTCCTACCACGCCTCCTCCTGATGATTACTATGAAGAGGCCGTACCGCTCGTACCAGGCTCAGCTCCCCAGTATATAACCACACGCAGTGAGTACACCCACATTCAAGCCTGATATGGCTCAGTTATGTCCAGTTATGAACATAACATACAATACCTGTTCAAAAGGCAACCCCAGCCCTCCAAACTCAATAGAGGATGCTTATTATGAAGATGCAGACAACAATTACCCAACAACCCGTCTGAATGGAGCCAGCAAAAACTCTTGTAAGGAACCCCTGCAGCTGCACTTATTTGTTATGCATCGAAATATGCTTTATTTTGATTTTAATAGTAGTTAATTTTAACAGACAATGATTCGGATGCACTCAGTAGTTCATACGAGTCGTATGATGAAGAGGACGAGGACGCTAAAGGCAGAGAGAGGACGCACCAGTGGCCCTCAGAGGAGAATTCACTTGGCCAAATGAAAGACTGTCGCAAATGTGCTTTCCTGCTACGCAAAAAACGCTTTGGTCAGTGGGCTAAACAGCTAACTATCATCCGTGAGAACAGACTTCAGGTATGTCACACTGGCAAAATTATGCAAAGGGAGAGCACTCATGAAGTTTGTTTTAGAAAGTTTGTTTCTGTTATTAGACAGTGCATGTTGAACATTCAAGACAAACTATTTAACAAATTATAATCGTATATTACAGTTTGTATTAGGAAATATATTCGATCAAGTAGAAATGTCTTTTCACCTAAATATATATTCTCCACAGTGTTTCAAGAATCCCAAAGATCGTAGTCCACATGCTGAGCTGCCCTTGAATCTCTGCAATGTCATTTATGTGCCCAAAGATGGACGTCGCAAAAAGCATGAGCTACGTTTCTCCATGCCTGGAGGAGAGACTCTGGTGCTGGCCGTACAGAGCAAAGAACAGGCCGAGAGCTGGCTAAAGGTGCTAAACCAGTTTGCTTTAATTCCCTGACTTGCTTTTTTGGACTTCTTTGATATTAAAGATTAGACCACAGGATTAGAGCATATGATCCGGTTTCCTGTCATAATTGTGTATTTGTTAGCTATATAACTCAGTTGATTCTTCAAATCTATGTAGGTCATTCAGGAAGTAAGCAATCTGGCAAACAACATGAATGGAAAAGAGATTTCATCCTCTCCTATGATTCTGCGAAAACTAGAGCTGGATAAGGTTAGTCTCAAAGAACATTCTGTAGCCCAGAGGAAACTAAAATGGCTATACACTCTATTGCTGATTGCAATGTTGATGTGAACATAACCTGTGCAGTAATCCCAATAATTAGTCTGTCTACTTCCTGATTACTGCAGATGATGTCACCAGATAAACACACTTCTGATTCTGACAGTGTGGCCAATGGAGATGTTGCCCGAGAGAGCTGTGAAAATGGTACGGACCCAAATGATAACTTTGGAAAATATTTTTTTTCCTAATCTTGAAAGCTTTGAGGGTCAGAGTCGGTTTTCCAGGTGTAGCACATTTCCTCTTATCGGTTTTGTGATGTCACGCTCAACACAATGGCATTAGAACTTTAGGAAGGATGTAGCTGCTGTGTGCGATTCTTCGTCGGTCTTTGATGTGCCCTGAAGTTAAAATTTGTTCCCTTCACAAGGTTACTTTATGTTTTCAAATGGTAACATCTAAGAAATTGAAGTCCAAACCTACCTGTTCCAACCTAAATACATTAAGTTACCACAAAACTTCAAAACTAATTTTTGGATTAGATCAAGTAGAAATAGCTCCAGCTCTAATTATTTTACACTTTCAAGAACACTTGAAAGTGTAGTTCTGTACACTTAAAACATTTCAAATATTTATACATTTAAATAGTGATTTATTATATTTTTCAACTCAACATTCCTAACAAAGGAAGTCAAAGGCATCTTACGTAAATTGAATCTAAACATGTTGCATGTCTTCCTGTTGTCTTATGCATCCTCTTACAATGCTTCATGTGCTACTTCCGGTAGGAAAGGGCAAGAAAGGGACATTCTCTGAGCTCACTGGATCCATGAGTCGAGCTGCTGGCAGGAAAATCAACAGAATCATCAGTTTCTCCAAGAAAAAGCCCCCTCTACCAGGAGAAACCAACACACTCTCCCACCTAGATGTCAATCCACGCTGTGGTGAGGGCGCATCAACCCACTCTGGTTTTGGCGATTAGCTAAAGTTGATTTGCACCTGCAGTTTAGTAAATGTTTTAACTTCTTTGCAAGCCTCTGATGGGTTCCATACTGTTTGGATGTTCTCTTGCTAGGCTACTTGAATGTTCTAGTGAACCAGTGTTGGAAAGAACGCTGGTGTTGTGTGAGGAATGGAACACTTTATCTGCATAAGGACAGAGGGGACATCCACACCCATGTTAACGCTGTAGCCCTTCAGGGTGTAGAGGTCTTACCTGGTCTTGGGCCCAAACACCCTTTTGCCTTCCGCATCATGCGAGGGAGTTCGGAAGTAGCAGCTTTGGAGGTAATGAAATGGATTTTCTTTACCCTTTGAGATCTATATAAAAGAATGTCCAAATTTGTCAGTCTTAAACATTGTAAATCTGTGTTTGTGCCTCAGGCGAGTTGTTCTGTGGAGATGGGACGTTGGCTGGGGGTTCTGTTGGCTGAAGCAGGCAGCACGACCACTCCTGAGGCGCTGCATTATGACTATGTAGATGTGGACACCATCAGCAGCATCCAGAATGCAGCACGTCACTCTTTTCTGTAAGTAAAGTATTTTTAGCAAGTATGTGTATGTATGTGTGTGTATACAGAGTCACTGACTCATCATTCTAATTTAATTCTAATTCTGTTCGAATTATGTCATAGCTGGGCAACCTCCTCCAGCTCCTCCACAGACCAGCGGACTTATGACGAAGTTCCATATGAAAGTGTGCTGGTAAGGTTAACAGCAAAATTAAAATGATGCTTTTTGGTGTTCTGTCAACAAAGATTTTAATTTGTTAGCAGAAAGAATTGCCAGCATCTTATTGTACATATATTATTAACTGGTCTAAGCATTGATTTATTATTATGCGTAACTGTTATTGTTATTGCTATTTTTTTCTTGAATAAATGTTTTTGTAGTAGAAATTCTTTCTTTCTTGGCTGAAAGCTAATGTTCTGCAAGTGTGTGGTAAACTCTGTTATGTCTAGTCAGCTACTAAACTTTTAACATTGTAAGCATGTTCTTGTTGCCAGAAAAAGGAACTTTTCAGTAAATCCCTAAGTGCATTGTGTAACTGATGTTCTGTGAACTTGTAAATATTCTCTACTGAAAGTCATATTGTTTAAATGTTTACAAGTATGGAGTATTTCAAGTTTGTTTGCTGGTCTTATAAACTGCAATTACTTTTATAAGCTCTGTCTCATCTCCCACCAGCAGACAGATGAGACACAGTCTAAACTGAAGCGCTATTCTTCTATGTCCAGCGTGGATACAGCAAAAGTTGACACACAGGTCACAGTGAAGCGACACGGTTCCTGTAGGTTTTCATCTAAAACTTCACTTTAATGAGACATCTTATGAATTGCCGTACTGAATATTCTTAAAAAATTATCAAAATTAATTTTGTTCTTTTCCATGTGTAGCTGTGAATCATTATGGTAAATATGGAAAGACGAGGGCAGAAGAAGATGCTCGGCGGTATGTCAGTGAGAAAGAGCAACTAGAGAAAGAGAAAGAAACAATCAAGAAGAGCCTGCTGTCCCTGCGAGCTGAAAAGAAGCAGGTGAAGGAACGGCTGAAAAATGCAGCAGGTGACTCTTTAATTACACTGATGTTTTGATCAGTCAGTAACATGCAGGAGGGTTTGTTTACATTTATAGGTTAATACTTTCACTGGCATTGAGTCCTGCAGGGTTTGGCGCCACCTCGACACAGTCTCATTCAGCTGCTTTGTTCATTTAGGGTTTCAACATTACCCTACTAATAGTGGTGTGCTATGGAAGTGGATGATACCTTAAATAATACAGTTATAGAACTATATAACTAGTCCATCATCTAGGAATCAGAATATCATAAGTTGACTTTGTGTGGGAAACAATCACTCAGATTACCTTAAAAACGGCATAATAACTGCCTGGCAACCATCCACAAAACTTTAGCAGCATGGCAAGGGTTTTCATGGGCAAGAACTAAGAAAATCTATTTTGGGATTCAGTGGTGATCATACATGTTAACTGCTCCTTCAGTGTTATATGTTGTGTGTATGTGTGTGTTTACTGAACTATATACTGGGGACAGATTTGTACCCAAAAGCTGTGGGGACCAAATGTCCCCACAACGATGGTAAAAGTCACACACACCTACATTGTGGGGACCAGTTAGCGGCCCCACAAGAGAAATTGATGCAAAATGGTTTCTGTGAGGGTTAGGTTTAGGGGTAGGGTGAGGGTTAGAGGATAGAATATTCAGTTTGTACAGTATAAAACTCATGTCTATTATGTTCCCACAAAGCACATATACAAACGTGTGTGTGTGTGTATACGGGACAGATAAACAAAAGAAAGCCATGGAGCAGCACCTGGCCCAGCTGGAAGAAAGCTGCCGTCAGAAAGAGGCTGAGCGGGTGGACCTTGAGTTAAAGCTGACAGAGGTGAAGGAGAAACTGAAGAAGTCTCTGACTGGAGGGATGCTGGGGGCATCTGTGGAGGGCAAACCCAACATCAAGGTACCTGCACAAATAGCCTCAGAACTACTATGAATGACACAAGACTGACCTGTTCTGTTCTGACTCTAATAAACTTCATACTTTTAAAATGACTGAATTTCTGTAGGTTTTAGTTAAAAAGAAGGAGCATGTATACAGTGACGCAACTGTCCCAGTCAACTGTGCATCTGAAATGAAGAAACGCCCCCCATCTATCTATGCATCTACCAAAGGAAGTGTCATGCAGAAAGCCAAGGTACAAAGATGTTTAAATGTAAAAAAATTATACACATTTATGTCATTCTTTTCTACTCAATTCTTTTTTATATTCAGGAATGGGAGTCAAAAAAGGGGAAGTAAATGTAGTGACGCCATTAGGAGAGTCTGAGAATATGTTGCTTTAAGTTCCAAAGTGTCAACGAGAAAACAAAGGGCACGTCAAAAGAAAGACTGCGGCTGTGATCGACCTGTCTGCGCACACACGGCACTTATCAAAACATTTTCATTTGCAGAGGACAGTAAATCTGGATTTAACAACTTTGTTAAGGTCATTTTGCTCAAATGATGAATGTTAAATAAAAATTGTGTGAAAGATAATAAAGATAAGGGAATGTTTTGAAAACATCCATTTTTTGCTATAAAAGGTGAAATGCATGCCCGACTTCTGTGATCTGTCTAAATCTTTTTGTTTCTAACCATGTAATGCCACTGAATACTAATGTATTCAGCGTTGATGTGGCTTCCTGCTGATTTCCTACTGCAGTATTGAGAAACAGTGTTGTTATCTCTTTTATATGCTATGTGAAACTGAACTGCATTCAGATTTTTTTTTTTTTGCTTTTTTGTACACAAGAGCATTTCATTTACCAAATTTATTTATTTATACCTTGTACATAATTCCAGTTTCATGGGAAAATGTCATCGTTTTTTTTTTGCTCTTCATAATATCCTTGCAATTGTTCATAATAAATGTTCTTTAAAAATGAGTTTATTGGAATTCAGTATATAAGACACAGGTTGAATATCAAATTGTGAATAGTAAGATACAAAACAACAAGTACAAGTACAAACAACAACTAAAACTGGAAAACAGGAAGAGACATGCAAAAGTTTTGTATATGCTTACCAGCATTTACTAACATTAATTATTAAGTAGATTTAGGGTTTTAAGTACTACAATAAGTCAGCTGACCATGTATTATTTAATGACAGTATAAAATAGCCTTCATATTTTTTATTTATTTTATTCTATATATTTATTAATGAGAATTATAATACAGCATAATGGATAAAATCTATGGGTGGAGGCCCCTGAGTAAATTAAATTACTTGGTTTAATAAAGAGTTATTGAGATCCAGTACAGGAAAATGCAGTAGTGTTATAATCTATATTGAAATTGGGTCCCATATCACAATGAGTACGTCGACAGACCTCCTCTTGTAAGGTTTCAAAGGTTGTTTTGTGTTTGCATAAGGTTTCGTAATCATCAATCCTACAGGTCATTTACTTTCGCAACTATTTATGCTAAACAGACTTGCAGTGCAATCGCTCATGTGTTTTAATGGCTTTTATGGCATTACTGCGGAGAAGACTCTTTATTCGTGGCACATACCGATGTTAAATGGGTGTAATAGCAGAATGATTTCTGCCTGATATATCTGCCTTTATTTGCAGAGCAACTAAATCGCGATTCGGACTGATTCTGATGAATCGACTCAGTGAATCTGAACAATGACTCGCTGAACAAGTCACGCGCTCCCTCGACCACCCACACTCACTTTTGAGGAAATGGCCGTGCGCTATCTGTCCGTAACGAGAAGATATCCCATCGATTTATGTAGATTAACAGCAAGTGTTTCAACCAGGTAAAACCATTATGAAGCATTACTCTGGAAATTAAGAAATAAGACGAGGAAACGAGATTTTGTTCCCGGTTTTAAGAGTTTATATATTAAAAAGGTTGTGGAGAGGCTTGGCTGCTAACTGGCTAACGAGCGGGTTAACGGTATACTCGGGGTTTAAACTTCGATATAACGACGACATTTACAAACCAAACTACTTTATATTTGGTTAAAAACATTAAATACGTCGACGTTTAACATTTGTTTATCTTGAAATTCTGTCACATATGGACTTGTGGTAGTTTAGCGAAAGAACCGCGTCACACAACATCTGGCGCTTTTAATATCAATATCACTGTATAACATCTGTTTCTGGCTTGAAACAAACTTGTATTATGTTAGCAGTCATTAGCTGTGACAGTAGTGTTATAATCTGTATTGAAATTGGGTCCCATATCACAATGAGTACGTCGACAGACCTCCTCTTGTAAGGTTTCAAAGGTTGTTTTGTGTTTGCATAAGGTTTTGTAATCGTCAATCCTACAGGTCATTTACTTTCGCAGCTATTTATGTTAAACAGACTTGCAGTGCAATCGCTCATGTGTTTTAATGGCTTTTATGGCATTACTGCGGAGAAGACTCTTTATTCGTGGCACATACCGATGTTAAGTGGGTGTAATAGCAGAATGATTTGTGATCTGTTTCATCCAACAATTTGCCTTGTAAATTCTTCGTAAAAGTGTGCTGTAAAGATACGTGCGAGACGTGTGTTTTTCTCCAGTTTAACGTTGTGATTTTGTGCTGAATCTCTAAATCCCGTCTTTGTAGAAAAGGGGAATTTGTTTTGGATTTACAATATTTAGTTTCCCTCTAGTAGATGTGCATTTTGAATTGGTTATCATGGCGTGTAACTCAACAAATAACTCCTAACTCCATTTTGTGTTTCAGGTCCTTCCTAGGCCTCTTCAGCACTGCAGCGGAACAGCGTAGTGCTGGAGATGATTGCCATGGTGACGATGGCGATGATGACCCCAGTCACTCAGTGACACATGTCAGGATGTTGGAGATGAGAGCTAGAAAGCTGGAGCAGCAGGTTCACGACCTCACTGTAAGTTCCTGTCTAAAAACAAAGATGTTTTTAGTCAGTTCAGTCATTCTGCGAGTACTGTTTGAAAGCAAAAATGCTGTATTAAAGCTCTGTTGTAAATGGACTGTGTACATGATGTAGCATAATGTGTCATATGAAATATCACAATGTATTATAGATTTGTGTTTTGCTTCAATAATAAGAAGTGTATCATAAGGGCCATTGGTGTACATGCAACATTAGTACGTGATAGTAATAAAAGGATTTATTGACCAAGCTGATATTTAGCCATTTTGAGATGACTTCATTGGCCTAACACTGCCCATTTGGTGAAGAACAGAAACATTTGTCTCTTCTTTGTCAGGTCCAAAATGTATCAATGTCAATGGAAATGAACCAATTTCAGATATGTAAAGTGAATATTATGTTAAAAAAAAGTGTTTACAGTTCATAAGTTTGCATCTCAATTGCTGTAAAATTGCTGTATTAGCTTGTATCACACACATATCAGCCCTCTAGTTACCTGTATTAGCCATTGAAAAGCCCAGTGATCAATAATGAGGACAAGCCTAATGTGTGCAAGCAGGCTTACTAACTCTGGTGCTTCCTGAAGTTGATCAAAACTCTTGGTTTTCACAGGAGAGATACAAACGAGCCCTAGCTGACTCAGACAACGTTAGAAGAAGAACACAGAAATTTGTTGAGGATGCCAAAATATTCGGTAACCTACTCATTTACATTTGTTACACATTTTATCTTGGATATGTCTTCAGGAAACTTGTGACATTGTAACTTGTCTTTTTAATCCTCTGCAGGGATTCAGAGTTTCTGCCGTGACATTGTGGAGGTGGCCGACTTGTTGGAGAAGAGTTCAACAGTTGAAGAGAGGGATGGAGCACAGCAGCTGTCACAATACCTGGCACACATACAGGGACGGCTGCATGATGTGTTCACAAAGCATGGACTGGAGAAGATGAGCCCCATAGGAGGCCCATACGACCCTTATCAGCATGAAGTAGTCTGTCATACCCCTGCAGAGGGAGTGGAGCCCGGCACTATAGCCGTGGTGAAACAAGATGGTTACATGCTGCACGGACGTACCATTCGTCATGCCCTTGTGGGTATTGCTGTGAAGACGCAGGAGCAATGACAGGGCCTTGGTTTATTCCCTTCTGCTTAACTATTCTTTTATAGAGTTAGTTTGTACAATACCATTGTTCTTGCATCTCACAACTACATATTTGATTTAATTTTCTAAAGTAATGGTTATTTATATGTATTTATAAATGTTGTTTACTTTTTCTTATTTTTCTAACTATTGAGGTCCTGTTTTTTTTTTTTTAAAAATCCCTATTTACAGATATCTTCAATGAGCATTTAATGTTTGGATGGGTTCATTGTTGTATTGATGTGATCAAGACAATAATTTAAACATGTATGTTTAAATAACATTCAAATAATGTGAAAAATGCACTTTACACCATTGTCATGGTGGTTTCTGTAAGTGACTAGTAAATTTGAAGATTGAGGGGAAAAAACGATGATGTTTAAAAGGTTTATTGGCTTGAATGTGTCACGTAAATAGGCCACCGGTACCCCAAAACAAAAAAATGATCTTTCTAGGAGGGATGAGAAAGGTGTGTGATATACACATGTATCCAAAGTAGAATTAAACTGATTAATATTTTGGGAGAAAGAAACCTGAAAAGTATTTATGTATTTATTTAGTTTGAAATAGTTTGCCCTTATAGGTTTTTTATTTTCGGGGGGGGGGGGACTAATGTTTTTACAAATGTACGCTTTGTAAATGTTGAAAACGATTAGTTTTGCATGTGAAAGAGATGTCTTGACTGAATAAAATCTCATTGTTCGATCATTCTGTGCAGTAGAGGTCAGTGTTTTCAAAGTTACCTCGCAGAATGTCCTTTTAAACACGGATGTGTGGAAAAAAAGACCGGAAGTGTGCGGGGAGTCACTACACGTGTGTACGGTGGGGCCACGTAAATATTCCCAGTAGTTAAACTCTTAAGTTTGTTTCATATAATTATACTTCAGCTAAATATGACAAAGGTAAAGAAAGAGAAAAGCGTCGCAGAAGAGGAGACGGGCGGAACAGAGAAATCGTATCAAGAATTGATAGCAAATATAAACCCTATTGCAAACCCTCTTGCATCGCGTAAACTAAGCAAGCGGCTCTACAAATGCGTCAAAAAAGGTAAGTATGTGCTTAAAGCTTAAAGTTAATGCTAAACTCGGGTTTGAGTTTGAACAGTTAATCTACTAAATATTGCTGTAATCAGTTTTTTAATTTAGGAGTGGGACACGTGGTAACAGTTAACTGCATTCAACATTGTTACAGAGCGAGTGTTTAAAACAAACATTTTTCACCCCAATCTATAGCAAGCAAACTAAAAAATATCCGGCGAGGAGTAAAAGAGGTGCAGAAGTTCATCAACAAAGGAGAAACCGGGTGAGACAACTTATATTATATATCTTCCTGCATTGGAGTGTAGTATCCACTGATTCATCAGTCATCAATTATCAAAACACGTTTAATTACGAGCACATTCATTTAACAACGTTATTTCTGGGTCATCTTGCAGGATTGTGGTGTTTGCTGGGGACACTCATCCCATTGATGTGTATTGCCACATTCCAATCATGTGTGAAGACCGAGATATGCCCTATGCTTATGTTCCATCAAAAGTTGTAAGTTCATCAATTGTATGTTGATTGTTTAGGGTTTAAGAATGTTATCTTAATGCTTAATAATTATTGATGTATTTGCATGTCTTTCTATAGGATTTGGGTTGTTCAGCTGGCTGTAAACGACCCACCTGTGTCATCCTGATCAAACCCCATGATGAGTATAAAGAAGCTTATGATGAATGTCTGGAAGAAGTCAAATCTCTTCCCAAACCACTATGAGGACACTATGTAAGAGAATGGTTGAATATCACATCAACTCTGGATCATTGAGTGTGACTCTGCTCCATGTTAGTAGTCATAAGAGTCATTTTAAAATGACCCCAGCTCTGGACTGTCCACCTTTTATAGGAGAAAACACAAATGTATAACTTACTGTTGATATGATGTTAAGTAAATTAAACTTTAGTTAAAACATGCCTGTTGTAGGGCAATGGATGGAGCCATTGTTCATTCTGTTGTGTTTTTCAATATTTGGCACTCTAGATCTGTCACATGTTTGATTGTTGACTAGTTTTATTACAGTGATTGTTTAAATGAGAAACTGGATTTGGTTAAGTGGACCTCTTAAAAGAGCTCAAAGAAATGTCAACTTTTTTTTTCATAACCTGCTACATCTTATTTGTTTTCTGTGAAGAATACAATTGTGCAGCCAGGTTTAATATGTTTTAACAAAAGTATTGTGACTATGATTGTCTAATGATGTTTTGATGTAAGACTTTATTCGTGTACACATTTACAGACCTACAGTTTAACCATTTTAATTTGTAAAAATTACATTTGCTTTCAGAGTGGATCTTGTGTGTTGGATGTGAACTTTGGACCTAACATTACTATGAAACCACCCATGAGGTCAGATGGGCAAAGATAGGCTTTTGTGAATAGCGTATGATTCTAAATCAATAACTTTTAAAGTAACCCATTCCCACTCAAATAATTGCTGTTTTTCAGCTTTTTTTTCCAAGTTGCTGTTACCCACACAAATAATATTTACTAATAATAATAATATTTACTAATTTGTACTAGCAGATTTTCACTTATGCAGTTTGACTGCTGTTCAAATTTGATAAATATTCAATGACCTCAATACCTATTAGAGTACATTGCATGCACATTAACTATAATGCAATTTTAAAATGTTAAGTACAGTTTCATATGAATACTGTCACACTTTGGGACTGTTTAAACTGACTGTTCATTACCTTTTACAGCAGATTATGTGTAGGTAATGTACCTATATAGTTAATATTACACCTAGTTTGTACTTTGGTAATTAATGCTGTTCATCAAGTCCAGTGAACAAGTCTATGGCAGTGTAGATAATTAGTGCGTTATGTGTAACAATAGTATGTGTTAAAAATGTACTTTTAGTAAGATTGTGTTTTGAACACTTAACTGCAGCGTTGACCCGCCATAAAGGGACCTATCAGTAATAATTTAGCATTAAACTTTATATTCCTTCTGGCTAATTCATTCAGAATAACATATATGTTTAAACATACAGGTAATACAAATTTCATTCATCCGTGAATATGATTCGTGAATTCCCTCAGATTGATTTCTGATGTTCATGGATGGTGAAGACGACGTCACACAAAGTTCCTCTCCTTCACGGCGTCATCAAGCGTCACCTTCATTATTGTCTTGAAAATGCGATCTCTGGCGGCGAAAATGACATTTCTCCCTTAAATAACCGCAAACTTGCAATTTTATGTTTCTAACAGAGATGGCGATAAATAGGCAAAAGTTACGGATTGCAGCTTTAATGAACAGAGAAAACATGCTTTCATCTCAACTACCTATAGCCACATGGTGGCAGTATTGTCCTTCCAGAAACGACCTATTTTCTGCTCATTATTTAGTATCTGTTGGTTACATATCTCATCTTTAATGTAGTTCATGTTGAATAGTGCATCGTGATTCGACATATAATAGATTTATCATTCTGTATCCTCTTACTATTTTTACTTTAAACATAACTGTAATGAAATAGGACCTTAATACCAGAGGGCCTCTTTGTTTGATGAAGCAACACAGTGTATGTTAGGTGTTGAAACTGATAAACAAACCACAGTGTGAGTTTCTTAGTTTCACTAGGCCCAGGTTTCTGGTGCTTGTACAGTCTGTGTTGACATCTTAAATATTTAATGCTGAAATGTTCTTACTCTGATGTTTGTTGTATTTTGGCACATATTACTCCCAAATCATGTATAAAAGCACAAGAGAGGGGTTTTCCATTCAGTTTGTCTAGGCCTGAGAACAGAACTCATTACCTGGAGTTTGAGACTACTGCCACAGTTTCCACGATAGAGGAACCTTAACAACCAAGTACAGCAAGTATGGACAACAGCTTCTTTTGGTTTAAATTTCATCATTATATTGGATTACACAGTTTCCCTTGTTTTAAGGACCGGACCATAGTTCTGCTTATTTACCCAGGTCTGTGGAGGTAATTGGAGGAATGAATGGAGAAAAAGCACTAGGAGACCCAACAACAAAGCTCAGCAATACACAAATTGCTCCTTTACAGTCATTATGGGAGATGCAAATTAATTCTACTTATATTTCTGGATTTTTTGTTTTTTTATTGTATTTTGATGCCTGATTTTTTTTTAATCAATGATGAGCTCATTGTCATAAAAAGTTGGCTAATGTAACTAAGTATTAATTCTTAAAGATGCCGGGCACCATGGAAACTGTATATTCTTGAACGTAAAGGAAAGTCAGGGTAGCAACAGGGACATATAGATGTCCTTTCTGTGGGCCACATTCCTAACTATGCGCTCACCTGTTTACTCTCAACAGCAGGCATCCATCAAAGATCTGGCATTAGTCACCTGTGTCCAGGGGGGTGGTGACACAGTACCAGGAGTTTACCAAACAAGCTTTAGAGTTCAGCCGTGTTTTAGTGTACACACTTCAAAAGTGTGGCCAGTGTTTAATGTGGGTACTGAAGAACAAATAAGCCAGAAGTAAAGGACAAAAAACAATTCATTTTTTTAATGATAGAAGTTTTATTTTGCCTGCATTGTAGTAGTTCGGAGTGCTGGCTACAGTAAGCATTATTATTGCTCATACTTTGAACAATTGGCTAGTCTTTTTTATTAAACTTTGGCATGCACCTTGTCCTGAACATTTGCTTCAGCCAAGAATATACCTCAGTTTGTGTGGTTTGTTGAGAAGAGACATGCTTTGACTTTTCTGCAAATTTCAAACTTGTGCCTGATGGATAATAAAACAAGCAAAAAAAATGAAAATGTTCCATCCATCCATTCATCCATTGTAACATCTATCCACCCATTTTTCATACCATTTATCTCGATGAAGGTCACAGTTAGTGCAGGAGCCTAAAATGTAACAATTTAGCTAAATAGATAATAAATATAGATCTAGGTTGCTAGATTTTGGGTTTGTTCATAGGCTGCTTATAGGTTAGTTTGACCTTGCTCCAGTGTTCTCTTTCATAAGAAACAAGCTGTTTCATTGAATGGAAGAAAAGAGAAATGTATTGACTGGTCACTGTGAGACAGCATTTATTTTTCAAATGGAGGAAGGTATTGTGCAGTTGGTTATCTTCCGCACCCTTGTCTATCATTTTAAATTCATTTTTATCTGCCCCTATATCTTTACACATTTTCTTTTTCTGTTCTATGGTTTCTCTGTTGACATGTTTAACGTACCAAGTTGGCTGTTGAAGGTGGTAGTGCTGCAGGAGTCAGGTCTCGGCTCATCAACTTTTCTTAGTATCCAAGCTTGAAATGTCTTTTTTGGGCTTGGCACTGACCTTGCGCATGTTTAGGGTGTCAACAAGGCACCTGCTGCCTGCCTTCCCCTCAGTAACATCAGCACGCGCCACCTCGACACTCTCCTGGGCTCCGCTCACCTCTTACCCACTTCACCCAACTTCACCCTGCCAGCTACAACCGGTTCACAGCCTGTATCACCCATCCAAATCAGCTCTATGCTCTGGATCTTGTGGCTGCCTGTACAACTGTAGCATCGCTGCTATGCCAGCACCACACGTTCTTGTTCTCTTGTGTGGCCTATCCTTGCTTCTTATAAGTCTAGGACTGTTTCTATTCTAGACAGGTGCTGGTGATAAAGCAGGTGTAGCTGGAGATTTACTGATTTCATAGTATTCTGTTGAGCAATAATTCTAAGCCTGGGGCATGAGGCAGGTAAACCCTCAGAATGCCTGCACCCATTGACTCTTTGGAGTGACAAACAGAAGTAATGCTCCACTGTCAGCACCTTAAGGAAAGACAAAAGAGAAATCTGAATATTTACATATGGGGAAACTTAATGGTATATATATTTCAAAGCATTATATATACACTACCACTCGAAGTTTTGAAACACTCATTCTTTATTTTTTCCACATTTTAGAATAATACTAAGCTCATCAAAACAATAAAATAACACAAATGTAAGTTTGGAAATTATGTTGTGACCAAAGAAAATTTCAAATTAAATTGTTATATAAATACATAAAACTGTTATATTTTGGTATCTTCGGTGGAATCAACTATTGCCTAGAATTTGCAGAAGTTTTCCTGGCATTTTATCACCCAGTTTCCTGAGGGTGACCCTGAGATGTATTGACAAGTTCTGTTCTTCTCTGCTTTTTCAAAATTATTTGATCCAAATAATCAATTTCAAATTTTTTTTTAATAGAATTGTATTTTTTTAATGACAGATATTAATATATTGCCACAATTACAATTTTGACTATATATATATATATATATATATATATATCATCTAGATAGATAGACAGATGGATAGATTGATTTATAAGTATAAATAATATGTTGCAAATGTTTACAATTACTTGTGTTAATTAGTTGTATTATTGTTATTTAATGTTCTTTTTATTATTTATTAATTCTATATTTAAAGATAATTTAAGATAAAGTAATTATTTAAAAATTTCTCTCTAATTATAAAAATTAACATCATTTCAGGAGGGTACTTTAAAAAAGTAATTTAGGTCCTTAGGGTTTAGTTGACAAAAAAGCTCTTCCACTGACATAGTGACAGTGTTTGCGTGATAAACTATTAGAGGGTCGTCTGTCAAGCTGAATTGCTCATTGTAGAGGTAGGCCAAATGTTTACACAAAAGAAAAGAGAGATGGGCATAGAACTGCAAGATCAGAGGGCAGTATAGTATACTGCATGAGTTGTTTGGAGCTTATTGTTTAGAGTCAGCTTACAATCACAAAAACATTAAGATCTTTATAAAAAGCTGCTGCTTGACCTCTATTTGCATAACAGTGACATTTCTTTTTGTGTTCCAAAGTCTTTGTTTGTTTAATTAATATGTGCGTGTATCGGGTTATTGGGGTGTTAGTGCACTATCAGGACGGCCTTGGGGCGACTGTGCTCTCTTTCACTGCTGGCTTGTGGTGGCATGTTCTCCACCTTTGACAGCTTTGCAGTTCATAAACTCCTGTCAACCCTGTCATCTACTTTACACTTGAGTGCACCAGCCACGCCCATTTGGAGATCAGTGCTAAAATCTAACGGGTCTAACTTGAGAAAGCCACCAATGATAAATGATAAACCGCTGGTGACAAGCATCTATTGACTGATAAACAATTTGACAAGCATCCATCTGGGCCCATCCATTTGGCTGACTCCATTGAGCAACCAATAGATGTTCCAAGTACACTAAAAAAAGAATCATGTAACGTCATGTAATGATTCCTTATTCTTTTAAAAGTACTGCCTAAACACTTTTTAATCATTTTAAAAATTAAGCAATGCCTTGTAAATAGGAGGACTAATACTCTGTGTAGACATGCAAAGCAGAGCTCTCCTATTTAAAATGTTAAAGGGGTTG
Source organism: Chromobotia macracanthus (assembly GCA_036877525.1). Classification (NCBI taxonomy): domain Eukaryota; kingdom Metazoa; phylum Chordata; class Actinopteri; order Cypriniformes; family Botiidae; genus Chromobotia; species Chromobotia macracanthus. The sequence goes on from JAZGTH010000005.1 coordinate 6,387,476, forward strand.
AAAGCTGTTTTAAAGCTCCATGAAAGCCAAATAGAGGTTTTATGGTTTTGGATGTTAAATAAATCGGCATACATCCAGACATGTTGGTGGTGCATGTGAACTACAGACGTTTGGAGAAAGTGATGCTTGTGACTGTAATTCTCTGATTTATCACACACTGTAGCCACAGGCTTTAACAGAAGACCACAGTCCATTATTACGAAAAACTGTGGTAACGAACATAAATGTCTGTCTGGGATCCAGTTCAAATGATTTGCTGCAAATCCAAATTCTCATACTCTTCTTTTGTGTACTTTATGACTTTTAAACAAAATCCTTTTCAACATGATATAAAATATGGAAATGAGTAGCTGCATCTCAGGTGCCTAAACTCAAACAGAGACCAACGTTTGCATGCGCGCTTGCACAGACTTGTAAAGACCCCAGGAAGAAATCATTTTGACTAGTATTTGCAATATTAAGTGTCTCATATGTATCTGTAGCATAACAGGGGATTTTACACACAGAATGTAGCCAATGTGAAGTATAATGGTTGAGTAATATCATAAAACTTTGCCCGCGATGACCATCTGCTGTACCTAATATTTCAGAGTCACATTTCATAGACAGTTAGGATATCTGGATTATAACCCTTAAGGAAAACAAAGGCTTTTGATGATAAGAAACTAAAGGCCCGGTACGTTATGACTCTTCTTTGCGCTTCCATGTGACTTTGCATAATTCTACTTTGTGGTTGATATGGATTATGGTGTTATGGTGTGAAAATGGTGCAAACATTTATTGGCAATGAATAAATTCTGTTGACACAAACTAAGCGTAATCCTCTGGGCAGACGATGGAATCTACGGCCAACCGAGATTCACGGAGACTGTCGCCAAATGGGTCTAAAAGTGTGAGAGTTTGTGTTGTTTTTTTACGCAAGCATCCTGAGGGAAACCCGTGGGACTGGTGCTGTTCTATAGGGGTAGAGAGCTGGGTCATAGGGGTCCGACAGACAGTCAACGAAAATGAGGCATGCTGGGGCAGAACACACACCACAGTCAGAAGTCTGTTCATATCTAATGTCATCTAGAACTAATGTTCAATTCAGTGCCTTACACAATCATTTGCTTTCAGAATGAGTGCTCTACGGTTTTGTTTTTGAATTCAAATTTAATGATGGCATGTTCCTCATTTTATTAGAGCTATTTTTGGTAAATTAAGGATTTATTTGTTTTAACAAACTATTATTTTATTATTTTATTTTAACTTATTAACTTTTAGGACAGTTATGTTTAATACATGATTATGAGATGAATGATTCTATCATCATATTTTGGAATTTATGTAATTTAATTTTTTCCTCCTAATTTTTTTCCCCTAACATGAAAGTGTGGATTGATAAATTTAAATATTCTTAAATTTCTCAAAGAGTTAATCACATCTTATTTTGTGTTACGAGTTTTTCTAAAAATGCCATAAGCATAGTTTTTTAAAACCATCATGTCTTAATCCGCAGATTATAGTTTTTTTTGGCAGAGGTTCAGTAAAGCTAGACAGGCAATTAAGGTCATCATTCTTCACACCTGATTTTACTCCAGTACCACTTTTCCCTTCAAATGTACATGCAAATTGTGACTGTAATTCTTGCACATAAAAATAAGGAATACTGATCAAGTTAGACTTTACATTTGATTGCACTGTGGTGCTGTATGGTAAATCAAAAGCACACAGCACTGTGTCCTTAGGCGATGCCTGCATCGGATTGCTGTGACACGTGAAAACAATGTACCAGTTTTGCGCAAACATGAGCTGTAACTGAACCTTGAAATGTGTTCATCAATAAACATGACATTTACTGAGAACTGTTGGGGTTTTTCTACAAACTAATGTGCTCAGAATAAGGAGTGACCAAGATCCAGAAAATATCAGTTGGGGAAGTGGATGTGATAGAAACCCATCTATGCAGAATTCCAAGGCAAAATGAGCAATAGAAACCAGTAAAGCTTTCTATGAATATGTACAGTTAAACCCCACATTCACGCACAAATGACCCATTACACTGATTACCAGTTAAGGGAGGATTAATGCATACCTCTCTCTCTCTCTCTCTCTCTCTCTATATATATATATATATAGATGTAATATATAGATGTAATATATAGATGTTATATATATATTATAGATGTTATATATAATATATAGATGTTATATTATATATATAATATATATATATATTACATTAGCACCCCTCATTACAAACCAGAATAAATGAATAAATAAACTTGGTGCATCTTTAGAAACAGAATTTCGTGAACTCAATATTTACAATAATGTTTTTCAACATACATGTTCTGTCGCTTTAAAACCTGAAACAAGACGTAAGTGACTCTTAGGTTCGGCTGAGAGATGTGTTATTATTAATCACAAGTATTATATATCAAAAGTATTTGACAGTTCGCTGCAGTTTTACATACAGTGGCAGTTTTAAGTTATTTTGGACAGAACTGTGTCCCAGAGCGGCTCCCAAAGACAAACGCTTCAGACCCGCTACAGAAGACGAGGCACAAGCGGTATGGATGTTAACTGTAGTGCGTATGGACTTGTGGACGTACACCTAATCTGATAACTCTACAAACAAGCACACATACACCACTTGATAAACAAGACACTGCTTTATCAGTTACAGCTGAATTTCAGAGCGAAAGTAAACAACCATTTGTTATATTTTTGTGTTGGGGGGTGATTTATGTTCTGGCATGTCTAAACTTGCCTTGGTCTTTTACCAAATGACTCACTGTACTACCCCCACCCCAACAATAGTTAATGCAAGACCATTCATTTCGTTTTAACATAGCAAATTATTGGATAAACGTATAAACTCAACGTTTATCCTAATAATTTACATAAATAATAACTTAATTCACTTAAGATTTTGTAATTATTATTTTATAAATGTGATATCTGTAATTTATCGAGTTCAATAGGACTGTACAAATCTTATTTTATTAGTATTTGTGAGAACTTTTTATACTTTTTTATAAACTTTTAAGAAATGGTAATTCATTAGTAATGTAGAAATTCTAGAACTGCTGTTGACAATTCATGCAGTTTAAAAATAACTTCCAGATTTGGTCACAGTATACAGAAACACTTTTAAGTGTGTTGCCTAAACAGATTTATCTGCATTCGGTCTTAAAGCTACAGAGGCTACTTTTCAGAAAACTCACATACACTTTGCGTCCCTGAATTTCTTATACCATAAACCTGACCATGAACGTGTTCCTCTCAGGAACATCTGCTCGAATGAATGCAACAGGTTTTATCAACACCTGTACTCAATGGGGCCGTAGGGCGTCTGTAATCAAGTTGTCTCAATCTATCTCCCCATCGGCCCTTGTATTTACAAACAACACTGGCCCATTGATGTGGCATGTGTCAGTAAACAGTAGGCACACTTACTGTGTCATTGGACAAGAGACAGCTCATCGGAATTTACACATCTCAATAGATTAGCCAACTCAACGAGGCCAGACAGCATTGAAGCTATTGTGTGTGTGAATAGAGATGAAGGAACTTGTGTATGAAGGTAGGGCGAGGTTTTGAAGGTGCAGAGATGTTTGTGTGCGTGTGTAAGTGGCACATGCCAGGTTTATCACAGAATCTGTGATGACCTGGTGATCATGAGATCTCTGTTGTCATGCACAGACACCAAGACTGAGAACTTAATGTTACTTAATGATTTAAATGAGCAAGACCTTTTGGCAGCTCACCGTCATTATTACAGCCCTAACAGTCATTTCTTTCATAGAGAGAGATCTGTGAACTGCAAGGTAACTGCGATCATTACAATTCTGATTCTGACCAATTCAATCAAATATGTTGAAAGGTCAGATTTATTATTTTGAAAAAGCACACAGTGATTACTATTGCAACTGAAATTTCCACAGTAACAAAACTCCCATTATAGTGAAATGCTTTGTTTTCTGCAAATGCAGTGCTGTTTCAGATTAAACAATGATCAATGCATTAAAGCAATGCACTGGTTTTCTAAAGTGGTTATTGAAAGCAGCATTTTTACAGTATCATATACATTAAGCCACAGGCATTTGGATCCAGATCAATGCAGCAGGAGACAGTAGCAGCTGGGCAGGCACCTGGCTGTAAACACACGGCACACTCTCTGTGTTGTTAGATTCAATCGATTAGATCAAAGTGACACATCTAAATGTAGAGCCAATTTGTTGTGTGGAGACAGTGACTTGTGTGTTTTGACAATAAACACCTGAAGCAGGAATAGAACACTGGAGGGAGGAGACTCTGTTAAACACAGAGATGATGGATGAATCTGTATATATCAGTACTGACTGTGTCCTACTGTTGTACTTCTGCCATGCTGCTGGGTCATAAATCTTGACCATTCAGACTTTAACCTAGTAAATAGGTCATTTACACAAGTACACACAAGTAGGCAGCACCATTAGGGTTCATTAGGGTTCATTATTACACTATTATGGCAGAGATGCAATAAAAATGTCATTTAAATATAAATCAGACAGACAGATTTTACATTAGGGTTGAACTGCAGGGATGAATTGATTTGATGGGATGAAAAAGTGTTTACATAAGATAAATTGTGAAGTTCAACTCGTTTGCTCCCTGAGGGAGAGAATCTATTGATTGGCATTCAAATGAAGAGAACATTCATTAAACACAATAAAGATCATATAGAGACACGCTAACTGATACTTTATAGTGCATGTCAAGACTTGGGAGTGTAAATAATAAAAAAGCTCATTTGAATAGGAAATGAGGAACAGAAGCAACATGCTGCATTTTAAGCATTCTGTTCTTATGGCCTCTTGCCACTTTAAATTTAAAGGCTTGTAGACTAATAAAATTAAGAGGACAAATCATATGTTTTTGCTTTTAACACAAGCAATGGGATTGGGGCTCAGGGTGGTGGAGGGAAGGTTTAGGGCAAATCCTGCTGAAACCAGCAGTGTGGAGTAATAGCTGACTCACTTTTCTCTTATCAAAAGGAATGATCTTACTGTTTTACATCAGTCTTATATTTTCCCCTTACCCACACATTCCCCAAATGAGACAAGGGAATCAATGCACATGCCTTTTTCTCTCGTTTGGTATCGTGGAGACAGTATAAATAAAGATTCCCACGCCGGCAGTGCTTCCTCAGCATTTCTGAGTCCTCCAAAAAACCTGATAATTTGACTATTTTCATGAACAGTTAATATAGAAGGGGCTGAAGCATATTAATGCCAAGAAGGCCATAAGAACAGAACACTTAAAATGCAGCATGTTGCGTCTGTTTTCCCACTTACTATTCAAATGAGCTTTTTTATTTATTTACACTTCCAAGTCTTGACATGCACTATAAAGTATCAGCTAGCGTGTCTCTATATGATCTTTATTGCGTTTAGTGAATGTTCACTTCATTTGAATGCCAATCAGTAGATTCTCTCCCTCAGGGAGCAAACGAGTTAGACTACAGAATTTATCCTATATAAACATTCTTCTATCCCATCAAATCAGTTCATCCCTGCCGTGCAGTTCTCACCTGGCCAACATGTTGGCAAATCACACTATCACACCTATGGCTTAAAATGTCAGATAGTGGCATATTTTTAAATTGCTATTGGATATCAACAGATACAGTGTGGTGTAAAGAAATTCACACTCTGGATCGTACAATACTATATCACTATATCATAGAATTGTATATATATCACTATATAACTGGTGAAGATCTGTAATCTTGTGTAAATATTTTCTTTCATCTGAGTAGCTGTTCGCAGCGCAAGAAAGACTTTGACACCCTGAGGAACAAGTTTTGTTTCATATATCGTTTTTTCAAATCGTCCCTCTTGCTGTCAAACCAGTCTCCCGATTAGTGTTTGTTGTTTAACGGTTTCTTTAGCTGTGTTCCCCCTCACCTTTACTTTACTGTGGGTCAGTGGCTATAATGACAGACAGCAGGTAATTTTGACAACTCAGGTGACAATCACATCTCGGTCTCTCTCAGCTCATAATGCTCTCAGCTTTTCACGCATGAGCCGGTTGTGTTTATTGTTTCTTTGGCTGTCTTTTCTCCTCCCCTTTGTGGATCAGATAGATTGGTTTTAACTCAGCCAGAAGAGTCAATTACATCTTGTTCTTTCCCTGCTAATTCTCTGCATGCTTTTCACGTAAGGTTTAACGGTTCCTTTGGGGTTCTTCCTCCCCACCTCACTTCTAGTGTGGAATGGATCACTGGCTGTATTGACAGATAGCAGGTAGTTTTGACTTTACTGAGCTGTGAGCGTTGACATTCACATCTTGATAACCACTGAACAGTACACCAGGCTGAAATGTGGGTGAAAGTGCTATATTTGCATCTCTGCTGTGGATGACTTTGTGAAGTTCAAAATTATTATTATTTTCCCATACTTTATGGTTTTATTTTGCTTAGACTTTGTTTTTAAATGCTTTGTACATCATAAAAGACGTGTTTTCTAAAGCTGCTTTTTAAAATGTGGTAGAATTTATTTTTCATTACATATTCAAAACACTACATGTAAAAAAATTTAAATTATAAATGGATTCTTAACCACATTTAACCAAAATGTCAATTAACCATAAAATGTAAAACACAGTAAAGATACTGTAAAGATGCAGGTTTATTTAGGCAAATATGCTATATATTACAGTCACAAAATATATAAAGCACAAATACAAAATGCTGAACAATGGACAAAATGAAATTCATACTTATGACAAAAGTCAGTGCATTTCTGTGTGTTTCATTATAAACAGACAATTAAAAACAATTTTAACAAAATGGAAATGTTTCGAGAACATACATACACACAAAAACAGGACTGGCAGAAGTATGGGGGGTGATTACCATTGTTTTTCAGCTGCACCAAGAAAGTCAAGCGTCAGCAACTGAACCTGAGAACCTTCACACAACTGTAATATAGAGGGCCACCTCCTCCACAGCCACCCTGATGACTTAGATACTGTTGTGGGAATTTAGTTCACAATGCAGGCCAGCTGCTCTCTCAAGTGCCTGCACCCACAGTTCATATCTGACAGCGCTATGCCTTGTGTCTATCAGAGCTTTTATGTGCTACACCTCTGTTCCCTCCCGCGGATACAGCATGTCAGTGGAACCCAGCACGGGATAGACCTGGTTGTTGAAGTGGTTAAGAATTGAGTCACTAAAGCTGTCTGTGTATTGAGTGGGTGAGGAGGAGATGCTGGATCCAATGGGGGGAGGGATGTGGGTTTCCCACTGTGGCACGGTAGCACTTGGCGAGTATGAGCCATAGACCCCTGTTGGAGAAGCTCTGTGGCTTCCGTCTAAAGGCAAAGGCAGAGAAGATGGAAGGAGACTCTCTCCGTTACTCGAACCTGAAGCCACGTCACCCATCTGACTCAGGAAGCCATTGAGACACGGAGTTGAGCTGGTGGAGACTGGAGACGTTCCTCTTTCTGATGCATCACTGGGATCTTTAGGGCTATTTAGAGCAGACTCAGATCCAGAATAACTCTTTCCCTCCTCCTCAGCCAGAGAGTCAGACTTTCTTTTCCTCTTGCGACGGAAGTTGCCATTATCAAACATCTTTTCACAGTTTGGGTCAAGGGTCCAATAGTTACCTTTGCCTGTTTCAGAAAAAAAAGACATTATTTTTAAGTACACTATTTTGATCTGTAAACAAACTAATTTATTCTAAAAAACATCTGTAGCTTAGAAATAATAAAGAATGGATGATTATGACCTAAAAACCACAGAAAAAGAAGTTTAAGAATGTTCTTACCTGGATCACTGTCATCTCTGGGGACCTTCATGAAGCAATCGTTGAGCGAGAGGTTATGTCGTATAGAGTTCTGCCAACTGGCTTTGCTCTTGTTGTAAAAGGGGAAATTGTCAGCCACATACTGGTAAATCTGACTAAGAGTAAGGCGGCGGTTTGGGGCTCCATGTATTGCCATTGCAATAAGTGCTGAGTATGAATAGGGAGGCCTGACTAGTTTCATCAGGTCTTCTTGGGAAGGCATAGAAAACCAACCAAAGCTACTGTCTGTTCCTCCAAGTCCTCCTGTGGCCAAATAAGGCTTTGTCATATTGTAGTGCTGAGGCCCTCCACTAAGACAGGGAGCTGGACTGAGCCCAGGTGCATTGAACCACAGGTAAGGGTTCGAGGCTGGGCTAGCATAGTCTCCAAAATCATAAGCAGATGGCAGGGTTTGCTGTGGACTAGGCAACGGTTGAGTATTGTAGAAGCTGTCACTGTATAAGCTGTACTCCTGGGACTCCTGCCCCATGTTGTGGAACTGGGGAGAAAGAGCTTGTGGCACAAATGACGTCATGGTCTCCGTTTATCTTCGCTTTGATGTGTTGCTCCAGTCTGATCTGCTGTGTCTATGTCTAGCACAGGTAGATTGGTCAGGTGCATCACAACCTGACACCTGTCTCACCTGAGCAATTTATACAAGTTTTGCAACACCCTCTCTGCTCTGATTGGCTGCTACTGTCACACCTCACCCTCATTTGTTTGGGGGTGGACTGTCCCCTCTGGGGGGATAGATATATCAGTGGGATAGCTTAAATTTCATGAGTGACTAAGCTGGATTAATTTTATTAGAGAACATGTAGATATTGAATTACATATGACCTGATATAGTAAAATAAATTAAACTTAAATGTAAACTGAATGATAAATATAATTCATTCAAAATTTTAAGGGTGAACTCAAAATTCATTACGCCACGTTTACCTAAATTCACCCAAAACCACAATATATTTGGCAATATCCAGACAGGCTTCATTATTATTAAATGTTTAACATGAGCATGTCGAGAGCACATTAGAATGAATAAGTGGATTGTTCAACCAAACAAGTTTTGTATAAATGGTACTTCTCGTGGAAACTTTAGTCATTTAAGCTATGTGCAAATAAATGTTCCTCCCTCTATTAAAACGATTACCAACATGGTTTCTTGTCCTATAATAAACTTATTAAAGAACTCTGCTTATGCAGTTGACTAGATTAGTTTGTTTACATTTTAAAATCACTAGAAACAGCCGGGGGTGCAATGTGACCCCCCACACCGTCATTTCACAGAAGATAATGTGTATTTCAATTTGAGCCATTCGTGTCGCCATTTACATTGTAAAACAGATAGTGAGCACCACCCATCCCTACACGCGCCGAGAGATTCACCTGCTGTGTCGAAGGCGTACCCGGTTTGCGCGGAATTCATTTAACATTATGACTTTGTTTGACAGTTTGATTTAATCCTCTCTGATGTATGCTTTCTACAAAAGGTTGACATGTTTATATCCATTTCTTAACTATTATGGGTGTGATATTACATCAAAACCATCGTGTGTGACTACCTTTGACTTTTACCCCTATAATTCCTTTTGACACATGAAGCCCACTTTATGTAATCGTGTTTTATTATATATAAACAAGCAAATATTAATATTATTATTTATTGATTTAAAATAAAAATGAATATTATTACTTTTAGTAAATGTGATTTAATATTTATTTATGTTTGCATCGGATAGCTGAGCAAACAGACATGAGCAAAGGAAATGCGCGCGTTTCGCACAGAAGTGCACAAACCAGCAGTTTTGCGATATTAACTTGCTATTGATCATTTTTGTTAATGATTTTGTTTTGTTAGCGTGTAATCAAATGTCCACCTGTATAAAGCACAAAGGACTCCGACTTAATATCGTCTTTCAAGATCACATCATCATGTATTAGGGATTATGATTGTAGCCTGTTGCTTTGACGTCCTGTGCCAAATCATGCCAGTCATGTAACCGAATCCCCTTTAGTACATCCTTGTGTTGTAAAGCACGATGACAGTTTGATTGTCGTGAATGCATTAAGGAGAAACGTTGACCTGCGTTTTCCCTTTAGAAACTGAGTCTTCAAATCCTGCATGGGCAGGTAAACAGATGTCATACAATTTAAGCACAAAACATCAATTTGCGCTTGCCAGTGCCGACAGTTAGTGCGATTACGAGTAATCCTCTGATATTAACAGAAAACAGCATCCATTTATGAAGAGTAGGCTATGCGTTGCAGCATTGAACACACAGGCTATAATCTTTATTGCCTTGTCAATATACATTGCAGGTCTAACGATCAAGTGACATTAACACAACAAATAGTCACTTTCAATAGAAAACCGTAGAACAAATAAAACAAAAAGAGAAAAAAAACACCCTGAATCGTATCAGAGCTATAGGTCAGAGATTCGTTTTTGAGATATAGTTCTAATGAACACTTTAATAGTAATAAAGTATTGATTGACTTCAGTAAATATTGTTTATAATATGAACAAAATACGTCTCTAAGAGTTCATAAACCGTGTTTACTGTTTTTCTTGTCATTTTCAACGGTTTAAAAACCATCCAGGGATCTATGCCTGTTTATAAATATATACTGCAGTCCTCTGTAGCTATCTAGTGAAAATGATCGCTGAGGGGCTTCAGTATCCAGCCGGGTAAATGAGAGCACATTGGTTCTGTTGACCTGATTCACGGTTTTTGGCATCAATTAGAACCAGTGGCATCTGTTTATGTTGATTGATAATGTCGCCGACCCTCCCAAAAGTCTGCTAAAACAATAAAAAAAACTTAAAGAACAATAAAAAAAACTTAAAGAAGGGCATTATCATAAACTTAAGAAGGGCATGATCAATTTCATCGTTTTTGTATGCACTTACATAAAAACTTACATCACATATGTAAAGCTTTTTGATTCGACACAAAAACACAAGTGCATATATATATATATACCTCTGAGGATTTCAGACCAGTGCCAAGCATGAAGCCGCCTTGGTTTCTGCGGATCTGAATGTTGTAAACTTTTTCCTGGTAAAGTACCACAAGTGTGTAGGGCTGGTTAGGGGAGCGGTTTGAGCTGTCTCGGACCAGGAACGTCCCGTCCTAACAGAGAGCACATTTCAATACACTGTGATATAAGGGATTTGTTACACTGCAGGCTGAGAACAAAAATGACTTTTTTAATAAATTGCCACGTGATTTTCATTTTGCATGATTAATAAGAACACACACTTTAATTCGCATTATAAAGACATGCAACCTCACCCTGTTCACTCTTCTCAGACACATCTCTGCCTCACCGCGGGTGATCTGTCCCAAGTACCAAGACGGATCCATGTCCTAAATGGACAAATTCAACATTTGAAATGCAATGACTGATTAAAAGTATGTTTATGTTTTCTTTGTATTTGCGTTTATTGGTTAATATGAACTGAATAAAACCGAAATCCAAATTAATGTTTATTTTTTAAGAAACTGTTTTTTTTTCACAGACCGGAGACCGAAGTGTTACTCAAATACTTCCGCAAAGTAAATGTGGTACAAATGTGTTAAATGTGCTATAAGAGCGCCATCTGCTGGTTGATCTATCTTGGTGTCAAAGTACCTGTTTGCCCCCCATGTCTGAATGCGGTGGTGCTAGTGCTCTTGCACTATTCCGGTGAGCACTTATTGCTGTTATTTAAAAAAAGTAAAAAAGTTATCAAATTTTGTCTTAAAAGTTTAACAAAAAAGACCAAACTTTTCCAATTAGAGTATGTTATGATTCTCACCCTCTTGTAGTTTTGCTGGTAGTGACCGACTGGGACTAACACTGAAACATGAGAGAAATAGCAAAATATTATGACACTGTCTGCACTTAAACTAAAATCTTTTAACATGAAGATTAAGTTAGCTATAGAATCTGGCAAAGTATAAAATATGAAATTTTTTTTAAACAATGTTAGCCAGTTATTTACATTTGAGAATTTGGCAGACACTTTCATGCAAAGAGATTTATTGTACAGGGTGTACATTTTATGAGTTTGTGTGCCAGTCAAACCCATGACCTTTGTGTTGCTAATGCCATGCGTTATCACAGCTACAGGAAGAATAGTTGCACTGCTGTCGTATTAGACAAATCGTCAGCTTGTGTTCACATTAGACTGTATATAAATACATGCCTGTCCCTTTGAAAAGACTGTCCGTGTGTTCCTGGAGGTCTTGGTGATGGATTTCTGGAGTGCAGTGGAAAAGTGTTGGAGGTGTGCCTGCCAGCTAAATAAATCACAGGGTATAAAAACACAGAGTTCTTTTGGGTATAACATACACACTGAAATGTGTTATTATTACAGTGCATCATTCTTTTATAAAAAATTGTGATCAAGAACCTCTTGCACTTACTATCATCATGAAACTGTAAAAGGAAAAAAACAGGTAAAATTAAGTGTGAGCCAATTGCTAATGTTTTGACAGTTATGTTCTTTATTATAAATATAATATAAATATTTTGCACAGTAATTTAGGATTACAGCTATATTATGATGTAAAATGACATAAGCATTAGTGCAATTACCTCAGGTCTGTGATCAAGTTGTCTGTTGGGAGAAATGAAACAGTTACAGTGGTTACAGTGGAGTGGTGATAGTGAACAGAAATCACAGGATAGAATTCTGCATTGAGCATCACCTAATCACTACAGTAACATGTTCGATCAATGCACTGAATGTCATGTATTAGACTGATGTGATTCGATAAGTTGCACCTGTTTTGAGAGTAGCCTGGCGTGACAGATGAAGCACTCCTACGCACTCCCGGTGGAGGAAGTGAAGGTTTGGGAATTCTCATCGGGTCTCCTGGTAGAGGAGCAGCACTGCTGACACACAATAAAACATTTTCAGTTTGTTTTACAAAGAGACATCAAAGAGATTACAAAGAGATTTTTCTTCAAAGACAGAGATTTGAAAATATTTGATGGATGATTGAATATGCTACAAAAAGCACATAAAGACATGCAACCTTACTAAATACTAAATTATCACCTACCTTCTGAGTGGCTGGGCAGCCTGCAGGAAATAAAATATAATATTAGAGAAACAGCATAAGAACCATTTACTACAAAGGTAAATTAAAATAAAATGATATTGTTTTAGAAACACCATCTACAACAGAAATGACAAATAAAAAAAGGCTGTTCATATGTCAAGCGTGTAGATGTCATATTAAGGTTCTGTGGGTTAGTTCACAGTGAGTGAATTGTGAATGACAGTAACAGCTCTTTCACACTTCTATACCACAGTAACCAACCAAGATGCTATTATAAAATTTAGGGGAAACATCGGGGCCTAACTTAGTAAATCTTGATACATTGTGCTGAAGTGACCAAAATAACCTGTTCTGAGGCTGCAGGAAAGAAACTTACCCTATCCAGTGAACTACTGCCACCTGTAAACACACATAACAAGTTAAAAGTTGACAAGTATACATAGAGAGTATAACACAGTCAGAGTCAGTTAAATAGACAGTCAAATATCATCAGAAAAAAGCATTAATCAATGAAAGTGTGACTGACAGGGTTAAAATGAATCAACACACCTGTAGGAGGAGGGTGGGCTCTGTCCTGAGCTCCTGGTTTGGTACTGCGGTCCACAGCAGGTGCTAAAAGGGCATGGCAGAGTGGAAAAGATATATAAATCAAGCAGGAACCCATAAAGATGGATAAGATAAACAACGCTTCACAATGTTAATAACAACACCTACCAGGGGGTCTTTTTGGTGATCGCTCGCCTCTTGGATGCATTCCAACCTACACAATACAGAGTTGCAGTTTATTCAACGGAAGACTCAAGTAACAACAATTAGAGATAAAGAGGGACACATAGGGTTTGGAAATATGAAGAACTCACAATTGGCCGCTCCATAGGTGGGAGAGAAGGGCCTGGCCCAGGGCGCTCTGGGGGCACGGGTGGATGGCTTCTGTCCACACCCCGACTGCAGTTATTATCTAGTGAAACAAGGATTAATACAGAACATCTATGAAGATTTTAAAAAGTCCTCCAAAAGGCTGAAAACTCCCCTAAAATTACACACTAATAAAGAAGTCACACTAATAATTTGTGTTACACACTAACATAAATTTTTTACAGTAATAAACTTTTCATGCTAGAATTGGAGAAAGCTATGACAATACAACAATGGACTAAATGAGAATAGTGTAACAATCTGTATACCGATATAATCACAGTTTTCCATGGATTTAGCAGGTAGGATATGCAGGCTGTTATCGCGGTCACTTGGAGGTGGCTCATAGTTGTCACTATCTGATGTTTCTTCTGGGGTCTCATAATCTCCACCACTAGCTTCGCCATCCCCATCCCCATCGGGATCATTAGGATTTTCGTAATCACCCTCACTATCCTTCAAAAGAAAAAAAAATGTATTCAGCCAATCAGAATTGACACTGAACACTTGAAAGCAGTTACTAATTAAGATATTGTGAGACTTCATTTAAACACGACTTACAAACTCCTCTGAGTCCCATGCCTGATTGTCTTGGTGTGAGTGGTCAACTAAAAACAGCAAAAACCAATAACTTTTAGACAATCTTAAAAACTGTAATCTTAAAAACTGTAATATTAAAAACTATAATATTAATCTGTACCTGGCGGTTGTGGATAGTTGGGAACTGGTTGCGATGACCTATTACAAAATTGACAATTAATTATAACTGATAATTAGTTATGTATTGACTGTGAATTCAATGTGGACACCCCCTTCTAACAAATAGTTTTCTCAGTGAAGACGTTTATTTATCATACAACTACATTTTATAGAAATGTGTGGTCCCAACATTCTTGCAACAGGTTGGGGAGGGTCCTTTTCTGTTTTGCACAAAGTGAGGTCCATAGGTCCATAAAGAAATGATGTATAGAGTGTGGAAGAACTTGACGGGTTGTTTCGACCTGAATTTCACTGAACACTTTAAGAATGAATTGGAACACAGACTGTGAGCTCAATATCATTGACCTCACTGATGCCCTAAATGGAAACAGTTGCATGTAACCTTGTTCTGAAATCTATGTAGATCTATGTATATGCAACACTTTCGCAGAGCAGTGAAAGCAGTCATGCTAACAAGCTCTGTTAATGCCCATGGTTTTGAAATTAAAGGCTTCAAAACAAGCACATTTGGGCATTTGGGTGTCTACATAGTTTTGGTCAAATAGTTTATAACTCTAAGACATAACACAATGTTCATGATAGTGATTTCATGATATGTATTCACCTTATTGTTGGAATTGGTGGAAAGAATCTCTTCTTCTCTTTGTTTATTTCCTGACAGATCTTGGAGATATACCTAAAAATATTAGTAAACAAGCATTTTAAATCCTCAAAACTCGACCAACATTAGGGGCATGCTTTTAGTTGGGCAGTGTTTAAAGAAAAAGTACATATTCGTAGTTTACATTTACGCATTTGACTGTACATGTGACTTACAGTATTTGCACTGCTAACAATGCTCTACCAACTGAGCTACAGGAACATCTAATGTAAATATATCTTTAATATATCTTTGCTGTAATTACTGTAATTATTGCATTATGTACGACCTGAGGGTTTAGCTCAGACAGGATGTGGTAACCAAACCACCATCTTCTGTACCTTTATCTGTATGCCTAACATTGCTCAATAAACTAAAAATTGACTTGACACTGATAGTATGAGATTACAGAAAACTCCCACACCTCTCAAATATTTTTCGGTAAAAATTAACACGTGTAATTTAGGTGTGTGGGACTTTCAACTATTTTACACTACACATGCACTACAAAACAGCGCCTGCAACATTGTCGCAATGGTTCCTGCCACATCTGCAGTAACCAGTATCTTTCCTGTGCAGTATTTCCTCTTAATGTTACTATGTCATCTCTGGTGTTTCGTAAGCTTTGGTTTCTACACTTTTATATTTTTTTTCTACAAAAATATAAGAATGAAACAACAACAACAAAGGTTGTTCTTTGAATAATGTAATGTGTGTAATGTTAAATTATTCTGCACTTTATGCTAAATAAATTCTGGAGTTATTTACATTTGTCCTTGACTCCTCATGAGAGGAAAGATGTTTAACAATGAACCTGGCATGCTTTATTTTAGTGGCTAAAGATTTCATTGCTACAGATTAGAATAAAAAGTAATGACTAATATACAAGATAGATACACAGAATATACAAAAATCATACAAGCAGTACTTACGGTGCATGAGGCCTAGGAAACCTTTGAAGATCATTTTCAGACATACTCTACAACAAGAAATGAGACATTCATTAAAACACTATACACCATCTTATTTAAATAAAAATAAACATTAATTTATAAATAATTAAACTAAACTAAATATCAAATGAAATGTGTATATGCCTTTCATTATAAAGACTTTTATTGGTTTATGATCTAACTGACTAAGGTTATAATTATTTGTCAAATGCACAATGTATGAGACTTCAGCCAGTAGTTTTGTAAAGGAGTTGTTTTACCCTCAGCCCATGACAAAACCAGCTAAATAGGCTAACCAACAAATTAAAAAGATCAAAAATTTGTTGATAAACCCATTCAAACTTAAAATTATAATTATATATACTACATAAATCTGAGATCATGAATTGAGGTGTGAGATTGACTAAAATATTCCAGGTTTACATACCAGGAATCTTTGTCCATTTATGTTATATTGTGTTACAACCTTATCACATCCTGTTAGGTTTCTCTAATGACAATCATAAAGAAAAAATGTCAGTCAGATATACAGGGTACAACACATCTGTAATTGGACATAATATATATGTCAAAATAATATATGTCAAAATAATACCAGTATCAATCAATATTCAGACATATTTAATAACAATAGAATAACATTACATTTACATTACAGAACTGTGTTGAAAGTGTAATACATGGAAAATAAATTTAATTATAATTTATTTTTTCAACAATAAATGAATGATCTGAATAAAAGCAAAAGCAACCTACTTTCCTTAGAAAGTCTGCTAACCGTTGTGAATCCCAGCTCATGACTTCTGATTTGGATGGAACGCTGTCAAAACTCATTGTTCCAAATTGACTAGTTTTAACGATGAGTATAAAGTTCCAGATGTCCTCAAGCATTGAGAAACTGTTGCCCCTCTCACGATACGTTCACACTGTGCTAGACATCATGTCCCCTAAGACCATGATACACTTGTGCAGTACCAAAAATGTGATGTTTAGAAGATAATAATAAAATAAACTAAAAATGAATCTAGTTAGTGTATTTATGTATATAAATAAAAAGCAAGCAAGACAGGACACCAAAACATAGAAAGTAATTAAAAGAAGAAAATCAACAAAAACAGATTTGTGAGAGAATCACCTAGTTTTAAATGTAGAAAGAAAATAAGAGGAAAAAAGTGAACTACTCAAAATCTTAGCATAACATTTTAAAAAAATAATAAACCAACACCGCGGATTTGCCTGAGCACACTCTTAAAAGAAAGAATGACATCCACTTCCCCATAGACTTCCTGTTAATGGTTATGATGACAAATAGGGGAAGTACAACCCACATATGAAAACATAAAATTTTTGATAATTTAATGCTTGTGGGTTGATGACAGTCATGCATCTACAACAAATACGCCTTGAATGTAAATATACAGATTTTCAGTTGTGAGATACTATTTAAAATAGTTGTAACTACCTTGTTCTCCATTAAATATCCTGATGCTCATTAGGTCAAATTCTAGACACACAAGTTTAAAAATATGTAGCCATTTATTTGGACTCTTTAGCTGAATCTTGCTAGTCCCACCTGTCATGTGATTAGTCATATCATAGGGCTTTTGTAAATGGTCTGTACATTATCCGATAAGTTTTAAATTCAATATTCAGTTTACTTGTACATGTAAATGTTCCACGTGACTGATATTTGGCTGTGAATATGGATAGTGAAGTTATAGTCAGTTAGCACGTTAGTTTTAGTTCCAGCCATCAATTCTCCAGTTCTGCTTGTCTTCCACGGGTCATGGGAGGGCAAGATACTTCATTCATTCTAAGGGCAATTATGTGACTTTTATAAAGAGTTACTAGGTTTCTTTTGATCTGTTGCACCTTGAAGGTCACAAAATCAAACTCTTAATAGGAACAAGAATTGAGCTAGCATAATTGCTTATAGAACTTATAGAACACACGTAAAAGGTTAAAATGGACCACTCACTTCACAAAGTGTATGTTCCCCAAACTGTCTTAAACTGTATTACTCAAATGTAAAACTATACTTTTACTATAATAACACTATAAACATTACAAAACTGTAAAGTAAATCTGGCATACTTCCTCACCGAATGTTATTTTTTGCACCCTTGTTACACAATTACTATACAAGTACACAAATAGCTAAAGGTTATCTAATTCGCATAATCGCATTGTGGCAACAAAATTGATCAAAAGTATGTTTGTGTGACCCTGTAGTCCCAAACCTGAGTGACTGATTCTCTGACAGTTACCATTTAACACCCACAACTGGAAAGTTTAGAGCCTTCAAGTGGCTCCTTTTCTTGGGTGTGGGGGTGAGTTCATGGAAATATCTCAGTAAACATGCTTTTATCACTGAAAATCAACTCTGATTTGCTGTAAAGTGTTTTTGATTCAAATACGTTGTAAACAGACGTTCAGATATGTTTATCATATTATATTTAGTTGCTGACATATACAAAAACATATTTGTTTTTGTATAATGCTCTTTGTGTGGGTCGTCGTGTGGAAATATTTCCACTTCCTGCCTTCTTATGAACTGGAAGGAGGTGAGGTGGGTGTATTAAAATCTGTGTTTGGAGGGAAAAGTCATCTGTCTTGATGCAAAATGATGTCATCCTAAAGCGTTATATAACGTAAAAAGTAGAAAAATGTCAAAAGTAGGCATATTTATGTCCTTGATTTGATCAACAGGTAAAAGAGTAACATGTTTTGTGCTTTTTCAGCTGGTTACTAACTCTGCAAGCCTGTTGTGTAAGGGTGGAAACAATATATATAATATATGCTATATATTTTGTTAACTGCTATAAGTAGTTATTAAAAAGATCAAACCTTTAAGACTTTAATTTTTTTGAAAGAAGAAAAGAGTTTGAAAGTGTTGTAACTGATTATTGATTGTTTACATACTAACTTATATCCGTATAATGCATCACTGTTATGATATTAAAGAGCATGTATAGCTTTCTAGCACTATGGCTACATGCTTGCCTTGGAAAGAAACAGTCACATGTGCTTTTCCTCATTTTGGATGACATAGAAATGATGCAGGTTCTCTTTAACTGCACAATGTGCAGTGGTTCTTTCATCAATCCTTTGTTCATGACACCATATAGATCTGTGATGGTACACAGGTGCCATCTACAGATGAAACCTTTAGTAACCTTTAGAAACCCTTACCGTTTTATCCACGGTAACTTTTTGTGGCCCAATAGCACCATCAGGTGGTAATTTAGGATATAAACCAACACCAGCAAACACCGTCTATTTTTCTTTACTTTGGTACTTGATCTTTTTAAACGAGCTTCTTAAGAAATGCTTACTGATATTTAAAACGGACAATAACAACATTTATAGTTTCTTTTAAATGTGTATTTCAAGTTACTAGTTGTCAAGTTTAGTTTATCAATTTGCTAGCAACGGGTTTTGGTACCAACATTTTGGAAGTCCGTAATACACCATTAAAAGAAAACCATCCATTTTAAATACTTAGTTTTTGCTGTTTATACATACTATCGTCATTTTAATCCCATTTGATGTTGTTAGCATTATAATCACAATAGGACAACACTGAAAAGTTGTTACAGAATGTTTTAATGTAAAATAACCACAAAATACAATTTATCAGTCCCATTTAAAAAATATAAGAATGATACAACATGAACAGTTTTGCTCTTCTAATGTCTCCTGATCATAAATGACATTGGGGAAATAGAGGTATTAAGACTCGTCTTCCAAAAAGGTCATATTGCTGTAACCTTTCCTGCTCCATTATGCAGATGCGGTAAGACAGAGGGTTGCTTCAGATAGAACTCAGAAAAGCATAAATAATACAGCCCTATTTACAGCAATCATTTTATAATAACAAAAACCTTTATATTATAACAAGGAGTTCAGTTTAGACTGAATGAGCGCTGCTACTGCGCTGGTATTTTATTACCAAGGGCCACATATGGGTTAACCAACTAGAAGCATTTTAAAACGCTGTGTGGTCCATTAAAGAAATAATAAAAATTCTCTGACATAGGACCACAGAGTTGAGGGCCATAAATCTGAGAAGGAAATGAGTGAGAAAACAGCTACCAGAGAAACCCATCAATGGCCTTTTTTGGAGGAACCAAACCCTGAGAATCCCATCACAGCTGCCATTTCATCGTCATCTTCAAAGTTAAGCTCCTCTTCTGCCTTTCTTTTCTTTTCCTTTTGCTTCTCTTTTCTGTAGGCTTTTGCTTTCTCCTCCTTAACAACAGAACAAACACCATCAGGGTGACAATTTGTATACAAACAAAATGACAAATACTACATGTTGGATATACTACAACATGGATTTTTGTTTAGACAAGCATTAGCTACAGGAAACAGCACCATAAAATACACATAAATTAATGAATGTACATGATGTATAATGAATTGCCTTTCAAGACACATGACCCAATAACCCATTGGGACATATACTGACCTCCTCTCGCAACTCCTTCATCCGTTCCTCGAAATCATACTCCTTCTGCTTCTCCTCCAGCCTTTTCTTGTTTACTTCAAAACGTTTTTTAACTTGGTCTAACGAAGAGCGCTCTACTCGCATGGACATTCCCAGGTTTCTCTGATCTGTACAACAGGGAAGTGTTTATATTATTCCTAAACTTCATAAATGAATAGGGCATAAAGACCTCCAGTGTTGTATAAAATGCCCAATAGTCATAAGTAAAAGTAAAGATTATTTTATTGAACAGAAACAAGGAACCTTTCAATATCAAGCCTTACATGTGTAAAACAGTACTTAAAGCATAATGGCGCATCTTATTAGCCATAATAAATGAGACGAGTGGCTGGGGCAGTGGGTGTGTTGCACCCCCTGGCCGCTGTAGCAAGATATACACTCACTAAATTGCAAGAACAGTGACTCTACAGTTTACAGTTATAAAAGCATCAAAGTAGCCTCATTAAATTAATTTAGCTGGAAGCAAAAACTATAAATGTACATTTGTATTTGATGCAAAGAGAACATTTGAATACATTTATTGTTAAAACCTACTTCAATACTTACGTTTTTTGCCATTGATATGGTCCAAGAAATTAATGGAATCTTTCACTACACAATCACAGACATTGCAGTAGTATCTAATGAAAATAAAAGACAAATTTGAATACAGACAAGTATAACAGAACCTATAACAGAGGTTTTGTAACAGATAAAGCAAAACATCTTGAAATATATGTTATTCATATTAACACTAACACTTAGTCACAGTACAGTAAATTGTATTATGATACCCACCCTCCCATCTCAGCCTGTGGTGTGGTCTTTGTGATGACAATAGTTTTCCCCAGTTTTGATTCCAAATCCACTTTATAATCTCTGTGCCGGAGAAGTTCCCGCTTAACAGGGGGGACAGGCTTGCCTGGAGAACAGGACAGAGAAATATTCACAACACATTAAAAAATAATTATGTATACTCCCATATAAATTATTTGGAATCAGTATTTACTTAATTTTACTTATTTACAATATTGACAAGGGCTGTTTATTTTGAGTGCCGATAATTTATCAGTTTCTTTGACCTTTTCTTTACAATCTTAAATAAAACGACCCACCTAAAGAAAATTAAATGCAAAAAAAATTGAAAGAAAGGAATTATTCAAAGTTTTCAACACTATTTGCTTACCATCTTTTTTCTCTCTCTCCTCCGTGAGTCGCTTCTGGGCCATCTGTTCATATTCATCTTTGTCCCATTTGCGACGAAAATCATTCTTAGACTACAAAGAATATTGTCATAATCACGATATAAAGTATATACATCACTGATAGTTGGAAGGTTGCTGTAACTGCATACTATGCACAAGATCAACAATAATTAAAACAAAAACAATAACGTCTACAACAAAACATGTCATGGTAAACCTGTCGAACAACGACGCTGAATTCCCAATAGTTTAATTATTTCAATTTACCTTAGGTTTTGTTTATGGATATAAAACAACCAAATCTTGGAAGAACCTCAGCTAGTTTTGCTATTTAATCTAGCACTCTACACACAAATAGGTGAATTCTTCATTTCAGAATATTAAACTAATAATATTACTTCTTCGTCAGTTATCTTCAAATAACACAGACTGGTTACATTTCTATTTGTAAACAAATAAATTAGCAAATGACTTACTCCACTGCCCGACGCCATTTTGCTACAGTGATGCCGCAAAGTGATCTTAACCGTCGTAAACGAGTGTCGTGGATCAAAGGTTTGAAAAGCGATCAATATGCTAACCCAGACCTAAAAACAGTTACATAAGTAAAAAAAAAAAGCCCACTATTGTAAACTATTAAAATGGTTAACTCTTTGAAAGTTTTTATTCAGATATCAACTGCAGACAATAATTTTGGATTTTATTTATAAGATGATACTTCTGAATCAAGAAGCCAATTCCAGGATTAATTACAATAATAATTAAACTATAGTAACTTTGTTCTCAGTACTTTCAATTTCTCATAATTCACATGATTTCTCTTGTAATTTTTTGTTTAAAAATGGGCATTTTTTTTATTTTAAGGTAGCTTAAATACAAGGTGCAAACCTCTTCCTACTGGGTTTTTGAGCGATCAGGAGTCATTTTACTTTTTATAAATAATAATAATAAGTAATATTATTAATATTAGTAGTAGCAGTAGAAGTTTATAAAGTCTTATCACGTTTGATTTCCGTGAATCCCAACACAACAAATATAGTTCACACATCAAACTCGCTGTAAGAAGGCAGACATGTTGCACAATCGTTTTTTACACGAAGCTTTAATTCACGATTATGCTTTTGAACACAGGCGGCGTCTCATTTTGTCAGCCACGCCCCCGTTACACCTGTCGCTGATAAATTGATTTGTCATTCGCAGCGCGTTGTGTGGCTGTAGCCAAAATCAGCATGACAACACGGATAGAAAGCCTACTTCAAAGCCCTTTAGAGTCGCGGTCTGTATAATTTTTGTCAACAAAAAAGAGAAAAGTGCCTGTTAAATCCTCTTACGTATTGTTTTAGCATCACTGTATATCTTATGTATTTTGTTGTTGTTGTTGTAGAGGCCATCCTCTTCAGCTTTGGTCAACAGACATACCCCAAGACTTAAAAACTAAAACGCACCCTTATGCATGTAGTCCAGAACCCTGGCTTTTGCCAGGCTGCAGTTCAGTGTATGACAGTTTTGTGAGGTAAAGTCAAGATCTCTGCCAAATGGAGCAAAAAAAAAAAAAAAACAGCTTTACAGCTTTACAATGTGTGAGAAAGTAAAAACTATTTAATGTTGTAAATGTGTTATGTGAACTGCAGAATACCTCCAACCAGTTGCTCTAAACCACCACAGTTAGCTTTACTTGATGGAGAAAAGACTTCAGTTCAGAAGCCTTGCAGGTTTTATTATTATTGTATTATTTATAAACATTTTAATTGGGTGGGGCGATGTAGTGTTTTCACATGGATTTTTAACTTTGTTTTATCCTCTGCTTAGATCGTCAATTCTTGAGAGGTGTATCCTGAAGATATCTACTGCTAGTGTTGCTGTTGGAACAGAGGATCTAGATTGGATCAGGAGGTGTTGTTGTTTATTAATATTATTATTATTAATAATAATATTATTACTATCTGTCTGAAATGAACTAACTTGTTTTGTAGGTCACCATCAGGGCTGCAGTGGTGTCCTCACAATGCTGATTCATCACAATTTGAAACTAATGAGGCAGTTCTGAAGCGCAGACAAAAACAGATTCAGTATGGAAAAAACACCTGTGGCTACCAGAACTATGTGCAGCAGGTTCCAAAGTAAGAATTGTTGCATTAAATGTGTCGTTTCCCACATTAACGTTTTCATGATTGCAATAAAAGGTTGTGTAGCTAAGCTTTCTATGTCTCCTAACTGTTTAGACACCTGCGGGTCCCTGGGATTCACCCTTCTACTCCTAACAAATACCACAAATATAGCCGCAGATCTTGGGATATGCAAGTTAGGCTCTGGCGTAGAGCGCTTCATGCATGGGACCCACCATCTGCCTCCCAGAAAGATGTTGAGGGTCAAGACCCCATTGATCACCTGTAAGACTTGGATGGATTTTGGATGGATTTTTATTTGCTATACACATTTTTACTTGCAATTTTTACTCCCTCTCTTAGGCAAAGTCTGCCTGAGAACATGAATTCAGAGTTAAGTGAAGATGGAGAGAAGGAGGGAACAAAGTGGGAAATGGAGTCAGATCTGAGCACTTCTCAAGCTACGGCGCTATCAACTGATGGTCCTTGGCTGTCTTCCAATGCTTCACAAGTCAGTAAACCTAAATATTGAGTCAATGCCTATTTGTGACAGTAGTTGTCAGGTCTAATTGGTATTCTTCCTTCCAGCTTGGCATTCCATGCCACCAGAGCCAAACCTCTCAGCTGGGATTGGGCTACACCTTTAGCAGTCACCTGACAGCACAAGAGAATGTTCTAGGATGGTTGCGATTTCTCCTTGAGACTGACCGCAACAGTAACCAGGCACCTTTGCTGCATGAAGAACCTTTCTGGAGATGTACATAGTGTCTTGTCAAATGATGTGAATGGCAATCATAAATGGTATTATAATGGTAAAATATTACACTGATTACTAGGAGACCCTGGTAATCAGTATGTTTGTTCAGTTGTGTTGCTTGGCATCAATGTATCCTCTCAAGATAAATGTTATTTTTGTGCACATACTAGTTATTGGTACTTTGTTCTTTACTTAAGTTTCCAACTAATTCTTCACCACCTCTTTTAACAACTACATGTTCTGTTCAAGATTATGGGTTTTTGACACTTTCTCTTTTCCTCATATCACTGTTTTTCTAAAAACAGACAGTTTAGACTTTGTGTGTACTGATCTCTTATATGAATGGAAAGCAAAGTTAATAAAGATGTGGACATGCTGTAGATGAATCTGCATATTTGTTTTTAATGACATCTCAGAGTAACAATATGAAGAATTTAAAATGCTTGGCGTATGTCTACTGGGAGAATACTTTACATGATGCACAATTCAAAGTCTATTTGATACTGGCTTCTGCACGGTGCTTCCTAACAATGTCCTGAATTTTAACTACTGCTTTGTCTAACATTTAACGAATTCATGACTGGGTTATAGGGGAAATCTTTTTAAAACCTATGTTTGCTTGCCTTTTGAAAAGCTCTTATGTGAATACACTACAATTCCCATGATTCTGAGTGTCGTATTATCTCAAGATCGGCTCAGTCCAAAGAGAGTCTGTATTAAGTACTGTATTGTTTGACACCTCCAAATTTAACATCATTTTTCCCGTTTATAATACTCGCTCCCGTCCACTAACGATCACGTAACGTGTCTTCATGCGTTTGCGTAAAGACAACAATATAAAAAACCTGAGAGCCCGTATATGCACTGAATGTTTTTTACAAATTCCTCCATTGAAGGGGCGCGTTTATTTCTCCCTAGTGGGCGACGTTGAGAAGACAGCCTGTATCGACCAAGCGTGCAATTGCAGACCAATCCTCAATTTTAGCACGATCTTTTAAATCGTTTACACAGGTCTTCGTTTATGTTGCAACGTGTTAAGTTTTTGTTAGCCAGCACGGTGTGGAATCGTGTACACATTCATTGCCAGGCCATTGAGGCCAAAGCGACGGCAGTTTATTAGACAGCAAGCCGACCTGCTTTAGCTTGTTGTACCTAATCGACTGAATCTCTCGATGTCGAGCAACATCTAAGGCCTGGGGATTTGACGACTGCTCTCTTCTGAATAAAGGTAAGCCAGTATCGTCGAAAATCACCATCACATCTTCGTTTACGCGTGGTATTTTTCACGTAATGTTTAGTTTCGCTGCAGCCCGGCTCATTGTGCATGGCTTAACATCCTATATAGAAATCGGTTCATGGGTCAGAATTGCATTTCATAAACGTGTAAACAATTCATCAGCACATGGCAGGTATGCAGTTACTTCGTTTCGCACACTGGCGAATATAATATTCTGGATGTAACAAACAGACATTTTAAAGCATTATTTCTTTAATAGGCCTGTTTACTGCTCCGCGTTAACTATAGATCCCGGTCGACTGTTTCTGATTGGCTTGTCAGACTGTTATTTTAATCGGTATGGGAAACGAGGCGCTTTTTATGTAATCTAAGATGTTGTATAAGCGTTAAATGTTTTGGTAAATCATATGCTAACTTCTGCAATAACGCAAAAGGCAAATATTGTAAAACCATTGCGCAGAATGAGTTGTAGATGGGGACGATATTAAACGGCGTTCCGCTGGCTAACGTTGATCAACAACACTTTATAGTCTCAATTAATTTGCTTGCCTAAAATCAATATACACTTAATACGTGTGCACACTCGGAATGGCTAAACTTGGCTAATGCCCCACGTAAACCGTACACAGAAGCTTCAGTAATGTAACCCGACGGCCTGCTCCGACCTTCAAGGCTTTTAATTTTATTTTCGCGTCAATGCGATAGTGAAATGTATTTTTTTTTTATCTCCGCCAACAATTTAAATGGAAGACGACCGATGTGTTGTGTTACATGTCACGCTTAATGTGCTTATAATGGAGATGACAGGCAGGCTTATACTTCCCCTCCCCCCTCCATCAGCCTCTACCGCTCACCGCGTTACCAAGGCAACGGCGGAACCGAACCTGAATTTTCTCGTGACCACCCATTATACGTCATCACTAGCGACGTTTCCTTCACTTCTCAAGTCCATTTATGTGTAATCATAGCTGGTACGCTTAGATTACACTTTCTCAAACGATGTGGTCGTTTGGGCTGGTCTCCTATTTGCAATACATATTTATTTATTTTTTAATACAGTCATATGGCTGAATGTATTTGTAATGCTTTGTGTGTCAGTAAGCAGAAGCAGGGGCAAATGTCTTTGTAGGAGTTCCCACAATGGCATCAGGCCAGTTGAACAGCCGGCTCCCTGACTGTGCAGCTTTCCCAGACACCTGTCACAGAGCAGTCCCTATTCATGTGTGCGGTAATGGGAGATCAGTAACATATTGGGTCTGTGCCCTATGGAGTTACAGTTCTTAGCAGGAGCCTGAAAATGAAGGGTAATTAAAAACAAAAAAAGAAAGAAAATCAATCTCCTTTTCGAAGTATTTATACTTCAAAAAAGGGGATTATAAATTCAGCAATGTTTTGGGCAAAACCAACAACCCAAAATAGTAAAGTGTTACTAAAAGATTTTATAGAATAAAAGATTGATAAAAGTTTTCAAAGTTGGATGTTATGGTTTATAGTAAGAGAAAGTATTTTTAGGTTAATAGCTGGGTACTTGTTTACAACAGGAATGATGTTTAACGTTACATCTTGGAACAAGTGCAATGAAGATTTATTGATATTAGTGATTTTTGATTGATTATTGATTTTTTTTGTCTCTAGGATTAGATCAGGCATTTATCCGTGCAAATTGGTATTTCTGTGAACATGTTTTTCCAGTTGTTGTTCTGGTGGTACTTTTAGTACATGCTCACCTTTTTGCAGTCTTGTTTCAGTGTAAAAGTGGAAAGTCAGCAATTTGGATTAGGGGCTTATTAATCAAAGGGAATTTTATATATGTGCTGTGGGCAATGCATAGTTAATGCCTGCTTCATACAGTATCATTTTTATTGTGAAACCTAATATTGTGTCGTGTTAAATAAAAATTTTCACATTAATTAGCTCTAAATGTGGCATATAGTCCACCTGCATTTATTGAAAGGGATATATCATGAAGAATGTCCCAAAAATTTCTCTTGATACTTAAAGTTAAAACTTTCAGAATTCAAAATTGGTGAACCACTGCTGCACTTATCACGTGATGGAAGTATTTGTTTTTTTTAAACCACAAAATAAAAAATGGTCTGTTTAGTTTTAAATGTGAGAGAGATGGGAAGATGTTTTCTGACTGTTTTTGGTAAAAAAATTGAAATGGACCTCAAGTAAAAACATTTGACCTGTTTAATGTTCTTTTGCTAATATGAATTCAAATTGGGATGTGCCCAGATAAGGACATCGTCATGGTTCCTGAGTGAGACGTGATTGGCGTGCGCTGGATGTTTGCTGGACACAACTGTGCTTCATTTTTATCTACTGCACATCAGCCACTTTCCCCACCTTTCCTTCCTCCTCCAATTTGCCATGCCATGGTTTCTTTAATTGTTAAACAACAACGTTGTCCCAACATCAGCAACAACAACCACTGGACAGCAAACTGGTAAAGCATGTGTTTCAGAGTCTTAACGCAGTATAATTTGATTTAGTTGATGATTTAAGATATCTAGACTCAGTTTGCAGCAGTTTGTTTTATTTGACATAAACATTATTTTATTTGTTTTGTCTCTACTAAGTCTCTACTTCATCGTCAGAGCCCAGAAAACACCAGGCCCACAGATGGATTGATGCCGGGTAAGTATTTTAAAAACACAAATTATCTGACTAGTATACATTTTTGAGTATGCCAAAGCAACTGTCCTATCACTGTCATAACTGAACTCGTAAAAATATAGTATGAACCTGTATTGGCTTTAAACCGGTATTGTATTTAACCAGATGTAAAGTGAATTGTACAAAAGTACAATTACAAGAGTTTGAGTTTCAATACAAGTTAAGCTCAATCAATATCATTTGTTGAATTATGTTGATTCCCACAGAAAACAATTTGTCCCTCAGTTTTTTTAAAGCAAAAATCACAGTTTGCTGTAGGGGATTTGAAATGGAATTAAACGGCCTATTCATACACATTAAAATACACACTGTTTCAAATCAATAGCCGCAAGGCTTAAATGTTGTGTAAACATGACTTTGGTGTAATTTTGGTGATATGTGTGAAAGTAAATGATGTAACTTCATTGTTAAGTCTGCCATAATTTGAGAATGTGAGAAGAATTCAGTCGGGAAAAGCACAGGTGTAACCCAATGACTGCTGTTTGTGTAAAATGCTGCTGTGTCTTTACCAGACACAGGTGCATGGCAACACCTTTGTTGATGTTCTGGTGACACCCACAGGAATAGCGTTGGTGCAAAATCCAAACACAACAACAATCCCACAGCAAATATAACAATTTAGACCACTTCATAATGCCCCCTTTTAATGCAAGTGCTATGGCTGGACGATGTTGAAAGAAAAATGCAGTATGCAGTAACGTAAAATAATAACGCAAAATAATTACATATTTCTTTTACATTTATGCATTTGGCAGGTGCTTTTGTCCAAAGCAACTTAACGTGCGTTCAGATTATGCATATTAAATGTGATAGGCGATATACTAATGCTTTAAGTTTAAAAAATCAGTTTTAATTTAAAAATAAATACCCAGCATGTTTTTTTTCTGGGATAAGAAAGCATCACTACAACTTAGGAAAGTGAACTGCGGTGTTTTACTGTTGCAGTGCCATTCACATGCCAGTCTCTCAGCTCTTTGCGTCAACCTAAAACATTTACCATATAAAATTTGAAGTATTAAAATCATTTAATTATTACAAGCCATTGTGATATACACATTCATGATATTTTGATGTAATGGGCAGCCCTAGTAATGCTTTTATGAACTTTTGAGTTTTAAATTTTCAACCTGAAACATTTCAACATCACAAACATATGAAAACGTGTCTTCTAGGACTGGGTGATATGATTGTATCTACTGTTAATGGGTAGATTGGGTAGAATCTAATGGCCATTGGTAGAAATGCAGAGATTTTGCTACCCTGTGTATATTGCCATGTAGGCTTGCTTGTATCTCTGTTGTCTTGTAACACTTATAGCTCTCTCTCTCTGTCTTCGTTCAGAAAGCAGTTACTGGCAGCTGTGCCCTCCTTCCAAACCCAGCCTGCAGGGGGTGCTCAGCTCCAGCTTCCCCCCCGGCCCCGTGCCCCTGGGACCTCCAGAAAGCCACCTGCCGGAGGGGGATGCCTTGAACCGCCCGCTTGCCCCTAGCACCTCTGTGACGGACCTGTCTTTTCCCGGGCCTCCCCCACCCCCCCCGCCACCCCCTAAACGCCACTGTCGTTCACTGTCTGTACCAGAGGACCTTTCGCACTGCCGGTACACCTGGCGGCCAAGTGCATCCAAGGTCTGGACACCAGTGAACCGCCGATGCCACAGTGGAGGGGGCGCGGGGGGGCCATGTCCGCTACGTGCCCCCAGCTCCTCTCTCAATTCCTCACTGCACTCTTCTTCCAGTCCCACCTTTTTCAGTTTGGCCCTTTCGCCGGATTCACCATTGCCGTGGAATTTCCCTTGGGACCCAAGTGACAGCGCCGGAGGTGGAGCCTGTTGCTGTTTTTTCCCCTCGCCATCCTCTTGCTCCTCCTCTCCATCTCCTCTCCATCCGCCACCACCTCCTCAGCGTCGCTTCTCCCTCTCTCCTGTGCTCATCCGTGAGGCTGCCGCCCAGTTCCTGCCGCCGCCTCCGGTGCCCCCGCAAGTCGCATCCCATCCTCCGGCAGTGCCTGCCTCACCCTCATCTGCCTGCAGTACTCCATCTTCAGTGCGCCGTGCTCTTCCTCCTCAACTTCCACGGTGTCATTCCCAGCCCTGCGACCTGCTCCTACTCAAACCTGGCCTAAAGCGGCGCAGGGACCCAGACAGACCATGTGCACGGCCTGTGCTAGACTTTGCCAAAATGACACAGGTAATGGTAATGACACAGTGTTCTAGTTCCTTAATATTCTCAACATTCAATTAATACAGTTGCAAGATGATAATACAGCGTGTATCTGTAGTATAGCATTTATAAACCCTATTGGAATATTCATAGAAAAAAACCCTACCTAATTTTAAAATTAGGACTGAGATAGAACTTTGGTACCTGGGACTTTTGTACCATTTATCTTTTTATTATCTGTTTATCTTGTAGATCTCGTAAATTTTTAACAAACATTGAAACAACTTAGAAGGTTAAATTTATTGCATTTGTTAGATTTTTTTTTGTCAATGCATGACAACTAGTCATGAGATGTGACAAGCATGTTTCTTTAATATTTATGTTCTAAGCAACTGCTGTAAGAACAACCTGCAAACGCCTGCGATATAGTAGCTGGGTCTTATTTTTATTTATGGATGTGACAGTCAAACTGAACCCCCTTTTTTTAATTAAACTCGTTATCATAAACTTACTATTGTAATCAGAGTAAGGTAATAAGACCATTTTAAACACTGTGTACTTATGTACTTGCTCAATAACTGTTTTTTAACGAAAAGTGACGGATTGCAACTTGAAAGTTGAGAATATTTATTGTTTTGGAAACAATAAAAAATTGTGCTTCCTCTTTTCTTTTTAGACTCGAAACACAGATCCCCTCAGTTATATGGAGCGTGGCAGACTGGCCTGTGGGGGGGATGTGTGTATGGGCCTTGAGCCTTTCTTTGGAGATTTCAGAGGCTCATGTTCACCAGCTGAAGGCCTGGGAAGGACGAGCATTGGGCCATTGAGTGAAAGCGATGAGGAGGAGGAGAGAGAAGAGGAAGACCCTGAAGAGCGGGACGGGGGGCAAGCAAGCGTGTTTGAAAGGGATTGTACTGAACTAGATATCACCCTCATTGAGGAGAACTGAACATTTTTTCTCCGCCAGCATTCAGCTCTCTCTGTACCACCTGCTACTTTACACTGGCAGGCCTCTCAGGAACCCTGCGGGCCCCCTTGTTAATGCCGACTACTATCATATGCAGGCAGTCATGGATGCTGACCCATCAACATTGTACATTCCAGAAACAGTTGCTGAGACATTCTGAAGGATGCAAATATACTGGAGAAACCAGCATGGAGTTTTATGTGTATCTGATGAACTTTTAAATTCATACTCAAACTGACAATATGGAGATGGAGGCCAGCAGGTCTCGAAGCTCCAGCTTTTTTCTTTTTGCGTCTTTCCTCTCAAATTGTTTTGATAGTGAGAACAGACTTTTGCGGATGATGGTTATAAATATCAGTGTTTTGTTCAGCTGAAATCTAAAAAGGGCAGTATGACATAGCAGTATTTTATTCTGCAGACCTTTATACTTCCTGACGAAGGTCCATCTGATTCAAAAATAAGCCTTAAGATGCCTGTTTTTTTCTTCCTCTTAATCAAAAAGATTCCTCAAGGAAATGAATTGTGTACTGTAGCCGTTGTTGTTTTTCCTGCAGTCTCTTTATTTTGTTTTTTAATCTGTACAATGCATTCCTCTGAAATTGAAATGTGTATACATTTATTACTGCACTGTATTTGGGACATTTAGAATGAAACAAAATGAATGCAACCACTGTATTCTGAAGGCACATTGTTATACTGTATTGTACAGCGAGTATTTGTTCAAATAAGTTGTGTAAAGATGGTAGCTTGAAGGTTGGAGACAGGCTTTCTGTCATTTAGATTTTTTTTTATTGTATGTGTGATAAATTCAAACTCAGTTTATGTAAAAATAAAGTTTATTTGAAATTATTTTACAGACAGTGGAAATGTGAACCCAAACAAGTGTTTTGCAAAACTGGAATCATTAGCAGTATGCCATTCAAATTGTAGAAAGACCGATAGATATGAAATAACATATGACTACTTCCATTCTGTTGGACTGTTCTTTACAATTTCCAATAATAATTTCAATTTCAAAATAAGGTTTTATGGGAGTGTTGTATCTCCATTATTCCTGATTCATTTCTTCCTGTGCAGTTGTTCAGTTGATTCATAGGTAATGTTATATATATATAGAAAACAGTTAACATTTAAATTTGCATTATTACACTAGTACACAAATGTTGTATCCTTCAAGAGGCTAAAAATCAATAACTATATAAAGATTAATGAATATTTGATAACTGATCATGATAGAAAATGTGATGATTATGTTTACATTATGCATCTGACAGAAGCTTTTATCCAAAATGATTTACAGTGCATTCAAGCTATACATAAGTATATGTGCTCCCTGGGAACGTTTGTGTGCAATTGGTGTGTGGATTTGAAGCTAATGTGACTTGTCGAGGTGGGTGTCACCATTATGTATGCAGATGTATAATCAAACCACTCCAACATCTGGATGACGTGGGCTACATGGAACTTTGCTTATTAGGGGTGTCATGGCTGGCTCTCTGTGCAGAGAAATGTTAAACAGCAAAATTATGCTGATTTAATTTTCTTGTTTTTATTTTAAATTAGTTTTTTTTAGAAAATTTCTGTTTTGCATTCATATTCGTATGAGTGATAGGGAAATTTCCAGTAGGAAGTACCAATGCATCAAATTAGCATACCATGCCCTGCTTAACTGCAAAGCATATATTCTCATTTGAAAGGATTTATCAGATTTAGGCAGGCCAGTTTATTTACATTGTATAATAATAATAATTATTTTTATACATAGCCTAACAATGACAGATATGTTGACTAAGAGATGGTAAATACAGGATCTTATTGCTTTTAATTAGCAGTGTACTTTTATGCAATACTTTAAACCACAAGAAGGTAAGGTTTTATCATCATGTTTCCTCCATTTTAATTTGTTCTCAGAAATTTGGAGGGAAGCAGATTGCTTACAAATAATAACTTACAATTCAGCAAAACCTTGGCAGGAAGTTGGTACAAAAAAGGATTGAGATGTTTACATTTCTTGCTTAAATAAAGGTTACAAAGATTTTCAGTTGGCATGTCAAATTGGCATGAGCCAAGGAATCCGAAGAATAAAGAATTTTGTTTCTAGGACTTACAAGTCAATAGTTATGAGCATAAACATTATTGAACATGTTTGCTAGTGGTGCTAGAGGGTTTCAAGTTGAGATTCCAAGTGTGCTATGGTAACATTTTCAGACTGATCCCCAATCTGTGTGCCAGATTTCATGACTTTCCTATGTACCATTGTATGGGCTACCATACAAGAGCAGAAGAAGAAGAAAACTAATGGATATAATAAGTGGTATGCAAATTTAAAACACAGAAACCATCAGCACATACCGCTATTTATAGTGTTCTGGGAACCAACAACTACTGTTTCAGCTTAAGCTACAAACACGTCAGTGAGTCAGAGTAACAACACAGATGCTTTTGCATCCTGTAGAAAATTCAATGTGAATGTTGGAGCAATCCAATATTCAAAGCAGTCTCTCTCTCTCTCGAATATAGGATCACTATGACTAAAAGAACATTTACACAATTTAATCAATTTAAATGAGAGCATAGTCCTCTCCACTGTACATAATAAATAAGCCAGCAAACAAAAACTTTATCAATAGTAAATATTCCGTTTTATTATATAAACATTTGTTATAGAATGTACATAACATAACTACAGTGTTTGTGTGTGTGTTGATGAATGTGAGGATAAATGAGAAAATCGGGTTGGTTTTGCTTCTATTCCAGGGTGTAGATATTCTCTTCCACTGGCCTTCTTGTGCGTATTTCATAAATGATGTGTCGTGGCTCCTTTGAGAAACTAAGGTAGAGAACAGCAGTAATTATGATTACATTTCATCATACAGATCTTTATAGTATTCTTAATGTTAAAACGTTATCACATGCACATACCAGCCACCGTCTAATGCCTTCCCATAAAACCCACCTAAAACAGAATATAAATTCTTATTTACTTATTTAGAGTTCAGAATGCACTGTAAAACAGAGAAATAAAAGAAGCAAAATTCGATTTTTCACTTCAATATTTCTAAAAATTAAAATATGTTTGAATTTTATAATTTTGAAGTTAGAGAAAAATCTACAAGACCACACAATTTGTCAGGTTTTTTTTAATCTGTTTTTTAAGTCCACAGGAAGGTGCCTGTGCTTTATGGTCAGTGCTTGTTCTCAGGTAAAACAGTTACAAATGCAACAGTTCAATGGAAACACAATCTGAACCATTTAAACTGAATCATTATTCAATCAGGTTTGCTAACACATCTGTGTAATTAGCAATAAACCAGCTCAAAAGATTGATTCAGGTACAAATGGAAGATGCAAAAATGTTTAAGTACTGTCAGTTTCTCAGGGTAGTCAGAGCACTTGTAGTCCGGCTCATTTGCAGCTTTCACTTCAGTCAGTGCTGAGCACACATACAATTTCAAATGCTCAGTTTTTGCATGTGCATCTTAGATTCAATAAATATTAAAATTTCAATTTATATTTTGATAGTCCTATAATTTACACAAATTATGTAATGTGAGCTGGTCCAGCTCAGTTCTGCTGTACTTACGTTTAAAGGTAAACAGGGCCAGGGCCCCTAAGAGGAGTAGCAGCAGACTTAGAGACAGAGACAGCACAGGAATGTTTATCTGCAGTGTGATCCTGGAGATAGGCTCTTCCATCTGCAAAACATTTGAAAATATGTATTGCTATATTACATTGATTAAGCCAATAATTGTGTATAGTAAGGACACCACTGGATTTCTTGTAGTGATACATTAATTGTTTTACAACATAAAAATTGTGTTTGAGCAGCAGTCACTCACCAATACCCCAGAATGAACATGGGTGACATTCTGCCAGGAAATGAGTGATGAGTCTACTTCTCTGGGCTGATCTGACAGTGGTGACACTATGAAATGCAGAATCACACACAGGAAATCACTTTTGTTGCTTGTATTGGTAAATGCATGAGAGACTGCAACCACAAGGGTCTATGACATTTGAGATGTGGGGCTGCATAGTCTGTTCTAGTCTTCTAGGATATATCGAGCAGAAGCAAGAAACTGCAATGATCTGTGGTAATGAAGTGGTGGTAAAAC
Organism: Chromobotia macracanthus; assembly: GCA_036877525.1. Classification (NCBI taxonomy): domain Eukaryota; kingdom Metazoa; phylum Chordata; class Actinopteri; order Cypriniformes; family Botiidae; genus Chromobotia; species Chromobotia macracanthus. The sequence goes on from JAZGTH010000005.1 coordinate 6,423,291, forward strand.
TGTCTGGTAAATATCAAGGGTTTCAGCAAAATATGTGCATGACAATTGATCTGCAACTTGCAAAAATCAAATTAAAGTCATTAGGTGCTAAAAGCATTTTTTAAGCAAATTACTCACATGACTGTGTCTCAAGTGGTTGTGTAGAAGGCAAGATCGTAGTTCTTGGAGGAACAGTTGTTGTGGCTTAAGAAACGAAAATACAAGATTTAACATTCATTCTTTTCAAAATACTATATGTATAGTTGTCTAGTATTTGAAATCTATAAACAGGGTTCTAACAGTCATTAAAAACCTGTATCAGTATCAGATTTGAAAATTGTTAAGGATTTTCAGGACTGTGTAAGTCACAGAAATATTACTGAATATATTTGTTTTCTTATATTGCAGCTCAAAAATATTTAAATAGCAAGAAGTTGATCTTCATTTGTGAATTCTTTATGAAAATGACTTTACATTAAATCTAGACTTATCCAGTAATGACAGTGACATCTATATCACTTGCCTTTCATGACCTTCAAAGTGTAGGAGACCTTCTTGTCATTGAAAAGACCTTCTATGTCCACTCTGCAGCAGTATGGTCCGCTGTCTTCCTTCTTTATTCTTTGAATCCCCAGGTCCATTTGTCCTGATAGAACATCTCCAATTAGCCTGTACCTGTCTGAGACTTTAGAAATAACACCATTCTCATCTGTTTGTACAATGATGTCATTGCACCAGAAGGTTCCACAGTCTCGTCCCCAGCATACATGGCTCAAACCGTGGTGTTTCACTGAGTAATGACATGACAAAATCACTGTGCTGCCCTCCGTCACATGGAATGTCATCACGGTGAACCTTTCAACTGTGTGACATAAAATTAGCAATTTCAGAGAACAATTTAGTGAAAAGGTTTGAGAAATGTAAGAAACGTACGATTTAATCTCACCACTGTTTAGAAGTAAAAAAAAGACATTTAACTTAGTATCCTACGCAATAGTAGTGTCTAAAACAGTTGTTTTAGTTTGTAATATTATTAAAGCATTACTTCATCTTCTAATCTCCCAAAGGGCCTTGTATTGCATGATATAATATTGTTTATAGTAAGTTTCTTGCCTGATATGATAAAAAGGAGGATCCAGCGCAGTGTGGATAATCTAGGAGGAGTAGCCATTCCAGCCAGCCGATGTGAAGTTCAGGCAACACTGCTTTGTGCTGGGCAGCACCAGGGGCATGCGGAGGAGGGCATGTGAATGAGCAGCTGTGTTCTCCAGCTTTTGGCCTGTGACATCTCCGAGAACGGCAGGGCCACTGACCCCTCTGCCAGCCTTTGTCTGTAGGTGGAGCCATGCAGTCAAGAATAGGGCCATTGTGTGATGGAGTTTTTATCTGGATATCTTAGCCATGTTCCAGTCAACAGTGTCCATGAATGACTTAGTGTGCCCACTTACAGCAAACACCATGTTCAGGGTGACACGTGTGTTTACTATTGTTGGTAAACAAAGTGACACTCATGCCCAACACATGCATTCTTCAGAGCATCCTTCGGTTAGTTTTTATACTTTCAGCTTTCTGCAACAAATAACAAACAAGTTAGGGAAAAAATATGTTAAGGGGTGCTTTTGTTTTTCACCCTATAACCTAAACCCATACCCAAATCTTTCACTGTTCAGCAAATATTCACCTTTTATCACATCATCTTTTCCCCTCTCATTAACAACAACAACTTATGGGAAAATGCTTTTACCACCACTTGTTGTCTTTTTGCTGTCTTTTTATCCCTCCCTGGGGTAAAATGGTGAATAGCCATCTGTAAAAAATCTCTTCAGTTATGTATGTAACCTCGGTTCCCTGAGGAAGGAACTGAGACACACTCTAAGGACAAGCAAGGAGTCTCTGTTATAATGTAGGTGTTACTCAGCACATATATACACTTCAATGCAATTATCACATGCTAGCTTGTTGTCTTTGTCTGGTAGGTCACAACTGACAAGAGGTTCTTTGCTTTTGTGCAATCTGATATTACATTTGTCACAGTTTTCTGGGTGAATGTATCAGAGAAGAAACTGTTGGATCAATCTTGATATTATGCAATCCTGGTATGCGTCCCAATCCATTGAACACATCATCATACTCCTTCAGAATATCTGTGTTTTCTTCATAGTTTACTTTATAGATTCTGTTGACCTGTCCTAATTCATTTGACCAGTATTTTGACCTGCCTAATTCTAATTCTAATATCCGGATTAGTGTGTGAGTCTGAAATTCATTCTCAGCTGCGATGTCTTGAAACAGGCAGATAAGCTTGCTTTGCCCTTTGGCTCCATCTTATGACAAGAGTATGAAACTAACATGCAGTTACATGCAGTTTTTCTCATTGACATGGATTTTCCTGCAGCATGCTCTGAAGTCTTCAAATGAAATTACATTGCACTCCGCTCCAGTATACAATTTAAAAAAAGGACTATTTTGTTTATGTTCAACATTTCTGTACTATTGTCTTTTCCCACTACTGTAGCATCAGTTGCTGTGTCAACATTGGTTTCTTTCCAGTCTGCTTTCTTCAGGGGCACCTATAAACATTTCTGTGTGATCCTTGTGTTCAATCTCATGAACTTTTCTCTCTGTGAACTTTTTCTGTTTTTGCATTTGCATATTTTACCGAAGTGAAGTTTCACAAAACACAATTTATATATTTATACCATATTTACCCAGCAGCACTATTCTCAGATGACTTTGTAGCTAGCTTCATCTTGCTAATTTTGTTTACAGTCACTTCAGTTTTCTCACAAAGAGCTTTAATCTGCCTTTTTGTGGTTTCACTCGCTCTGCAGATATCCACAACTCTGTTCAGATCAAGATCTGGTTCTTGCAAGAGTCTAGCTCTTGGTCATGGATCGTTCATGGCACACACTATGTGGTCTCGGATCAGTGGTCCCTGAGCTCTTGTAAAGAACGTGTCTTACATATGTTAGGTTCTTTGTGGTTTACATTAATGTCTGACCTTTTCTTTCAGGTCTTCATAATTATTAGCTTCCTCCTCACTAAAATACATAGTATTACACACCTTTACTGCTACATGAAGAAATGCAGTTTTTCTGATTTCTTAGAAGTTATGTTTGCAATAAAATTGCCAGTTCTCTGCTTCCTTCGAAAGTGTTTCCTTTAAAACTCAGTTCATTCAGAGGTTTTTGCTAATCCATTTTGAACTTTTGACACCATGGAATATCTTTTGATATCTCGATATGTTTCCTGTTTAGGAAATAAAGGTAATCACACAGGCATATAGCAGGACATATTACCAGTTCTCCTACTGGTAAGAACCAGGATGCATCACAGATCTATATATTTCTAAATATTGAGAATAATACAAATTATAACATTAATTTATTTATATTAATCAGCAATTACGCTTGTTTACATTTTTTATGCACTTACTTTTTAAATAAATGTCTTTAAAATGGTAATTATGGACATTGACATCATCAGCTCAAAATAAATGAACGTTCAGTATACAAAGTGCTCAGTGATGTGCTTAAACTTTGCAGTGAAAAATCATGCAGACAAATCTGAACAATGATTTCAGTGATTATTTTTAAACTGCATTGTTTAAATAACGGCATATTATTTATATTCCCCTTTCATTTCAGTTCCTGGTTGGTTATTGTTTCTGTATGTGTGTTCCTAATCCTGTTCCTTGCTCCTGGAGATTATTAAAGCCTGATTTGTTGGAATATTCCCGGTTCTGCTTCTTCATCCGTGTTCCTGTCACCCCACGACACGTTACAAGAACCAGTACATCTGTTCTTTTGGAAAGCATCCACGCTGCATCAAAGCATCAAAGTCATACCACGGTGTCAGACTGTTATCCTTTATCCTCTTTAAAAGGATAATAGAATCTTCACTGTCCTGCAACTGTGCTGTCACACAGAATCTTCTCAGTATTGAGGGCCAGCAAATAAAGCTGTAGATTGTTGTTGTTGTTATTATTATTATATAATTATTTATAATGGAAAACATATAATTCATTGCAGAAATATTACTTTTACTGGTAGTTGGTATGCAAACAAGAGAAACTGATACATGAAATGTATATGGGACTTTCTAAAAAAATAAACAAATTATGGTGGAAAAAAGCAGATAACCACACAAACAAAGAGAAACAGGAGAGAAGATTCAGGAGAGAAATGCGCAGCTTTGAAAGTAAGAACAGTTTACTTTCTCATTCCTGTTAAAATTATACTTTTGATATGACATTTTTTTTATAAGGAATGTGAATTTCAGTGTTCTGTTCAATAACTTCAAATGAACCTTTAAGAATTGATAAAGTGTTTCTGAATAGAATAAGAATAGAATAAGATGCCCTTAAAAAAGTGTACTTAAGTTTATTTTAAGTATACTTTATGTAAGTGTCAGTATTAGTACTTCTAAGTGTACTATTTCAGTACTACTTGCCCCACTCTTTAGTTAATAAAAGTGTAATTTTGAGTAAATATTTTTTGAGAAGTAGACAAATAAAACAAATGTACATGAAACAAGTTTCTAACTTGCAGACAAAAGGAAAATACTTGCAATAGTAAGTTTTTGATGAATCTGAGAAAATTATCATCTTAAGTTTTTAATGTCTTTTAGTCTCAGAAACTCTATATTTCAAGCTTCTTCTAATTGGTGAGTGTGTTATTGGTTTTTATGTTTGGTTTATAATGTCATTAGAATTTGCGCTGTTTTAATAAAGAATCAAACACTGTCTTTCATAGCTCTCTGCTCACTACCTGAATGCAGTCAGCGACAGTATCACTATGTAAACATGAGAAAGAACTGGCATGAAGCTCAAAGCTACTGCATAGAGAACTACAACAATCTCGCCACAGTCAGCAACATGAAGAACATGGAACAGCTGATGAGGAGAGTGAATATCAGTTAGGATGTGTTTGTCTGGACTGGGTTGGAGATGAGTGTTTATAAATGGAAGTGGTCTCTGGGTTACCAGGTGAATTATCTGAACTGGGAAAATGAGCAGTGAAATCACACAAATGACTGTGCTTTTATGAAAAACGGAAAAGGGCATCATCTGCTATGGTAAGTGCAGCTTCCTAAAACTACAGCAAACAACTTTAGCTGCCATCCGTAACATAATCCTTAAGGAAGTTATGGATTGCGTTTTTAATAAAACAAGCAGCATATGTAAACTTTTCAAGAATAATTTAAATATATAATAATTAAAAATAGCATGTGAGTTTGCATGTTCACTCTTCTGTAAACTACAGAAAACTGCACACCTTGCAGAAAAGCACTTAGAGCAGTTTATTCTGTGCTCTTCATTACAAAACATTAGATGTCAAAGACAAGATTTCAAAATCTCTATGGTGACCTCATTAAGTTTTATTTCTGTCACTAGTACAAGAAAAATACCCTCTAAAAATACCATCAATTATGTGTGTTGTGTTAAAAATTTAGTTTAATAAACCTGATAACTGATTGATGGAATTGATTGATGATAAATTTGGTCTGGTAAATTCATTTAACTATGCAGGGCCATGTATGAAATTTCTTTTGGCTGAGATGTGGGTCAGATATGGTCCTACCCATCTATCTTTCACAGTCCCCTATATGAAGTATATAAAGTTTAAATTTTAGAAAGATAAATCAAGTACATGCTAATAAATGGTTTAAGAGAGGTGACTAACATTCTGACTTACAGACATCTTTGTTGTATTAATGCTTTGTTGAAAGGAGAAGTGAATGATTTGCTGTTTGTTTCTGTTTGGTTGCACCTGTTCATAATTTAGTTCCTCTTTTTTGGGTGTATAATAAATTATATATATATATATATATATATATATATATATATATAATATATATATATATATATATATATATATATATATATATATATATATATATACACTAAAAATAATGTGATCGAAAAGTGTACATGTCAAATGTTATTACATTACAAGTTAGACAACTTTAACCTTTTTTTTAGTTTTTTACTTTTTTAAGCAACCATTTCTGAAATAATATGTTGAAATGACTTGTACAGCCACTTTAATTACACGTAAAAGTTTAAGGCAGCATTTTTTTAGGGTGTATAGCTTTTTGATTCTTTAAAAAAATACAATAAGCAAACACTTAAAAACAATTCAAGTTCTAGTGAGTTTTATTGTCATTCTGGAGACATACAAATCATCTTGAGGTCCCCAGTTGAGAAACACTGGTGGAATGTATACATGTACCTATATATAAACAATAATAAACTTTTTGAAATATTCTTCAGTCTTCTTTGTAGATGTGTTAGATCATCATGTCATTTTGTGCATGTATAACATAACCACAACAGTCCAACCCTGAGATTAGCATCTGACCTCGAACTTACAAGTTATAGGCCTGTTGTGGTTTCGGTTTTGGTGTGCTGAATTGCTGTTTGCAGAATTACTGCTAGTGACCTTATATGTACTGTAGCATGTGTACTGTGAAGTCTTGTTTTGCCCCGGCTAACATTTCTGAGCGGTTGCTATTGTTGTTTGGATTACCTGTTATTACCTGGACTGTTTATCGTTTCTCTGATTGTTTGCTGCCTGCCCCGATTTGGATTGTTTATTGTCTTCTCTGATTGTTTGCTGCCTGCCCTGACCTTGGATTGTTTATCGTTGCTGATTAGCCTAGCCCCTGCTATACCTGTTTGCTGTTGTCGACCCTGCCTGTTCAACTACTCTAAACTACTGCAAATGGATCCTACCGTCTCTGTCTCCTCATTACACAAACATTTGAAAACAACACACATTACAAACATGATGTAACATATAGCCAACATTATCTAAAATACACAGCTTAACCTAGAGACTGTAAGGGGGCTGAGGCAGAAGCTGAAGCAGGATCCAGTTGCGGATGTTTATTGGGGTTATCCATAATCAAAGGCGAAAGTACAGGCAAAGGGTCGTAATAAACATAGACAGTCCAACCATGCAACACAACAAAAGGGAGAGACATAAATCAGAGGTCGTAAATCCAGGCAGAGAATTAATATCTAAACAAACAGTCCGATCCAGGTGTCAAACAAAGGGGCTAGGCAAAAATCAGAAAACGAGAACCAAACAATAGGTAAAACACAGGAAAGCAGGCAGTAAAAGAGAATGCTTAGTAGTCAGGTGTAAAGCTGGCAATACTTCACAACATGGCCATGTGGCAGCAAGGTTTATATAGATGCCAAACAGGAAGTAAGTTCAGAGTTCAAATTTCAGAGTTCAGCAGAGGGAGCATGAGCAGTCAGTATTCCGGTGAGGGCTCCCTCTGCTGGCGTGATGTTACAGAGACCAAATTTTGTAGATATCATAGGCTCAATTGCCAAGAATAATAGGCTATAATATAATAATAATAGGCTTAATAGGCTTAATAATTTGAATCACTTGTAAACCACTTTGGAAAAAAACATAAATAAATGGTTAATAAAATGTTTCATAAAGGAGCTGTCATTTGAACAGTCCATTCCTCATCTGAATTAAATGACCATTTGGATTAAATTATCATTTAGGCATTTTGAGTTTGTGGTAAGTAGTTATTAACACATTGCACACTAATTACTTAATATCTTTACTAAAGGAAAAATATCACAATAGTATACTGACTACTCAAATAGTGGCTTGACAACTTACACTGACTAAATATTGATGTACTGAAGTTTGATGACCCTCCTTGACCATGTTGTTTTAAGTTGTATGACCTATTAACCTCAGTTCCTTAAAATGGTAAAAAAGTTACAGTACAACAAACACATTTTTCAATTAAACTTTTAATTCAGATATGTTTTAATAATTATATAGTGTTGCAGCATGTTAGCCACTAGACTTGGCTTACAAATCAGTTTTTGGAAGACTGAAGCTCTAGTAAATGTTAGTTTAGTTCAGTGATTTTTTTAAAACAGTAATAGCTCACAGAATTGAGAATAAAAAAGTTGAATAATGTAAACACAAAACATTGTACAGTGGACACCAGTACACACAGATCAACGTAAAATCATCACAAGAAAATTGTAAGATATTAATGCCACTGTTCATATTCACTTTCAGCCTCTATGTGATAAATATTGTCCACGGCCATCTCTCTGTTGTACAGACCAATGCTGCTGCTGGAGTTAGTGTAGATGACAGAGTTGTCTGAGTTCTGAGCCCTGAGGGAGAAAAACCAAACCAAACCATGAGAAACATTTTGCTTAATGTCCGGCGATGCCCATATAGGTCAAGAAAGACATTGGATCAGACAAAGTGAACATTAGGACCAATCTGAAGGATTGAATTTGTTTGCTGATGATCACTGTAGTGTGTTGTGCACCTCACATAATTGCTTTTCTTGCAGTAAATATTAATGTTTCTAGAATTGTTGCACTTAAATTTTTAAGTTTAATCATCTTGGCTATACAAGTCATTTCAACTTAATCTTTTAAATCCTGACTGGTATAACTTAAAAAATAGGTTAAGCTATTTTCCAACTATTCCTTATGTTACCACAACTCCACACCAGTCAGGATTACAAAGTGTAAGTTGAAATGACTTGTGCAACCAAATTACTTAAACTTTAAAAATGTAAGGCAGCAAAGTTTTTTTTACATTGTGGTTTTTGGTAAAGCTCTTGGTTTTCTTTAATGCAAGCACGATGGTCATTGAAAGTTCTCACAAGTTTCATTGTTTCATCAGTTCATGTTTTTGACCCTGAACTAAATTTGGACTTCTAATATTCCCCTACATTTCTGCTGCTCTGTTTTTCCTCTTCTGTTTCCCTGAAAAGCAGAAATAAACAGAGAAAAACAGTTTCCTTTGAAAATCAAACACAAAGACAATTGTGAAATCTTAAAATGTGATTTTCCTGAATACATCATGGACTTACATATCATAATGACAGCAAAGCCTATTACAGCCAACAGTATCAAGAGAACAGGCACAATAACCACAGATGTGTTTACCTTTACAAACAAACCAGTATCAAAACATCAAATATTCAAGGAGAATCATTGTTTCAAATGATCAGACATGTAAGGTTTTCTGTTTTGTTCGAATACTCACACTTTTTCTTTTTTCCACAGATGATGACTCATGATAGTCAACAGAGTCTGTTTTATAATCAAAACAACCATAATGATTAATCATCGTGTGTATACACAAACATACATTTCACACAAACAACATTAAAAATTAACAATAACTAATACTTAACCAGCTGAATGTGCTGTTCAAAATTAAATCTGCTTTTTATACCTTGTGTTGTGCTGCTCTCTGGGGGAACCGAAGAGTTAAAGATAGAAGATCTCCCCTGAGTTGTGTCAGTTTCTAATTAAAATGGAAAAAATATGATTACAATGTTATTTTATATTGCCTGGCTACCAATTTAAATATCTTTACAAAAGCAGAGATCTTTAATGACTAAATATTTGTAACATGCATAAAGTTTCTGAAATATGTAGCAGCTGATAATTGAAAAAAACAGATGGAGGAGAAAACAAGTATTGAAATTGTTATTACTAGAAATTGAACCTATTTTGTTTTTCAGTCATTATAGATTCTTTGCCGGGGTTAAAATAATAATACCTCTGGCTATGTGAGTGCTCTGTGACTCAGTGGTTATATGGCTGAGGATAGTGGTCACTGCCACAGTCTCTTGTGTGGTTGGAACAGGTGCTTTGAAACAGAATGTTCCAATTTAAGTTCTCTCAGTCTTACATTAGCAATGGCTATCAGAAAGCTACTGATCTGTATATATTGATCTAATCTGTAATGACTGAATGATGGCAGATAATGTTAAGCAGACTCATTTCGATCCTCATTTTCATTTTTTTCTCATTTTTTCAGTTTTAGTGTGGAATGTTTTCATCATTTAGTCATAACAGATCACAATCTACAATCATATTCAAATGGAAACACACATATATGTATATACCCTCTGTCATGACAGAGGTGAATAGTGAGGTTTCACGCTCAGTGGTGCTTCTGGTCATGGACGTAGTTTCCCATGTTGTTGGAGCAGGTGCTTGGAAGAAAGTGTATTTCAATGTAATCAAAGTTCTTTTTTCAGTTTTATTAGTAACAATAACATGATGAATGAAAGTATACATTTAATGCAATTATCTTAATAGGTAAATGACATTTTGGAACTGTGATTTATTTTTGAATACTTACTGTCTTTAACAAGCAAGTGGATGTAATACATCTCATCATTAAAGAGTCCAGGAACATGTATGCGACATCCATATTTACCCAAGTCTGTTTTTTGTACGTTACTGATTGTCAGAGAAACGTCTCCGTGCTGGATGTCTCCATCCAGCTGGTATCTAGTTGACTTTCTCCACACCATATGATCACCATCACTTCGGATAATTTCATCACCGCATCCCATATTAGGAATGTCTCCTTTCATCCAGCATATGTGACATTTTCCATGATATCGGCTGTTATATTTGCATGACAAAGTCACACTCTCACCTTCAAAACTCTCTACAATGATTTCACTGCCTTTACAAACTGAGAAAAAGAAATATTGTTTTGTTTTTAACCTTGGCCTGTATTAAGTATTAACTAGCAAATATTAAGAAAACTGTTTTATAAACAAAAATGTCTATAAAAATGTTTATGAACAAACGAAATATATATCTGATATTTTATTTTACTGCAGACTATGAATACAATTTTGATTGACTTAATTAAATTAAGTTAATTTAAATGACACTGCAGGTTATTTACCAGAATAAATAAGAAAAAAATCTAAATTAAGTACACTGTAAAAAAAAAACTTTGCTGTCTTAAATTTTTATGTTTAATCAACTTGGCTTTACAAGTCATTTCAACTTAATAGTTTAAATCCTGATTGGTACAACTTATAAAAATAAGCAAATTTTCAACTATTTTTAATAAGTTACAGAAACTCAAGACCAGTCAAGATTACAAAGAGTAAGTTGAAATGACTTGTGCAGCCACATTGATTAAACTTACAATTTTAAGGCAGCAAAGTTTGTTTTTACAGTGTATTTTTTCTGTTTGACACAAACGCTCATTGTAACTGCAATTTATTATAAATGTCTGTGAGACTTACCTGACAAATAAAGGATTAGCCAGGATATGAAGAACCAGCTGTGAGGATCTGTCATGATGAAATGATTTCAGTCTCTCTGCAGGAAGTGTGAAGGACAACTGTATTTCTCCTCTTACATTCTAGCCCTTTTCACGGAAGTTGACATGCACATGACTAGGTCTTGGCTTTTCTTCCATGTGCAATCAGACTTCTTTTTTTTTAAATTTCACTTCTACTTATGCCCTCTACTACTCTGCAATCACCCTAAAGTAACCGAAACAGAGGTTTGCTAAAACTGAGACAATGTTTACTGGTACTTGAGATTTACTACTGATAGACAGACAGACAGACAGACAGATAGATATATAGATAGATAGATAGATATAGAGAGTAGCTAATAGACAACAGTGTTGCTACAGAAATTGCTTTTTCTACAGAAAGTTTTTCTTTGTTTTATTAATATTTTACTTTATAGAGTCAACCTTTGGATGCAACTGCATTAGACGCTAGAGGCCACTATTATACCATTCTGCTCTGAAATAAATCCAGCAAATCATGTTTCCAAATAACTGCTCAAAACTTTATTAAGACCACATGGAGTTCTCACAAAGAAACATACAGTAATAGATTTCAGAGAAAGGGCTGCGTGACATAGGATTAAGAGCTCTATTTAGTAAGCATTTCCACAAAAATGACTTCACCCTGGAAGACATAAGAGCATTGTTTTACTTTCGGCATATTAGAATGAAGTAAACAATACAGCTGTAAATAAGTTATCTCAGATTCAATCTGAGAATCAGATTATATAATAATATCCTGATGAGTTATTTTGTATTATATTATTATAATATTGGTCACAGAGAACCAAAAAAATTATACATCATCATACAAAGGCTTTACACAGTAAGGATGACATCAATCCTGACGACATCACTCTTAGTTCATGCTTTTAAATGGGTGTCTGCAGGGTTGAGGAGTCAATTGCTTTCATTCCCCTGCTGGGGCTTTGTTCTCTAGCACGCCGCAGTCCTAAGGGTAGAGCGGTAGATGAATGCATTAATGCACAGTAAGCAAAACAGTCCATGAGTCACCTCTCTCACTTCCACTTAGCCAGGAAGACAGAATCTAAGAGCCAAATTTAAAGTTGCAGCACGAGGGTCTGTACAACTTCCCATCCAGCCATTAGGAATATATTATAGTTTTATCTACTGTTGGATAAAAGAATTTGAGTATATCTCACAAAAACCTGTCCAGGTTACATTTCACTCCAAGAAAAAAATACTAAAAGAAATATTATATGAAACAATTAATTGTTTTGGACTTTTTAAACACCTTAATATGAAAAAACAATGGTATATTAATCAAAAATGTTATTTAAGTTTTTTAATTAATTTTATGTATGGTTCAATTTTGCTGATTAGATTCTATTAAGGATTAATGTAATTGTAATTTTTTTGTGCTTGTGCACTTAATTGCCACGATGCAAGAATACTTAATAGTCCATCCAAAATTCATCCATTAGTGCTTTAACAAGCATTTCTCTAGAGCTTGATCATTAGACTAATTACTTGCTAATCTACTTACTAAACAAAAGTGCGATGATTAAACCAGGGATGAAGACAATAGCCCCCACTCTGACAACATTTATGACAAATGTCTGTATTGTTTCCTAGAAAAACGGCGAGAATGTTTGTGTGAAACCAGGTTCATGTACAAAATACATAAAGCCAATCTACATATTGAAAGAAATGTAAAAATGTAATGCAAATGTATTAGTGCAATACCTCTGTGTGGACCACTGCTACAGCTTCAAGTAGGATGACATCAGCATCTAAAATAAAAATGTCAGATTATATTTCAGTATCTGAAACAAATTCAATGAGTTTGCATTTGGTCTTATAATGTTATAATATATCTTACCTGCAGTTGTTGTTGTTTCTGGTCTGATATTTAGCTCAGTAATCATACCTGGGTCTGATAAATAGTAGACTGTGTAAAAAATAAACAGTTCATGTGAATCTACCTGGCCATCAGTGTAGTGCTTTCATGCCTTTGTGTTCCTACTTTTAAAAGTCACTGGTAATTCCTATTAAAAGGTGGTTATTATATTAGAACACAGACGTGACTGATAAGTGTCTTCATTGCACTTGCTTGTACTTTGTGGCCTTTAAGTGCTAAACTGCTAAATGAAGACAAATAAAAGAACACTTTCATTATTGAATAAATTATTAAATAATAATTCATTACTAATTCATAGTGATTAATAAATTAAATGGATCACATTATTCAATAAGACTGAATTATTAATTCTTTATTTAATTAATTAGTGAAACAAATGTCAAGAAAGGCTAAATAACATTTTATTTGTTCCACTGCTGTACAGGTGATGTATGAAAGATTTTCAAACCTTGCTTTTCCTGCTTTGCTATTGTAGGAGCCAACTGTGTGACTGTGTTGACGTTCTTCACATCCATTCCTTTTATAGAAACACAAAAATAAATCACCACATCTAAGCACAACAACATTAAGAAGGAGATCAGATTATGTGTTTACTCACTATTACTGATGAATAGATAAACAGTGTGACTAATGTCATTAAAAGGTCCAGGAATCTCAACCCGGCACACATATTGCCCAGAATCCCATTTCTGAGCCACCTTGATAGTGAGTGAAACGTTCCCTCGCTTGAGTCCACTGGCTAAGCTGAATCTTGATGACTCTCTGTAGTTTACTTGCAAGCCCTCAGTGGAGATGAGAGTGTTCTCACAGCTGAACCAGGACTGGTGTGTCCCCCAACAAATGTTTAATATACCATGTGTGTCAATGTCATATTTACATGGAAGAGTAACAGTTTCCCCAACCTGTCCGACCACAAGTTTTGATGATTCGCTGGAGTCTACATCAAAAAAGAGTGACGTTTCAGAGCTTGTTAACTTTGTCATTTAACATCCTCAGATTAAAAGTTTAGCCTAATTTTCCATCAGGCATTTTGCACATTGTGTCCTGACTCTCATACAAAAGACATCATCTTCATGTTACTCTCATGATACATCTACATATCAAACAGCTGCATATTAAACGAATCAAGCCATGTTAAATGAATATTACCGGAGTAAAAAACAGAATAAATCATATATTCTTCAGTGGCAGTGCAGAAATAGAGCACAAGATAGGCAACAATAAACACAACAGTACACACAATATTCACAATAACCAGAAGTATAAAATATAAACACTGTAATTTACTTACTTGCTACAAGAATAGCTGATGTGATAATGAATAGAAAAACAACCATTTTCTGTGCTGTCTTGCACACTAAGACATTTATTCATGTGCAAATTGATCATAGTCTAAAAATACAACTTCTCTTTTCTGTGGAGGCTGTGCACCAACAGGAATAATTTTAACATGCTCTTGGTCTTTTTTAAATACATTATTTTCTTGTAATTGTAAAATGGAAACCTGTCTCAATTAAATTATATAGATATTGGGACACAACAGATTGTGCTTAATATAAATATGTAAAAAAAGCATGATTTTCATCAGCTTTCATCAGAGTCATCAGCTTCTGCTCATACAGTATTACATAGTTTTCATGAATTCATAAGCACAAGGATTATTTTAAGATTAATGAAAAATATGTGAATATGAAAATATATGAATATGTTAAGCAAAAAGGGTTTGTAGAATCTGAGACTTCTAAGAACAATAGCTTTCAAGAGAGCAGCTGTGTTTTGTAAAGTATATATAACATATTTCCACATGAATTTTTCCTTGGGGATTAAAAACATACGTTCATTGAACAACATCAGAACAAAATGCTACACATATCCACAAAAACGATTCTCAGCTTCATTCATTTTTAAGTGAGAGGTTTTGTTTTCACATTGGTAATTGCTGACACTACAGATCTTGAGAGGCCATTTCAAGTCTAGACAGACATATTTTCTTGAGACTGCAGGCGTAGTTTTGGCCGGTAGGTGATGTAACATTCTGATACCGCTGAAGCTTAATAAACATCTGTTTGACATAATTGCACTCAGGTTTCTTATTTTATTGTCATAGAAGTGTTTTTAACTTGGAAAACCATTTATTTAGTACTTACCTATACTGAGTTTGCTTTAGTGATCAGCAGAAAAAGAACAATCATATGCTACTTCTTAAAAGAGGCTGTATGGGATCAAACAACATACCAGTGTGTATCAGTACAGTGAGTACTTATGTTTGAGTTGGCTGTTTGTTATGGGACAAGCTCTTAAACTAATTTTAAGACCTTATTTTACCAATTTAAAAGCCACTATTCTAAAAGCCATTAAAAACTCCTGAGGGGAACTGTGTGCAATTTTTCTAGGTATTAGAATTACAGGCTACGCTGCTTGATTAAGTTGAGACAGGAGAAAGTACTTTAACCAAAAAATGAAAAAGGGAACACTTAATTCTATTACATCAAAATGAGCCCCAGCAACTCTTTTTTGTCTGGGGTCTAAATTATTGCCATGAGAACTACAGCATTAAATTCTTTTGCTTCCATTTATACTTTTGGGACACGTTTTTAAAGTGTCCCAAAAGTGACAGGCTTTTTGCAATTTATCAGCATGCACATTTCTGGATACTCAAACCCTGTGACCTTGCCGTTGCTAGCACCATGCTCTACCAGTTATTGGAAAGGCCACATCCTGGACTCATCACTGATCAGTGTTTTTGGAAATTCGTTTTTATTATACCTCAGAGATTGCTAGGACTCTGGCATGAAAACAGACCCCCTTTAACTGTAGCAACCCCTTAAATCCACACAACAAAAGACATCAAATGGAGTCACTCTGTTCTGTTGATCAGAGATATGAGATCACAAAATCAAATCATCATTCTGCTGGTTAGGGTAAAGTTTTACAGAGAGTATCTGTTTTTTATATTGCTGTTGTTATTTTACTTGGAAGACAATTGCCTTCATTGATACTGCCAGATTGACCATTTGCCTGGCTGGAGGTCAAAACAATCTAAAGAAAAGTCAATAGGTAATAAATTATGATGACATTTAATGATGACATAAAATTACATTAAAAAAGCTGTTTATCTCTGATGGCCAGAAGGGCTAACATACAGTACTCCATGAGGGTGTTTATCATTTTTCATGGTATTCATAACTGTTTTGAATAAACCCCAGCACAAGGTCATTCAGGAGCCCTTTTTTATTTCCTGTCTTTGCCAGGGGTTTTGAGTAGTGCTCCACCAAACAATGAATGATAATGAATTGTAATCATCAGCTATAATAGTTCATGAATTGTAATCATTAATCACATTTTGAGATAATGAACAGATCATAATTAGAGTGCACACATTAAAAATGGTAGTAATTTTAACTGAAAAATAACTGGAAAAACATATATAGAAATAAATAGTAGTAGATTTTTTGGAATATAAAATAAAATTTATGGTGGAAAAAATAAGAATAATAATGTATAATTTATTTAGCCCTTCCGTGACCCTTTAGAGAACAAGTGGGTTTGATGGATGACTGGATATATTTATTTATTAATCTGTCTGACAAAAATATACAGACATGAAAATGCCATCCTGTAATGTAGGGCTGCACAATACTGAAGAAAAACGTGATAACTTCTAAATAATGTGATAATGTTATAAATTTGTAGTTATGAATATGCAATGACATTGTTATGAATTTGAAAAATCTGTTTAAATTCTATTAGTATATATTTGTTTCTGATTGCAGTATCTCTGTCATCTGCATCGACCTAAAACTTTGCTTAGACAAAACTTTTTGAAGTTTTAAACATTCAGTTATTACAAACCATTGTGATATGCATATTGCAATATGCACATTTGCGATATTTCAATAATTTTAATATATCTTGCAGCTGTACTGTAATGTCACCATAATTTTTACAGTGAATTTCTGCCAGCCACATCTACCAAGATTTTTCTTACAGTGTAACCATTGTGTTCCTTGTTTCACTTGAGTAACAATCGAAACCCCTCAGTGTAAAGAAAAGCCCACACGCAGCCTCTCTGAGCAGCATGTCGTAACTGTTTAATGTAATGAATGCAAGTAAACAGGTTTATTTCTAATCTTATAGACATTGAATGCTTCATGCACCTTGTAAAATGCTTTCCTCTGAGAAAACAGGCCAGTCAATATGTCTGTGAAAATCCTGAATGTGTGCAGACACCGACGTGTGATTCAATTTAAGATCACCTCTTATCTGAGTTTACTGCAGGCTGACCACCTACAGAATAAAACAAATCTGTATACTCGTACTTTTGGAAAAGAACATTCCATATAATGCAGAATGGGTTATTTAAGGCTGTGAACGCAACCTTAATGCAGTATTAAAGCTTATGTGTGTCATGCACTGGTAAGCTGTGCACAATAGGTCTGAAGGCCTTGTTCACTATCTTTTTTTAAATAAGCAAATGTACTGACATATAACTCATTTTTCTTCCTATATTTTTCTTTCTTATTTTAATAATAATGAAAGGCATCATTTTCTCATTTGTGGACAAGCTGCACCTGTATGCACTCACATCTTCTGTTATTGTCCTGTTCCTCATTCAAAACCTCTATCTCACACTGTCAAGTACCATAAGCACCTGTGAAGAAAAATGCTGTTTTAATTAGTATCTTGCTCATTATGGGTCTTTTCAGTTTTACTTGTCTTATTTGTATGATATTACTAATTTACTTTCCATCAATTATGTCCGTATGGAAGAAGTTTAGAGCTTTAGTTTAATGCCCCTTGTATTGTATATAGAAAGACAAACCTGTAAACTCTGATCACTGTCAAACAAAGCCGTAATCACATATTCAAGATTGGGGAGCCAAATGTAATAATTTGAGCATCAACCATTGAAAATCCTAAACCAGGGGAGAGGAGGGTGTAGGGGGACTGTTCTTTATTTAGACAAAGAACTTTTTCTGTGTTTCTAAGTAAAACTGATTACAAAGCAGAATGTTGCTGGAGATGCATTTTCACTGGCTTATACATTTCTCTTGTCTATATCAATTAGCCTTATGGATGTTGAAATGAATCAATAGCAGTTGACTTCATCCATGATTCTTTTGTTGATAAAATGATTTTTTAAGCATTACTTCTGCAATAAGAACTCAATATGGGTAATGCTATTCTATTCTATTTGGATTCTGTTGTTTATGCCAGTAATATGCTGTATACTATGTGTCCCAATATATTTACTGGGGGCAGTTGTGGCCTGCTGGTTAGAGAGTTGGGCCTGTAACCAGAAGGCCAACAGTTCAATTCCAATTTTGTAGTTACTTGACTGAACATTTTTTTACAGTGCACTGATGTTTTAGTCATACATAAATAAAAACAGATTTGCCCTTTGATGCCTGGTTTACTTAAAAAATTCAATATGTCTTAAAGATTTGATGTCACAAACCTTGCAAACTTTGCAAAATCAAGTAATTAAATCTCCCTCAGTAAGTGCTCATTGTCGCAGCTCAGTACCTTGTAAGCACAGCTTTCTTGGCAGACTGATAACCTACGACCCACACCTCCTGGAAGCTGTACAGCAGCCAACCAATCAGATAACAGAAACTCACTATTTTAGCCAATCAGATAAGTGAAACTCAGCTCCTTTCAATCAGCTCCTGCCATATTGTATGAACAATAACAATTAAAATAATTTGATAAATGTACTGCATTACTTGGCCTGTATGTTTGCACAGAATGAAATTAACTTCTTTTTCCTTGAGATGCTTTGACTTTCAACAAACATGACATACAATATAGATTTAAATCTACAAAATATGAAATTACAAATGAAACAGATTGCACGTTTTTAGATATTAAAATCTAACTAAAACTTCTCCACAAATACGGAGAATTTAAGATGGAATTCATATATTTTATTTTAATTGGCCTATTTATACTCACTCTTCCACAAAGAATCTATACACTCACCATGAGTAATTGTTTTGAATTAAGCAGACCTGTTGTATAATCATGTCTGTTTCTCCTGACCAACTAGAATCCTAAACAAAACATTGAACTCAATTTAACAGGCTGTTCTTGTGCCCTGAACATTGTGTATTCCTAAAAGCTGCCATGCGCCTGAATTAATTAAGCTGTTCCTGGGAATTAGCTCTCACTGTGTTTTGGCGGATGATCAGCACCATGCCATGAAAAGGTAGTTTAATCATTGAATTGCATCACAAAGGACCTGTTAGACACACACATGGACAAAAATACATCTGAAACATTTTGAACTCTCCACTTCCCAGTTTCACTTCTTATAGGAGAAGTCAGATTTGCTTACTATAAAAGCAAACTTTGCACTCTTATGTTTTGAACTCTATATTGTGACTTATATTGCAACTTCAGCTTATGTATATTTATTTGTTTATTTATTGTAGGAAAAAAATTTGCTGTGGAAACAAATTCAAATTACAAAATACGTGACAAATAAAACTGACAATGTTGTTGAGCAATATAAGGTTTGCAGCTCATCTGCTTGGGAGTCATTGTTCAGTTTTACGATTGCTTAACATGACCTTATAATACAATTTACTACGCATAGCCTAGAGGGATGGTGTAGCCTAGTGGTTGAAGGTCTAAAATGGTAACAAAAAGCTTGTAAGTTCAAGCCCTTTAAAGGGCAATCTATGAACTATCACCATTATGCCCTTAAGCGAGGCCCTTGATCCCCCAGAATGCCCCAGAACAATTGTAATAAGTAAAGACTGTTCATGCAGTACGTGCACTGTAAGAAAGCTTGTGTAAAACTTCACTTGCCTTAATTCAATGCATGCACAAATTACTTTCTCTAGTTTTAGTATAAGACATCTAATGTTACATTTAAGCTATGATGAACCATGAAGAAGAAGTTTAACAATTACTTTCAGTCAGTGGCTGAATTTGTTTGTTGTTTTGTTCTCTGGCATTTATTTTTGCATTTTGGATCATAACATTATGTGCTAGAAAGTGTGACTGGCATTCTCATGAAAAAGAGCCAATTATCACTTTTCACGAATGCTGCATAATGTCTCTCTGTGGACAACTGGCCACAGCACGTGTGGGGCTGAACTTGGAGACATGACAACCTGGAGCAGTCTGATAACAGACTCCCAGCTGCTGGAGATGAACTGCATTGACTGTTATTGTGAGATCACGAACCCTGCCATAAAACTGTTTGTCTACTTTGAAGTATTTGAAAAAGATACATTTTATCAAAGATTCATATGAAACCAAAAACTGGGCCTCCATCTATGAATTTTTATAGGTATTTTGTGATTAAAAAGTGCTGTAGGATTACACCAAGATGCAAAAAAATATTTTCAAAAAATCTGTATAAAACTGTGCATTATGCATGTTTTATTCAGTTAGAAGACACATGAATAAATAATGATAAAAACACTTCCCCAAAAAATGATGTGTGTCAAAATAGTCATGACTTTTCCCTTAACAAGTTGTGTTGTAATGATGATTTTTAGCATAAATTATACATTTGCAGCTTATCATGTTCATAGCTATTGAAAGAAAACAGCAAAATGTTTAATCAGGCAAAATGTTAATGCTCTCTCATTTATGTCGCTTTGAATACAAGTACTTGCTGAACAAATAAATGTAAACATATAAAACACACAAAGGCTCATCACCATATCTGTGGGTTATCTGATAGAGGGTGATATAAGGTGCCTTCTGTGTTGATCTGTGATGAGGCCTTCAGAATACTTCAGGAGAACTCTGTTGAAGATGGATTAGCTCTGTTGAGGACACTTCTCTGCTTCATTGACGCCATACAATGAGTCCCTAAGGCTCCCAGACACCTCCTTTATCAGCTCAGCATGACTGCAGTGGAGAGAGGTCCTTTCTGCTGGAGATATGACAATGTGCCAGAGACTTGTCCCCACACGTACAGGAAACAGATTACTGAGGGACAAACAGACAAGCCCTTGAGAGATGGGTGCTGGGAAGGGAAGGAGTTGCAGTAGCAACATGGATGACGGTAAACATAAAATGTAGTATAACGGTTGTGTTGCATCCTGGCTTGGCTCCAGCTGTGAGATGAAAGGTGGGTCGTAGGTCTCTCAGGGTGGCCAGTACAATTCACTTTAACACAAAATTACCAACCATAAAAGTACCAGTGTTACCATTCAACACAGTCTTCGTACTGTTCTCCCTGTACTGAATGTGGATTCACATTAGCTGGATCAGCCTGAAAAAATTGTGTTTGCGTGATTGGGGCAAAAGAATCACAAGTTTTTCAGTCTGTCCCCATTCTTGAAGTACTGTAGATAAGAATTGTACTTGCATAAATGGAAATAGCTGTGCAGGGGCATTACGAATATGGTCACAGTGTTGCCTGACTCGCTTTAAAAGGACTTTGACTAAATTTATGATTGGGTGGTAAAGCCCACTAAAGCCCCCCTGGTAACTCAGTTCTGGTTGTCGCTAAATATGAAGGTTATCATCAAATATCAAACAGAAAAAGTAACGACACAATAAAGAGGATCTGTTTCTGGTAAGATGTTTTGATTTTGCTATAAGCTGCATGAAGCTGGGTTGTTCAGTATGGCGTAAGCCAATAACCATTCAATTTGTCATTCAAGTGATGTAATAGCAGTCTTTGAGCATTGTGTTTGCAGAGTGGGCTCCAGCTTCAGACTGTGGGATATTTATAGGTATTTTACAGCTCAAAGTGATTTGTTGCTGATGGCTGAGTTGTTTTTGTCCAGGCTTTGTATGCCCGGCTGGTCTGTGCTTGACTCACATAGAACCGTTTATCATGAGTCATGAGACAGAACGGAGCATGTGACTCATTTCATCATGCCAGAGGAGGTGACATTCCATCTACACTGTTATAGATCCACATCCTTTATGCTTTGTGATGTGAGAGCTCCTGTGTGAATGAGTTCTCATCGGGTGAGCTGTTAACCCGTGTTGAATGGTTAACCTGTTAACCAGTCTGAATGGTTCTGTGAGGAACCAAAAATGTTTATTCTATGACATTGCTACAAAAAAACTTTTGTAGTATCTTTGTTTTTAAATGTCTATATACTAAATGTTTTTGGGTAACATATTTTTGGAACTGTTTTAAACTTTCTATTGCTTAGATTTAAAGTCCCCATAAAATCATATTTTTTGGGGGCTTTCATTACGAATATGTTAGCCTTTAGGACATTTATAAACTATCATGCTCCAAATCATTGAAAAAAAATTGCATTTAGACAAAATTAAGCATTCAAACCAGCAGTTTTTCATGACATCATTTTGCACTTTCAGTTTTTAAAGCTTTCAGATTTGAATATTTTTCTGACAGATCAAATGTTCTCTGGAATCTGAAGCCCTGCCCCCAAGATTAAACAAATTCTATTGGCCATTTTAAAAGGGGGAGGAGTCACTCCATATGTCCCACTTTAATGTCTTGTTTCAGTGGAAATTACACCAATGCCATGAATAAAGCTGCATGTTTCAAGTTTATACTTCAGTGGGTCTTAAGTTCCCACTGAAGAGGATATTTGAGAGGATATTGCAACTGCAAACTTGCTACTGTATTATTTTGAAGAATGAGCATGCTCACAAAACTATAATGACATGTACTACCTTTTAAAAAACAGTATGAAAACACATTTACAGTACGCCTGCTTGAGATAGCAATCAGCTTCTATCTTAAATATATTTAAAAAAATGCAGTCAGGTCAGTCGGTTTGCCTCATGAAACAACAGTAACCAAACATCAATATATAAACGCTTTAATATTCGTAGTAATGATATTTTATTTCTGTATTCTGATTTTACAGATATCCATACTATCATATTTTATATATAAGAACCCTTAAAACCCTTAAAAAGTTTTTTTACAAACTTTGCATTTACAGTTTTCCACTTTGAAGTCAAATTAATTGCCGTGGGAAACAAAAATCAAAAAGTTGCATGTTGTACTGGCATGTAAGTTTAGTTTTTATCCATTATGGCTGTCATCCAACAGCCATCCACTTATTTTTACTCAGACAACAATTCCTGTTTCACCACAACTTTTCAAAATCTGGCATTTAAATCCCTCTGTGCTGGAGCAGAGATGATATACCAAACAAATCCCATGTTTGGTCAGAGTGGCCATTTAGCCCTATAATAATACTCATCTTTTTCAGTCAGTTGTGCAAAAGAACACAATGAAGTTTAGGATTTAAACAAAGTTGCCTGAAGTTTTTTTGGTTTCTGCTGGTTCCAAGCTCTATATTATTTTAGCCAACAAAATAATTAGATTGAGTCAATTGATAATTAGATTGAAATAAGTAAATAAATAAATAAATAGATAGATATTTCCACACTTCTGTTGATTATGTAAAAGTCTGTTCATGTGTGAATGCTGAGAGAGAAAGATTGAGCCAGCAGGCAAATCCAGGACAATGTGGGGGTGGCAAACCCTGCTGTTTATAAAATGAATCTTCAGTGATTAGGATTTTACACCTCTTATGAAAGTAAATCAGGCCGAGTGGGAAGAAAAAGTAACGTTCTGGGCCAAGCTGGCATCAGCGAGTGCTGAATCAGTCCCCCGCGTGCCGTGAGTTACTATGACACTGCAGGATCATGACCTCCCTCACCGCAAAGCACCACATTTGATGAAGCACCCTGACACTCTTGTGGCTCTGGCCCTAAACCCCACGACACACACCTGCATCTAAATGGTGATATTTAGGCAAAGAGATATCCAATGTAATTAATATCAAATCCAGAATATCTCTTCACTTGATATTCAAGTTTTTTCAACCTTTTTCCTTTGCAGTGAAAATCGTATAAGGGCTAATGTTTACGCAGGAGATTTTGCAGCTTATTAAGATTCAAGTAGAGATTTGTCAACAAATAACCACTGTTTAAAGGTAAAAACACTGTGTTGTATCAGAGATTTCTGAAACAAAGAACCGAAACAAAGATCTTGAAAATTACATTAGCTGTAAATGATGGGCAATGCATAATGCGTGAATTTGCAGAGGATTCTGGGAAGGGGCCATATTCTAAAAGACCGGTGAACAGAAAATGCCGTGGCTGTTTTGTTACATAACAGCTCCATCTGTTGAGTTGAGTTGAACTCAATTACATCTGAGAGAGCTGTGTTGAGTAAGTTCATACTTTTAGATAACTCAGTGGGCAGAGGGTTTTCAGTGTGGTCCCTCATTTAGTTTACTGTGATATAGTAAAGCTGTGATAAGTAAATCTGGACAAACAAACAAAAACAGTCTGGTCTAAAAATATGTACTGTACACTTGAGACAACAGAGAACTTAATATATAACCTATTTTATCTCAGTGCCGAGGTGACAGCAGAAGTGTTAAATCTTCCGGTTAAAGGGATTTACATGCACAATAACAGACACATAAAAAACATATTACAAAAAACATATTACAGAAAGTTTGTAATATAATAAATAAAATTTGTTTTACATCTTTGTGTTGGCTAATAAACAATGCATTTTCTATATTTAAAACTGACATGTTCTTTGAACTCTGGAAGAAACACAGATATATCAGCCAATACACATAGCTGGCACTACTATGATTAGCACATAAATAAACCAATTTAGAATAAGTTACTTTACTGTTAGTATCTTTACTGTGGCTATTATGTTACCATATTTACCGATTTTCCACATTGCTGAAATCCCTCCAAATGTAATCCACCACTTAGGCCACTTTATTTTAGATGAAATAAATCATCTTGTTTCAAATAGTAAGGCTTCTTATGAAGGGACGGTCTAAATGTAAGGGGGTAGTAAGTGCTCTATTCGCTTATCCTTAGCAACAGTAATGGAAAATATATTTGCGGACTTTACAAAGCTGAAAAGTTCATTGAAAATATAAACAAAAGAGATTAGGAATTGTGTTTTCCATATAAATTGGTCATGGTTCCACCTGGCTGGGAGCCATTATGTGGTTTATCTCATGGGAATTAGCATAGCTGCCTCTGTGTGCTGGAGCTCTAAGGGGAGATGTTGGGATGATGGGAAGATGGTCCTGATGGCCTGATTCTCATAGATGCACTTTAATTGAATGTGATGTAACTGGAGCTTCCATCTTGTGTGTGCATAATTTTAAACATATTTTTCTAAATTATTCTTCTTTATAAAGGGGAGGTTTTTTCAAATGCTGGGTGCATCTTTACTGACAGGGTCTCCAATTTAATTTTTTTCACCAGGACAATTTTTAGTGTTATTTATTTATTTATTTATTATCATTTTGTTGGAGTGGAACAAAAACCTTTTACTATGTGTTACCTGTGCTTTAGTATTAAGCATTAAATAAACAGCATTATTCAAATTATCTAAATGTTTATTAGAGATAAGCATGAAAAATATATGTTACATTCACCAACTCAGTATGTGGGAAGCTATGCTGTCATTTTGCGTGCTCATTCAAAGCTTTGAGAGCTTATGAAAAGACTTCAGTCTTCACTGTTCAGTTTCCAAGACTAATTGGAGGGTAATTTTTATGCTTTATAAATATTCAATAACCCTTATGATTCATTCATTCATTTGACATCCATTTCAAATGCGGCCATTGATAAGCATTGTTAATCCTTTCCTTTCCTTTGTGCATTTAATATTCAAATTATCTTTAGGTTTTCATTCAATGAAATACATTAATTAATTCAGTTTTTAAAATGCAACTAGTGTCTGAAAAGTGCTGCTTTTCAAAAAGAGAGATACTTATGACTACTACAAATATAGACACTAGTTCATATAAGTGATTATATAGACAAATTTAGTCTGATAAAAACTGTTAGTTTAGTCTGATATTTTACTGCGTGAAAATTCTTAGCCCTGCACTTAGACAGGAAGAGCCATCAATCACAGATTGATTTGTTTTATGTATATAAATTATACAACAATAACGTGCCCTTGTTCGTGGAAGTTGCCAGTCAAAGTCAGCCAATCAGATACTACATTTTCTCTTACTGTTTTGAGTACCATACGCATCAGATGGAAGTGGACCATCTGAGGATGAGACTAGGATGAAATGGGCCTATTATTTCAAATGAAACCCAGTACTTAAATTATCCAATGAGTCACCATTCTGGACTATCTATGGCCCAGAGATGGTGCAGTCTGACCTTGTTTACTTGCCTAGCAGCCACTATTGATTTTCTGATGTCCACCATAACACTGGTACCACAATTCAGCACAGTGGTAACAGGGGATGTTGGAAGAGAGAGACCTTTCATAGGATTTAAAGCCTGCAGGTAGTGAGGAAGGGGTAGCAAGACCAGTCTAACATCCTTAGGAGATTAACCCCTAATTGTCTCGCCTTGATCTCTGTCCCTATTCACTCCAAAGTCACTCCGAACACTTTCAGCTGCCAGGTACCAGTCGTGCCTGTCTCATAATAAAGAGAGTTAAAAACCTCAGAGTTCTGTCCTTTATTTCACTGTAAATTAGTCATGCCGGACACAGTACCATTATAGTGTTAGTGCTGAGGGCTGCTGAGTACATTTAGTGGAGACAATGAAATATTATAAATCATGACAAGGAATACTGCATTAAAATTAGTATCCTGTTATCAATTTCTAAGGCTTGTGGGTTTATTGACAGCTTGACATCCTGCAATGTGATACTTTTAGGTTTTGCACACATGCCGAAATGAAAGATAATGTAGAAGTAAATAAAGAAGCAGAGCTGTATGTTTTAAACACGGGAACTTTACAGTGTCAAATCCATCTGTCCAGTTTATTCCAAATCATAAGAACAATATAAACAATAGTGGGAAACCCACAAGCATCTCTCAATGTCAAAGATAAACACATTTATGAACACTGCTGCAGCTACCAAACTAAAACCATATGGCTGACCCATCTGGAGTAATGCTTTTGTTAAAAAAACAAAACAACAAAAGCAATATTTTCTTTTGAATCAAATGAAGGTCTCCCACACAAAATCTCATAGGATCTTTAAAAGCATATGCTGGATGACATGATTTTTTTTTAATTTACATGATCAAATGATGGAAAAATGTAGATATCTGACCTGTTAATAAACATAACTGACCACAGCATTTATACAGTTATGCTAATGTGCAAAAGCTTTATGCTTCGCATTTCACTAAAATCATTTGCTGAATGATTCCCATTTATCTCAACTTAATAAATGAAAGGCGTAATCCAAAATAAATGAATCAATCCAGAATGAATCAATCACTCATAGGAACCCCCTGAAATTCTTTAAATGTCACTGTTTCTCTCCTGTGAATTCACACTGCAGCAAATAATATACTATACTGTATGTCTTTAGTGTTCAAAACAAGACTTGGACTGATGCACAGCTGCTGCTATGATTATACATATAGAAGGTTATGTTTGTTTAAGTGAGGTATCAGACTGCACTCAGAACATCTAAGTCACAAACTGTTCTCAATGTTTTCAGTCTTCACTGCATTTACTTTGTGTTGATATAACAACGCAATATTCAGACATATAAACAAGGCCATTAAACTATAGTAGCTTTGAGAACATTCTCCTTAAAAAGTCCTTTTATCTCTTGTTTCCTAATGTTTTGTTGACAGCACATAGATGCAATATGACAAAACATTAGCCTGCCTATTTTTGTAATGTCTGATTTATTTATGAATGCCTAAATTGAATTTTATCTCATTCCTGAAATGTGGTTTGGCTGTTATTTATTGTATTGCTCCAAGATTCTTTATTTCATCATTGCCAGATAATGTTGATTATTTAACAAACCGCGTAGATAAAGCCAAACCCAGTATAGCTTTCCACAGAATGTGCTTGGTCTTCTGTGAAATAACACAATTTCAGGCAGACAGTTAAGCTCTTTCATGTTTAAAATGCTGTGAAGATGCAATATGTGTTCTGCCTTGTTCTGAGTCATATATTAGGGAGTCCTGTAAAATATTTTACAAGTGCATTTTTTTAAGAAACAGAATAAAAAAAGTGTTATTAAGAGCTAGCCATCGGCAAAATTAACTGCTACCGCACATTTTGGATTTAAAAAGCATAAATATAATATTCCAAACAATTCATAACTATGAATTTTAGTTATGACATCAGCAAAAGTGCTGTGAGTATTGGCTGTAAAACACTTCATCCCTACAGGAGCGTTTGGCTCAAAGTGATGTTCATTTGTAATTTGTGTGCTGTAGGATTCAGTCTGCCTTTATTGTGGCCATAAAAAGCTACAAGTTGTTGATTCCAGCATAAAAGCTTAGCATTAGTATCCATCTTTAATACTTTTCCATGTCTTTTGGCCAAACCTTTCCATCCAGCGAGAGATTATTTATCATTTTAAATAATTGTGCTGTTAACAATTTCCATGTTACCTAATCTAAGTTGCTGATTTTCATGGATTGTTCTCTGATGAAACCCAACTCTACATGTACTGGAGCTTCAAGTTGACCCTAGAGCTCACTCACACATCCACAGTCATTCCAGCCTATAGTGACAGAAGAAATATAACTCAGCAATACAAGCTGAGAATGCTAAATTACTGCAAAATCACTGGGAAATGCTGCTGTTTTTCTAGAGTGTCTCACAGGAGCTGAGAAAATGTGCAAAACACATGTAAACTAGGAAGCATGGAGAATCTTTGTCCCTGTGGGTTGTGTGCTGAAAATTTTAGTCTATATGGTTGATTCCAGACAAAAATGATTTAAATAGAAATATATATGAATGACAAACATTTCTTCACTGTGGTTTCTAATGTAACTTGAGGATTTAGGTGAAAGTTTATTGCTTTTTTGAATTATTAGACTATAGAGACGTGCTACAGTTTTTGACTTGTGTGTTTTATAATATAACCCAACAATAAACTACTATCATGTAATTGTTGTCAGAAAAACTGTTTCATGATAGTAAACAATAATAAACTGAGGACCAGCCTAAGTTAGAGTGTTGTACTGACTGGGACTTTTTTGAGCACAAGGGAGGATTGCACTACAAAACCAGCTGCTTCTAATGCAAAACCATGGCTAAGGGTTAGGTCAGATGTTAACAGTACGTAAATACTAGGTCTATTATTTCGGAAGGAGATATTTATAAAGTAATGCAGTGTTTGGACAACATTGTAATGCGGTAAAAGCAGTCTTAAATGATTTTAGCTGGAGGAAACCACACCAAGTTCTACTAGTGTAAGACACACAAAGCATGTCAAAGATTTTTGATAGTTATCTGCTATGTAACTATTTATGCATTATTATTAATAATAGCATTATAATATTGACCAGGTCCTTGGGTTATAAACTCTTTTAAACCCTTTTTGGTGTGTTTTCAAACATCTAAAGGCAAGTCAAGGACTTTTACTGACATTTTCCCACTCATTTATTGAACACAGACCTTTCACTGACGCATCAGTGGACAGCGATACACAGACATGGCAGTAAATCAATACACTGAGATTGTTAATGACTATTCTACTCATTTCATTTGCATAGACTCTGTAAACACCTAGATCTAATATTATATAACAGAGCTTCTTATTATGAGAAACAGATGATTATTTAACACATTTTCTTTCAATGTCTGTAACATGATGCTTTGTTTCTCTACCTTAAATGTAATAATCCACTTTCTGCTACAAACTTCTCTAAATCTACAATCCCTAAACTGTTTAAATGTAACTTTAGAAAACATTTAAAGTTTTGTTTTTACAAAGAAATGGTAACATAGAAACTAACCCTACTGTTATCTTAGGTGATTTTGTTTTCCCTGTAGCTGATTTCTAACTTGTTAATGATGGTGTTACAACATCACCCTTCACAGAACTTCCTGTTCTCCCGTACTGTTTAAAAATCCTTTACTCATCTTTGAAAGATAAACTTAGTTTAGCATTACTCTGGTTTACGCTTGGAATTCCTTAATGCTAAACTGTTAATATTGTTGGCTCCTTTATGATAAATTGTTTATGTTTTTCCTCATTTCCACCAAGTTACTTTGTACAAAAAAGTAGGCTAAATAAAGAAATGTAATGAAATGTAAATCTAAATAAAAGGGACCTCTTGACTTCCATTTAGAATATAAACCTGCATCTATTCCATGTAAAACAACCATGAATTCATGAAGAATGTCAATTTTCTCTTTAGAACATTTTTAGCTCGATTTAGGATTATGTATTTGTGTGTGAGATATGTATGACCCTTGT
Organism: Chromobotia macracanthus; assembly: GCA_036877525.1. Classification (NCBI taxonomy): domain Eukaryota; kingdom Metazoa; phylum Chordata; class Actinopteri; order Cypriniformes; family Botiidae; genus Chromobotia; species Chromobotia macracanthus. The sequence continues at coordinate 6,453,445 of JAZGTH010000005.1, forward strand.
ATTATTTCCCGCGCTTTCACTATTCCATCCTGTTCCACATTATTATCTGGGGGAGAGAATTATAGATACCGTACAAATCCCAAAGCGTTGAGGGAAAAAAAGCAAAGAGGTTTTGGAATGAAGGAAAAGCAAATATTATGAGCTATTGATATGAGTACATTTATGTGGAAACATTTTTCCAAGAAATCTAATCATTAAAGGTATAAAAATGTACTTTATGCATTATTTTTGGATAATGCTTGGTAAGCAAGCAACAAGGGTCTAGTGATTTGAAGCCCATTTGATTGTTTTTCTAACAATCATCTAATACTATCTATCTTTTCTAACTATCTTATATCTAGTACAGAATAAAAAATACCATTTCCTGCAACAGGCTAATTAAATCAGCATCTGGTATTTTGTGTTCTAGCCTCACAAAAGCCAAGGTAAGAGATGTTATCCTCCTAATATCCGGCATATTAACACAAACAGCAACCGGTGTGAAGCTGAGATAAATCTTATGGAGCGATGCAGGTGGCTTATGTCTCGTGATTACTCTTTTCAGTCTGTGTGATACTCCCACCAGTATTAACACTGGGTAACAAAATCTTTCCAACCAGTGGCTTAAAATTAATCTTGCATTCAAATATTCCATAGGTGTCAAATACAATTAATATTGCATGTTTATTCCAAATTAACTTTGCCAAATATTTGACAGCTGGGAGACCAATGAGCAAAGTGGTTTTGCTTTGACGAGACATGGTGGATAACCCTCTTGCATGCGTTATGGTTCATTTAAATGTAAAAAATTTAAAAAGACCATGGGAATATGACAACACAATAGCATCCTGCAGTAAAATACCATGTACATCCTGATGGTGTAGTAAATGGATGATTCTCTGGGGAATCTTAACATACATCTGAGCTTATATTTATTCGCTGCTCATTTTACGATTGCTTTTAGTGGTAAAGGAAGGATTTTGACATGATAGAGCGGCAACAAATTAAAACTTCCCCTCACATGTAAGAAAATACATTTTATATACTGACTGTGTGTTATGTAACTGTCTACTTTTATTATCTGTTTTTTTTTAAAGTAATGTTAAAAAAAAATTCTCATGTCAATTATTAAAATCAGCATTTCGTATTTGTTATTTGTTATACTGTTTGTGCTATTGTTTTAATAGGGCAGCATTTGTTTGAAGACACAGTATAAACAAAAACTTACAAAGAGTCACAGTATTTCCTTGACTTTATTATTATACCCCTGCCATAAAATGTAAGCATAGTATTGGACACATCGCTTGCTCCACCACACTGAAACAGCTTTTCATTAGCTCCTCTCCCCTCACAGCAGAGCCTAACAGCTAAATGTCTCGTACCCCTGGCCACAGTCCAGACAGATGAATTACAACAAATTTTTCTTGCTTCCATAACAGGAGCCTCTCAGAAACGTTTAGATTTCATAATGGCCCTGTGAAAATTTTCTAGGCTCTCTTCTCTGCCCTTCATACATGATTGGGGTTGGATGTCTAGGATATCATTATTAAACCCATTTTTGTAGCTGTTTAATTCTCGTTCACATGAGGAAATATCTTATGAGTTCATCCTGATTGTTTCAGCATTCCTAAATAAACTTTCCAGGGGTGTGACAGAGAATACAGTGTATGTCTTTTTGGTGTCACTTGAGATGCTAAAACATATGTGCAAACAGGATTAATTACAGATTGAGTCCTATAATCACTAAAACTAAAATATTCTTGTGCACTTTTGGGTTAAACAGACAAAACTCTTTATGCACTTTTAAAAAACAGCTGCTTGTTGATTTTGTAATGAACGAATGCAGCACAAGTTTTGCACAATCCACTTAAATTTGTAAAACCGAATTGTAGTTTTATACTTAACCCATTTATGCTTAGACTGAATGCTTTAATTTTCATTGATATTTCATTGACAACAGAAACTAAGCAGGGGGTTTCTAGTTCCCAGCATGCTTTGTGTGGGACTGAAGAAGGAGAGTACTGCTGAAATTAAGTGATGTTTCATCTGTTTTCTGAGCAAGCTGAAAAAGATGACATTCATTAGTGTTTAATGTTTTGTTTTGTTGGGATTTAGCATTGTTTGTGTTGGTGTTTTGCTTTGGTTACCATTATGTTGCTTAGTTTTAGGATGGCTTATAATGCACAATTTTAATAAACACACTTACAGAGAAATATCTGCCTTAAGATGAACAAAACAATTAGGCATCTGTGATATTCGGGCTTTGCATGAGTTCTACCAGTTACCTTTCCTCACCACTTTTTATGCCCACTTAATTATGTGTGCAGGCATTGAATTGTAAAATACCTCTAGTTTTTACTGAAGATTTTTATCATTGAACATTTTGGTTAATTATCCTAAGGGCCATTCTTTCTGAGAAAAGGAGGTGTAAAAGTAAAGTGTAAAATGCTGTATTTGTAATGTGTAAATCATTAAAGCTAATTATTTATATATAAATACTTTATCTCTGATATTGCTCATAGAGCTAATGTATATATATATATATATATATATATATATATATACTGTTATTAGGTTCTTGCAGCAGAACTGGAAGATGTCATGGCTCAGTGCTCTGTAGCCCACAGCTCAGCAGTTTCCTGTCTTCAAATCTCACCTTTCACATCACATCACCTTCTGCCATTCATCATGTTAAGCTGCGGTGGCATAAAAGTGTAATCACCTTAATTCACTTGGAGCGTATCTGAGCTAAACGCTGGACAGTTTTCAAGAGCTATATAGTAGAATGGGATTTGTGTGCATGTGTGTGTGTGTGCATGTGTCTGTATTTATTGCGCCGGTCACACAGCGATTTGGCTGCTGTTTCCTCTGAGTTCAGCATCGGTGTCTGGGCTGAAATGCATCAGCCACACATTTGGTGCTGCCATGCGCACATCAACCCGTCCAAAAAAGCTCTAACTTTCCCCTTTACATTGCAAGCTCTGGCATTTTTCATTAGTCTCTGTGAAACAGTGTCTTTTAAAATGCTATATTTTATCAGTTGTGTCTATATAACCTTGTAACTGAAAAATCCCAGTTCATCTAAAAGAAGAAGGCATTATTTACTCACCCACTCAGTCCATGGAACACAAAAGCAGATGTTACAAAAAGCAGATTTTATAATAAGAAACAAAGTTGGGCATAATGATAGTGGCTAACAGCCCCAGTCCCCATTCACTTTAACTATTAAAGAAAAAGAACAGTGTCCTCATTCTTCACCATGTGTCTCCTGTTGTGTTTCACAAAAGTAAAGAAAGTTGTAAGTAAACAATGACAGAATTAACTAGCTGCTTAAGATTTAAAAACTCAACAGTTATTCCTGAATATACTCTTTTAAAAAATTTTTAAATTTTAATAAATTAAAAGTTATGATAAGCAATCTATTTAATTCCTGCACAATGACTATAACTGCACAACAGCAGGTTTGTTTTCCTTTTTTCCTGCTCATCTTTTACTAGCTGTAATTTACCTTGATTATTGTGCAAATTAATCAACGTTACGGGGCTTCATCCATCTGTTTTAGTTATCTGTTGCTTGTTCTCGCTTTTGTGGCCAAAGCTGCAAAGTACTTCATCACTGTCATAGCATATTCCTGTTTGGCTGGCATTTGATAACAGATTGAGTTAGTGTCTAGTTTATAAAATCACAGATGATTTGCGGAAATATGTGGACACTCATGGCAGTATTTAAAGATGGGGCAGTGTGGAGACCTTTGCCAAATTATGACTTTGAGCTTTCTGCAGTTCACTAGTTTGGAATATGCCTGGACAAAAGGAAATACGGACTAAACGTAGTACTTATATACTAAAAATAAATGTTTATGTTTAAAAAAACTTGTGGATATGTGGCATGTGCAACATGTTTGTCATTGTATAACTTTAACTACACTATCATTTAGCTAAATAAGATGACCAGAATTGAAACAGATTCCCCATGAGACTAAATTTGCACCTAGATACCAGCCTTTCATCTCAACATCCTTGATATTGTTCGAGAGTTTCCCATATTTTAAATCCCAAATGATTCTAAGAATAGAGCAGTTGGCACGCACATTGGCACGATCATGCCTGGTGACATTGTATTGGATTACCTGACAACACGCTGCGCGACACCAGTGACCTCAGTCTCGGCATAATGTATGCGCCCTCATCATGATGGCAAAATAGGGGTACAGGTTAACAGGCCGTAATAATTCTCAAAGCGTTTGCGCTATCCGTGACTGCCTATAGCCGGCACGTATAGTTGTGCATAGGGGAGGGGGTTGGTTCGAGCGCATCGGTGATTGCAGGAGTGGTCAGAAGCAGTGCGCTGGATCAGCCTGAAACACCGGGAGAGACACTGCGGACAACACACCGAAGCGAGGCGAGCAAGTTCTGCCCATGCAGACCAGAAAATCCGGACAGCAGTTAGTTTATGCAAATGTTCAATTGGACTTTACGCGACGTATCCAATTATGGACTTTCCCAATGCGCTTGTTACGCAACGTAATTTCAAAGCGGTCATCTCCGTGCTTTTCGTTCGTGCATAAATGATTTCTTTTAATTGAAGGTAGAGGCTGATCTTACTTTAGTATGGAGGCAATGCGGAGACAAGATGAATGCTGATAGGGATCTTGTCGTGAACTTCTTAAGCAATGGTTCCTCGGAACTCAATAGAGAACTGCTTTCGCAAGTGGCGTCCAACGTCTCCAACTCGACCGCAGCCAGAAATGGGACCCAGTCAAGTTCTTTTAGCCTCAGTCGAGCGGTTCCGCTGGGCATTGTTCTGGGCGCTTTTATTGTGTTTGCTATCGTGGGCAACATTCTTGTTATTCTCTCCGTTGTATGCAACAGGCATCTGCGGATTCCGACCCACTACTTCATCATTAATTTAGCCATGGCAGACCTGTTGCTGGGCACAACCGTCCTGCCAGTATCTGCCACACATGAAATTCTGAACTACTGGGTCTTTGGAAGGATCTTCTGTGACATCTGGGCTGCACTGGATGTTCTCTGCTGCACTGCATCCATCATGAGTCTGTGCGTAATCTCTATAGATCGCTACATTGGGGTGCGCTACCCTTTGCAGTACCCGAGTATTGTGACCGAGAAAAGGGCACTTTTGGCTATGCTGGGGGTTTGGGTTCTTGCCATTGTCATATCAATCGGACCATTGCTCGGCTGGAAAGAACCGCCTTCAGAGGACGACACCGTTTGCCCCATCAACGAGGAGCCTTTTTACGCACTGTTCTCCTCACTGGGCTCCTTCTATATCCCTTTAGCGGTGATTCTGGCCATGTACTGCCGTGTGTATATAGTTGCTAAAAGAACCACCAAAAACCTAGAGGCTGGAGTGATGAAGGAGCGGATGGACTCCAATGAGCTGACGCTCCGGATTCATTATAAAGGCACCCAGACTCAGGAGGAGTGCAGCGGAGCTGGCAAAGGCCAAATGAGGAGCTCTCTGACTGTGAAATTACTTAAGTTTTCCAGAGAGAAGAAAGCTGCTAAAACGCTTGGTGTTGTAGTGGGCATGTTTATCCTGTGCTGGTTACCATTCTTCCTCGCACTACCTATTGGTACGTACTGTTCAAGCCGTCCAACAAAAGACAAACTTTAAGTTATTATCATATGCTTGACATATCCTAATAGACACTCTCTTTGCAGGTTTTCTTGAAAGTGATGCGTTTTAAAATTCAACCAAACAACTACTCATTTAGTAAATGCTTAAAACGAACCAAATCAAACGTTTTATTTTCACATAAACACCCGTCAGCACACTTACAATAAAATATTGCCATTTATATATTCTGCGTAATATTTCTTATGCAAAAAGTCTATGACAACATGTTTTTAGTAATATTAATGCAGTGCTGTATGATAAAGTGTGTTTTATGTTAATGATGTATGCAGACTTCTTTAATAAATCTTTATACACCAACCAGACAAAATAGCAAAAAATAAATACCTCACATTAAATTTAAGATTATAATGCTAATCAAAATGTAAAGGTTTTTAGCACCTGATTTCAAATGTTTGCATTTTTCCACTTTCAGGTGGTAAATTACTGTTAGGAAAAAGAGTTGGCTTTCCTAACGGTAATATCAGTTATAACTGTTTCTGGGATGTGTAAACTCCATGAACTACAGTTTAATTATTAGTGAGAGGAAAAAGTTCAAAGCCAAACAGGTTAGCTGTCAAAGCAGGAAACCCCATTATTATTATTATTATTATTAAAGAAGATCATATTGTACGGATGGATATACTGGTGGAGATGGGTTGTCATATAAATGTGTGGCAAACCCATGAAACAAGCTTCAATACCTCAATAAAATGATTTTATTGAGTTTATTTTGGTTGGGTAGTTACTAACAAAACATGCAAGGTTAGCATACATGGTTGAATGTCATTACAGTCATGTTGTTATCAACATTCAAAATAAGCAATCATTTTACAGATTGAATGTCAAGATAGTGACACTTCTGACTTACTAGAATGTAATGCTGATGCCAGATAAAACTATGTGTTTCCAGCTCAAGCGCTTGTTTAGTTAATTCACGTTCTTTTCTTGGTGAAGTAACTACAGTCTGTGATGATTTACTCTGAGTTTAACATTTGGCTGTCTTGATTCCTGAGTATCAACATATTCGCTCTGACATAATAATTATGACTTTCTGCATAGTATATTCATAGTATAAACAAGCTGACATACATATCAGAAGCTGATCTATTTATGTATGTCTTGATTTGTAAAAAAAACGATTTTGTCACTATCAAAAGCTAGTTTAACTCTTTATTAAACATTGCCAGTTGTATACTCACACCGCTATGACTCACATTTCCCATTACTATTTTGCAGTGTATTAAATCCTAATGTAGGTTTGATGTGTGTGTTACTTTCAATTAACAATTCTGCAATTACTTAATATACTGAAATTTCCATCATGTCTGAGATGGAACTAACCTGAAGTGTGGACATTGGATGTGTTATTTGAATCAGGTCCCTGTAACTTGCTGAGGTCTTCTGGTGGAATGCACTGGAGATGCCAATGTCTTCAAAATTCTTTCATTCCCAGGCTCACACTATATCTAAACCCGGAGGTTTCTAGTGAGGTGTGGGAATATAGAAGAGGTACAATTCCCACCACAATGCCCCCCAATCTGGTTAAAATTTAAATGCCCTCTTATAATCCTTTTTTGACCCATAGGTTCTGTTCCCAATGACCTTCTGAAGGGTCATATTAGGAGATGGGCAGATATGTTTTTCCTGCAAATGAGTGTGGAAAAAATTATTTGAAAGAAAATATACTCAGAGGCGTTTATGTCTCTCCTCCAAACAGCCTTTGTTTTCATATGCAATGTTGATTAAATTTAGCTTTCTATAGATTTTGGAGAGGACGTCTATAAGAAACAATTAGGCTGCTTCTGCTTGCAATTTGTAGGAGTTTTTGGTCATTCTGGTCTGCATTTAATTACAGTTAAACACACATTCTGCAAGACATTTCATTTTGAAAAAGACATCCATGATGTTATACAGTCTTCTCACAAATGCTTTGTTAATATCTGTTAATATCTCATCCATGTTACAGATCATTAAACATGCAAAGAGCAATTTATTACCTTGAGCATAGATCACTTATTTTCTGTATGGCAAAAGGCTTGACCAAATAGAGTATGAGAATACAGATAATTGAAAAATCAATAAGCACTCTGCCACCAGGCTTTGCGAGAGTGTGTCCATCAAGTAATGTGTTTTCTCCAGGTGGTTACTGTTTTAGTAATTATTTTTAGTTTTAATTTAATCACCAATAATCTAAATAACACAAAGCGTTTATGCTCAAAAGATTAAACAAGGTAATACCGTATAAGGTTTCTCTAAATGTCAACAGGTTAACAGATTTTAAGGCACTCACTTAAGGAAACAAATAAGTTCCCTGCAAGATAAGATGAAACAAATAAGTTCAAACAATGCCTGCAAGATGTGTGATGATTTGTTGACTCAGTTGTTTGCTTATAGGGAAGGCTGTTTTAAATTACAGCTGGGTCCTGGCTGGAGACGTCTAAGTGACATGTGATTTAGAGATGGTAGGAACAGGAACAACTTAATTTAATGGAACAATTGACTTGCTAGCAGGGAGAGAAGCTGATCTGAGACCTCACACCTGTGGCTGTTTTTGAAGTGTGGTAATGAACCCAAGACTCAGCTGACTCTCAACTGATACGCACTCAAATCATCTCTCACCTCAAATCTAATCCATTCTATTCTTTTGCATGAAGACTGTCCGAATAATTATCTACAGCATAACAATTTTAATATATACAAGCATACCATCTAAATAACAGACTCAGTGTTTGTATGCTTTAATAGCATGTTTTCTAATTAGCAAAGATGATGAGCCAATAGGACCAGAGTAAAAGAGATAAACACCAAAAAAGGCTATGAGCTTAGCAGCAGGCATTTACAGATGAGTGAAAAAGTGGTGAATTCCTCAGGGAAGAGTGAGTTAGTAAACTCATGAGCAGAGATAAGCTAGAAGCCAGAGTCTGGAAAAGTATGATAGGTCTTCATGACCTTTTTTAATGTTCTGGAAACCTAGGGGAATAGGAACCTGAAAAAGGTTTGCAGTTTGAAAATGGCACCTCTGAAATAGCCAGTGTTTTTCCAGCTTGTGGCAAATAGGTATTAGCTTTAAGTAGTTGGAATAAAAATGTAAAAGCATTTTAATATGTCAATTTTTTTAATTTAAGGACTTGGAAATAGATGATTTTTAATAAAAGTGTACAGAGTGCACAGTACCTAACCCAATATTCAGATTAAGCTCTTTATGAATTATGTTAAAAAATAGACATTTAACGACAGACAGACTTATCCCACTTGAATTAAAAGCTTAAGAAAATGACTGAAAATGGATTGGAAAGATAAAAATAATACAAAGCCTATTTGAACACAAATAAATAAATTGATTGATTTGTCATGTTGATTTAACTTTGTCCTGATTTACTGTATTGATTTTACATATGGAGAATCTGCTGATTTGCTGACAGATATACATGGGGCCTCATTTATAAAATGTGCTAATGCACAAATTTGATCTTAAAGCAAGCGAACACTAAGATCAAATGTAGGATGGTTTCTAAGCAGCATTTTATAAATGAGGCACCATATCTGATGACAGCTTCTGGTTCTTATATTTCTATGTGTTAAATAACTTGGATGGTCTGAAAGCTCTGTATAGCTCTTGTAAGTTAAACTTTTTGATAATGTCTGCCATCTGTTGGTAAAGATTAAAAAGGGAATCGTTTCACATGTGGAAAGTCCACAAATTATCTTTTATTTGCCTCCTTTTTAGGATCCTTTAACGAAAGCTTACGGCTTCCTGAGACGATCTTCAAAGTCATTTTCTGGCTGGGTTACTTCAACAGCTGCCTGAACCCCATCATCTACCCCTGTTATAACCGTGAGTTCAAGCAGGCCTTCATCCGAATCCTGCGATGCCAGTGTCAGCAGAGGAAACAACAAGGGTGGAAGGCATACAACTACCGAGTTCACACAGGTTCTGCAAATCAGAGCTACACAGACACCAGCTCTGTCTGTCTGAATGGCAGTCAGCAGACCCTGGCCCCTGTGCAGCCCAGTCCATGTTTAAGCAGAGGTGTGGGATCTCGTCAGGCATCAGGTCATCTTCCAGGCTGGGGCCCCTGTAACTCTCCCCCCTTATCTGGGAGCCCCTTCCCTGGTATGAAGAGGCCCAGCTCCAGGGCAGTAAACCAGAGTCCCTGCAAACCCAGCAGAATGACTTTGCTGTTTTCTAATGGGCCCCATTCCAAAGGACCTCAGCATGCTAATGGACAGAATGCGAAGGGAGAGGCGGAGCATGGACCGAAATCTAGATCCACACCTGAGACTGCAATGTAGCTCGGTGTCAATAGTGACTCTTATGGCAGCAATTTTTCTTCTGGATGAATTTAATGCATTATTGTGGATGTGCAACAAATAGTGCATCTTGTCATGCATGCCTGCATTGTGAATTTAGGAGTTGTAGTAGCTATTGTTATTAAAAGGATAGGGTGGATATATTTAGTTATTGTAAATTTGAGAGTTGTAGTAGCTGTTGATATTAAACAGATGGATACATGGTGGATATATTTGATTGTTGAAACCATAAAACATCTTTTTCCTTTTTCTCACCACTGTTATATATGTTATGTGTACATGCTGTCATGGGCTTGTAAATTAGGAAGACTCTGTAGATTAGAAGTATGTACTGTCTGCACTGAAGGTGATTGTAGCAATGTTTGCGTGTTTAAAAGGATCAGGTTCCCTTCTGGTTGTACTGCGCACAGCTGTGAGAATCAGTGAGAAAACTCAGCTTGACTTGTTTACTGATCTATTAACCTCTTTCATTTCTCTTTTTGATCTTCATGTTGTCTTTGCCAGTTTGTCTTCAAGTTGTGCCAGATTTATTATAATTCCTCTTAGGCTGGTTAAGATTCCTTAATTGAATTCACAGCTTGAGATAAAACCATGATGCCTTGTGAGCTTCTGTTCAATAGTTGAGGGTGTTTTTTGTCTGTTGTCTGATTTAGATTTTCTAGGTCACTGCAAAATACTTTATATCAAACAAACAGATGGCATGAAAAGGCCACACATACATATAGTATCAGAAATCATTAATAATAAGGCACAAACCATGTGGGTGACCTGAACCAGCAAAAATGGTTATTCCCTTCTAGGTGTATATGTGCTGTACAAGCTTTTTGTGCTTACTCATAAAATATAAAAACTGGTTTTAAATTTACCATCTAATGTCAGATATTCATTGCATATACAAGAAACTGTTTCCCCAAGGTAAGTTTTTATCTGTGAAGTTAGTGCTTCTTCTCTGCTGTACATTTTATGTACTATGTGGACCATTTATTGGTTGTATTATATTGTGTGCTATAATACGTAAAGACATTTTTCTCAAAACATAATCAAAACCTGAAGGCATAATAAAGAAATACAATTTATTTGTGAAAGTCCCTGTTGCCATTGTTTAAGTTATTAATAAATGTGACTTACTAGACATCAAAACCATTCAAGTCTTTATAGGTGTCCACAACAAATCAACATTTATAAAGCTGATATCTTATGCAAAACACATTCAATGACTTGTATTACTGCAGTTTTAGATCTTAAGTTCAGTTTTTTAGGTCTTTTTAGGTTATACTTATGCTGTGATGTGTACATGTTGATATGTTTATATGTAAAGACAAAAAGATAAAACATCTTTTATTAAAAGGAAATAAAGAGAAAGGTTTATTTAAACAATGTTTTAGAAATTACACCCTTGTGCAGTGAAAATAATCCCCTCATTGAGAAAGGTAATGCCACCCAATAAATTGACCCCTTATATATTAATGGCAAGGTTTTCATGCTACTTATATTACACATAAGGGGAGGGGTCGTTTGCATTGCTCATTTCCTTCTGAATGTCACACATGTCACTGCCTCTATATTTAAATGCAAATGTATCACAGAAGAGCATACCAGCATATCACACACGCATATGTACACAATCAGACTTCTGTTACTATTTCCATCTGTATTTGTCCTTTTATTTTTACTGATTATCACTCACTGTGCTTTCAATGGAAAACATGAAGTCAGGCACTGAAAATATATGTGTAAACAGCTCATCTTAAGTTATATTTTACAGTCAGATTCATCCTTTCAGTGAGTTATATGGTCTTCTTCTGTGCCAGGATTCACCAGGTGGTCCAAAGACAAGCCAGACACGACCACATAGCTGGAAGCAATATGAGCCAGAACTGTCTGTCATGTCACTCTCACAGCTCCTCAACACATCACGCTACCCAAGTGAGAACTCGGAAGTGGGAAAGGAAAACTGCCAAAATTCTGTACAGCTTGACAGGAATATTCCTGTTCTGTTGGCCTGCTTGGGACAAAACGTCACACATGCAAAATATGTAAACAGTATTTACATTTATGCATTTGGCAGACAATTTTATCCAAAGTGACTTATAAGTCTTATAAGTTTTGGAATTGAACTCACAACCTTCACAATGCTCTACTAACTGAGCTTTAGGAATGCATGATACAACAGTATAAAATATATACAATATTCCCTGACCTTGGTAACTGTGGTTTCGGCTTTAATACTACAGTTACTACATTTATTTTTACTACTATTTTTACTTCATAACTAAAATTGGTTCCGATAGAGTAGAATGCAGAATCTGTCAGTTATTTCATTTTTTTTTTTTTTTTTGCCATTTAAAAAATTTTCATATAAATCATTTCCTATAGTTATTTGTAGGAAACTGGTTGCCTTGATAAACTTTTTCAAGGGTCGGATAATTCAAACATTTTTCTTTTTATTTCACAGTGTTTTTTTACAGCTATAAACAGTACTTTATAAAACACTTTGCGTTGTGAAACTGAGCTGATTTAAGTTAACCTGGTTAACATTTAAAGGTTTATGAAATTGTTTTAGGCTGCTGTAGTGATGAAGCAGTCTTTTAAGGTTAACGTGGCATATACTGGCATGTGGCACTAGGTAGCGACAGTGAGACAGTATGAACGCTTCACTTGCGCGTTACACTGCCAACATTAATCTGCGTTATTATATATTATTATATATTATAGTGTTTGGACCACAATAAAATGTGTGATGCTAGAAATAAACCAGCCTATTATGTGTTTGCAACACTAGCAATAGCAACCTAGCTCAGAAAGCATAAGAGCTCACCCTTCCTTCTAAGCGCTCTCCAAGCCACGCCTCCTCCAACAAATAAAGCATAAATAGTTTGACATCCAAGTAGGACCGAATGCAGTGATTGGACACACATTTTATGGTCCTGGGCCTTCCATAAAAGACATAAAAAATATATTTTTTTATATTAAAGGCTACTTATTGATTGCTATCGGGGTATGAAAAGACCTTCAACCAGCATAACAAAAATGTTCCTGGAAAAAATACCTACCCTGCCTGTAATACTATTTATAAATATGCTGTAGATTTATGTTGCTAATATAAATATTATATATCACGTCACATTATACAAATGATGTTGATCCATAAATATTTATTAAGATGAAATACATTTTGTCCATCGTCTTCATGTCCAATATTGATGAAACAAATAAGTGCTCCGAAAAACGGCAGGAACATGTACAACTACATATCCCAGAATCCTTTTATACCCAAACGTCATTCAGTGACCGCATAACCGGAAGAGACGTTATGTCTCATTTCTAGAAGGTAAGAGAGAAGTACTGAGTAATTGTGTTTGTTTAAAATGTTGTTTATCAAATATGTTTTCTAATGTTACGTATAAATAGGAATGTTAGTACAACAAAAGGTTTTTATTAACAGTATAGTGGTAGCGCAGTCTGAAACTGACGAAGTGATACCAACACTATAAACACATGTGCTAATGCTATGTTTTGCCTGATATTTGTGCTTGAATATTTTAATGAATCAATTATATTTTGTTGTGAACTGTTGTTATTTATCTTATTTATCCAATACCGACAAACAAATAAATGTTTTCCTAAATTGTACTGTGTATATTGTAACTCGTTATATCAGGGCTTTTACGTTCAACACGCACTGGTTAGCAAAACCAGATGAGTTCATTGAAGTCTGCTAAAATATGTATATACACTTATCTGAACGTGGCAGTGTAACTTGATGTGTGCATTTTACAGTTGTGTAATAGCTTTACATGGTAATTACAGGTTACAGTCTGAAATTGAATGGGAATATTAAGCCTAGTGTTTCATTGAAGCTAAATATGCACTGATTTTTACATTTTGAGTTTGCAGTGTTGGAGGTCAAAGACATTTGGGCTAATTTAAATGTACTTCCCTTAAATGCTACCCAGGTTGAGCTGACAGCACAACTCCAGATGGAGAGAGAGTCTGAGACACTCTCAGCCACCATGGCAAACTCTTTAAAAGTGTCAGAGACAAGAGAAAGCACTACAGACCAAGAGGAAGACTCTTTCTATGACTGTGATGATACATTACCTGAACAAGATAAATCACTGGTGGGACATGCTGACGTACAACTCACTAAGACATCATACGATGATAAGCTGAAGTCAGATGCTTTGATGGAAAAAGTCAAAGGCTCAGAAACAGATACACTGGTACATACAGACAGCATTGACCAATCGTGTTTGAGTACCACATCAGCAGAGGATTTTAAAGAGTGTGGGGACAGATTGGCTGAAAAGAGACTTGACTCATTGGCTAGAGACCCAGGGCTTGACAAAGATAATAATGAAGATCAGGAGAAATGGGAGAGATGTGCAGAGGACGATCGCACAAGAGACGATGATTCAGATTCAGAGTTTAAAGAAGCAGCGGTCAAGGTGACCGAGTATGATGAAGAATACCTGCGAGAACTGGAGAAAGACCTGACAGACGAAGAGAAAGAGGTGAACATTGTCCTCTTTTTATTAAATTTCACATCCATTAAAAACTCTAGGCCTGCCTGTACCATATTTCCCACCTGATGCATGATGGTTCTTACTGTTCCCGGATTTCCATTCATGGTTTTCTTGTTCCCATCACAGTGCAGAAGAAAGGAGAGCTTGGAGCTGAAGGAAAAGGGAAATGCCCTTTTTAAAAGCGGAGGTAAGGAAGTCCCGCAGTCAAAGAGAAACTCATTTCCTGGTGCCACTGATTTGTTTTTTGGAATTGCACAATAACCTGCTTTTAATTTCTTTATTAAAATGAAAATTCTGTCATGAGTTATTAGCCCTCATGTTGTTTTAAACCATTATGCTGTTTTTATGATACACAAAAGTAGCATTTTCAATAAATCTTTATGTTGCTTATTAATCATTGCCCTCGTTAATCCTGCTCTGGACTAGTAAACAAATGTCCGATTTGTGCTCACAGAAATAAAATAATAGCATATGCGTTTGGAGCACTATGAGGATTTTTGTTTTTGGTTGACTGGTGAACTATTTATTTAATATTATCACAAGGAAATTGTTTCTTAGATTATAAAGATGGTTGTGTGGAAGAGCTGCTGACATTTCAGTGTTTACAGAACATGTAGAAGCTGAGGAGTCCTACACAGCTGCTCTGCGAGTGTGTCCTGTGTACTACAGCAAAGAGAGATCCATACTCTTCTCTAACCGAGCTGCTGCTCGCCTGCATCAGGTGACTTCGCCTACATGCTCATCTGATTGTTCTTGTACAGATCCAGATTTTCCAGCTATTTTCTAAAAATGTGTACTAGCCATCCCTGGCAGTGTGTTTCTTTGAACCATGGCTTCTGGTTTATTTAAAAAAGGTCCTCTGAGGACACACAGTGTTTGGTTACTGCACTGCGCTTCATATACTGTAGCTCAAAATGTGTTCTTATCAAATCTTATGCACACACTTGTCAACCTTTGTTTCTATATTGCATTTTTCACCATAGGTATTACCATAGGTCAGTAGCTGGCTGATTAATAGATTTACTGTTGTAAACCTTTCATTTTAAAGTAAATTAAATAGGTTTTTTGGCATTGTTTTTTGGAGCTAGTCCAGTATAATAATGTCTTAATAGGACCACTACTCCAAGTGCTCAGATTTGAACACAGTGTTGTTCAATATTCTTGCATGTGATTATCCAAGCATGCTTTAATTTCTATATGCTTTCATTTCTGTCTGACAGGATAAAAAAGAGGACGCAATCAGTGATTGTTCTAAAGGTGAGATTATTATACAGTGCATATGTGTATTATGTGCTCACAGATATTTAGTTTAATTTCCATTTCTTTTATAAAACGAAGGCAGTTAAGACGATGAATATTCTGCCATGTCTTTTACAGCCATAGAACTGAATCCAAATTATGTTCGTGCCATTCTGCGGAGAGCAGAACTGTATGAAAAGACAGACAAGCTTGATGAAGCTCTAGAAGACTACAAAACTGTCTTGGAGAAAGACCCAAGCATCCCTGTGGCTAGAGAGGCATGTATGGTGAGTGTCTCTATGTGATTCTCATTAGTCTTTAATATGTTCACCACCAAAAAATGCAGTCAGTTATAAATGCCTGATTCATTTTGCATCTGGGATGATGATGAAGATAATTTACAGAATGTCCATGCTGAAGTTTTCCATAAACTGAAGATTGACAGTGATATTCACTGCCAAAAGCAGTCTATGTGGCTTGTTTGCCATATTTCATGTGGTAATCTTCATTTGGTAGCTTTGTGTCGTAAACATATCAACATTTTAGACACATTCTGGCCTCCTCCAACTCTGAAATGTACATTGTACAATATGTACAATACACAAATGTATTGTACAAATGTACAATACATTTTCATGTATTCAGATTATATGTAAATAATGTAATATGTAATAATCAAGTTTTGGTCTGTTCATCACACGATAACACAAGATAACATATGGCTTTAACATATAACTATGGAAGCACACAACGCATGGATCACTTATAGTGCTTCTTTAATGTCAAGCTCCAAACAGAATTTAAATGTTACAGTTCTAGTCATTCTGTGAGTAGAATGCTTTAGGTTTGAACTGATATGTGAAGAAACAAGAACAGATTTTTCATTTTTTGGATGAACTGTCTCTCTGATATTTCTTCAAACCATGACATCTTCCTGAGTCACTAAATGTAAATTTCTTGTTCTGCTGTCTTGCACAGAGGTTGCCACGGCAAATTGAAGAGCGCAATGAGAAGCTGAAAGAAGAGATGATGAGTAAGATTGTTCTATTCAAGTCTTTGATTTATTTCGTTTTCTTTTATTATTTTCAAAGGTTAGAAACGTGCCAAGATACATTGTGTTTTATCTGTTTACCCTTCTCAAAACAGCATTACACTCAGGCATTTAGCAGATGAATTTTTCAAGGTTTTCTTGTATAAACTTTGATAGTTATTTGGTTGGCTAATTGTTTTATGAATACAGTACTTCCTATATGTTAACTCAGGATAAACCCACAGAATCAGGATTGTAAAATGTAGGACTTTTAAATACCAGAAACAGTCAGTGTTGTTTCTGTTTTTCCACGTTTTTCTTGGGTAAACAACCTTGTTGGTCCTGAAACAACATTCCTGACAGACAGTGTAATGTTAAGGTTAAGTTTGGTTAGGTCTTTTAATTGCTGTCAGCATTGTTTCCCCCTAGTTTAGGAAGTATGTTATGATTACAGTTATAATTACAACTATTATTGGTTCTGTTTTTTTTTTTTAACAGAGTTCAAAACACAAGATACTTTTTACTTGACTCAGCATTGTTTTGTAGTACTTTTTCCATTGTGATTTGTGTGATTTCACTTTGCGTTGTATTATTTATTGTGGGTATCAGCTAATTAGCATACAATATTTCTAAAAAGAGAAACACGGTTGCTATTAAGTTTAAAGTTTTAGTCAGAAGCATTAATTTCCAAGTCTTTTCAAACCAACTGGATAATTGGAGTGGTTACATTAATTTATAATGCAGTTTTCTAGATATCTTATGTCCATTTGAACATGGATTTCATGGCACTGAAAACTTGTGGGTTTCTCATAATTGGCCCACAATTTTCTATTCTTTTATTACCATTTAAAGTTTTTTGTGATTATTTTTCTACAGCACTTGTTGTCCATTCAAGGTATAAATAAATATGGCAGACTCTGTAATTGTCATCTAGAGATCAGATTTATAGCTTCAGGTAAAGACTGTTGCTGTCTCGCTGGGAGAAAAGTAAATGTGCTGCAGCTCACAATGAGCATTCAGTCAGGGGTGTGGCTGTCTAAACACTTCATATTGATCTCACTGCAGTCACAGCCTCAGAGCTGTAGTCAAGCAGACACAGCTCCAATAAAGTGTTGAATCGATTACATTTTACACTTTTGTAATTTCTAATATTCCTGTTGAACTGAGTTAGTTTTTTTTGTGCAGTACATATAAACTACAGTTTATTTTTTCCTCAGGTAAGCTGAAGGATCTGGGTAACATGATTTTACGACCTTTTGGTCTCTCCACCAACAACTTCCAGGTCAACCAGGATGCCAACACAGGATCTTACTCCATTAATTTTGTTCAGAATCCCAATAACAACAACAGATAGCAATTTAAAATCTTGCAATACAGTCCCAAGAGCTAACAGACTATTAACCCCCAAGGACTTTTGAGTCACATCCACTGGCTTCATCAAATCACTCTGCCTTTATTGTAAATTACTCGTCATGGGTAATTTTTAGATGTTTAAGTTGATTAGGTAACTTTGCTAAAGTTCCTTTATGCATTGTAGTGTGTATTATACTGATTTTCACTTTCTTGGCATGTCAGAGTGTTTTGTTTGCTGTAAGTGTAAAGCTGGTGTCACTGATAACAAGACAGTTTGCCAGTTCTGAGCAATGAGATGATCGCCTTCGTTACCCCAACGAAAAAGCCCTCGTTTGCAGTTCTGCCTGCAGTATTCACTGGAACTGTACCTGTGTTCACATTAAACCAGAAGTTAAGATACACCCTGCCTTATTTGTTGCTTTTCTTGTTGATCATTTTTTATCACTGGTACATACGTTACTATTAAGGCGTGAGACACACATCTTGGTACAAGGCAAAAAAACAGATGTTTAATGTTCATTTCATAAAGAGATATACATATACAGTAATAAAACAAATTTATTCCCACGAGCAACATATTATCAGAAGGTTCTCCGATTGTACTGACACGCATGTATATACAACAGAAAGAAAGAGGAAAACGGCAAAGTGTGAGCGTGTCAGCAGCTGTTCCTCTTCATTCCCTTTATACAGGCCTTGGGTTCATCCTGTACCATGACTGAGGCCACGCCCTCCTCAACATCTACAGGCTGCTGGGCAAATACGGAAAAACCTTGAGGCAAACCTTGAATCTGATGAAGCATTGTATGACAGAGAAAGTCTATGGAAAAGATGTAATCGTTCTTACTGTCGTGCTTATTAGGAAAGGTGAAAATCAGCTCAATAGTGAGTGGAAGTGATTTGCAAAGCTGTATACATTGTGTTGATCATTTGTGTTCAACTATGGTGTGCCGCCACCATAACTGAGCGGAAAACTTCAAGCTCTATTGACTTCAAGAACAGGGCTCAAGTCCATCCCCTGCATTAAGGCTCAGAATTTCTCAATATAAAATAAAAGCACAGGTAATATTAGGAAGGAACACGTATTTCATCCAAGACTAGAAGCATAATAAGACCCACTCTGTATTTGTACTTTGAAGCATAGCACATGCAATATTTATTGCATTTTTACAGTTATTTTCTAAATTATCCTTTTTCGATTTCAAACAAACACAAAACCCCTGAAATGTGTTCCTGATCACCACCTAGAATTTATAATGGCCAGAATTTCCCTGTGCTCTTCAGTATTTGCAAACATCCTTTTTAAGCATGCTTTAAACATGAATGCTTGCTAAAGAAAAATCTGGTTTTGAAAAATCTCAGCATAAGTGATTGGGAAAAGGTTGTACAGTCTGCAATTCCTTATAAATATATAATTCTTTTCTTAAATAAAAATAATTTCTCCATTACACCTTTGTCTCCAACAGTGGACGGCTCCTCGCATCTTCCTGGCTCTTCACCAATGGCAATGCTCTAGGCAACAGACTAATCAGCAGCCCTTCAGAGTAGCAGCGCTGCAAAAAAAAAAAGATACATGATAAGACTTTTTTCCTCAGAGTTATTCTAAAAATCTATGAAAATCAAGAGAACAAATGTTAAACCACTGTAACATTCTGAGAGCTTATAGGGAAATGCAGCATACAATCTGTTCGTTATATTTTGGCATATCAACTACTGGTTTACCATTTTTAAAAAACGATTAGCTATATCTTCACGTAAGTTTCAGACAATTGCTTCTCAATGTCAGTAATCTGTGAGTGTAATGGGTACCATGAATATCTACTGTGCCTATCCAATGTATTCTGTGAATGTGCTTTGTCACTTTGGCTAAAACATCTGCCTAAAGCATAAATGTAAATTTAGGTAAGCAAAAACTAGGTAATTGTTTACTGAATGTTAACAGTGAAGTTCAGGCTTATCTAGAAATATTGATGTAATCTTGGGCAAACAGTCAGAAAATGATTCCTAAGTACCATTTCTTGCATGCATATTTGTCAATGTTCGAAAGGGTTCCCAAGCATATGGAATAAGTTACTAATATTATAGCGTAAAGTGATGTATAATGTTGTGCATTTGTTTTATCACTACAATTTCAGAACTACTAAAGCTGCAAACATATAAACATGACATTAGATTGAGCATATATAATAACATTTTAGTTTTAGGCTGCCCTCCGCTTCTCATCTGTTTGCAGGTATGAAAATCTGTCCTAATTTAATTGTGAAATTAGAAAAAAAAGCCACTAATTGAATTTCATTTGGGAAATGTTTACATATATGGTTTTTGAGAGTGGGATTTAGTCATTAAAAACAGCTTTTCCCACAATGGGGTCGTGCACTGTGCTACACCGGAGATAAATGCAGTTTAATGGTGGGCTGCACCATTTTATAACTCTGGGAGTGATGAATAGAATCTGAAGATAAAATACGACAATAATGACAACTAGATAAAATTCTTCATGTTCACAGTTTATTTATATACTCTTAAAACATCAGAAAACATGTACACAATATCTTCAACTGTTACTTTTTTTCAATGGTTTTACAGCATTCTCTGACCTGCAAACAGACAGAATAAAAGTACAAAATAAGACGCTGAAATGAAACAAAGCCAACCACCAAAATAAATACCGTTTTTACTCTTTAGACAAACATCCGTCAGTCAGTCAGTCAGTGTGGTCTACCAAGCATAGTTTTGTTTTTTCCTCAAGTCGTTGATCTCTTCCTGCTATGTCACATATGGAAAGACCAAGCTATCTTACAGTATGTTCCTTCTCAGATGTGTATACATAACTGGACAGGTGAAGATGCTAATGAATATGCAATGCAAAGACATAACCGTGTTTACAGACAATATAAACGATAATGCTCATCCACACAAATAAAATAGTTTGTTCTCAGCACTGAAGTAGGATCCAGTCTATTCTTCTTTCAACTGTCCAGTAAAAATACATTTTTAACACTTCACATATAAATGTGTACTCCAGACCTTCAGTCAGTTTATGCAAATAGTGAAATGACAGGAAATAAAGTTCAAGCACAACAAATAAATTTAAAACACAATCCTTAGGAAAAACATTTCATCTGAGTGACAATGAATACTGGAATCAGAATAATCACTGAACAACTAAACCAGCCATTGGCCTGTAATTATGATGAACATATTCACACGAGAACCGCTGCCCTTTGCTCCAATGCCCCACTTCTTAGCAGGACACCACAGCCGTTAGGTGTTTTCCTTCAGTTACTTAATCCAAACATTTTAAACTTCCATTGCAGCTACATCAAAACTTACAGTTTGCTGCTTCATGGGATATGCCTAAATTTGTTAAACATATCGTGCCATCAAAAAAGCTTATTCCATTAAACACATCACTCCCAAATCCATGCAAAAAAGGGGTGCCTGGCGGATTGGCTGAACAATAAGAACGTTTTCGCGGAAATCAGACGTGTGTAAAAAACAGTCTAAGACAAACATATGACAACAGCAGGAGGGAGCAAAACAAGTGGAGGAAAAGAAAATGAAGCTGTGTACAGGCAAGCAGATTAGGGAGAAATGAGCTCAGGGAGCAGATGTTGTAGCTGTGAGGGGCGAGGGTGGCAGGCGTCACAGATAGGCTGGCAGGTTTCTCCGTGTTTGAGTTGGTACTCTCTGTATTTACAGAGGTGCTGTGTTCTCCTCACAGTGGCACTTGAGGTGACTTTGGCTTACAGGCACCTCCCCCCACAACAGCAGCTCAACTGCCTGCAAAGCCAACAGCTGGCCAAAAGCCACACCCAGATCAACAGCCATCTGCACAGATCGCTGGACTTGGATTAGTCGTCTCAGAACGTCTAAGAAAGATCAGCACCGATTAAGTCCCTTTTTCTACCTGAGCAAGACACTCTGTATCCAAAAGGGCCAGTTTTCACATTTTACCTAACTTCCAAATTAAAAGGAAATTTAAAATAGTGTCATAAATGAATCCCAACATTGTAGTTCATGTAACCCTAGAAAGATTACACTGAGAGGTGCCAACTTCTAAAAACTGAACTGATAAAAATGCAGCAGGGATGATCTGACACTGTAAACCTGTAACACTGTCCGATCCCAAAAGGAGCATTAGTGTTGGGGATTCAGACAAGAAAAAATTCTCTGTTCACTGTTTCAAAGTAGCAGTCAGTTGATTTGTATGAGCCATCGCTTAGCTGGTAATAATTACAAGTAGGTACAAGTAGACATTTTCACAAATGTCTAATTTTATAAGTGAAAGTTATTCAGCTCAATAAAAACCTATGCAGGGTTGTATTTCATGTTTACAAGGATCAGTAACAGCGGAAACTGATTAGGACCCAGTTAGTCAAAATCATCTGATAGATTTTAGATGACAAAATGATTTTCCCTTAACCTTTTCATTTAAATCCTATTCAGCTGGACAACTAAGTTCAAAACAAGCTTAAATATTGTGGGCACTCAGAAACCCTTAAATCTTTTTCTAGAACTCTGTCATCTGTTTTCAGTATAATAACTGAAAAACTCTGATTATATGGGGATGATCATTGGATGCTCAACATAACCATTTCATTTCAGCTAATCGATTTAATCCCCCTCTCATGCCTTTAAATAAAAATTAGTTCTGGTTGCCTGGCTGATGTTTACTGGATTTCATTCTGGAAGCTGACAGGGTACAGCAAAGTTTTCAGTTTTCAGACAGGTTATAGGCCAACTCAGGTGCCTGTTTATCCTACCTTACCAAGATACATCATCTCACGTCTCAAACTGAGTTAGTAATGCGCGAACCTCGGGAGTGAGCTGCTTGGCAGCCTTGGCAGCCTCAGTGATGGCTTTACGATACAGACCCTTTCTCTTCTTGTCAAAGCGAGACTGGAAGTTTTCTAGAAATGGGGCAAGTTGAGTAATTGCCAGGAAGGAAGTGGTAGGCGACCCAAACCAAGACACTCTGGCCTCCTGTCTTACTAAGAGCCCATTATCTTTTCGACTCACTGTGATGGCTAGGATGCGGGCAGGCCACCAAGGGAAGCCAAGGATTTTTGCCCACACAATGTCCCCTACACAAATTGTCCTGCCATCCAGGGCAACACACTTTGAAACGTTTTTGGAATAAACAGCAGCTTTGAGAGATTTACTGCGTTTTTTGTCGTCCTTAGGAGCAGAGGGAGAGGCAGAGGCAAAAGCGGAGGATGTGCCAGGGGCAGGGGCCGATCGCAAGTCACCAGGAGGGGGAAAGTCAAATGTTTCGGTAGAGCTACACTCAGAGTTTGATGACTTTAAGTCATCTGCACTATCAATGCTGCACATGGAGGTACTAGAGGAGTCAGGCTGGCTGGGGTTAAGGGTCATGTAAACCACTAGGTTGCCAGCCTTGCTCCCACGCGTCTCCCGCTTTTCCTCCCGCCCCTCCTGTTCCTCTGGCTCAGCCTGGGGTTCCCTGTTTTCCGGGGCTGGGAGCAGTTGGGGATTGGGTTGGGCCGGGCTCAGTAGGGACTCGAGCGCTCTGTCTGGTCTCTGGGACTCTACAGCTGTGGTGGTTTGGCTTGCAGAGCAGGAGGAGGAGGAGGAGCGTGTGGAGGTGCAGCGGGGCACGGCTGATTTAGACAGCACTAAACGGCCCCCTCCCGGCACTTTCTCCAAGCAAGGCGGCTTACATGAGGAAGAATCGTTCTCTTCATTACGGTACCTTTGGGGCTTGATGCGCATCCTGGGTGGCAAGGGGTTGGAACCTGGGCCTCCTCCACTGATCTGCTGCAGTCTCCGGGTGAAGTGGACCTTCTGGTGGGCTTCCTGGAGAGCAGCAGCCCTGGTTATGGCCTTGGAATTCCTGCTGCTACCTGTGACAGTCTCTCTTTGTCTTCTCTGAGCCTTAGCCATCTTCAGAACCTCTCGTGCTTTCGAGTGGTCAACATTTTTGCTTTGAAGCACTTTTTTGGCATTGAGCTGCACACGGGCATTGGCCGAGGATGGTGTCGTAGTGGACACCCCTTTTACCAATTTGTTACCAGCAGCTGCACCTTTGACCTGACTATGGCCCAGAGAGGAGGAGCTGGAAGATGACGCCCGTAAGGCTGATGCCTGCCGCTTGGGTCCATCATTACCACGGCTCTTGTCCTCAGAACGTGGCTCATTACGGGGCCGCTTACCAGAAGCTGCCATTGTGTTGTCATTTCGCCGTCTTTTGGCATCATCACTACGGCAGTCTGAGATAGGGCCCCTTCGTGTCTCACGCTTGTCCCCTTGCACCACAGCCCCTTTGCATTTATCACACAGAACTTGCCTTGGTCGGAGCTTGATAGCATTCATTATAGAAGTGGGCTCCTCTCTGTACAGCCTACGCTTGGGCCGCTTGATTTTGCGGGGTGGAGGCTGAGGTAATGACTGGTTATAGGTGTCCCTGATGAACAACGGAGGTGGATAAGGGGCCCCCTCCTGAAACAAGGGAGGTGGTTTTGAGGTCCATGAGTTGGGCTGAGGGTTGGGACAGGGCTGGGGCACAGCAGGTGCCTCGGCAGCATCCTTTAGAGGGGCATCAGGAGCATCTGTGGGATCCTTAATTGGAGCATCAGTAGGTCCTTGAGTGACACCCTTATCTGTCTCTGACTGGAATGCTTCCATCTTTAGCTGCATAGATTCTGGTTTGGCCTTATACTCTCTCTTGGGGAACACTGTTATAGGAATTCCGTAAGGTCCAAACCTGAGGTAGAGAGGACAAGAAACACATTAGGTATAAACAGTGAGGTCAAGGTGTAATCCCTGTTTTCTCAAATTCAAAACCCTGGGTTTAATATAACAGAGCACATTTAATCATATTTAACAACAAAATGTGGCAAAAACATATTCATATGAATCATATAATTATTATCAATCATATGGTTAAGGTTACGGTGAAAGATGGTTACTTTGATAGCATTTTACATAAACTGCATTGTTATGTATTTATTTGAATGTCATTTCATCTGGTCATGTTCATATTCGGAAATATAGGCAAAAGGGATGATTAACTGATGTGAAAGCAAGAGTGTCAATTATTGTATTATTTATATAAGAATGTCATTTATTATTTGTTCGGCAACAATAACACAACCTGACAAAGCAATTGCTCCGAAAGAATAAAATGCCACTTTAGACTATTTACTGCCCACAAACCTCCAGCTGTATTGCTAGTAAACAAAACTGCTTTTTAGTTTCTTTAGACCTCTACAAAAAGAGAAAATACAGGCAGTTCTAAAAATGAACTGAAACAATTCCTGCTTTGTCAGAAAGCTGATCTTGTTTGGCTCAAATCTGATATTAGAAGCAAAATGCAATGGAGCAACACTGCTGACAAATCTCTTCACTGAAATGTCCTTGGATGATAGGTACAGGCCTAAGAGTCTTAGGCCTGATAGAAACATTATCTATAGCAATCACTCTGTTCGCCTGTTTCAGTCTTTATCTAATGTGAGCCAAGTAGAACTTACCTCAGAAATAATTAATAGCAGATTTCTACAGATCAAAGAACTAACATCACACAGCTTAATGAGGAAATAAAGTGCCTACATGAATGGGCACTTCCGCATACATCATGGAATCATCTCTATGAGTCTCTCTCTATGAAAACGTACCCAATAAATAACAAAATATAACTGATTTTTTTGTTGAACAGACAAAACCATCATCTAGTACATCTACTACACTGTTGCTTATGTGCCTGAAAATCAGTTAATGCATCACATATGGTGTAATATGATCTTGAGAAGCAGACCAGTGTCAGCTATTGCTGACCATAGGTGTGTCCCAATTCGCATACTTATGCACTTACTGTATGCAATTTGTAGTATAGAGTTCTAGAAGTGTGTTTACACTAAAGAATGCCATTACGCATGTAGACATTACACATTATGAGTACCCGGATGATGCCTTATTTCAACTGCAAATATTTGTGTGGAACACTGGACACTTTATGCACTTTATGCAATGTAACAGTTGCAGCTTTCCCTGCGTATAATATTAGTAATGCACTTGTGTATCTGAATTGTCGTCATCTTTAACTGAATAAAAAACAATGAAAGCTTCAGTGTAGTGGAAAAGGAGTGTCCAACATTCCAAACATAATATTTTCATTTGCATAAATACATCATGTTGGAACTCAGTGTGCACTTCACCTTACAGTGGGAACACACTACTCATGTTATTTACAAAATGACATAAAATAGTGCAAATATCTAAACTGAGGTAAACCAATTGCAACTCATGTTTCAAAAAGAAATAATCCAACAATCATCCTAAAACATTTTTCTCTCCCATTAGAGGTTTTAATCAGAGACGGGAAAGGTCTAACTTTGAAAAATGCAAATGAACATAAAAAGAAGACTAAGAATAAACTTGACAGCACGGCTGGCAACTCACTTCAGAGCCATGACACAGACTGCTCTAAACACCAGTTCAGTTACTATATAGCTGTAATGTGCAATCGTTCAAGCCAGAACAGTTATGCAGATTACTCCATGCCCAGGACATCAGCTGCTTTTAAAAAATTAAGGATTATCCATCTATAACCACTCCAAAACATAAGCAATTACACTGAAGCCAATACAGAAAAACAACAACATGGAAAGTGAGAGAGGAAATTTGAGATTTTCTGTACATTCTCACAGATGGCCCTACTCACAGGGTGCAAGAAACCGGTTGAGCTGCTGACACATTCTCAATTAAGAACATTGTTTTCCTCTGACATGCAGAGCTGTGGCATATTTTATCATTAACACACATGCCACTATTGTTGGTCTTAAAGGAATACTCCAAGTAAAATAAAAGTTAGTCTCTAATGTCAGTTAAAGATAACCACTAACAGCACTGTTGTGCACTTCCCCGCACAGACTTCCACTGTAGCGCATTAATGTCAACATATTTATGTTTGTTTTAACAAACAGATAGTTCAGGCTAAAATTCTGTCGTCATGATTATATTTACATAACTTTTATTATTCTTTTTAAGACAGTGTTCTGTTATTAATTCATGCCACTTGTGTAGAGCTAAAAATTATGCATTTTAGGATCTGCCCACAGCTTAATTTCATTACTCTGCCATGCTCAAACCAATCAAGTGCCTGATGTGTAATGAATTAGTTGACTTATTGGTCTGTCAGTATGGGGAAATGCTGCCTCTTAAAGCATAATTTCCAGATGAAGTAATAATCACTTCCTAACAATGTTGTTTCACAGGCTCTTCTGCACACATTCCCTCTAAAGAAACATCACAAGAATGTTTCACGACTTTTCTAAAGTGAGAACTAAGAGACTGGTGATCCCACATGGCTCTGGGCCACATGGATGGCACTATAAATTGGGCTCGGCTATGATTCATCTCTGACACAGAAAGAAAACTTGTGAAAGAGGGTGTTGAGAATATTTGTGGGGGGTGTTGGGTGTTAATTACCAGCATAACACTGTTTTCCACGGGTATGATAATGTATATCTTGCCATAGGTCTGTATATGGGTGGCTGATGTAAGATTCCAAACTGTGACATCAGTGTGGTATACTAGACTTATCGTTCAAGCCAGATTGAATGCATATTGATATTCATGCATTTTAAATGTAGCTTTACCAAACTCACAATACCATTAAGACTACATGTAATATTTTTATTTTAAACATTTCATTTGCAACAATCTAAATCTAAAAAGTAGTACACATTACACTATAGACATACTTCAAACCAATACTGATATATTAACATTATACCAGAAAAATAGCTTGTAAACTAAGGAGTAATGGTATAATTTAAGGAAAGATGCTCCTTCCATACTGACACAAACATTCTGACAGCCGTGAGATCCAAACAGTTGGACAGAGGTTCTCAACTCTGGCCCTAGAGGTCCACTTTCCTGAAGAGATCAGCAGCCACCCTGATCAAACTCGTCTGCCTGTAACTTTCTAGTAATCATGAAGATCTTAATAAGCTTGTGCAGCTGAGTTTGATCAGAGTTGGAGGTAAAGGCTACAGAAAAGTCGACCTCCAGAGACAGAGCTGAGAAACTCTGCTGAAGGATGCGTCACCCAAATATCGTGCTTACCTTTTAGAAAGGTCCATGAGAACACCGGAGAAGATCTTCTCGCCTAAGCGAAACGACACCACGAGCGCATCATCGATGATGTGATCCAGTGAGACTCGAACCTCTGACCCGAGCACCAGACGGCCAACGGTGTCAGGCTCTGCACACTGGACTGGGGGTTTCGTCTCCGACTCCCCATCAGTTTCACTGAGGTCCGTTTTTAAACTCTGGTGATGGAGAGGATGCGAGCGCACCTCCTCCGACTCTGAGGATGAGATGAGCGACTGA
This sequence comes from Chromobotia macracanthus, assembly GCA_036877525.1. NCBI lineage: Eukaryota > Metazoa > Chordata > Actinopteri > Cypriniformes > Botiidae > Chromobotia > Chromobotia macracanthus. The sequence goes on from JAZGTH010000005.1 coordinate 6,481,879, forward strand.
TCGACTCCTGCTGGAGGTCCGGGAGAGCCCTTGCTGGAAATAGTAGAAAAGTCACTTATGTAGCTCTGTCCCACTGATTCTCCCAGTGACATGTCTTCTGCGTTTGACAGAGAGTCCAGATGATCCGACGGATCTGGTGTTCTCTCCCGGTGTTCTGATCCGGGAGCATCGTTAGCGGGTTCTGGCTCCGCGTCCGGTTGGGTGAAGCCTATTAGTTCACACTCCAAATCAGTAGGATGAGCTGATACGAGATTGGAGTCGTAATCGACTGACGGTTCGGCCGGCTCGGCGAGTCTGGTTTCGGGTTCCGAAGGATGAGTGGGAAGGGAATGCAAGAAGACCACAGAGGGCTGGGAATCGGAGATGGAGCTTGGGCTGGATTCGAGAGGACTGACCTCGTTTGCAACCTCCACCTTTGGCGAGTAGGATTCCCCGTAATCGGAAATGCCTTTATATCTATAGTCTATAAGTACGGGCTGCTCGGGCGCATCCAAGCGCTCCCAGAAAGCCCCCGTCTCGGTTTGCTCCCCGTCCGTATGGGCTTTTCCCGCGGCTGGAAGGTCCGGCCTTCTGATTTCCATTTGGACATGGCTGCATTCCTGAACTGCATCCACATCCTCGGGTTGGTGACACAGCTCCATTTTTGCAACAAAGTCCTGCGTGGAATGGGCCTCTAGGTCGTCCACATGCTCTCCTGACTCGGGCTCGTATTCCACCCCGTCCCCCGCTGTTGTTGATGCCGCAGCAGCAGCTCCTGGCTCCGCAGCCACAGCCGCCATTTTCTTTCCGCTTTGCAACTACTACTTGGCCCTCTCCCCTGACAAAATTTGAGCCCGCCTACTTACAACTACTAACACTCATGATTGGGTATTTTGACGTGTGGTTGTTACCGATTGGATCAGAGTCTTGCCATTTAAAGAAAACCCCTGAAAACATGATTGCGATTGGCTTTTATTATGTCAATATAGTTTATTATAAGGATACAACTTTGGCGCCACCAGAGGCGATGTTGAGTTGTATATTTTTGACAGGGTCAGTGGAAGTGGTCCATTTTTTGTACACTCAGCTTTGTTGTCAGCATGTAGACTAAAACTACATTAAAATGCCCTTCGGGTTAAGGACAGGTGTAATACATTTATTCAAACTAATATTCATAACAACATAAACTGCATAAAAATGAAGTCAGTTGTGGACGGCTATTGGGTGGGGCATTATGCTTTACAGTATAATAAACTTGCAGACAATTTTTTTATTTCCATGTGCACCAATGTTGTCTAGCTCAGAGAAACTGACATTTGACATTTTGCTAAGAGAAGAAATTAGTAAAGACTTGTTAAAATATTCTTACCTCACGTTCATGGTTAAACTCACTCTGACTTTTCCATTTTATATGTTTTATGCATTGACATGACAGCTTTATTCTGAAAAGTGTGTGGACAAAGATATTTATTTAAAAAACATTCCATAAAATAATCCTCAAAGATTTTTGATTCCATAAAACAAGAATATGAAGATGATCAAATCTTTGTTGAAGTGGTTTGTCACCATATCATAATGTTTCAACATGACACATTTATTGTGGAGCCTTGAGAAAAGACTTTGAAAAAGAATGGCAGTATTATAAAAGTTTATGTTTCACTTTGGTTTACATTTGTTAAATTACTTCTTGTTGGCCATTGTAAATGACACAGTTTAATGATTTTTGCAATTGTACCATATACTGTTAGGGATATGTTCTTTTAAGAGCTATGACATAACAACCCAACTCATCTGTGGTATGATAACATCTTTATTACTAAGTGTAATAAAATACAAATAAATCTTGCATTTGGATGATAAATTGCAAATTTTGTACATGATGCTATAATGTTATGATATTGTACCCACATTTACAGGGCACACATTCACACTGATGTCCTATAATATTTTTAATAACAGTATCTCATTATGAATGCTTCAAAGAAATCTCTCAATCCAAGCAAATGTCGCATTGTTCCCTGTCTCCTGAGAATGTGTGCTTTTTTTAGAGATCAGAGCTTGCAGCTAGCTCTGCCAGTGCAAGGGAGCTCACCCTGTTCTGTTCGAGTTTAATCTCTCTTTAGCTCATCATTCTGCAAGGCTTGTGATCTTTGAAGCTGAAATTTATCTATACATCTAAACCAAAAGACCTGAAAAAATAAAAAAGATATCATTTGCCCTTTCTGTTGTACTGACAGCTGAGGGGGAGGGAGATGATGCAATGAAAGTTGTATTCTATGAGAAACTAACAGAGGTTTGTGTGCTGAAGGGCAATGGCCTGTGACACGTGTTTCCTTTTTTTGAAAAAGATAAACATGTTAAGGCTAATTTTTTTTGATTGCTGAATTTTATTATTGAATTTTGATCCAGCAAATTATTTAATCTCTGTTTCTCTGTGTCCTAGATGTATATAAGGTTTGTATACGAATCAAAATCTGTTGGAACATATAGCTCATATCTTCAGGATTATCCAGGGCCTCAGTCTGAAATAAAGATATTTCTGTTCCTTTAAAAGCAAGGACAAAGCAAATGGTCTTTTGTACTTTTTTGTACTGTCATATTCCAGGTCTGACTAGAGCACAGCTGTAGGCTGCAGTCTGTAGTCTGTTTACAAGCTTTTTACAAGATATATGGTAGGAAATGTCATAAAAATATTAAACATTTTAAAGATTATTATTTTCAAATATTTAAATTATTTTTGGAAAACATTTTTAAACATTTCTAAAGCACATAACCTTTATTAGAAGGATGAATGTCTCATTGTTTATTATTTATACATCCTGAAATCTTTAACATCATAAATGTTTTATAGAATATTATACAATGCAATCACACCTTGTTCAATTAGTTGAATAATGTCTTACTGGTATTGTAAGAGCTAAATACATATTTATGAGAAAAACCCAAACCACAAAAATGAAAAGAGGTAACAAGCTCTGAAAAACTAAACAAAAAAGCACTTTGCCTAAATGTATATATTGTATATATTACCCCTATCCAACTATACTGGCCATATGAATGACAAATGCTATTGCCATTATTTCCAATGTCATGTCACACTGTACATGCACTTGCAATGATCTCTGCAAAGTAAGATTGATTTATTGAAAGTGATTTTAAAAGTCACTCATTTCATTTCATTGCCCATGTATGGAACATCAGTGGCACTCAGGGAATCAACCGTACGGTCATCCACTTGATGACTTGCTCTTTTGTGATGCCATCATAAAAGTTTATAGCATAGTTATGATGACGATCTTTCTATAATGTCATGAAAAAGAGGGAGAGTTAAAATGAAAGAGTGGGTATAAAAGAACAGGGAACTTCAACCATCTGTACCTTTCTCCAAGCTTAACTCTTGGCTTGCTTTACTCTGTCTGCCCAACAGCCAATACCCAAACCATGGCTTTTTCTGGCAAATGGGAAACTGAATCTCAGGAGGGATATGAAGAATTTTGCAAACTAGTTGGTAAGTCACTTGTCTTTAAACATATAAAATTTGTTTCTTTTGCTTTACTGTCTTGAGCTTAGTGGTTAAAACTCTAGGATGTAAACCCAAAAATTACTGGATCAAACCACAAAGTACCTCCATCACAACACTAGGCTTTTTGGCTTTTTAACTAGGTTAACTTCTTTGGTTAGCACAACTTCCTTGGTTCACCAGACTAATTAGAAAATCTATGATTGTTGAGCAGCTTTACTAAAAATAAAATTTTTACTGGAAAACACAATGGCTATGCTGGTCCACCAGCTAGAAAAGCACCAAACCAGCACTAATTAGTATAAATGAGCCCTAACTAGCACAGTAGTTTATTCTGGTCCAAGCTGGGGTTTTCAGTAGGGATAATAACTGCTCTATCAGTCAGATAAATGTCTAAGTGTATATTGTTGCAAACTAAGGAGCTCAATAAAACTGCTGTACAGTACAAGGCAATGATCAAATGTTAGACAGTACACATTGAACTTCTCTCTTTTACAGAATTACAGTTACTCAGGAGTAATTGTAACGTGTATACAAATACATAATCGAATACAATTTTTCAGGTATCCCTGATGATGTCATCACCAAGGGTCGTGACTTTAAGCTTGTGACAGAGGTCATCCAGAACGGAGATGAGTTCTCATGGATCCAGTACTACCCAAACAACCATACTGTGACCAACAAATTCATTGTTGGCAAAGAGAGTGACATGGAGACTGTTGGAGGGAAAAAATTCAAGGTATTTGCATGGAAAGTTCCTCTACAGCTCATAAAAACACATTACACAGGATTTGCTGAATATCAACTATACTATTCAAATAGGATCTTAATAGCCATAGACAGGAACGAGCGCTTAAATTTACATGTGTCTCAGAAAACACACATACTGATAAAATGTGTATCTTGAATACACTTGAATACACACCAAGTTGCTTTAGATAAAGACGTGTGTCAAATGCCTAAATGTAAATTTAATGTGGTTATCTCTAAGGTTATGTTTCTCTTCCATAATTTTTAAACTTTTTAAGTCCTGATGCATGAACTAAATTTGCCCAGCATCATGAACCTGCACGTTGTGTGTACATAAACTGCCACCAAACTTCATTTGGTGAATCTGTAAAAACGAATACTTGCACGATTCAATCAGGGAACCGTCAACATGGAGGGAAGCAAACTGGCCATAGATTTCCCCAAGTATCACCACACATCTGAGATCAGTGGTGGAAAGCTGGTTGAGGTAAGGATGCATAAAAAATAATTGACATATGAACCGAAATACCTGTAGTGTCTAATTCTCCCCTTTCTATGCTTTGCAGACCTCCACAGCGACCAGCGCGAAGGGCCCAGTTGTGTATGTACGTACAAGCAGGAAGATCTGACCAAATGTTTGAGATACATGACACTGTTTGCTATGTAAAACCCTCTGTCCTCTAACTTACTTGAATAAAGTGTGAAACCTAAATGAAGTGATGTTTCTGTATCTCTCCACTTTATCATTCAAATACATAAATATGTTTAAGGATTGAGAAAGTATCCAGTAATGCCACGTTACAATGAGCTAAAATATTTTGTAAAAAAAATATATATATATATTTAAAAGCATTACTGACATCATTGCTACCACTAGAGGGCAGTAAACACTAAATCCTACATGCTCTCCCTGCGGCTGCTCAGTAACAAAGACATTGGCATTAATTTTTTTAATTCATGCTGATGACAACACTAATGACTACATAGAAAGGAGGCGGGGGTGGTTTTTCAAGGTAACCTTGGTAACTGGGAAAAGAATAATTACATTGAATTAAATAACTTCAACCCTACAAGTTGTAAATGCTGCAGTATATTTCATTTTCAACTGGTAAAAACACAGTACGATAATCTTAAATTTCTCAGTTTATGCAGACAATACAATAAACTTCCTTTTGGAGATGTACATAGAACAAAGGAGTATGACACAGTAAAACAACAGCCTTTTGAGGGGTTCACTTCAGTGTAGTGGTGCCCCCTCCTAATAATTAAGAAAAAGGTGGCCTACCCTTCCCCCCTCCCTGCTTTGCAAACAAAGGTTGTGAAAATGATCCATTACCCAACTGCCCCTTTGCCAACTATCATCCCCCCCTTCAATCTGTGTCACTTCATCATCACACCAACTCAGACATGTGCCCCCCACCAGGCTCCAGCACAAAGGGAGGGCCCTCTATGTCTGCTATCCACCCAATCTCTTTAATTACACAGATAACAGGGAATTCAGCAAAATCCCTAATCTGGCAACCGTAAAGGGAACTCCACCCTATTCAGTATTAATTGTTAACATTTTAAGGCCTTTTGAATTTAAAAGATATAATCTAAATAAACTTTCTAGCGTACATAACAGTTACAAACAAAATATTAAGATTGTAATGTCTAAAAACATCTATTTCATTAACTAGTGAACTGGATTCAAATAATCTGTGGGGTTTTAACACCTGTTTTTTTAACATACATTCAGTTCCCCTGAACCAAAAGACATGGTTTTGTCCTTGACTTAGTACAATGCATCCTTTGAACATTCCTGTGTCAAATTTTATCTTCTCTGTCTTTATTTCCTCCAAACATCCACAAACAGAATATTCTGTCCATTACTCCACCTTCACTGCAGCTATTATCAGCCATCCTTTGAGCCCAGAAGTGTTTATCTCTGAAAAGATCACCTGAGCTCAGTTGGATGCGCTTTGTTTAGTGGTGTTTAGTGACAGGAAGAACCTCCATGTGAGGCAGGAATCTCCCCCATTGTCTTCAACCCAGCATGTGACATGCGGGCAGGAAAGGGGGAGGGCAGTGGTATTTGGGGCGTGGCCAAATGAACCAGACCCCCCCCATACACGCAACACTACCACCAAAGACCTTTTCATGTGCAATGAGTCCAACATTCACATGAAACAACTCGCCTTGAGCTATGCAAATTTACCCCATCTATTCAAAACAGACCTCCAAGCACACAATACACAGAAAAACATTTACAAACGTTTTTTTTTTCATTTTATTTCTGGGTTTTTTATCTGAATTACACCTGTTATTGCCGACCCACCGACAGGCTTTTAAATAAAACCATTAGATCATTGAATGAGCAGAATTATTGATCTCTGGTGACTAAATGTCTAGAGATTCAGGAGACATTGGTTGCAATGTGCAACATTTTCTTGGTGGAAAAATAAATCACTGCCTATCAGCAGTAATAGTGTATTAAAACAAACAAAAAACTAATTCTACATTGTTAAAAAAAGGTACAGAAAATGTAGAAAAAAATGAAGTCTAAATGTAACAAACCTAATGATGATTACATATTGCACACACAGGGGCTTCACAAAAGAATGAACTGAAATATAAAACAGTGCGTGTCTGTTACAGTGAAAACAGTTCTCTACCTATACAAAACATGAGACTTCAATACAAACAAAAGAGAAAAGAGGAATTAAACTAAGTTTGGGGGAAAATACAAAGAAGCAGTGAATGTTCTGACCAATCAAGAAGAAATGTATAACACGAAAGAATGAGACCTGCAAAATCAGCACATAAATGGCAATATATTGAGGTAGTTCAAAGTTCAGGACTATGGGAGAGAGATTTTGATCCAAAGTCCAGTAAAGTGGTTGAAAAAGCTTCTCATTCAGCAGGACATAAAGCAGACACTTTGGTCTTAAGGCCAGTCAACATAAAGGAATTCATTATGTAGTCCTTCTAGAACCTCCTGGACAAAAATAACAAATACAAAAAGAAGAATGTTTGGTTATCTTTAGTTTACAACAATAAAATATTTTGGACCAAGTATTACAGTCTGCTTTAAAAAAAATCCTATTTGACCCACAATAAATCCAACAAATCCAATTTAACAGAAACTAGATTAAAATGATGTTGATCTAAAATATGATGCTACAGGTGAACTTCAATGCAATGAATTAAAGCACATTATTACAGTAGAACCAAGTCTGAATTACACAACAGAGGATCTTTCTAACCTGCACAGTGATCTTACATTTTCTATGTTGTCTAGTTACTAGCATGACCTCTGAGGTAAATGTGAGTGACAGTGTAAGAGCAGTAAAGTGAGGTAATCTTTCAGACCACAGTGATGGGAAAGAGGTATAAGACAATGAAATTGTTTTCATTGGCCACAGCAGAACTGCAGGGTGATCATGGCTATTTTCCCTGGGGGGAGGAACCAGTAAAGCATGGTTTCCTCCAGCTCAGGAGAGAGGGGCAGGACATATGCCTCTATCCCCAGAGGGAACTCCCATCTGCCTGAGGAAGAAACTGGAACCTCAGCGTAACGTCAACCTTCGGCTGCCCATTTCGCTTTCAAAACCTATTCAATGAAAAACTTGCAGAAGAACAAAGAGGCTACTTCATACAAACATAAACTGTGTCAATGGTATTGTGTGTCAGTATTAAAGATTTCTGTACATCCCTGATATGTGGCATGTCATTGTAAACAAGACCAGAAGGGACAGAAGATTCTTGGTCATAAAGCCATCAGTTTACACAAAAGGCAGCAGCATCGAGAACCATACAGTACATCCAGTGTGAACGAAAAGTTCAAGGACTCATTTGAAAAATGCTGGTGTGATGGAATGTGGACCTCGACTCTTTCTCTTAAGGCTCTGAAATTCAGTCAATCATTTTGGCCGACGCAACACAACACTGGAGGGAAAGGTCCCCAACTTGACAAAATCTTGAAAAATAGACATCCTTAGTTCATTAAAAGGAAGCATCTGGAAGCTTTGAAAAAAGAGATAAACAGTTTAAAGGGCTGTTTTTAGGTTAATACTATGACCTCTGTGGGATCCACTCGACTGTTGGTCTTCTGTTTGGAAAGTCTTCGTCTGCGGCTAAGACGAAGTCCCTCGGGGCCAGAGGAGGCAGAGAGGGTGGAGGACGGTGGCAGCCCCAGTTTGAGTTTGTCCTCCCTCTCCTGGCGTCACCTGTCAAAGCAGCCGGCTGTGAAGGTGTGGTGGGAGCTCAGATAGCCGCCCCCATAAGTCAGGCCGAGACAGTGGCGCTCAGGCCCCATGCTCACCTGCATGGAAATGGGACCCTGGAGGGGCAAACCACGCAGCCCAGACGCCAAGCTGGGGAAAGAAGCAAACGAGCTGGCCGGCATGGATGCAGAGAGCAGGCTGGCCTGGTGGGGCTGCAGATATTCCCGGGAGCCCACAGGTCCCAGGGCCTGGCAATCTGCCAGCATGTGCAGCTGGGATAATGCCGGCGAGTGCTGCGAGAGCTGCGGGTAGCTGCTAGCCTGGAGGAGCAGCTGCTGGGAGCCGGCGGTAGGCTGCCTCTGCAGGGAGGGGGTGGCAGGGCTGGGGGGGACATGAGCTTGTGGTTGAAGGCTTTGGCCTGAGGAGGGGGATGATTTGGATTTGTTGGCCTCTTTCACGTCATTGTCATGGGCACTGACAAAAGAAAAGAGGAATTATGAGCTTGATCATGAAACCATAATGTTAAAGTTTCAGTTAGCAATGTCAGAGAAACAATGTAAAAAACTGAAATCAACACCCAAACAATTTTGTTAATATTTGCTAAATGTCCGTTGTGCCCTGGTTGTGTACACAGGAGTGGATAGGACCGTTCCACATAACATCACAACAATCTTGTAGCCAATCAGTAATAGGGGAGCATATCCACCAGCTGTTAGTCGTTGCCTGTGTTGCAATGAGTTATGAACACAGGGATATTTGTTTGAGTTGATTTCAAATATTAACAGCATTCTTCTGAAATCACTTACTGCATCTTTAAGTAAAACGCATGGCTTGCATTCATTTAAAGGGACAGTACACCCAAAAATATATTTTTCCATTTAATGGAAGTAAATGGTGACTGAGGCTTCACTTCCACCTAATCTCTGTTTGTGTTTCACAGACAAAATTAGTATTTTTAAGGCAACTAGCCCTTTAATTCAGTGCAGATTACATCACATACACAAAAATATATACTGCGGTTTGTTCTTACAGTAACATGAGCTGGATGCACTGCGTCAGATGATCCCAGGAGTAGCCCGTGAGCAGGTGGAGAACAGTGGTCCAGCTGGGTGAGATCTGCAGGCAGATTCTGGATGCAGCTATGCAGGCGGCTGCCACCTGAGAAGGTCTGAAGCTCAGAAAGGCATGATCTACAACAAAACATACACATGCACACTCCATTACCTCCTCATCTGTAAAATAAAGCAATACACCAGACTAAGCATTACATTATTTTACCATGGATAAGGGATGCTATTAGGCATGAACAACAAAGCTTTCATACAACAGCAACAGTAACATGATTAATAAATTATATCATGAACATTAATCACCAGAATAAATTATTCAACCAAGTAATAGAGTTCATTAGCCTGGCTCCAGATGTTCACGGTTGCCAAGCAACATAATCACAGTTTATTTTAGGAACAAATAATGTGCACATTAATACAGAATTCAATTACTGTGAGGTCATATATATATCTGCTACAGCAGATTCAAACATGGCTGATTTCAGATACGGCTGATTTGTTATACAAATTTTAAAACATATCTGAACTGAGGATCTTAAATGAACAGATGACACAAAAATGTTTGAAAGTTATTTAATTTATAACAATGACTTCATTCTCATTACCTTGTAACGAGACCTCCAGGAAGTAGTGTGTGTATTTGTCCATGAAGGCTTTGGTCTTGGACAGGGAGGAGAGGGGCCAGCCGTTGTGCAGGTCCCCCTCCTGGACAGCAGCATGGAGGTAGTAGTCAATGAAGTGGGCAGGTGTGGGCATGCACAGGTTCCATCCAAACGTCTCCAGCAGCAGCAGCTCCATCTTGATGAGGTCACGCTTGTTGAGGGTGAGGTTGAGACTGCACATGAAGCCCAGCGTATTTAGCTGCTCCAGTTTGGGCACACGGTCCTCCTTCTCCTCAAACTTACCTGCGCAAAGATGAGCAAATATTTCAAACTTGTAGCATTGTTTTTAAAATTTTAAATATCTTATATTACATCTTAAACTATAAATAAGCCATTCATAGTTCCTGAAGAGTATGAACTCTGTAGTGCTTTTTACTATTTTTACTATGTTTGAGTGGCCTGACAGAGCAACTCTGGCTAAACTAATGACATAATTTTGGGCCGAGGCTATGTCTTTGTCCAAACAATGGAAGACAGGGGAATTGCAATTCTGTTTGATGTGCAACTGATGCAGAAATTTAACAGTAGATTTAACACCATGACGCCTTAAGAGAGATAAAAATATTGGATTTAAAAAATAATGCAGTTTTCTTTCACCTCTGTGATATAAAGCGAAAGACATCGCCCTTTGAATTAGGTATTCCAAGATTCACATCAGTAATGCCACAACACATATTTATGACCTGTTATGATAGGAGTAGTAACATTTTATGGCTTTTTCTTTTCCTTGTTAAAGAAACACCCACCATCAGATATCACAGAGATCTAAGACATTCCTGCTCTAAGAACAATGCATCTCCATGCCTTACTCACATTTTTTAATTCCTTTACAGGGGTTTGCACTGCCACCTTTAAGGTGAGGCATTTTGTGAATTCTGGTAATGACAGAACACAGCTGCTCCCTTCCTTGCAGAATTCCTTTGTTCTTTTCCTCTATTCCCTTCCTGTCTCCCAGTGCTAGGTGTTAATATCTTTTCCCCAAAGTCCAAGTCTCCCTAGTATTGCTTCCCCCGCAGTCCAAAGCTCCAACAATAAGGGCCCCATAACCTCTGACCCCTGCGACGCATGCCTGAGTGCCCACACCCCCCCCACCCACTCAGATCAGTGGCTGGTGTGGAGGAGACAGACACTATAAAGTAGTGTGGTGGTACAGTGATGGTATCAGAGTGAAACCACAGTAGTTGTGTGTGTAGTATGGTATTCCATAGTATTATGTACATTTTTAAGTATGTCCACAAATACCATGGTATGTTTTGGTTAGGGGAGAGCAGAAACTAAAAACCAAGGTCACACCCTCATTCCTTTCTATAAACTTACTCCATACACACAACACGCAACCTATTAAATGCAACAAAACATATGCTCTGCATATAAATTACATGAATGTACCTCGGTTTCTACAAATTCCTTTATACAATGGAACACTTTTGCATGTGTGACACTGTGTATTTAAAGTTATCCAAATATCCCCCCAGCAAAAGAAAATGTTGTGTCAAAAACCGCCAATACTACCGCCAGTCTATGCGTAATGTCTTTTCTCAATTACATGTGGTGTACAAAACTCTTTTTATCAGCATCAAACCTCAGGGGGGGGCATCTGTCACACTAATCTGAATATCAGAATCCCTGCTGAGTGTTTCAGTTCAAACATGCCCCACCAGGGCCCTGGGCTCCCCACCCCTCCCTCATCTCTCTGAGGAAAAGGGCCAGCCTGCATTTGACATGCTACTCAAGACTGTTTTCTCAAAAACGTCAGCTCCAGCTCCATTAATCACAGGACAGAAATGTGACTTCTCAAAGCTTATTGGTAGAGATGCAAGAACACCTTAGGTTTAGAGTTTCATCAGATCATGTTTTCCTTTTCCTCAGAAAAGCATTGATGATTCAAATTGTTTTATAAATTGCATTAACAATGACGCATTTAAATTCACATCCTGATAGATTGGATTAGAGAAAACAGGTCTGGCGACACGCACTGTGCTTTATTGCCTGGTTACCATAACAAACCCCCATCGGGTCCAACTCAGGAGAGGAAATGAGCCCTATATCTTGCTCTCTCCTCCCCAAAGTTTTCAGTAAAATTAATGAGAATCGGTGTGGGGGGGGGCATTGATAACATCTGACTCAAATGTTCATCCAGGCATATACGTCAAGTTGCATTCAGCCATCATTCAGCTCTGAATGTTATAATTTAAAAGCTCTAACAGTCTTGATGAATCTTTCCCATTTTATGACAGTAAATCTTTACTCAGCTAATCCATAAAGTTGACCTCAGAATTTTTTGCACAGTGCAATTTCTGCAGACTCAGCATTTAAGCAGCTCATCCCTTGAGTTAATACAGGAGGGGCGTCTGGCTTGAAATTACACAAGCTTTTAAAACTTGTGCTTAAATCACAATTAATGAGCTTTAGACATCGGATAACACTAAATTTAATAAATATATTTTCATAAAGATGTTTTGCTACAATGTACATTGTAATAAGCACTATAGAAATAAAACTGACTTAAAAAAATGTCTCTACACAGAGTTGGGACTGCCAGATCAAAATGAATTTTAAAGATGGAATTTCTCATTAATTATCATATATCACGAGATGTTTTTCCAATCAAAGAGAGCAGTTCTTCAAAGACTGTCACAATAAATCTTATTCTCGATCTGAATGGAAACTTGGCTATGTTCTCAGCTTTATGTCTTGAGTCCAGCCCTGCCTGACACACATTGACTGCAGGCGGCTCTTAGCAACAATAGCAGCAACCACCTCAATCAATGACTTAGGGAAAGGGAGGGATATTTTAACAACACAAGCAAAACCATTATTCATTCAGTTGAAAGCAATTAATTAATGCCTGAACACTGCCAATTGCTGGTCAGGGCAAAACAACCCTCCCCCATACAAGAGGCAACCTTAATGAGGGTCAGAGTAATGAGAATGATTTGCAGTCTAAACTGTGATGTAAACAAGTAAAACATTTTTCTAAAATGTGAAAACAGTGGAGCATTTCTGCTTTCCAGGGGTTTTCCTGTTTTTCACAACATATGGATTATTTCAGCCATCATTGCTGATTTTCATTCATTTTTTATATTCTTGTTTGTACATACAGAAAGCAATCAAGAGTTCATTTTCATACAAAATCTGGTTTAAGGCACCTTGATCTAGTCTCTTGATTCTAATCCCTTACCACGCAACAAAATCACCAACACACAACAAGCCACCCCTCACACTTTTATCTGTGTCTCATTCTGTATGTTTGTAAGCAGATATGCTACAGCTGATAACATGCCTCACTGCATTACTCAAAGCATAGATATATTACGACTCAGACTTCCTTGTTTCTTGCACTATAAATCTACTGGAGACATCAGGTCATACTTCTGATGGAATATCTTGCTTCTTACTCACACAATCTACCTCAAACCACTGTGATTCGATGAAGACAGCTGTAACATTCTGTCGTGTTTTAGGAAGCAAGCACATTTCTGATATGCGCATTGGGTGGGTTGCCTTGGTGACTGACTGAGGGGTCTGGGGGCCAGGGGAGGCCATGGCCTCTTATGCACACAGCTGTCATGAAGCACAATACAGCAGCAGACACACTCAGTTCATACATGCAAAGGGAAACACCCATGGCAACGAAATTCATTTTTTCAGTTGTCGAGGTACAGTAGAATGGAATAAAATATGCCAGAACTAGCCTCTTTAAACTACCACACAATTTTAGCTATATAAATAGTTTGGGGTAAGCTGTTAACAAATAATGATAGCTTTTTCAAGCATTTTCAGGCAAAGCTTACTATCACAAAAACTGTTACAAAACGGAAAAATAGTTTCAAATATTAAACCTGTTGGCTGATTTATTCAAATGTGTTCTTCCAATTATGCTTGACTGCAGGCATTTTGAAATATTGACTTAGAAGTGAAATTATCTTATTTCTCCTCCGCTTAGAGGACAACACAAATGGCACAGCTCCCCTACCCGTAATGGCATCTCAATTATGTTTACGCCAAATCAGGTACAGGGAAAGGAAAGCAAACCGGCCTCACAGGCAAACAAAAAAGCACATTCAAATGAAATTTGAGGTAAACTTACTGGCCAGGAGGAGGCAAGAAAGGGCGATGACGTATAGCTGCCGCACCGCTACATCATAGTGGTCCATGAAGAGGTCGAGCAGGTAGACAGCCAGGTGGCGAGCTGTAGGGCACAACTGGTAGCGGTTACTGAGGACAGCCAGGAGGTCAGCAAAGTACCGACGCATCCCGATCTGTGGAGAGTGGGCCTGATATGTTGGCAATTTCAGCTCCTATGAGAACAGAATATAAAAAAGTGCCATGGGGTTTTTATTAGTATTAAAGTAAAGTATTATCAGGCAAACTGAGGGCACAAAAAAGGCTTTTAACCATTGCTTTTAACAATGGAACACGTGAACTTCCAATAGTAACACGTTTTTGGAAATGTCCTATGAAAATATAATGGAAATACCATGGTTTATAAATATGATATAAAAAGGTACGTTAAGGTTTTTTTTTTTTTTTTTGAGCGATTCCATAGAAGAACTGTTTTTGGGTCTCCATAAAACGTTTTAGTCAAAAGTTCTTAACAGAAGCATGTCTTTCTTACCTGTAGAACCGTTTTCCACTACAAACCTTTTATGCAACACAAAAGTTTTGTGGATGCTAAAGGTTCTTCATGAACACATACCGCCTGACAAAGAACCTTTTAGGACCCTTTTTTAATAGTGTATAATCACCTGATACCAGCACTGTATCACGGGTACCAGCACAGAATACTTATTTAAAAAAAACATTCCCAAAAGTTCCAAACGATATTATTTTTGTAACCATGACTTTTACTGCACTTCACTCTTTTTGTAATAAACAAAAATGACCAAAGTCTCTTTTGTAAAATGTTATTTTCCAACTCAAAAATGAATCTAATACCAACATCAAACATGCCTACAAAAGTTAATGGTTCAGTCACACATAATAAGCATCTCAATTCTCAAACTCTTTCCAGACACGAGCCCCACAGGCAACGTGTGTACTTTATAGTGGCTGTTCAGGAGAGAGCTGGTTCCTTCTCAGGCCTAACCATCATGTCTCACAGCCATCTGTCCCCTGTGGGGTGAGGGGCTGGGATTTGACCCTCTCAAGAAGCCCTTTTGTGGGGCCTGCTCGCAATTTAGATGGCCCTACAGCTGCTGCCGTATTTGAATGGTTCATCAGTTTATCAACTGCATATCTTAATGAAAACCAAGTTATCTTTTTCCACATAATGAGCTTAAAATATGGTAAGTTTCAAACATGCTATAAATACTACACAAAGGTAGAGGAAACCAGCCAAGCACCTTTTTTGGCTTGCCTTTTTATGAGTTGTTTAAAGATAAAAATGGCAATTGCTCCTTCATCATCACCTAAAGTAAGGAAATGTTAAGCCTTAAATTTTACATATAACTCAAATTTACATTAGGGCAGTTATATGTCCTAACATATTTAAAGTGACAGCACACAAATTTACAGAATAAACATACTAGCAACCTCACGCTGTTCTAAAAACATTTAAAAGATTAAGTAAAGGCCTGCAATTTGAGAAGTTTTAACAGACCTTGACCAAACCTAATCAAAATAGTGAACAAAATACAGCTGTTTTGTGCAACAACTGTAGAAATATTTCTGCACTATATTAACCGAGTAATCTATGCATCTGAACTGAGAGAAAGGACTCATCTGCTGAAATAATCCACCAACACCAGAACCTCTCATCTCCACATATTTCTTTGAACAGTTGTCATTTTGTTTTAGCATCAACACAATGCACCATGATTTCATACAGTGCAAGTCTAACCAACCAGCTGCATGAAAATGTTTGTGCCAAACAGAATTAATGTGGCAAAAATCAAAACAGCACAAACAAGCAGAGTTTAAGTTCCAGACATTTTGCCACTTAAGTGCACAGAAACCTCTGCGACTGCTGAATAAACCCAGTAGGATTGTTTAGCCATGAAATCTTGTGCTAACAGACAAACTCAAGTACAAACACACACACACAAACAGAGCACTTCACATTCCACCCAGGATGTGAACACCCCCAATAAACAAGACAGACAATAAAAGACAACAGACTACAATAAATAAATGCACTTAACCTCACTGTCTGATAAGTGCAATTCACTTCAGCAATACTGAAGACACCTCCCGCTTACCAGCAACACCAAAGTGTGTCTAATACATCTAGCTGTAGAGCTGCAAAGTTTGTACTAATAATAATGGTTGTCTAAGCCTGCACAGTCATTTCCCAAATGATAGACGATATCTGATGCGTAGATGTACGAGACAATGGACGGAAACTTTATAAAGAAACCGTCTGAAGATGTTCTGTAGGGCCTGTGTGACATTTCACACTTACTCATCAATTCTTAGACAAGTGAAACCAAACCTGGTTTGATTTGTAGCAAACTTAATATTGACAGAGGACTGGATGCCGCCATTTAGATTAAACATACACTAATACCACATAATGCAAAGCTTCTGTTGCTGTTGTATACAACTCACCTTAATCCGCAAAGCCTGATGGATGTCCGCTGCGAGCTGGCTTTTCCACCACTGCCCCTCTGGTTCCATCTTTCCCATCCAGAAAGGGCCCTTATCCTGAATAAAAAACAACACACAACACATGAGAAGAGTAAAACAAGAAATTATAACAGTTTTCCTCCGTTTAAACGCTTTAACCCTTAAAACGCAGTAGTTAGAATAGTTCAGTATAAAATAGCAGTTCTGCGTGTAACGCAAACCATGAACAACTGGTAGAAACTTTACATCTACATGCATCGCCAACTTTTGTAAGTCACCCAGCAAAAGTTTACGCAGTTCATCCCACGCTACGTATCAACACAGCCGGTCATTGTATCCTGGTGTTGCAACTGACGACTTCGTCTCATTTCTTTGTAGTTGACTCAATTCATTCTTGGCATATAATAGTTCGCGCTAAACTTCGCGTATCTGGAAGCGACTTTGTTTTCTAAAAAGGCGAACCGGCCCGAAAGTGACCGGCGCCGCATATCCACCCCTGCAGCACGCCACGAGTCCCTTCCGAAGGCGATATAAAGTATACATCAGAGTTGCGTATCAAAAATACGGGCGTTTCTTGTTAAAAGCGCCGATCGACCACGACTAGCCCAAAAAAATGCCGAACACGAAACATTGTGACACTTTTCATTGTAACAAATCTCTACCCCAGATCACTACAGCGCGTCTTACCTATCAGACAACGACGCTCCAGAACCCTTTGTTTCAAAAGTGCCGCATACTGGAGTTAAATCCTTCAACTCAGTGCGTTTGTACTTTTCAAAACATATCCCATATCAAGGAAAACTCTTCTCGTTTATAACACAATCACTCCAACGCAAGCGAAGGCGACTTTTTTTATTATTAAAACACCGCCGCGTGCGTGTATCCAATTTAACCCCTTTGACTTCTTTCGCCGTCCCGTGTAATGTGCTCCCCCAGCGGCCAGAGAGGAGGAGATCTGAACGATGGAGCTGCGCGGTCGCTCCAAACTGGGAGGAGTCGGTGGACATTAACATGAGCATTGCTCCCAACAATTGAGATTCATCCGCTTAATTAAAACAAACACTTAAATGCGTATGTTCATAGACTGTCGCGTTCATAGACCGTCTTCTAAACGTGCTTATGGACTTTGTGGTTTCTGTCAACTAACATTAAGTTATCATTTTAATGCCGATGGAAGAACACAGTTAATATAAAAGACAAAATGTAGGCCTAAACAGTATTTAAAAGCAGTTTTGCGTGGAAGCCGTATTTGCATGTTAAACAGCTGCGATCTTGTGACTGCATATGCCTAATTTCTTTTTAAATAAGTAATTGTTAAATGTTGCATCTATTAGGTAGCAAGATAGACTAAAAACACAATTAATTAATACATGCTACGGATGGATCCCACGCAATTATGCTGTTTATTTATTTATAAATATAACTCGCAACCCTATTGGGGTTTTTCTATATATAGGTATAATGTTTTTTCTATTTGGCCAGCAGATGGACCCAGTACCTCTAATGACTATAGACACTGTTTCGAGCTAGATGTTGTACAGGACACATAGGATATTGTCCTGTCCAAAACACCAAAGTTACTACAGTAACTGTCTTTACATTAAAACTGTTACTTTAAATCTGTTAAAACATTATTGCATTTTATATGTTAGAACGTCTAAATAATTCATACGCTGATTCATCATGGGTAAGTTGGTTCCATAGTGTAGTGGTTATCACGTCTGCTTTACACGCAGAAGGTCCTGGGTTCGAGCCCCAGTGGAACCATATTTTATAGCTCCTGTAGTTCAATTGGTATAGCATTGCACTGGTGGCATAAAAGGCTGTGGGTTCAATTCCTAGGGTACGCGTACTGATCAAATGTATACCTTGAATGCACTGTAAATCACTTTGGATAAAAGCATCTGCCAGATGCGTACATGCGATAAATAGCATTGTTTAATTATCTCTTTTTCGTGTCATGAACAGCCTATAACCCCAAGAAAGAGGTGCTAAAATGAAAAAAATAAAAGTAACTAGTGAAACGCTAACATGGAAGTTATGTTAGGCTAATACTATTAACTCTCTGTAATGCTATACCCTTCTCACAACTTAACACTACAGTATCTGCAATCCCTTCAGGTTTGATGTATG
Organism: Chromobotia macracanthus; assembly: GCA_036877525.1. NCBI lineage: Eukaryota > Metazoa > Chordata > Actinopteri > Cypriniformes > Botiidae > Chromobotia > Chromobotia macracanthus. The sequence goes on from JAZGTH010000005.1 coordinate 6,500,765, forward strand.
TGTTAGTATACACAGGGGAAACTTTTGGAGTTCCACTAGTGTGAAACGAAGTAGTCTTATATCCATGCAGCCCACTATGTCATGTCATTAAATCATCATGCACAGCTAAGACCAAGCGCGTGAAATGCCATAGCTGTCATAACCTGCTCTGTCAAGTCCAATTCAACGAAAGTCCCAGAGCTGGATGGCAACACAACATGCATTTTAGAAAGCATGGGTACATCTGCCTCCCATATTCAGTGCTTCCTACAATAGTATTGTTGGCTAATCTGACAATGCTACATTTCACATCAAAACGAATTTCAGTATATACATAGTGAAACCTTAAATGCCTGCTTCTAAGAAAAGACTCATTTCCATCATCAAATGATAGCTGCATACTAGCATGGCTGTTCTATTTGCAGTGGACATTTAAGGGCTTGATATTACCACAGTGTACCCATAGGACTTGAGTCCTATCTCCCTGATGATAGTATTATGGGGCCTTGGGAACTATATTTAGCTGGCTGTGAGACTGCACTGGCCATGTTAGTCAGATTCCAAAGGGAACAGTCCAGCAAAGCGGGACCAGCACCTGCTGTCAACGCTAACTGCCACACCACTACCTCAGCTACGAATGGGCCTGGACCACATATCCTGATCCAGACCTCAGCAGCCAAAAAATAAGGTCTGATTCATCTCCTTTGCACTCCCTATCTTAGTATGCCTTTGAAGAGGGCTATGGGCCTGATTTCATATTTTAGATATCTTGTCTATTGATTTATAATTCTTTGAAAGATTTTCTCTTATTATTTTTCTTATTTCTTATTATTTTCTCTGTTATACTGACTAAGCATCTCAGGAAGTTCAACAAAAGGGAAGATTTTGCCCAGGTTGGTGATTGGGATCAGGTGAGAGGGGGTTTTCCATTGGGGGTGGGACAGCCTTATGCACCAGATTTGCAGCTGTCTCTCTAGAACACAGTTTTTCTTTTGACATACACTGTTAAGTCAAATGCAAACAAAGGAAAACCTGTTTCATCCCAAATCAAATGCATGATTCACATGATTTTATAAAAAATAGGTCTGCACTGTGTTCAGAAGTAATGTGGACATATGAATGAAAATGTATTCAGTTTATTTTATAATGGCATTTACCTTATTTAAAAAAATATTTATATGAATGTACAGCTTTTCTCCCAAAAAGAGTTTGACGTTGGACATGTTTTATTGCAAGACTTGAGTGAACATTTCAAATATAATTTCTGCTCTTACAATGGAGGTCTGACCTGCTCATGACAACAGCTGCCCATTATACCCTACACTAGGGTATAAAGGCTGCATCAAAGGTCGCAAGATCATCAACATGGATGGAAATTTTCCAAGTGACATTTTAGAAAAAATGATTAAGGCATCTCCATCCATCAAAGAAAAAGCTAGCCAGAATCTCAAATACAAAGATGAAGTGGAAAGTGGCCTAGAGCAGGCTGATGATGCCATGGATGACTCAGCAAGTTCATACTACACTGCTCTTTGTTCTTTGAGCGAGTACAGTGACATTCTAGATAACAGGACACACACACTCTCTGCAGAGCCTCTTGTTGAAGGTGGCTCATTTGAGGTCCTGGATTGTTCTACTCCTGTGGAAGACATAACTTCAAGGTCCTTGATCAAAGACACCACACTGTCACAAGAATACAAAGTGCAAGGAGACCTGGATACAAAACAGTTACTTGCAGTATCCCAAGGTGAACAGGATAAATCTTTATCATCTCGGAAGGATTTGTCAGACTCTGAATCAAACCCTCAGCTGTCATGTACATTAACAAATGTGGATTTTCAGTCTGGAAATTCAGACCCCATACAAAAGCTGGACACTTCTGAAGCACTTAATTTATCAGGAAAAGATTCATCAGTAAGACCGAGGGCTTATTTCAGAAGCAGTGGGGCTGTATTTCACACTAACATTAGAACAGCTGAGGAGCACAGCTATTCACAACATAGATCTACTTCAAACACTATTTTGATTTCGCCTGACAGAGATCAGTATAGCAAGGGAAGGGAACAGGATCATAGTGGCAAAGAGCCAAAAGAGGACCATGCGACACAACAGCAAAGACCCAGAGAGGGTCTGAGTGCACACATGGCTGAGTCCAAGTTTGACAGAGGTGGGCAAATTCTGGGTCATATGCTAAATGAGGGGGAAGGGCAGGGAAGAGGCGTGAGTTGCAAAAAGGAGCAGGCTGAGCTGTCACTCACGTCTAGAAATAGAAAAGCGTCTGCAAGCTGCATCTCAACATTCACAGCCAGCAAGCAGGAGTCAAGAATCCCGCCACACTGTTATTCAGAGCGTATCCTCGCCACCAGGCACCAACACCAGCCACAGAACCTTGCTGATACTCACAGGTTGGAAAAGCAGAGCAAGAAAGGCGTCTGGCTGTACAGACCACTCTCCTACAAACCGTGCAGCAGCTTGTGGCAGCCCTGCCACACTATAGACAATAACAAAGGAACAACCAGCATGGGAACAAAGCTTGCTGAGGCCAGTAGTAAGGTGGGAGGCTTTGTTAACCTGGCCCAGGTAAGACCTTCCTGTACTGAAACTGACTACTTGCATGTTTTTAGTTCCAGCTGTAGGCCGTCATATCAGCTCTCTAGTGATGGAAGCCACAACAACTGGACAGATGATGTTCTCTCTTTCAAAATGCAGATGTGTTCAAATGCTCAAAATACATCTGCTTGCTCAGAATCCAGCAGCTTTGAGTGCATTGATGTGGCTGTGGAAACCACAGAAGAAATTAACAAAGGCTTAAAGACTGTCCCTAAAAGACAAATTCAGCTGAAGAGACGGGACACATCTGAGTCACATGTGAGAGAAGACGACAATGAAACCCTTCAGATTCCAAACACACCTATCCGCACTAGAGATGCATTTCAGCGTCAACATAGCATGCCCGCAGTGTTTCACGAGGAGTCACATGTGTCTGATCAAAGCTCAATCCAAGCTGAAAGAAAGCAGAGGCTTCAGAAGTCATTGTCCCTGGACGAGACATCCAGCAAAACCAAAATGGCTTCCTGCATCATAACAAGTGTCCTATCAAAAAAAATGCAACATGAACAGAATCTTCGCACTTTGGATGTTACTGACCCTTCCATCAGTGTAAACTGCACAACTACCATGGATGATTGCTTGTTTTTGCCTGGCAAGGATGTACATGCTGGAATTACCAAACCTAAACAAAGTGTTTTAACCCAGAATTCTTCTCTGAAGATTGAGGCCCAAACAGAGTGCAGCTCTTTTCAAAAGCATAGTATTGTTAGCTCCAAAACACAACCCAAACCATTAAGCAAACATAGCTTCAACCCCCTGTTAATTGGAACTGAAAGGTCTGAAATTCAAGGCAGTGGCACTGAAATAACTGGCCCTTCAGAGAATGAGAAAGCAGAGAAGCTGATCCCAAGAGAGGAGGTGGTGCAGCCCCCTAACCTGAGCCCTGGAGCGAAGTTATCCTGTGACTCAGCAAAGGGCAGAGCGTGGAACTCTAGTGCAGCAACAAATGCAGCCATCAGCCAACAACCCCCTGTGAAAACTACACCTGAGGAATGCCACAAGGGGCAGAGAATCCATAAACAACACAATGTAACTCACACCCTACCAAATATGTTGGAAAAGCAGGAGCAGCACAGTGGCAACAAGGAAAGTGCACTCAGCCCTACCAATATTGCCTGCCTTATTTCAGATTTGAAAGCAAATGCAGTAGATAGAGCTCCCCAGGGAAAAGAGGGTGATATTGGGAAAGAGCAGGAGAGTGACAAAGAGCACATCAGGTCACTGGGACATTTTACAAGTGTGAGTATGCAAAGTCAAGGAAAACTAAAAGCCATGGCCCCTGTACATGTAGTACGGGACATGAGGAGCATAGTGAAGAATACATACAACATGCCCTTCAAGAGCCCAGTGGAATCAACCCATGGACCGAATGGAAGTGCTCCTTTTCAGCAATCAATACACAATCAAAACAACAAGGATGAAGGAAAAGGAAAGGGATACAGACAGGATGAAAAGCTCTTGGTGCGGAAAGTCACTCCCCCTCTTTCACTGGACAGAATAAGAGATCTGGCCTCTCATCACTCTGCACCCACAGGATGCTCAACGAAAGTAATGCCTCCTGTGGAATCAAATGACAAGATTCATACTGTTGGATTTACAAAGGTCAACCCAACTAGTGTAACCAAGGCAAACAGCTGTGCAATGTCAAAGCCTGCAGGGACACAGGATAGCCAAGTTGGCTTTAGCAAAGGTGATGTTCTAGGCAATGATACAAACTTGAAACCAACAAACAGGAAAGATCTGGCACTGCAAACTAGGGAGAAGCAGTCTACTGAAGTGCCTACAAAAGGAGAGTTGCACAAGGCAGAACAGGAGACAGCTATCAGCTCTGACAATGATCTGCAGGCTGCTGCTTTCCATAGTTTTCCAGTAACACTGCAATATTATTCACCTACAGTAAGCGCTGATCAACAAGATCATGTCAAGATGATCAGTGATGGTCTTCAGACCCCATGCCTACCTCCCAGGTCCCAGAGTTCAGTGGGGCCTCTGTCAGCTTGTGTCCTGGCAGTTGCTTCAACACCCATAGTTCCCTCATGTTATTACAAAGCCAATCCGCTGGGTTACCAAACAATCTCTCCACATATCGGAGCTGTCCATGGCTATGTTCAAGGACCTGTATTGCTTCCAACACCTGTTTATAACCAGCCGCCTACATTAAACAGCCAAACCCCTCTCCTGAGATCCCTCTCTGAGGATGGAAAAATGCTGGTCCAGCAATCCCCAACAGATGGCTCAACCAGTCACGCTGAGAATGAAGAGTCAATGCTGAATATACCTTCTCCAGACAGCATACAAAATACAATTGTTGTTGCTCCCTTGAGTGCAGACACCAGGCTTGGGGGTGCAGGCGTGCTGTGTCCTGAAGTAGGAGGAAGTGTAGCTGCAGGACAAAACCCTCGCCAACTATTGTTAGACCCAGAAACTGGACGCTGCTTCTATGTGGACATGCCTCAGCTGCCACAGCGCAAGATGCTGTTTGATCCACAAACCTGCCAGTATGTTGAGGTTCTACTGCCCCAGCAGACAATAACCAGCACTGTCCTGCCCCCGCCCTGTGCCATTCCTGTTCACATCCAACCTATGTACACCCCACACTGCTTACCTTACATGCAGGCACATCCTCAGGTGCTTCAACCACCAGGACCATGAAACCTGATGGGACCTATGGACTGTTAAAGATAATAACTCATGCTTAAAGATCAGATTTCCCAGTGCCTCTTAGGTGCTGCAGCAGAACTGTTTATAAGCTACTGAATGAGTGAAACATGTTGACCATCTGCTACCCTGGCCTCAAGGCATCAAAGCTGGAAGCGTGTTTTCTTAGCACTGCATTTGACACTCTTTATTTTGCAAAGGCTACCTCTGGATTTGCAGCTGACATTAGTGAGGCCAGTTATATCTGCTGAAATGTTGTTAGATACATACGCATTCATACATACAAGCTACATAAACAGAGCAGCGGTTCTAAAGGAGAAAGGGCTCAAATCACTTTTGGTAGGGGCAAGTAGAACTCACAGAGGGGACTGGTGTCCTTAGCGGGTATAGAATGTATGACAGGTCACAGTTTTATTTTTGTAAAATGTAAATATTTACCAAATTGCAGTTTATGCAGAACCATGGCTCTGTTTCAGGTAAACTATGGCTTAGATACATAAATTTAAGCAATTCCTGATAACGCTTTAGTTTTTCTGTCTGGTAGACATACTTACAAATGTATATTTATGTCCTAAGTGACATTTTTAACATCTGATATTGAAGATAGATTATTGACTACATATAACAATATATATATATATATAACTATATACATATATATAACTATATATATATATATATATATATATATATATATACAATTGGCCAACAACAGACACATATTCTAGTGTAAAATTGCTAAAGTAACTAATACAGTTAGGGGATGAGAATATATAGATGCCTTCAAATCAATAAAGACAAATGGAAAGGGCAGAGCCTCTGGCAAGATGTTAAATCAATACAAACACTGCAGTAAAGCAGACACCTCTCTACACATGATGTTGGATTAGAACAATTGCTTAGAAATGTTGGTTACAGGTTCCACATTTAAAATTAAAAATCTTCAATTGTGAAGAATGAAACAGATTCAGTTTAAAGATGCCAGCAGACAAAATTTTCAGAAAATTATGTTTAATACAAAATAACTTAAGGACAACATCCCATGATCGTGTATCTGTAATGCTCTTATGGTATACATAGTACAGTTATGGTATTTATAAGCATTATCTGTTACAGTAACAAGTATGCATACATTATGACTTTTTATTTTAAACCCATATTTGTCACCATCTGAACATATTTTGTTTTGTGTTAATCACTTGCCAATTTTGTACACAATCAAGAGGTAATAAATGAGAGAAACCTAGCTTCCTGTTATTGCAATAAAACACCTAATGCTTCATTATCAACATTAATTTCTCATTTGGGTTGATATAAATTGAACAGTGACTTTCGTCCTCATACTGTTCATCCAATTGTAGTTAAAATGTTGGTGCCCATGCTTTAATGAAGCATTTTAATTTTTCTGTGTTTTAGATGCAACACCTAACAAACAAATCAAAACAAAACTGGCGTTTAGCTGTTAAAAGGTTCAGCTGCACACAGCCATGTATTGTACATGAAACCTAGTTAAATAAAGGAATACAGCTATACTTTGGTGCAGGCAATTTCATCTGGAGCGTCTGTCACCACAGCTTCGTTTTTTGTCATGTCCTCCTCCTTATGCTTGTGGCGTAATGGTTTAAAGCCCCGGAAAGTGGGACAGATGGGCAGGTAGCGCAGACAGTCCAGCTTCCGGACTAGCCCCATCCCCACCGGAAAATCATATGTGTCTGATTTCACTGTTTCTGCTCCAGAACTCTCAGCTGCCCATTCTAGCAGACCTCTCTCTTTTCTGGAGCCTGTATGCACAATGTAAACACAAGCAATGTGGAACATCAGGGACAACTTCCTGTTTGTGAGTTTGCATAGTCTTTGATCTGCTATTGAGTTTGTATATTCTGAGGCTTTGACTGATGCATACCTGGGATTGTGTTATCTAGTACAAATGCTATGAATCCCCCCACAAACATCTCTGTTGTCAGGAGCACTGTTATGATTTGGTCCAGCTCTGGCACACCTGTTAAAATCATTCAGAAGAGGCTTTTCACAATAATAGGGGAACTATAGTTGCAGTTTTTTTAAAGACTCCATAAAATCATTTAAAGAGAACAGTTTTGATGTATTTCCTATTTAAACTGGAAAATAGGCGACACATATCATAATGCTTTTATTTGTTCTTTAAAAAGCCAATAGACTTTAGTTACTTTACTTTACAGAGCCATAAACCTAATTGCTAGATGGTTACAGGAATTAGTGAGAGGGTAAATATTAGAGAAGTAGAAGTAAATATTTTTGGTCTGTAAGTTTCAACTGCAAAGTGAATTTTGTCCACTTTGAGGAGTGCATTAGCAGATGGTTTTAAAGCTAATAGATGTTAATACCACAAAACTAACACAAACTTTGGTTTCATGGGGTATCATAAAAAAAATCACTAGTACTTTTAGTAAAAGAAAATAAATCACAATGCACTGCACAATGATATGCTAATAACATATTTACCTGTTTTGATGCTGCCTGGATGAGTGTCCAGATAATTAGGCAACATGAGGCCAGAAAACAAGGAGAACCCCAGAACAAAAAGATTTCTGGAGGAGTTCAGATCTACACTCTGAAGGTTTGACAATCCAACAGCTGTAATCATGCCTGTTTGCAAACCAACACATAAATCAAGCTGAATAACACAATATACACAAATCTAACAGACCAATCACTCCAATATAAAAAGATATCCAGCCAACTGCTAAATTCTAATAAAGCATCAGTCATGAAGCTTAGACTTCAATTGGATGTAAATTCTGCATAATTCTGTGCATAAATTCTGTGCATAATTACTACTGAGGTTTTGGGCTCTACACTGACATCTTGTGGACAAAGCTGGAAAAAACCTCAAGCACAGCTAAGCATACATGAGTCCAAACAGCTTACCAAACAATGTACAGAACATCCCTCCGAGGACAGGGTCAGGCAAGGATGCAAATAGTGCGGTAAACTTTCCAACTGTTCCCAATATTAACATTATGCCTGCCCCATACTGTATCACCCTTCTGCTGCCCACCTGAATGAGAAACCAAGATTCGGATCACATTTCACAAACTGATGCTAAAACACTTTCACAATAACACTGTCAAATGCTTTATAAACAGCCTGTAAGTAAACACAAATATTATACAGAGCTAAAATGTTCCTACTGCCTCACCTTTGTGATGCCAAGCACCCCTATGTTAGGACTGGAAGAGGTTGAGCCATTTCCTGTACCCAACAGTCCTGCTATGATACAGCACACGCCTTCTGTGAAGATCCCTCTAGGAAAGAACACAAACAGTTCTGCAGTAGTTCAAAAATCATTTTTATTTATCAAGTTCAAGGAACAATTTGATTTCTTTCCCTGATCCTTGTTGTTCTTACCTATTGATAGCATGCACAGGAGGGGGCGGAGCCCCAGAGAGGCGAGCACAGGCATAATAGTCTCCAATAGACTCTACAATACCAGCTAGAGTTGCGCTGAACATCCCCAGCACTCCTGCTACAGTCACTGTGGGTAAACCCCACTGACCTGTGACACACACAACCCCATAAACCTGATCTGACGTGAGAAGAGCTCTAGCTAATGATCCACAGACATAAGGGCATCTAATCGTGGCTAATTGTTTTTCTTAGAAAAATAAAAGCTTCAGATTAGATATTAGTCACTAAAATTATAAGTGAAATTCCCTGCTGTTGTAAATCATGGGTGTGTGTTATGGAAAGCAGCAAGGCTCCTTACACGGATAGGGGAAACGAAACCATGGCGCCTGTGTCATGATATCACCCCGGGAGTCAGTGCGGGCCTTATAGCCATACTTATTTTGGTCAGCTGGCAGCACATCTGTCAGAGTGAGAATGTAGCAAACCAACCATACCAGCATGATGGCCATGATGATCTACTAAGAGCAAAATCATCAATTACTAGAGATAACACATATTTCAGGTAAGCGTTTCAATCTGTGAATATGCTATTTGAGGTATGG